>JAJHZJ010000292.1:9799487-10451435 GCA_023548195.1 Bettongia penicillata ogilbyi
AGGAGCAGAGAGCTTAGAATAATATATTCTCTAAGACAAAGGATATAGGCTTATGATCATTAATATCTTATTAAGCATAATCCTATAGGGGGAAAACAGATCTTTAATGAGACAGAAAACTTCCAAGCATTTCTGATGAAAAAATAAGAACTGTATAGAAATTTGAAGTGCAAATACACATCTCAAGAGAAACACAAAACGGTAAACATAAGCAAGCAATCAAGGTACTTTAAACAAGGATAAACTATTTAAATTATAATAGAAGATTATACAAATACCCTCTCAGAATCATCATCACAGGTAAGAATGGCTGTCTAATTAGATAGAGGGCCTGGGAGTATTTCTCCCATGTAATAATTATGTAAATAATCTCACATAATCCAGTTAAACAAGTAGAAGTGTATAAAACAGGGAGGAAATGGTCAATCTTGAACCTCACTCTCTTCTAAACTTGTCAAAGAAGAAGACAATATATACTCACATAGTTGAGTACAGAAATATATTTCACTCAACAGAAAAACAGGAAGAAAAAAGGAGAATGAGGGAGGGAAATAAGTAGGAGGACAGATTAACGGCCGGAGTAGTCTAAGTAGTCTAAGCCAGACTCTAAGAATATACAAAGATATTTATAGTAGTTCTTTCTACAGTGTCAAAGTATTGAAAACTGAATGTGTGCCCATCAATTGCTTAATGACTGAATAAGTTATGATATATAAATGTGATGGAATATTATTGTGCTGTAAGAAATGATGGAGATGGTTTCAGATAAACTTGCAAAGACCTATATAAAATAATACCAAGTTAAGTGAGCAGAATCATGAGAACAAGATATACAATGACAACAATGTTGTAAAGATAGAAAACTTGGAAAGACTTGGAACACAATTCCAGAGGACTTAGGATGTAAAATGTGACCCATCTCCAGACAGAGTGATGAAGGACTCAGAGTACAGAATAAGACTTTTTATTTTTGCATAGCCAATATGGGAATTTGTTTTTGATGGTGAATATAACGGAATATTATTGTGCTCTAAGAAATTACAAATGTGGTTATAGAGAAAGAAGGGAAGATTTACATGAATTGATGCAGATTGAAGAGTGCAGAGTCAAGAAAATAATATATACAATGTTGTATACATTGATGAATGGATGAATAAGTAAGCAGAGCTAAGAAAACAATATACAAAGTGACTATAACAATGTAGATGGTGAGAAAAACAAGTACAAAACAATCAAAAGTGAACACTACAAAATCACAAGGAACAAAGAACAAGACATGAGAAGATATACCACTACCACCACCCATTTCTATAAAGGTCCTTTGGTGCACAATATTGTATACATCTTCAAATTTTGTCAATGTTTTGATAGATTTTGCTGATCGTTTTTTCTCTTCTTACTGTCTTTTAAAAATGTTTTGTTATATGGGAGGATTCTCTGTGAGGGAGACAGGGTTGGTAAAAGATATAGTGGGAAATTTAGGTGATATAAAAACAAAAAAATGCAAATAAAAATTTGTTTTAAAAAGGAAGTGTATGTTGCAAAATTACAAAAAACAAGCATGACCCCCAAAAGAGATATGAGAAGACATCTCCCCATTCTCACTTGTTGAGGTTAGAGGTGGGGTTCATGTACATAGAACATTAGCTATCACTGTAGGATTTATGTATTCATGGATTTTGCTGATTTTTTTCCTCTTCTTCCTCTTTTAAAAAAATGATCTGTTATATAGAATGGTTGTCTGACAGGGAGCGGGAAGATATTGGAGAAAACTTAGGTGATGTTAAAACAAAAAAAATCAGTAATTATTTTAAAATAATTTATTTTTCCCCAATTACATCCAAAAACAATTTTCAATATTCATCTTTTAAAATTTTGAGTTCTAAATTCTCTTATTCCTTTTCTCCTCTCTCCCTGAGATGGTAAGCAATCTGATATAGGTTATACAGGAAGGAAGGAAGAGAAAAATGGTATGCTTCAATCTATATTCACATTCCATATTTATTTCTCTGGAAGTCCATAGTTGTTTTCATCATGAGTCCTTTGGGATCGTCATTGTATTTCTGAAAATATCTAAGTCATTCGTAGTTGTTCATTGCACAATATTGTTGTTCCTGAGTATAATGTTCTCCCGGTTCTGCTCATTTGGCTATGCATCAGTTCATGTAAGTCTTTCCAAGTTTTTCTGAAATCATCCTGCTCATCATTTCTTATAGCACAATAGACTATTTTTTAAAGAGAATTTGAGGCCCCATCATGACAAGTCAGCAAGAGAAATATTTTGAAACTAGTAGGGAAAGCTTTTTAGACAAAAAGAATCTTTGCAGACTTCTTTCATCAAGCTTTTTGTATAACTGCCTACTCTACCAGTTTTTAAAACTGGCCATGTATCTAATCAACCCACTGCCATTTTTGCGCCTTCTTTTAGGCACTGTTTTTTCTTCCATTCTATATTCCTGCCTTGCCTTCCTACACATCCTCTATAAAATATTCACATGCTAATTGAAATAAGGAACCAATTATCTCCAGTGCTGCCCTGCTTAAAAATGCAGCTCCCATTCTTCACCCTCATTTAACGCCCCCTCCCCATCTGCCATAAGGCCTTTATTTTCTCTATGGTGTTAAGATTACTTCCTTTATTTCTCTATAATGTTAGCATTATTTATTGCTTTTGTATTGAATTAACTTTTAAAATTGACTCTCTGAGTTCTTCATATCTGTCTATTCCAGTACTGTCTGTCTTAGATTATTAGGTTCGTGAGCGCAAATATTTTAGCTCTACCTATGGTAGGCATGTTACTACCATATATGGGGCTTAAAAATGTTTTCCAGTTATGGTGATGATTAGAATACATCTTGATAACTATGTTAAGGCTAAACACCTGCAATATATGGTGAACTATCTTAGGGATGGGGTCTCTAAGATACCACAAAGCAGTTATTTGCTTTCATTCACACAACTTGAGAAAAGAATTCGACAATAATGTCATTCCTGAACCTCTTCTTTTCTGAATCTTTTTACTTCTAGATAGGAAATTTCCTAGGAAGCATGACCCCAGAAACTAGCTTTCTAGTAAAGGAGGAAAGTTTCTTGGACAGCACCAGCTTTGGAAATTGTCCAGAGAATAACCCAAGCTTGAACATGGGGAACAATTGACCTCCTGGAGGAAGAAGCTGAGTCTTACCTGTATTGGCTCCTGCAGCTGGAGAAACATTAAGGCATTTAAAACCATAATATAAGCAGCAGAAGACCTATACTTTACTCCTCGTGGATAATAACATGAATTTTTTTGAAAGCACAGGACTGATAGGAAGAGGTTTGAATGCTCTGCAACCCCAAAGTGTAGATGTCTTCTTTGGGGGAAGTCAACTATAGGGTGATACTATGAGTATTGGGAATATTACAGGGTCCTGTGAGAGAAAAGATTTCACTAGAATGTAAACGAAATTCAAAGGGAAATTTATAGGTGGCCACAAATATTTAATGTGCTTTATATGTTTTTATGGGTTCTTGTGAGTCCTTTACATCTTTAGCATTTTCTACAGAGCAAAATAAAGACTGTCCTCTACCTGATATGAATTTTTTACCTTTAGAACTTGTACAGATTTGGGGATCCTGCTTACCCACACTTGTGGAAATCTCAACCATAGATTGTCACACAATAAACCATAGGATAGAGGGACATAGCCAAAGAAAAATGAACTTTTGAGACTGAGTTTGGGAAAGGAATGTCACAGATAACAATCATTACTGTAGTACTCCACTGAATAAACACAGTTGCTCTACTGAGCCATTTTTTAAAATAGTCAATGATGTTTATTGTTTTCCTAATATCGAACCAACCTTGTACTTCACGTACTAATCCAGCCTGGTCATAGTTTAAAATCTTTGTGATGTTGTTGTAGTCTTCATGCAAAATTTATCTCAATTTTTGCATCAACATTCATTAGAGATATTGTTCTACAGTTCTCTTTCTCTGCTTTGATTCTCCCTGATTTAGATATCAGGATCATATTGGTATCATGGAAGGAATTTGGTAGGGTGCCTTCTTTTCCTATTTTTAAAAACTGCTTTTACAGTTTGAGAATTAATTATTCTTTTAATGTTTGATAGAACTCACTTGTAAATACATCTGTTCCCATTTTCAGGGTTGAGGGTGGGGGAGGGAAGCTCATTTATGGTTTAGAATGAACCGTTTCTTATCAAAATATTTTCTGTCCTTCCTAACGATCCTAAGTAAGCTTTATCAGGATGGAACACAGAATTAGTATTTATTAAACACCTACTATATGCCAGGCACTGTACTAGGCAATAGGGATACAAATACAAAAGTATCATCTTTCCTGCCTTCGATGAGTTTACAGAATGACAGGTGGTAGGAAAATCATAGTTTGCCTCTCAAAATCTGACAGCTCAGAAAATAAAGATTGGTATCCATTCAGCAAGGCAGCTAGGTGGTGCAGTGGATAGTGAGCTGGGCCTGGAGTCAGGAATATTCGTCTCCGAGTTCAAATCTGGCCTCAGACACTTATTAACTGTGTGACCTGGGCAAATTACTTAACCCTGCTTGCCTCAGTTTCCTCATCTGTAAAATGAGCTGGAGAAGGAAATGGCAAATCACTCCAGTATCTTTGCCAAAAAAAAACTCCAAATGGGGTCATGTCCGACAGTACTGAAAACAAATTCATGCAGTACTGGTCTACACAGTAAAGTTAAAGTTACATATAACGGAAGAGTTATGCAAATATAGTGGGACAGTCTTGGTGCTGCTGTTGACTTACACTGAACTTTCAATCCATCAAAACCTAGTTTGGTTTTCTTTTTGGGGGGGAGGTAGGGAGGAAATGTCTTTTTCCTAATTAAAAACACAATTAGTAAAACAGTTCTAGACTTAATCATACACATCATTAATCACATAATTAAAAACAAAGCCACCCACCCCCTTCAACTAGACAGGAGAATCTAAGTAGAGAAGTCAGTGTTCCTCTTCTCAAACTTCCCTTTCTGTAACAAAAACAAAATCATGCTTTCCTTCTTTCTCCACCCCCCCACAATGATATTTCCATCTCTGCATACCCTTTGCCAAAGAGGCAGGCACATTGTCCCCTCCCCCAAACAGGATATACCCTTCCTAGAAACACAGACTCCTAGGTTCTGTTCTTACACAGATTACTGGTCTGTTGAATTATAGCAGCTTTCAGAGGCTAAGTAACCAAGTGGCTCCTGTGAACAAGATCATGTGCATCAAAAGACTGAAATTCTGTTCCTTAGCAGCCTAGAATCTAAAAGAGACCATTTACAAATACAGAAACATAGACAGTTGTTGGAGTCAAATATACACATGCACTAACAGCTTTCCTCTCCAAGCTCAAAATTCTTGGCAGTTAAGTAGGTGGAAGTGTGGGAAAAGAGAAGGAAGGAGGGAGGGAGAGCAAGCTTGGGGAGGGTTGGATAAAAGCTGTTGGATTTCGGGTCCTGTTCTGTTTTGACTCAGACAGAAGGATATTTCCTGTTCTCTCTCGTTAATTTGATCCCTTAGGACTGTAACTTGAGAAAGGCCTGCTGAAAGAATCTCAGAGTTGGAAGAGACCTCCAGGGCCATGTGGTCCAACTCACCCTTGGTCAAGAATTCTGTCTAGAACACCCTCAAGTGGTGATTCTGCCTTGGCTTGCAGACCTCTAGTAAGGGGACATCCAGTGCCTCCTAAGGCAGTCATTCTGGTTCTAGAAAGCTCTGGTTGTTGAAAGTTACTCCTTATATCTAATCTAAGTCTACCTCCCCAACTTTCACCTATTATTTCCCTCCAGGTTCTAATTCTGCCCTTTCAGATTTCTATACCATGACTTAATTGACTTCCCTTCACCATGCCAGTCCCCTTCTCCCATTGGTATGTTTCATCTGGAGTAGAGGGCTTCCATTTACAGATGGGTTCAGGCTGGCCACACTTCATTCCCCTTCCAGCTGTACTTCTGACTCGCTTGACTTCGGTCATCATGCCCTCAAGCAAGTATGATCTCCCCCCAAACCTTTCTAACTCCCTTTTATGTGTTGCCTTCCCCTGTTAGAATGTAAGTTCCTCCGGAAGTTTTCTGAGGAAGACATCCAAGCTATCAATAGTCATATTTTAAAAACTCAAAATCACTAATAATTAGAGGAGCAAAAACTAAAACAACTCTTAGATACTGCCTCATTCCCATCAGATTGGCTAAGTTAACAAAATAAAGGAAAATGAGAAATACTAGAGAACTATGACAAAACAGGTCTATTACTGCATTGCTGGTGGAGCTGAGAACCAGTCCCACGATTCTGGGAAGTGATTTGGAATCATGGCCAAAAAACTATACAACTGTGAATACCCTTTGACTCAGTGATGCCACTACTAGATCTATACTCCAAAGAGATCAAAGAAAGTGGAAAAGGACCCAAATGAACAAAAATATTCATAGCAGCACTTTTTGTGGTAGCAAAGAATTGGAAACTCAAGGAATGCCCAACAACTAGGGAACAGTTGAACAAGTTACAGTATATGAATATGATGGAATACTATTGTACTGTAAGAAATGATAAAGGGAATAGTTTCAGAAAAACCTGGCAAGACTTGTGTGGAATTGATGCAGTGAAGTGAGCAGAATCAGAAGAACAAGTTATATAAGAGCAATAATGTAAAGTACTCTCTGATCCACACAATAACGAACTATAATTCTGAAGAATTCATAATGAAACATGCTGCTGCCCTCCAGATAGAAAACTGATGAACTCAGAATGCAGATTGAAGTATAACATTTTATTTTCTTAATTTCTTTTCCTTCCTTTTTTATTTCACATGGCTAATTCATAGAATTGTTTTACATTATTATACACATTCATAATGGGTTTTGTTTCTCTTGCCTTATCGATTGGTGATCAGTGGGGCAGAGGGACAGAATTCAGAACTGAAAATAAAATTGAATTTAAAAAATATAAGTTACTTAGGGTGGAGCTAAGATGACAGAATAGTAAGAAGTATAGACAAGCTCTCTCTCTCTCACTATACCTGAAAATAGATCTGAATCCTGATCTTTAAATTAAAAAAAAAATTTTTTTCAATACACAGAGGCAAACAAAAAGATCTAGAGATACTGCTTGTGGGGGCCTATCCTGGATAAAGCATTCCAGTGCAAAGAAAGACCGTACACCAGAGCAAGAAGAAATTCTAAATCCAGTAAATAGACCTCAAAGTGTATAGGGTACAAGAATAGCTGTCAGATGGCAACTTTTTTGTTCACTACATAGTTCCAGGTCACAGATCTAAGGTTAACTGTAGAGGGGACCTGCACTAGGAGTGGTATTCCAGAGTGAGGAGTGGTTGTGGACTTGAAACTACGTACTGAGCAAATAGCAGTTCTGTGGCTCTGACCTCAGGAGAAGATCTCTGTTCCAGTCTCCAGTTCCCTCTGAAGCCTACATAGGAATCACCAAAGAAGCTTGCAATTCTGTCCCTCTGTACCAGAAGAATTTTCCGGTTGGCTAATTGTGTTTGAATCTAACAGCAGTATACTGAAATTAAAACTGGGGCGAGCTCACAAGTTGCTCAGATCCAAATCTAGATGAGGAACTTGCAGAGCTCAGACTAGGAAGGAAAAGAACAGATTTGCCCTAGATCAAGTGATTTTGGAACCACAAAAAGCTTGCTGATCCCTAGCTTCTACTGATCTGGAAGATCTACTTGAGATTCTGAAATAACACAAAACTCAATACCTTCAAGAAAGCAATAGTAAGAATCTAGAGGATTCAAGGTCAGCTCAAGCATTTTCTCCAGAAGAGTGCAGAATCTAACCCTAACATAAAGTCTAAAGTCAGGAAGTAGGCTGGAAGAATGAGGAGACAAAAAAAGATGTAGCAACCACCATTATGAAGAAGCAGAGAGCTTAGAAACAAAGTATTCCAGAGAAAAAAAGGATATGATCCACTTGCCAAGTAGACGTACCAAGAATAATTTACTCAGTGAAACTTAGTATAATCCTGCAGGGGGGGAAAGGAACACTTAATGAGAGAGAGAAGACTTCCAAGCATTCCTGATGAAAAGACAAGAGTTGTACAGAAATTTGAAGTCCAAATACATGAGTCAAGAGAAATACAAAAAGGTGAACATGAACAAGCAATCATAAGGGACAAGGATAACCTATTTACATTATAATATGAGAAAATGATACAAATGGATCCTCAGTACCCTATCATTATCAGTGGTCTGAGCTGGCATCTAATTAGACAGAGCGCTTGGGAGTAGTTCTGTTATGGCATATCTTAAAAGAACAAAAAGGGGGAGGTTAATAAAAGGAACAGAAAGGAGAGAAAGGATGGGGAAATATCACATCATCACGGTACCCAAGTAGACATCTATACAAACAAGGAGGAAGGGTGGAAGAAGCAGGTGATACTTGACCCTTTTTTTCTGAACTGATCAAAGGACAGAAAATGCATACACACAGTTGGGTACAGAAATGCATTTCATTCAACAGGGAAACAAGAAGGAAAGGAGAGATTGGGGGAGGGGAGAATAAAAGGGAGGATAAATTAATGGAGTAGTCTTAAGTAAAACAAACATTAGCTAAGGATGTACAGAAATATTGATAGCAGACCATTTTGCAATGACAAAGGATTGAAAAGTGAGGGAGTGTCCACCAATTGAGAAATGACTAAACAAGTTATGATGTATGAATGTGATGAAGTTGGTGCTATAAGAAATGATGAAGAGGATGCTTTCAGAAAACCCTGGGGAAAATTGTATAAACTGTAAGTAGATGCAAAGTGAAATGAGCAGAACCAGAATAATTGGTTCAATAACAAAAAGACTGTAAAGACAAACAACTTTGAAAGACTTAGGAACCCTGATAAATACAATGATCAATCATGGTTCTAGAAGATTCTTAAAAGAAACATGCTACTTATTCAGAGTGCAGATTTAGACTCTTTTTTTATTGGACAGAGTCAATATGGAAATTTGTTTGGCTTCGCAATATGTGTTTATTAAAGGACTACTTTTGGGGACTGGTCATTCAACCAATTTTAAATCTACTTAGCCATACTAACATCTAACCCACAAATCTGATATTTTTCTTGTCTGGTATTTTGATTGTTTGTGCACTCTACTAGGCACCACACAAAACAAGTAAAACCTGTATTGTCAACATTCTTATGATTTGTGATCTGCTTAGACACCTTAGGTTCTTTTCTGTTCAGCCACAAGCTGGCCACCCTCATGCATCTTACCTCTTTCCTAAAGCTTCTATCCATCTAAAGCAGTGTACCACAGTAAGTGGCACTTGTGGATCCAATTTTCAAACCCCATCTTTGATAGCATAATCAATGGGTCCTCTCTTCTTTCCCCACCACCCCCAACCCCAGACTCTGAGCCCACCTGGAAGACGTCATTGGCACACTTGCGGCATAGGTTGTGTTGGCAGGGCAGGATCACCACTGGCTTGGAGAACATTTCCAAGCAGATCGGGCAGATGAGTTGCTTCTCCAGGTTATCCATGCTGTGTGCATCCCCCAGCAGCGGCTTGAAACCCACTGCGAAGTTCATCCCCTCGGTGGTCGTGCCCACCCCTCCTTGGTCTTTTTTCCAAACCTGGCTTATTCTCTCAGCTGTGTGAGTCTGTCTTCAGCTGTTGCCCCCACTTTTTTTGCTACAGCCTGTCTAGATTTTTCTTAAAAGTTGCTTCTGTCTCCCTGTTCTGTCCCTTAATCAATCCACCTCGCGACCCCTAGGCAGCCAATTGATTTTCTCTCTCTGGATAGCTGTTTCTTAAGCTTTACTTTTCTACTCTGAGTGACCAGGCAGATGAAGAAAGCTTTGTCTAGCCCTCACGCTTCAGATGGCTTCCCCCCTCACTCCTGGGACAGTCTTATCTCCTGCTCCCCAAATGGCCGACTATTGCTCACAATTTAGGCACTGCTATTTGTTCCTTAATCCTACGGCAGGAGACTAATTTTAACTTGGGGATAGGGGAGACTAGGGGCATTTCAGTGACGCAATCTCTCACATTCCTATTCCCAATTTAGCTTGTGTAAGGGGAGCCACAGCTGTCACCAAACAAGTGACCCTGAGTCACATAGACTAGTGGCTGGAGGAGGGGCTAGAGCCTTTGTGGGAATAGGGGGCAAACCTGAGCCAGAAAAAGAGTTTGAAATACTTCAATTTCTCACATACCAGTTCTAAAAGGGCTCCCATTGGTTTTTACTCAGTCATGCTCCAGTTTGGGCCTTATCTTGGACATAAAGACTATGACTCTACAAATAATCCCAGTGAAGGCATCCAGCCATGGCTCAGCAGCTGGGAAGGCCCAAGAACTGGAGAGTCCTGATAAGGACAATGGGAATTAGGTGTATCTTGTACCTGCCACAGTAACCCTCGACCTCCTTTTTCTATCCACATCTTATCAGATTCATGGCAAAAGATAGTCTTTCCCCTGTTTTCCCCCAGGACTCTGCCTAAGTTATTCTGGAATTTGACATCCAGTGAACTAGTGGTACCTAGATTCAAGGACAAGTTATTTCATCAATGTGGAAGTCATTCTACAGTTATAGATCACAACTCCTCTGAACGTTCAAGAATTACTGTGACCAAAAAACTGAATCACCTTGTGACCAAGTTCATAATGAGTCTCTTGGGCCTTAGTTAGGTAGGTTAGTCCTCAGACATTAGAGAATTTATGTCTTCTCTATACTCAAAGTTTTCTAACTTTGACAGGACCTGACAGAGCTTGGATTCTGCTGGCATAGTCATAAAGAATCCAACTTTGCCTCCATTTGACCAGTGAGGCATCAATCAGACTTTATTGCCAACACTGATAAAGTCCCAATCAAGGCTTGAAATTTATTTCCTGGAGTACATTTTTAGGACTGGATAGATCATTGGACCAGGTTCCTCTTCTATTATGCGTAATATTTGAAAGGATTTCTCTCAATGTGGAAAAAAAAATTGCCCTCTTCTATCCATGTGATGGGCTCAGCATTGGCACTATGGGGGAACATATTGTCGAGGAAAGTAAATAGAAACAGGCAGTGGAGAAAGTATAGTCCCATAAACAGATTGTCAGTTATAGTAAAGTTTCCATATCCGGGGGGAAAGTTAAGAACTGAGGTGAGTATAAAAGAGATTTAGGTACTATGCCCATTTTGGGCATAGGAGTCAAAGGTCTTAAGGAAAATAACTTTCACCCACTAAGAAAAGGCATAACCTTAAGGCTCTATAAAACTGCCAAATACCACCAAATTAGTCATTAAAGTTGTCAACCCTGGTAGCAGAACCATGGTACTCATCTCCTCCACAAACTATTTCCAGGCTATCTTCTCTGTCCCCAACCCACTGCACAAAGTTTCTTTATTCACTGATGTATATTCAATCCCAGTGCTTCCTGCTCCAAAACAGTGCTTGATTCTTTCACTGTGTTAAGGGGAGGTTATATGAGCTGGCCCTTGGTGGAATGTTTGAGGAAAGCAACTGAAATGGGTACAAAGCTTTGGCACAGAAGACATAATAAAGGGAAAGTTTTGTGAGAAGTACTTTTTCCTCCAGAATGCAATTAACACCTCTGTCTTGGGAATAAGAACCTTAGGGAAGAAGACAGAATATGTCCCAAGAACACCATGTGGATAAGGCTGGGTGAATGCTGGTAGAAAGAAACTAGAGTATTTGGCAAAGCATAGTAACCTCTTCCCCTTCCTTTCTTCTCATTCTTGAGAGCTGATTCACAGTGGAATAAAGTGGTTCAGATACTACGGGTACTAGCAGGCAAGGGGAGATGGGGCCCACCCCAGGAAGGGCAGCTTAGGACTCAGTCCAGTCATGGGATTCCTGATCCAAAGGAATGGAGGGAAGTATCAGTTCATGAATAAAGTCCAAGTACAGAATCTACCCTGCAAGGTGGCTCCTGCCCTGAAGGGTGTGGGGTGGGGAAGGAGGAGAATAAATATTTATATAGTGCCTACTATGTGCTAGACACTGTGCTGAGTGGATGTATATGTATACATACACATACATGCGCACATATATGTACATATGTGTGTATACATATATATACATATATATGTGTATAATCACAACCACCCTGTGAAGTAGGTACTATTATTTCCCCCATTTTACAGTTGAGAAACTAAGGTAAACAGAGGTTATATAATTTGCTCAGGATTACATAGCTAACAAATATCTGAGGTCAAATTTGAATTTGGGTCTTCATGACTCTAACCCAGTGCTCTTTCAGAGGTACCACCAGCTGCCTCTGAGGCAGACATTATTGCAGACAGTTTAGAGACACAGACCCCACTGGTTACCATTAAGTTACATGGGAACAAGACACAATTCTTTTGGGGAGAAGGCAGCCCTGTCAGCCTAAGATTTCGCAAGGTTGAGATGGCATGAAATATATGGTATTGTTCCCAGTTGTATTCAGGTTTGGGGCCAGGTTAGGAAAGTTACATAGGGATGGTGCTTAGAGTGTTAGGGTTTATAATATTCTAGTCAGACCTGGTGATACTGTGAAGGTCAGGGAAAGAGTTCTCACAGGGAGAAGGCCAGAGTTTAGCAGCGCTTATAGCATTCATGGTGCTTACAGGAGCGGGGTTAAGATCAGGACTGGGGTTAGAGGTCCCCTTCTTCAGTGTGCAGCAGAAGACATATTCACAGGGTCCACATCTGGAAACAGAAGAAGCAAGTACCATATTAAGGTGAAACCCTTAAAGTAAGTATACAGAAAATACCCTTTATTACTTACTTGTAATCAAGATACAATAAAGTTATATACTTTTTTTCACTAATTTTTTGCCTCAGCCCCTTTTCTTCTCTTCTCCTTGAATACTATTGTTTGTCAGTTTCTACATTTTGTGCCTCTTCATCTTCATCCATTTTTTGGTTCAGATTGGAAAAAGCATATTCAGTTCCATCTATGGAATTTGGAATACAAACATTTCTTTAAATGAGATGCAATTCCTGTCTTAATCTAACACTTAATCCCATTACACTGAAGTTATTCCTGAGATGGCGATGAGGCAGAAATTTAAGATCACTTTTAGACTAAACTGATCAATCAAATCGGTTGACAAACATTTAATTTAAAAAATTGAAAGCTGGTTATCTTTTGAGCAAATATCAACAAAGTGTATCTCCTAACCCACCTTCATCTATGACTTCTTTCAGGCTCACCTCCCAACTCAGCAAAGACCCCAGGATAAGTATCATACTCAAACTATCAATAAAGAATATATCCAAGCAGCCCTAGACCATACTGTGCCTCATTCTATTCAGCTATTTATCCAGACCATCTCACCAAATGAGTTACTGACATTCCTTTCCTCCCTCACTTTTCCATATCTAACACTTAGTAATCAAATCAACAATACCACCCCGATTTTGGAAAGGGCGTGTCAATCAAGTGTTCTATAGATCAACTCAAGGTCTCCTTGACTCCTCGAACCAAAGCGCCCTTACCAGGACACCACTTCTTTGAATGTGTTATCTATTAGAAGTTTCTTGAAGGCAGAGACCATCTCACTATTTGTATTGTCTCTCTAGTGCTTGGAGTAAGCACTTAATAAATGCTTTTTCATTCACTCAAATTATGTGCACCTTGAAAAAGCATCAGATTCTATACCCTGATGACCTTTCAATCTGATCCCATCCCAGATCTCATTCTCCTAGCTCTAGGGGACCCCAGGTTCAGAGATCCCTCTCATTTCAGACCTTCCCTCTTGGCCCAGATCTCACCTTGGCCCCTTTCCTCTGGCCTTACCTGTCCTTGAAGGTTGTTTCTGCACATCTGTGCCTGGATGTTGTGTTTGTAGATCACGGCTACACTGAAAATCGTCATATTCTTGTGGTACGTTCATCCCACAGCAAAAGCAGCAGCAGCAACAGCAGCAGCAACAAGAGAGAAGTGTACACAAAAGGAGCAGGCACTGGGAGATTGGGGAGAATGACTTCAGTCCAACAGCTTCTCTAGTGTTGCCTATGCTCCCCCACCACCAAATTCCCTAACACTGACAGCAATGGGGCAACATGCTCAGTGTATGCATAGGCATCTCTGTTGCCAAAATACTGGAGGGATTTCAAAGGAATGCATACCTTGAACCACCACTTGGTCACAATGAGATAGATTTTGGCAGTGTCTGAGCCATACCGGTTAGCCATATATAGGCCCATGGTACCGTACATATTGTAGATCTGACGCTGATCAGGATCAGCGAGTATTGAATGAGCTGCATTGATCTCTTTGAACCGCTCTGCCGCATTAGGGTCTTCTGGATTCTTGTCTGGGTGGTACTTCAGTGCCAATTTTCTACCAGCCATTGCCCATGAAGGAGGGCACAAAGAGGAGCAACAAGCCCAAATTGAAGAGGGGAAAGTAAGATGAATGGATTACATGGGATAGAGACAGCATGGGAGGAATCTAGACATATTAAGTTTCAGTAACAAGGAAAGCAGGAAAACCTCTTTTCCTTGATCCACACTGACAAGGGAATTTCTGCCTTCCCCTAGTCTCAATGGGAGGGTCAAGTAATTTGAAAATGGGGGGTGGCAAGTGGGACTTATGGTCTAAGGTTAGGGGATACAAGAGGCTTGACAGGAGAGCTTAAGTGCAGACCTGTAGGCTTTCCTGATCTCTTCAGGTTTTGCTCTTGGAGGCAGCTCCAGCACTTCATAGAGGGTTGCTCCAGCTTTGGACACCTTATACCTTTCCTTAGGTGCTTCTGCCATTCTCTGGATCCAGAGAGCAGGGAAGCAGATGGAAGAATTTCACACAGGAGTTGAAGCATGGGAGAAACAAAACTTGCCTGCATATTCAGCAGGCAGAAAGTATTATGCTCTCCCAGTGTGTACAGCAGACTGTGCCTTTAAAAAGGAACTGATGCTGCATAGATAGATCTCTTGCCACTAGGGAACCCAAGGAAGTGCAGGAAGGGGTAGGGGTAAAATGGTATGAAATAGGTGTGACCTGGACCAAGATGCAGGAGGTTATCCAAACATTTTGTCTATCTGGAATTCCTAGTAAACCAGGATAAAACCTCTAGGACTTCTTCACCCACACTAATGGTCTTGAACAGTGGAACCAGTCATATCTGGCTGAATAAGATAGGTTAAAAATGGGGAAGATCTCTGATTACCCTGGAAAAACAATTCAGACCCAAACCTTAAGCTACCCAAGAGTTCAACAGGAATAAGTCATGTCTCATAGGGTCTAAGGTCAAAGGGCACTACTTACCCCAATTTACCCTCAGTGGTTCATCCTGAGCATCCCCTTCTGTTCAAGGGGAGCTTCCACCTGGGATGCTATGGCAGCTCAGTTATAGGAGACACAGCAAGCAGCAGGGTACAACAAAGGGTAAGTTACTGAAGTTAAAATAAAAGCAAGATTTGTCAAAGGTAGGAAGATAATAGTTCTAGGGGCAGGAAGGAGACAACCATAGGCTTTGGAGAGCACAAGCTGAGGAAGCAGAGGACCATGAGTCAGTGTTGGAGAATACAGCTAAAATGGAGGCGTGGGGTTGCCTTGGATTGGAACACAAGGAATCATAAATTGGAGCTAGAGGGGAATGGAACTGGGGATACCTTGAATCAGTATTGGAAGAAAGTCTAGAGATAGGGGCTGGGGCACTTTAAGTAAGGCTTAGGAGAGCTAGTACAGTACAATACTCAATACAGAGATAGTACTCAGATGCAGGAGGAATGGAGGCTAGGGAAAGTCTTGTGTGTGGCAGAAAGAAATGGAGACAGGGGCTGAGGACAGATGGAGGAGTAGGGAAGAAGGTATCCTGGGTCAGTGCTAAAAAAATTCTGAGATGGGGGTAAAAGGGATTGAGTCTATGGAGGAATGAATGACCTGGAGGAAAGAGTGGGTCTGGCAGCTGTTGGAGCCAAGCAGAGGGGCAGTGAAGCGGGAGGGGTCATTGGGGGTTTGCATTGGAAGAGTAGAGATTAAGGTCTGAGAGTTCCATTGGATTGGTGTTAGAGATTTATGTAGGAGATGGGATGACAGGGGAGCTGGGGTCCTGGGGTGGGTGAATGACTTTGGATGGCAGAAAGGAAAGAGCAGAATAGGGGCTGGGAAGAAGGCACCCTGAGTCACAGAAGGGGCAGAGATCAGGGTTGGGGGGCAAGGAGCCCAGGGCCTGACTTGGGGAGGAGGGAGGTTCAGGAGGCCAGGTGCAACGTTATCTGGATGGGGGATGGAGGGGAGGGCCTCCCCAAACCAAGCAGAAAGTGAGTAAATCAGGGAGGCTGGGCTAGGCAAGGGGAGAAGGGGCAATGTTTCCCAGGGCCAGAAAGTGGGGTAGGACTGTTCAGGGCAGGGAAGGGGTGAAGTACAATCTGTGGCTGACAGGTGTTTATAAGGTGGTCAGGTGGTAGGCTTGGGGCCAGGGTCAGTGCTGTCCTAGACAGAAGGGGACTTGGAGAGGCTGGCTGCCTGGAATGGACAGAGGTGGGATCTGGGGCCAGTAGAATATTGGGGCCCCACTCTGGGGCAGGCAGGGGCTCTAGAGGTGGGCACTGAGAACAGGATAGGCAGGGGCACTGGGGGCAGACCCGTGTGCAGGCAGAACCTCTAGGGTAGACAGTGCTCTGGGAGTGTTTACTGGGGCCAGGCTCTGAGGTGGGAATGGGCCCTGGGCAGCAACTGACTCTGGGGAAGGTAGGGGAAGACAAAGGGTCAGGGAAATAGTTACTCGAGGTGGGTCCTTGGACAGGAAGAGTCAGTGAGTCCCCACTCTAGGGTGAGTAAGCACTCTGAGAGCCAACAGTGGAGCAGCTAGCAGCTCTGAGATAGACAAGGACATTGAGGGTGACCACTCAGGCCAGACCTTGGAGTGAGCAGGGACTCTGGAAATGAGCACTAAGGATGGGCCCCAGGATGGGCTAGGCATGAGGGATCTTGCTCTTAGGCAAACGTTCTAGGAGTATCATTGGGTGCAGGCCCTGGGGCATTGGGGAGGACATCAGAACCGGGCAGAAACTAGAGAGGTGGGTTTGGGGGGCATACTCTGGGGTGGTGATCACTGAAACTAGGCTTTGGGTTGAGCAGTAATTCTAGGGGTAGGCACCGGGGGAGTCAGCGGACGAGTTATAGTTGACTCTGGGGTGAAGATGGGAGCTAGAGCTGGGCAGGAGTTCTGGAGATGGGCACTAGGGTTGGACCCTGGGATATGTATAGGCACTTGGATCATGCTCTAGGGCAACTGGGGGGTCTGGAAGTGTGTACTGAAGTCAGTCCCTAGCATATGTTGGGGCACAGGGGGCAGGTTCACAGGTGGATAGTGACTCGAGAGGTAAACAAGGGATCTGGGGCTAAGATTTGAGCTAAAGAAGAAATCTAGGGATGGGTACTGTGGATGGCCTCTACAGCAGGCAGGGTCATTGTGGGTGGGCCCTAAGGCAAGTTGTGGCTCAGGTTTTAGGACAGAGAAGGTGGTCTGGCAGTGGATATAAGGATTGGCAGGGACAATGAAGGGTGGGCTCGGAGCAGACAGGGGCACAGGGGAAAGGTACTAGAGAATGCAGGAGCTCTGGAGTATGCAAGGGCCTTGGTGGTAGACACCAAGATCAGGCTTTGTGGATGAATTCAGGAGGTGGTCATCAGGACAGGCAGGGGCACAGTAGCAAGCACTGGGATGAGGACACTACAGTAGACAAGGGCACTAAGAACAAGGGGACTGGGACTGGGCTTTGCGGTGGTCAGAGGTTCTGGGGTTGGCCACTAGGGTCAGGCAAGGACAATGGAGACCTTCTCTAGAGCAGCCAAGGGCTCTGGAGAAGTGCACTGGGATCAAGCACTGAGGTTGGGCACTGGAGGCAGGCCCTGATGCAGACAAGACTTCTGGGGCAGGCAGGGCCCCCAGAGGTGGACTCTGGGGTAGGCAGAGAAATTGAGAAAGTCAGAGGTGTTAGGGGTTAATCACCGGGACCACATTTTGAAGTAAACAGTCTATTCCTAGAAGGAATAGACACTGGAGGGGGATTCTGAGATAGGCAGGGGTTATAGGGATGGGTACCACAGGGAGCTTCTGCAGCAGGCAAAGGCACTAAGAATGGGCTCTAAGGCAAGCAAGGACATTAGGTTCTGGTTCTCAGGTAGGCAGAGATTCCAATAGTAGTCAGTGGGGTAAGGCTTGTGGAGTAGACAGGGTAGCCAGAATTGGCAAAACTCTGGGGAGCTGTCACTGGGACTAGGCTTTGTATTGGGCAGGGACTCTAGGGGTGGATGTTGGAGTGGGCTCTGGGGCAGGTAGATCTTCTGGAGGTATGCACTGTGGTCAGGCCCTGGGGCATGGAGGAGTACTTGTGAAGACTCTGGGGGTAGGTTCTGGAGCAAATAACCTCTTGGACAGGTAGGGGCACCATGGGTGAGCAGATAGGAGTAATAGCTGAGATCAGCCTCTTGGGGGCAGGAAAGGGCTCTGGAGATTGACCCTGGGGAGAGTATGGGACCTGAAGAAGTCAAGGCTCTAGAATTAATCACTGGAACTAAGTTTTAGGGTGGGCAAAGTTTCTATGAGTGGAAACTGTAGGTAGGCAATTGGACCAGGATCTGGAGTGAACAAGGGCACTGAGACTAGGCTCTGTCATGGGAAGGGCCTCTGGGAGTAGGTACTGGGGCCAAGCTATGGAGTATGCAGTGGCTCTGATGATATGCTGAGGGTGATCTCTTCGCAGGCAAGGCCTCCAGAGGCAGGTGGGGTCACTGGAGATGGTTACTGACACATGCAGGTATTTGGGACAGTTACTGGAACCAAATTGTAGGTTGAGGAGCCCTAGGGATAGGATAGAGGTGAATTCTGACAGAACTGGTCTCTGTGGCAGGCAGGTGCTCTAGGTCCTGGCTGTGGGGCAAGCAGGTTCTCAGTGGGTGATGAGATCAGGTTCTAGAGCAGGCAGCTCCATTGGTGAAGGGCCCTAAGACCAGGCTCTGTAGTGGGCAGGGATCCTAGGAGTGGGCTTTAGACAGGCAGGGGCCCTGGGGAATGTTAGAGTTCTGGGGTGACAAGGCCTCTGGTGGTGTGCATGAGGACCATACACAGGGTCTAGGGGTAGCACTAGGGAAAAGCAGACTGAGTGTGGCCACTGGGAAGGGGAGGAGCTCTGAGACTGGCAGGAGCACTGGGAATGAACAATGGGACTGGGCTCTTGAGTAGGCAATGGATCCTGGGGCAGAGTAGGCAATATGACCAGGCTCTGGGATGAGAAGGTTCTGTGGGTGGACACTGAGGGCACACCCTTGGGCAGGGAGGTACCCTGGGAAGGAAGTCTTTGTAAGTGGTTTCTGGGGCAGGCAAGCATTCTGGTGGTGGTTCCTGGGACTAGGCTCTGGGGCAGACAGGGACTCTGCAGCAGACCAATGGGGTTGGAATCTGGGGCAGGAAGGGGTACTGTGTCCCAGCTCTTGGGGGTGGTTACTGAGAAGATAAGGTGCTCTGGGGTGGGCATGGGCACTGGAAGTCATCCACTGGGATCAGTCTCTCAGATGAGCAGGTGCTCTGGAGGCTGGCATTGGGGGTGGGGACCTGAGAGGCAGGGCTGCTTCTGGGACAGGACAAGTCTTTGGTCCTGGAGCAGTCATGGGCACTAGGGTGGGGGCACTGAAGCAGGAGAAAGTTATGAGGTAGAAAGATGCTGGCAGCAGGGGTTCTGGAGTCAGGCTATAAAGCAGGCAGAGGCACTAAGGAAGAAAGGGGTCCTGGGGACAAGATGGAGCACTGGGGGTAAGCCCTCAGAAAGACAGGGACTCAGAAAGATGGGGACTGGGGGTGAACACTGGGAGAGTAAGGGGAAAGGGGGTGGGGCCTAGGGCAGCCAGGAGATCTAGGAAATGGCACTAGGGAGGGATGAGATCAGAGCGGATCCTGTGTTGGACAGACTTAAGAGTTAAGTTCACTGGAGATGATTCATGGGACAGGCAGGGGAACTGGGAAAGGCAGGGACACTGGGACCAAGCTCTAGGGTGGGGCGGGGCTCTAGATTTGGGCACTGGGGATAGGCTCTGAGAAACAGGGTTTCTGCAGCAGGCAGGGATATTAGGGGCAGATCACAACACAGCCAAGGGCACTAAGGCCCAGCTCTGTGGAAGGAAGGAAACCTGAGGACAGGATAGGGCAGGCACAGCCTCGGGAGAGTTCAGGGTCTCAGGGTCTTTTGATTCATGCGTAAATTTGATTTAAGTGAGGCAGAGCCACACGAAGTCTTCAGCCTCACTCTCTCTTCCTGAGTCATCATAGTCCAGTGGCAGGACAGAGTTAAGATGGCTGGCGATGGCTCAGGATGCAGTGGATGACCTTGGCATCTGTAGTATCTAACCAAGAGCTTCACATCACTTGCTTCATCTGCCTTCATGGCCGTTGGAACAAATTGTTCTCATCCGCCCATTCCACCAGATGAAGTCTTCACATGCTTGGGGAGACAACCCTCTAAATCATCAATGGGTTTGAGATCCCTTGGCTACCCTCAACCTGGTTTGGCCCATCTCCCAAAATGGTTTACCAGGGTGTGGTTGCTACGCATGCTGCAGCTTCTTGGAGCCACAGGTGAGAGTTAGATGGAACAGGTGGACACCAAAGGTGGAAAGAGCCCTGAAAAGGACTCGGCAGCCATCACACCAAAGGTACTGGTCATCCCTGAACACACCCTACACCCCAGGTCTCAGGGTACAGGCCTTGGTGCAACAAAAGATACTGCAAGTAAGCACTGGGACAAGGCTCTGGGATGGACGTCTCAAAGGGTGGGCACCATGAGGGGGCCTTGTGATAGGGCTACTAGGGTAAATAGGGGTACTGACAGTGGACAGGTAGGCCTTGGGCTCTGAGACAGGCAGAAGCTGTGGGTTTTCAGCACTGGGGGGCAGGTCCTGGTACTGACAAGGTCACTGGGATTTAGCTCTGAGGAGGGCAAAGGCTCTGAGGTACATAGAGACAGTGAAAGTGGGCAGTGGGGCCAAACTGGGAACTGGAGGCGACCTTGGAGCAGTCAGAGGCACTAGAGTGGGCACTGGAGCAGGCAAAGTTCTTAGAGTAAGCACTAGAAGTAGGTTCTGGAACAGGAAGGATCTTTAGAGGTACTGAAACTAGGCTCTGGGGTGGGCAGGGGCCCATCTCTGGGGTTAGCTGGGACACAGGGGTGGGCACTGGGATCAGCTCCTGGAGTGAGGACTGGGGTTGGGTTCTGTGGCAGGCAAGAGTGCTGGGAATGGGCACTTGTGACTGGGATCTAGGACTGGCAGGGACACTGGTGGTGGGCAATGGAGAAGGAAAGAGCACTGAGGAGGGCATTCAGGAAAACAAGGGCTCTTGTGATCAGGGACATTGGGAGTGGACACTGGGACCAGGATCTGGGATGGGGAAGGGCTAAGAAATGTTTGTTACTGGGAGCTGGCAAGGACACAGGGGTTGGGCCCTGGGGCAGGCAGGGCTTTTGGGGATGAGCATTTGGGGCAGGCAGGGGCATGGTGGTGGGCAGAAGTTCTGGAAATGGACACTGAATGGGTGCCCAGGGACATTAAGGGGCTCTGAAACTGGGCACTAGGGAGGAGAGTGATTCTTGGCAGGCAAGGGCACAGATTGGGCCCTGGGGCAGGCAGGCCCTCTGACGGGAGAGGGGGTGGCACATGGGGCAGGTAGATCTTCTGGCACAAACAGTGAAGGGGTTCTGGGAAGACACTGAGCAGACACTCTAGGACAGGCAGGGGAACTAGGGTCCAGCAGAGCGGGGAAGAAGCTCTGGGTAGGAGAGGCTGGGGAGGGAAGATATTCTGAGCCAGGCAGGGAGACTAGAAGTGGGCACTGGAACCAGATTCTGGATTAAGTGGGGGGCTCTGGAGGCCTGTTAAGTGGGGACTGGCTTTGGGACAGTGAAGGACACGGGTTGGACCTGCCCTGGCAGGGGCTCTGAGGGAGCAGGATCTCTGTGGTACAGGGATGGGGGCACTGAGTGTGGGTAGGGGCACAGGCCAGGCTCTTGTGAGCGTCCTCTGGGAACCGCATGGGGAGAGGGCATAGAGATCGGAGGCAGCCCCGAATCCGGGGCTCTGGGAGCGGGGTCTGGGGCGGGCAGGGTTACGGAGCTAAGCTTCGTAGCAGTTGGGCGCCCCCTAGGCTGTGGGCACTAGGGTGAGAAGGGTAACTGGGGAGCAGGTGACGCGGCCCGGACAGCGCTGCTGGGGGTGGGGGTGGGGGACTCTGGGGTCCGACCGGCTCGGGGTGCGAGCGGCGAATGGGGGTGGGGTGGGAGGGAGGCCGCGCTCGGCCACAGGGTCGGGGTCCCGAAGCAGAGCCTGCGCCTCCTCCGCGCCGCTGCCCATGCCCGGCTGGGTCCTCACCGCCACCAGGCCCGGGCTAGGAGCGGAGCCCTTCCACACACCCGCGTACAAGCCACAGTCCAGTTCTGCCTAAGTAGCTCCGCGTCTGCGCAGTCAGCTCTCGCCCACCACTTGTCACCGTTGGTTTGACAGCTGCGCAGGAGCCGGCAAAGCGAGAGCAGAGCGGATCCGCGGACTCTTCATCTCCGTGCTCGAACGCCCACGCCGCGCGGAGGAAGCCGGCCGAGCTCTTCTAGAAGCCCCAAGCTCTTCAGTCCTTCTAGAAGCTGGGCGTGGTCTGGCCTCGGAGTTTCCCCTTTGTGCTAAGTGGAGGAAGGAAGCCAAGGGAGCCAGTCAGCAGAATGGAAACTCCCTGAGGCCAGGGATCATTCGTGTTTTCTTTTGTGCCTTTGTATCCAGTGACTGACACGTAGGTGCTTAATAAAATAATTATTGCTGGACAGGATTATATACACGCACACATGGATATACATATATAATATATACGTATGTTTGCATGTATCTGTATCTATGTGTGTGTGTATATATATGTGTACATATATATGTATATGTGAGAGAGAAGCAATGGGGGTGGATCGAAACTCACTGTGTGACCCTGGGCAAGTCCCTTGAATTCTCTGATCTTCAGTTTCCTCATTCTTAAAAGTGGAACTAATAGTAGCAACTATCTCACAGTATTACTTTGAGGACCAACTGAGCTAATGTTGCTATAAAGCTCTTTGCAAACCTTGTAACTGTATCATCAGCTATTATTAACAGGGTTCAGCCTCATTTACCTTGGCATCCTTTGGTCTTACATACTTATGTCTCTCTCCCCCTAATTCAGATCAGTCATTCTGTAACATGAATTACCTACTCCTATAAGGTGGAAAGATGAGATATTGAGAGGCTGTGAAAATAGGGATGGATCTGGGTTCAAATTCTGGCTTTTTGACGTGACATTGAGCAAGTTACTTCAGGGAAAAATTAACTACTCTTTATAAAATAAAGGAATTGGACTAGATAGCTCCTAAGATTCTTTTCAGCTTAAAAAAAAATAAATCTATGAATCATACCCAGAACTTTAAGTAGTGATTATTCCACCTAAGGTAAAAAATAGGTTGTTGCTCCTGTTGTGTGTTTGGGAGGAGAGGCAGGGAGACTTGGTTGGCAGTCCCCATGCAATAAAAGGAGAAGGCACAATCAATACCTTGAGAATCCAGATCACACCACTGGGGGCATGAGGAGAGATGGTGGCACCATCTCTTTCCACAGGAAAGATGTGCTTTGGTGATAGGACTCTAGGAATGGCTGATCGAGGTCATACCTCAAGGTAAGGAAGCAGAGACATACAGTGCTTAAAAGTATTGGTCTGATAGAGGACAATGAAAATCAGGGCTTTGGGATATCAGATTACTGTGGGGGGAAATGTGTCTTCCCTTTCCCAAAGAAGCACCCATATCCTTGTCCTGGGAAAGTCCTAATTGCCCTGCCTTAGTTACAGTTCTAATGGTATCGTCCATTATAGCATAGCTTCCTGAGATCAGAGATGTCACCTTACACTTCTCTATACCCAGTAAAGTGCCTTGCACCCAGTAAATATTCAATGAATAATTGCTGAATGATTGAATGGCTGACTAATGAATCAGGACATATCAAATAACAACACACAATAACCTAACAGTTTAAGGCATCAAGCCAAGCAAGTGATGTGGACAATAAGATTGCCTCAGTAGTTAACTGGAGGGGGATATCACTGTAACCTGGAGTGGTAAGGGAAAGCCTGGAAGAGAAGTAGGAGTCCATCTAGATATGGTGGAGGGAGGGCTCACTGATGAAGAAGAGTAGAGAGTGATGAGGTTGAAAAGATAGGAACAAAGGTGCTTCATCTCTATTCTGTTAAGCCAGAGCCCCCCCAACCTTTTCAAGAAGAAGGGGTCCTTGTTTCTCCAAAGCTCTGTGATCATTGAAGTTAGGGATGGGGAATGCTAACAGTGATGATGAGGAGAGCAACAAAGGAGTGAGGCACTGCCACCAGCTTTCTTAGCCTCCATCCATCCTCTCCCTGCTTCAGAGACTGGGAACATCAGATAAGGCATGTGGCAATGGTAAAGGCTTGGTAAATATTGTGATCTACTAGTTGTTTCCAGTTCATTGGTCTAGGCAGTTGGGAGACACTGAATGTTTCTGTGTAGGTAGCGTTATATAAGAAGACTCATCTGACTTCAGCATGCAGAATGGATCAAAGGTAATAGTACTACCGGATGGCAGGAAGGTGGAGGACTACTAGGGCAGAAAGTTATTTACATGACCAGACTGTTAATGGGTGTTTGGGAGATTTAAAAATGTAATTCGTTTATGGAGTATTTTTGCTTAACTTGTTTCTTTCTTTTTTTACAAGGGAGGGTTTAATGGGGGTGGGAGTCCTGAAATAACTGTGATGTAAAAACATAAAAATATAACTAAAACTTAAAAAGAAAGAATGGCTATGAAAAGGAAAGATGAGTAGGGGGAGGAGACTAATTACAAGATGAGTCATTGATTTTTAAATTAGTGCATGGAAAACTATTTACTAACAACAAATAATTTTAAATGTATTTATTGAGCTCTAAGATAATTTCAACATCTAAGATCCTGTTTCTTCCCTGCTTTCATTTCATTGGGATGGGGACTGAACTTCCCTTAATGACTTAAATAATTTCACTGGTATACTTGCCCAATGTTGCACACCAATATGTACCATCAGGGATTTGAGCCCCAGTCGTTCTGTAGCCAGGTGATAAAGTGTATGGAGTGCTAGGCCTGAAGCCTTCTTTATTCAAATCTGGCCTCAGACACTTACTAGCTGTGTAACCCTAAGCAAGTCACTTAATCTGGCTTGCCTCAGTTTCCTCATCTGTAAAATGAGCTGGAGAAGGAAATGTCAAACTACTCCAGTATCTCTGCCAAGAAAACCTCAAATGGGGTCTCAAAGCCTTGGACACAACTGAAAACAAATGAACAACAACCTCTCTGCAACCAAAAACATCTCTGTGTCATGCTACTTCACAATATGATTTTTTTTTTATATTATGCCCAAATAAATGAGTGGCAAAAGGGATAGACAGCCCAAAGAGGAGTCAGAAAGACCTAGGCTCAAGTCTTCCTCTGAAACTTATTAATTCTGCAACAATAAACAAGCCAACTTAATTCTACCCTAAGTTTAGATTTCATCAAGTCCAATGCCCTTATTTCACAAATTTAAAAACTGACACCAAGGAGATCAAGTGCTTTGTCCAAGGTCACAAAGGCAATAAGTAAAAGAGTTAGGATTTGAACCCAGGTCCTCTGATTTCAAAGGTGTTCTTTCCATTGCACCATGCTGTCTCTATAATGATATGACTAACACTCATGCTCCCAGTTCTACCTGTTTGACCTTAGGCAAGTCACTTAACATTTGTGGGTTTCATTTTCCTTACTTGGAAAATAAGTGAGTCAGACTAGATGACCTCACTGTCCTCTCCCTATCTAAATCTTGATTATCATTAGCACCACCTGCCAATGTAGACATGGAGAATACTGGGGTCTCAGAGTGTATAAATAGCATTATCATCGCCATCACTGATTTAGGTAATTGTTTGTTGTTGGTCACATCCAGATTTCTATGAACCCATTTGGGCTTTTCTTGACAAAGATACTAGAGGAGTTTGCCATCTCCTTCTCCAGCTAAGTTTAGAGATGAGGAAACTGAGGCAAACAGGGTTAAGTGACTTGCCGAGTCACCCAGCTAGGAAGTGTCTAAGACCAGATTTGAACTCACGAAGATGAGTCTTCCTGACTCCAGGCCTAGCACTCTGTGCACTATGGCACCACCTAGCTGCCCATTTGAGATATCTGGCATTTGTATAATGTTGTAAGATCTGAAATAAATATTACCTCATTTGATCCTCACAACACCTCTAGGAAGTAGCTGCTAATTATCTCCATTTTACAGACAAGGAAACTGAGACAGGCAAACGTTAAGCAACTTGCCCATAGTCATACAATTAGTATCTGAGGTCAGATTTGAATTCATGTCTTCCCAACTCCAGGTCCAACACTCTATCCACTGCAAGGCCTGCTGTATTTCCAAAGCCCTTTACATATGTTATCCCAGTCATCCAGGTTTACAAACTTGGTGTCATCCTTTACTTACCCCACATATCCAATCCATTGTTAAATCTTGTCTTTTTCTTTTCATATCTCTCGTATCTATCCTTTTCATTCACAAGACCACACCACCTGGGTTCAGTCCCTCATCACCTCTTAACTGGATGATTGCAACAGACTCCTAAGACTCCTAATTGCTCTCCTTTCCTCAAGTCCCTCCCATGCCCACCCACTACTCCAAGCCATCCTCCACTTAGCAGCTAAAGTGCCTTAAACATTGGACCGGCCTCAGTCGGGGGTGTGGGGTAGGGGAAGTGGCATTACTTTTAGGATCAAGGATAAACTCATCTATATGGTATTTAAAGCTGATCTCTGCACCACCTAGTCAGTCAATAAACATTTATTAATCATCTACTATGTAAGAGATGCTGTGCTAAGTGCTGGAGATACTAAACTAATTTTATAAATTTCTTCCAGTCTTTCTACCTAATCCTCCCCTCCATGATCCAACCACGATAACCTACTCTTTCATTCCATCCATCTCTCCTTCTCTTTGTTGCACCAATTGTGTCCTTTTCCTGGGAAACCGTCCTTCCTCACCTCCACTGTTGGTTTCCTCAGCTAAAATACCGCCATCTACAAGAATTTTTCCTGATCCCTCAGTTGCCAGTGCTCTTTTCCCTAGTACTACTTGTATTACTTTTTATATATTTTATTTGTTGTTCAGTTGTGTCAAGACTCTTCGTGACCCTGTTGGGCATTTTCTTGGTGAGGATACTAGAGTGGTTTCCATGTCCTTCTCCAGCTCATTTTACTGATGGAAAAACTGAGGCAAAGAGTGACCTGCCCCAGGTCACTCAGGCCCAGTGCTCTATCCATTGTGTCACCTAACTGCCCTATATATTTTATAGATGTTTATATATGTGCATGCTCTCTCTCTCTCTCCATGCCCCTCATTAAAATGTAAGCTCTTTGAGATCAGGCACTTTTTTGTTTTGTTTTGTCTGTGTCCCGAGTGCTTAGTATTGTGTCTGGTGTATATTAGGTGCTTAATAAAGGCTTGATGATCTATTAATAATCACTGCAGGGTGAAAAATTTGACATTTTGGGGTGTTTTTCACTTTGTTAAAGTAAGAGACAGCAGAATTAGTAGGAACCAACTAGATTTATTTCTGTAGCAAGTGCAAAAAAAGGCCCAGTAACCCTCTGCCCACGGAATTCTGGTCATGCAACCCAAAATACCTCCATGAACACTTTCTGTCTACTATTCCCACCCATTCCTGGACCAGTCCCCTTGAAAGCTAGAACCCCAGTGGACAAAAAGTTCTAGTGCCAGGGTTAGGCCCAGTGGAGACAATAAGAGGCTATCCTGAAAAGAAAAGACATGGGTGAAGCATCCTACTGCCATACACTCACCAAGAGTGAGGGGGAAACAGGAGAAAGGTGAGAAGGGGTGAGGAAAGCGAAAGGCCTGCAGGGTCAATCAATTGGAAATTGTGCAAACAAACCCCTTTTCTTACACAGCTTCCCCCATCCCCAGCTACTAGCTTCTTTGTCATTTCCCCTCATCGCTGTCCTTTGAAATGATAATTAGCCAATTAACCCTAGTTTGAGGTTCTTCTTAGGTCTTTATCCCTCAATTCAACAAACATTTATCTAGCCCAGATAGAAGTCCTAGAAGGTGGGAAAGATAGTTCGGATAAGATCTGGTACTCTCCAGGACTGTATGCACTATAATACTCAATAATAGTAGTTAATACTCATATAACGCTTACTCTGTGCCAAGCATTGTGCTACAGTTATTATCTTAATAATAGATGAATATTATATTATATTATTATTATACCCCTGGAAGGTAGGTGCTAGCATTACCCCCTTTTCACACATGAGGAAACCAAGGTAAATCGAGGTTAAGCGACTTGCAGAGGCCCCTGGATTTGAATTCGGGTCTTCTTGACTTCAGTCAGAGTCAGTCTATCAACATATGTTAATCACTTACTATGTATGAGGCACTTTGCCAAGTGATGGGGATGCCACACAAAACAAAACAAGATAATCTCTGCCCTCAAAGAACTCACTGTCATTATTAGATAATGAACTCCATGGGGACAGAAATGGTCTTTTTGCCTCTTTTTGTATCCCCAGAGCTTAGCACATCGCCTCACACATAAATGATCAATAAATGCTTTTCTTGTTCACTCAACTGCAAAATCTATTAGCCTCCTATCCTTTCTGCTGCATTTGACGTTGCTGAGACTCCTTCTTCCCTTGGCTTCTGTGACTGCTCTCCTGAATCCCTTCCTGCCTTGCCTGTCTGACTGCTTCTTATTGGGGTTCTTTGCCAGATCGCTGTTTTCCAGTTTTCTCAGTAGTTTTTGCCAAATAGTGAATTCTTGTCTCAGATTAGTGGGGATCTTTGGGTTTATCAAACTCCAGATTACTGTGCTCATTTCTGTATATTACTTAACTAATCCGTTAGCCCATTTCTTATTCATACCAAATTGTTTTGATGATGATAGCTTTGTAGTATAGTTAGAGACTGACCACTGTTTAGGCCCCCCCTTCCTTAACATTTTTTTTTTCATAGATTCCCTTGACTTTCTTGACCTTTATTCCTCTAGGTGAATTGTTATTTTTTTCTAGCTCTATAAAGTAATCCTTTGGGTGGTCAGATTGGTATGGCACTAAATAATTAAATGTAGGCACTAAATTTTAATAATTAATTTAGGCACTAAAAATTAATTTAGGTAGGATTTTGTTGTATTGACTTAGCCTACCCATGAACAATTCATATTTCTCCTGTTATTTAGATCTGTCTTTATTTGGGTAAAGAATGTTTTGTCATTGTGTTCACATAGTTCCTGTATGTGTTCACTATCCATACCTTCCCTCATCCAACAGAGTTTTGACCCTGGAGTCAGAGCATCTGGGTTCAAGTCCTTTCTCGGATACTTGCTTACCTGTATAAACTTGTAGTCACTTAATCTCCCTAGGTCTCAATTTCCTGCTCTGTAAAATGAGAGAAAACAGCCTAAAGACCTCTGAGCTTCCATCTATGAACTTCCTTTTTGTCTGTATTTATCTATGCACATGTTGCATCCCGCCTACAGAAAGCAAGTTCCTGGAGAGCAGGGATTGATTTAACTTTGGTCTTCATCCCCCCACCCCCTAGCACAATGCCTTTTCGTTTGTTGGTTGGGTTTTTATTAAAGGGTGTAACAAAGGTTCTAGGGGAAAATTTATTGTTTCACAGTAAATGGATTGAGTGGGAGAAGATCTGGGAAAACTTCAGGAAAAAGGTGACATATGAATTGGACTTTAAAAGATAGTTGGAAATTCCACGGGTGAAAAGGTGAGGGAGGACTTTTTGGGAATAAGAAACAGAATAAGCAAAGACAAAGAGAAAGGAAAAGGCACGTTCTGGGGACATGCCCTTACTTAAGCTCAGTGGCTGTCTTTTGTTGTTTTGATTTGGTTTTTTTGTTTGTTTCTGCTGACTTTGCTACAAGCACAATGCCTTGCACATTGCAATTAATAAATCCTCTTTGATTGCATTGGATGTAATATTTTAATTTGACAAGAGGACCAGTAGAATAGTTGCTTAACAAATACATTGACTGGAGTGTAGAAATCATGGTGGCAAGTATTATAATATAAGGTTCTGCTTTAAGTGGTATAGTTGTTGTTTGAGGATAAAATTATTCTTTGTCCTGAAATGATCATAGAAATTTTGGCCCAGGAGCTGGGTAAAATTAAGCTCCAGACCTGACTCTGGACACACACACACACACACACACACACACACACACACACAGGGAGGTCCATCACATTAACCTTGAAAAACCCATTCTGTTTCCCCTCTTTCCTCTTCTTTTTCAGAAGCCTGGAAGCTTCTTTCAGAATACTGGACTAGGGAATAAGGAGAGATAGAGCCCAGTGTCATTTCTGCCACTTCCTAGCCTGATTTCTATATATCGCTTAGCATGGTTCCTGACACACAGGAAGTGCTTAATTTATGCTTTTTGATTGATCCTGAGCAAGTCACTTAAGCTGTATGTTTCCTCCTCTATAAAAGCTGTCTATCATACTTGCTCTATCACATAAGGACCCAGCTTTGAAAAATATATTGTTATTACTGACCTAAAACTTGTTTGCCTTGTGCTTCCAAACCTGAATTTTTTTTAAAATATATTTTCTACTTTCAGAGGTAGGAGAAGAGAGAAGCGATAATCCTAATTTTACACACAAGGCTTTAGTCAAGTGGGTGGTGGACTAGACAATCAGCCTAGAAACCCAAGAATCTCAGGCCTGGGCACCTACACACATATGTTAACAGGAGAGCGGAGGCAGATGTGAATAAACTCTACCAGGAGGCTATGGGCTATGCTCTTCTTCCTTAATTGCCTACTTTGAGGACCTTCAGCTGTAGTCTGTCACAGTGCAGGCCTTTTAGATCACAGACTTAGAGGGACCTTTCAGGTCTTCTGACCCAAGTCTCTCATGTACAGAGAAGACTGTCCAGAAAAAATCCAGAAGAGCTCTTTTCACACACCGTGCTACGAGGCATCTTTAAACTTGGTGTTAGCCTTGGCCAGCAAGCTTGAATCCTTTTTCAAAGGTAGCCCCAGGCACCTACAAGGACTGTGTCACTCACAGAACTGGAAACATGATGCTTGCAGATGCCACAATGGATATTCACTCATTCATGCATTCACCAAATGTTTATCAAGTCCTTGGCTATATGTAAAGCAATGTATGCTTTGCCTGGAAAAATCCATTCCTGGAAAACAGACCTGGATAAAGACCAGACTAGTGACTCATACATTTTCCCTTCCCCAAAGAGTGGACTGAGATGATGTCACTCTCTTCACCAGCTCCCTATCCGCCCACTCAGGTTCTGGGCATGCCTCTGACCAAAAATTCCTCTATGCACAGTTCCTGTTTGCCATTGTCCAATCCCTTGGAAGCCCCGGATTCCCTGTGAGAGGAAAACTTAAATTCTTGTGGAAGCAGCTCATGATACCCTTTTTCTCCCCTACCTGCCACCTTTGAACTATCTAGGACATGACAATGGACTATGGAACTTCTCTCTTATGAGTCTGGTTTTCTGAAGGGAGGAGTGGTGTCTCACCTGCTAGCTGGGGAAGAAGGGAAGGATCAGGGCTGACCCTCTAAGAAGGCCTTCATACCTTTTCTGGTTCCTTCTTCCAGCCTCCTGACAGCCCCACTCTCCTTCGTCCCAGGTTCTCCTCTGGTTTGCTTACAGTCCCTATTGTAGCACCCTCCCCAAGACTTGTCCTCTCCCGTCACTATCTCAAACATCAAAACTACCTTTTGCACCTCTCCTTTCACATCTTGCCACATCTGAATTATTCCCCAATGTAGGATTTATCTGACCTAATATTAGGAGTGTAAAGGGATCAAATTAAACCCATTCTCACATAAATGACCCTTTCTCCTTTACACTCATCAGGTCTTAAGAGTTGGAAAGGAAGTCATGTAATCCAACCCATACTCCCCCTACCTCTTAGGAGCATACTGTTAATTTAATTTTAAGAAAAGACACTTGTTCACACTACCCTCCTCCCCTCTTGGTATTTAGGTGATGGACTACAGAAACAGAATATTACATTTGTTGTCAGATGCAGTAGATTTCACTGAACTGTTTTTCTTTCTGGGAGAGTTCTAGCATGGAGTTATTGGAAAGTGACTGTGCAAAAGTAAATAAATAAATAAACAGCATCAATCCAACATTTTTTTTAAAGAAAAAGTCATTTCTCAACCCAAATGATGTTTTAATTGGTAGAATTCCAGTTAATACGACATAATTAATTGAAATTCTTCAGGCAAGTTGATGGAATGGTCAAAGTCCTTTTAATTAGTGCTTACCTCCAGGTCACTTGCAGGGTCTTCTTGGGGAGAGTTGGTGGGGAGGAGTCTTTGTGGACCTCTAGTCCCTTCCCATCTGGTCATACCAAAGTGATTCCTCCTTTCTTGAATTCTGTGACACGACTCTCCCAGTTCTCCTCCCACCTCTCTGACAATACCTTTTCCATATCTTCCCCCAATTCTTTTTATCTAAAAAAATTAAGTAGAAACATCTGTCTGATCCAGTGACTAAATCAGACAATGTATATACTTTTTGTCCTAGTGGTTCTCAGCCTCCCTGGCCTAAGGCAGTCTGTTTCATTATCTTCTTAGGTGACTTTCACTGCTTTCCCAAATACTCAGCATTTGTTTCCTTTTTAATAATCTTTTGCATAGTCATAAATTGTAATGCATGGTATTCTCTTAGCTATGGTTATTTCAGGCTGCATTATTGATTCATACAAGTCTTCCATATTTCTCTGAATTCCTCTTATATTCTTCATTCTCCCTGAACAATAACATTACATTACATTCAAATGACATGGGTTTTTTTCCAGCTTTTTGCCAATTGATGAGCACCCACTTTGTTTCCAATTCTTTGCTTACCATAAAAGAGTGCTGGCCATGAGTTCTTCAGCATCTGTTAACCTTCATTCTTCAGTATTTTCAGCTTTTTCTTCCACCTCCTAACGGACGGAATTCCCCAAGGTTCAATCTTCAGATGTCATTTCTTCTCTTTTTCAATTTACTTGCCTTCAAGATCTCATCTACTACTATGGTTCCAAGTATACACTTTATGCTGATGTTAAGAAAACAAACACATATTAACATATTTAAATAATTTTGGTTTTGAAGGAGAAATGTGAGGTCTTCCCTTTAAAAAAAATTAAAATGTGTCAATCAAGTAAGAAGCATTATTCCATTGCAGGAAAAGCACTGAGACCAGAGTGTTGGTCATACCTCTTGCCACTACCTTGGGCAAGTTATTTTGCTTCTATTCCTGTCTCCATTCCATCTGTAGAATGAGGGTATTAAGTTGACCTTGAACATTTCCTTCCAACTCTGACATTCTGTGTTTCTAACACTTCTAATAAATGTCCATAGTCTAACCTTGCCCTCTCTTCCTCAGCTTCTTTTCCAAATTGGCTATCCTTCCTAATTTCCCTGTTTGTTGATGGTACTGGAATTTCTTCAAACTCAGGCTCAAAACAACTTTTAATTTATCATTTTTGCACCTCAAATCATAAATGACATTTTTTTTTCATTTACTCATAATGGTTTATAGATGACAAAGTGCTCTCCTATATATTCTATCATTCTGTCCTCGACAAATCAGGAAGAGAACACATGATTTTCTTTTCACACCCATTCTCACAAGTCAAGTCTGTTCATTCTTCCTTTGTTTGCTTTTTGCTTTTGCCCATTTCCTCTTTCCCACACCAGTCTTCTTTCTCTTACTCATAACATAGTGGCTGCCCGATTAATTAATCTTCTTAAGACACGAATCTCATCAAGTCACTTGCCTGTTCAAATTCCATTTTAGTCTTCTCTATGGAATGTTGCAATAGTGTCCGACTAAATGATACTGGAGTGGTTTGCCATTTCCTAGATGAGGAAACCAGCATTAAGTGATCTGCTCAGGGTCACACAGCTAGTGTCTGCGATCGGATTTGAACTCAGCCCCTCTTCCTGTCTCTATACCCGTCGCTTTATTCACCGCACCGCCTAGCTCCCTAGGTCCCTAAAGGGACTACATTATGGAGTCCAAGCTCCAGGCTCTCCAAAGTCCGACACAAGTTTACCATTCCAGCTCTGGTGAGGGAAGTCCTTTATAGTCCTTAAAACTCTATGTGACCGCAAGTTATTGTTATTGCATGAACTGTCAAGCTGGTCTGTCTACTCAGATTACCGCATTTAAGGAAGATTATGGAAAGATGTTGGATGACAGACAAATGTCAGCAGGGGCCAAGCCTAAACATTCTAGAGACAGCTTGTGAGAAGCAGGGGAGATCAGGAGGGAAGAAAAGAAATATCCAGTTCATATCCAGCACCACGGGACTCGATGGGTAAACCTTGAACCGAGATGGGGCGGGGGGCCCCGCGGGGCGGAGCGGTCACAAATCCTAGTTGGGGAAAAGCGAGTCGGCAGACTTAGCAAAAGCGCGGAAGCTGTAGCGTGTTACTCTATCTGCCCTTACACTATTTGCCAAGCTTCCTAGCTGTATTTCAGGTGTGAATCTACACCTCCTCCACTCTTGGCAGCGGAATGAGAACGTGGCAATGGCTACCCCAGAGCCTGTGACCCACCCAGCACCCGCAGAAGTCAGATCGCAGGCTGGTGGGGAGCTAGAGAAGTGGCCCCGGAGTCTCTCCCAGATGTCTAAGGCTACACTCATTCCCCGGGATCTTTGTGAGTCCTTCCGGTACAATTTCCATTCATCTCAACGATAGTTCACGTGCCTGTGGCGCTTAGTAGTTTACAAAGCGAATTCGTCACAACACCCACTGTGAACTAGGCAGTGCACTTTGTCCTAGCCCGCTTGCTGCTGTGGTGAGGCTGCCTACTCGGACACTGAGAGTCATTCATCATCAGTGGTGTCTAGTGTTCAGAAAGGAAGCGGCATGCCGGCCTAATGGCGAAAGTCAGCTAGTCAATACGCATTTATTAAGTACAACATACATACATGTGTATACACACACATGTATGCATGTGTATATGTTTATGTATGTGCGCATAGCATATAATTATGTGTATATATTATGCATATATACATACTTATACATACATACATGGAACTCACTGGATTAGGAGACACAGGGCATAACATTGGAATTCTGCTCTGTTACCCCATGTGTGACCCTGGGCAACGTCCCTCCTCTCTGAATCTCAGTGTCCTCATCTGTAAAATAAGACGATTGGAGCAAAGTAGAGGGACTTCCAGCTCTAAGATTCTTCGATCCTATGGAGAAAAATTTCTTCACAGTTTCCTTGATTTCATAACTCCCCTCCCCTCTTCTCCTTTATCACCACGTAGGACAAAAGGCTCTTCATTTCAAGAGCCTTTATCTTGTAGCATTCTAATGCCATAGGCTCATCTGGAAGTAGTGCGGGGTTTGGGAGAAGAGTTAGATTCTGACTCTGACTGCAGAACTAATGAGCTACTGATCTCAGTAAGCTCCTTGCCCTCTATGGTCTTTGCTTCTTCACCTGTAAGATAAGTGGATGATTTTAGTCTTTTCCAGATCTAAACCTTTGTCTATTTTCAATCAGAATCTGAACCTGCTACTACTCTAGTAAGTCAAACCCTGACTGTTAATGTTTCAGAAGGCAAGTGGCAGTCACTGGATCTGCATACCTAAGATTTAATCCTGACTGTCACTAAACTGTGTGACCTCAAGGAAGTTACTTCCTAGATCTCACCCGAGTCTCAGTTTATCTGTAAAATGGTAGTAATACTACCTCTCCAGCTTATGAGGATTATGGCATATCACATGTTTATCAACCTCAAATCCTGTACAAGTTGCCAGCTAATATCAACAGCTAGGTACTAAAAATCTTAACTTAAATTAACAATACATGGGTATTAAAGAATCATCAAACTTACACATCCCTATACATAGCCTGAGTAGATTGAACACATCATCTCAGAATTTTAACCTTGCACATATTTTAGGTCCCCAGGAGTCGGACTGTTGGCACTAAATAGACAACATTTATCATCATCATTATCATCAGTTGATCTGTACTTCCCTTTCATTATTTCCCTCAAAACAAAGGATGGAACCTTTAGCCTGGTCCCATTTTTAGCACTGGGTTGGGTACATAGTCCCTTGCTTTCTCAAGTTTAGCAAGTTCATAGGAATACATAGACAAGCAAATGACTAACACCTAGACCAGTGAATGATAAGACAGTGTGGAGGGGGTGAAACAAAGACAGTGTCAGGAAGAGCTGGTTTTGATCCTTCCTCTGACACTAGTGGTGTGACCTTGAACAAGTCATGTAACCTCTCTGAGACTCAACTCTCTAAAATTTACCTAAGTTATGGAAAGATTGGTATCTGCTTCAATGGAAGGCACCACTTAAACCTTCAAAACTGCAGATGTTCCAAAGGAGGAGAGGAAAGAGACTTTATATATGGTAAAGATCCCCAGGAGGAGGAAAGTAGGAAAAGATCATAGTGCTGTGGGATGGGTCAGGAAATACTATTAACAAGAGCTGACATTCATATAACATTTTATAGGCTACCACATATTTTACATACATCTTCTTGAAGACTTTCTTGACCTCCCCAGATTCTAATGCTCTTACCCTCAAATTAATATATATGAATATATACATATATGTATGTATATATGTATACATGTATATTACATATCTCCTCAGCCCCATATAAGTTCTTTGAGGTCAGAGACATCAATTTTTCACCTTTTTGTTTCCAGTGGCTGAAATTAATAAGTGAATGTTGATTGATTAATCTTATTTGGTCCTCAAAACAATTTGGAAGAATGGTAGTACTTACCTAAATATTGTTGTTCCCTTTTTTATAGATGGAGGAACTGAGGGGAAGTAACTTCCCTAAGGTCAAGTGGCAAATAGGAAGCCAGCTCTCTTGATGCCAGATCCCAACTTTTTCCAAAGCACCAAGGTGCCTCTAGCCTCAGGAAGGAGGTTTGACTCGACCTTGAAAGATGGAGAGAAGTAGAAGACAAGGTGGGAGCCACATAAGCAAAGGGCAATGTGGAAGATCATGGGAAGTGGAGGATGGGATGAGGGAGGGGTTGGGGAAATGACACTTTTACTTCTTTTTACTTACTCCCATCTTCCAATTTAATGTCCACCATAAAATTCTTTGTCCGCTTCCAATTTCCAAGCCTGGACACATGCTATCCTTTTAGGTTATAAAGGTCTTGCTGCCCTTCACAGTTCTATCCCAGTCCTCTAGCTCTTCAGCTCATCCTCTACATTTTCCTTTCTTAATTCTAATCATTTGATTATCTGGCATCTGCTTTTAACCCTTACAGAGTGATGTGCACCTCACTTTCTTGATTGCCTGTTTCTAAGGCTTTGTGTGTATATAGGAATTGTGTTCTAGTTTTCAGTTACATAGTAAAACCCTTGGGGACAGAAACTGTGTTAATTCTACGTTAAACTAGTTGTATGATTCTGCTAACCTAGTCACTTAATCTTTCTGATCCTCAGGTTTCCTCTTTTTCTAGCCTCACAGGATGATTGCGACAGTCATTTGGGAGATAGGATGTGAAATGCTTTATAAACAGGAAAGAATTATGCAAAAAATGAAGTATTATTATTTTAGGAATTTGGTTGTACTGTATTGAAAGGGGTGTGTGTGAGAGAGAGACAGACAGACAGAGACAGAGAGAGAGAGAGAGGGTTGAAACTGTCTCCAGTCCAGACCAGCAACCTGTCTGTAACTTATGAAGATGCAGAGAGGGGAGGGCTACATTGGGAAATGTTGGTGACACCTTGATCAGACTGGCAAAGATGACAAAAATGGAAAATGACAATTGCTGGAGAGGCTAGGAAAAACAGGCATATTAATTTTCTGTTCGTGGAGCTGTAAATTGCTATCTAGCCATTCTGGAAAGAAATTTCGAACTATGCCCCCCAAATTACTAAATTTTATCTACATTTTGATATCAGTAATATTATTAGACCCAAATCCCAAAGAGAAAAAGAAAAAGCATAAAAATATTTATCGTAAGTCTTAATTATATAGAAAACAACTGGAGAGTGTCCATCATTTGAGGAATGGCAGAACAAATTATGACATCTGAATGTAATGGAATAGTATTGCCCCCATTAAAAAAAGGAGAAAAGGAATAGTTTCAGAGAAACTGGGGAAGACTTGTTTGAAGTGAGTCAGAGTGAAGTGATCAGACCTAGGAGAACAAGTTAGATAATAATATCACAACAAAACCTTTCTTTTTCTTTTCCAAGTGGGACAAGGAAGCCCTAAAAAAAGGAAAGAAAAGAGGGCTATTGAGGCACTTTTTAAAAATGCACAGGAGAGAATTTGTCAAAAAGAATCAAAGACAATAGGGACAGCTTTGAAAGTTACATGTATTTATTATATATTTTAAAAGAAAAGCATGCTGTACCAAAGAAATGCACACATAGTTTTCCTTTTCTGTTCCACTATATAAGTGTATACACACACACATATGTGCATGCTAATTTTTTTTGCTATGTGATAAGTTCAGAATAAAAAAAATTAAAATAATTGTGGACCCCTACACCAGGTATGAACTCCCCCTTGCTTTGTTTTGTATGTTGTCTTCCCTCTTAGATTGTAAGCTGCTTGAGGTCAGGTGACTGTCTTTCTTTTTCACATTTGTATCCCTAGCTCTTGGAACAGTGCCTGGCACTTAGAAAGCACTTAATGAATATTTATTGACTATTGCCTATCACTGTAGGTGATGTAAAAACAACAGACCAATAAAAAAAATTTTTTTAGTCTAAAAGTGGAGGCACTGAAGTGTTAACAGACTTACCCACAATCATACAATCAATCAAGAAACATCGATTAAGCCCTGACTATATACCCAGTTACCTAAGATAACGCCGATCACTATTATAAATGATAAAGGTGAAGGCAGCTTTGTCACAATGACTACAGAGCCAGCCTTGTAATCCGGAAGACCTGTGAAGAGTTCTGCCTCGGACCACTACTAAATTGTGTGACCCCTGGATAAATCACATTATGTTTTAGGACTCTAGCCAGTTGACTAGAGGTGCCTATTTGCACTGGTAGAGTGTAATCGTCTGGAGTTTCCTATACCGGTGAAATCAGAGGTCCACAACCTCCAAAATACCCATTAACATTTAACGTATCTTCCAGACTCTGTGGGCCCAACTACCTAAATGTTGTTAACTCGACAGCTTTATTTCCTTTCGCCTAGCGCAGCCCATAGCCTGCTCTCTCAGTTCTCTTCTGCTCCCTAGTACTCACTTCTGCCTCGATCTCCCCTACACGCCCAGCCTCTCCTAGCCTTCTTTAGGATACTCATAAAGATGCATCTAAACCTTGGCTCCCGACAACCCCTCCATTCTACTTTGCCCGCAGACTCCACTTACCCCACTCTGCCCTTGACTAGAGAAAGGTCTCCCTGTTTGACTTAAATCTGAGACTGTCGCTTTGTCCTCTCTCCTCTCCTTCCCATCCACCACAATCTTTTCTACCCAGAGTCATAATAACAAAGGCTCATATTTCTAATAATGCTTTCAGGTTTACAAAGTGCTTTCAACCTCTGTGGGGGAGGTAGTAAGAGCATTATTCTCATTTGCCAAAATGAAGAAACGGAGACTCGGTAACTTACCCACGGGGCGCGAAGTATCGAGATCAGGACTTGTCCAGAACGGTTTCCATCGCCCTACACTGCCTCTAGAGATTCTGGTGAGCCTAGTATCGTGCAAACCTCTGGTTAATTAATCCCCTCCCTTCAATGGCCTTCAGATGGGGGTTTAGGTAGGGCTCCTGAATGGATGTGTGATATCAGTCCTTGCCTCCCAGGACTACCTGGTTGATAAGGGTTAAAGACTTCAGAAGGTTGGGGGTTCCCGAGCTCACGTTTCTGGAGCCTGGGAGACTCACTTAGTACCAGTCCCATTGAGACCGCTGTTGTTCTAAGGCCATGGTCTCCCGGTAGAGAACTGGGGGAGGGCCTTCGTAGTGTGTAGGGGGAGGTGGGACCCGAAGCTGGGGGCGGGGCTGGTGCTGAGGGGAGGGGCCCTAGTAGGGTGAGGCAGAGTCCCCGAGATGCGGGGTGGGGCGGGGCTCTGTTGGCTGGGGGCGCTGCAGCCCGGATGCCCGTCGCCACTGTAGCCGCCGCAGTTCTCACAGTCTCTGCTGTCCCCACTGCCCTAAGGAGCCCCTCTCGGGGTTCAGTATCCTGATCCCAACTGAGAGGTCCTCAAGTCCCCGCCAGCTCGGTGAAGGAACGGCCTCTTCTTTCCAAGGGACCCTGACTGACGGTCCGTGTGGACCCAGGATGGAGCCTCATCCAACAGCCGCGAGAGACTCAGAGACAACTCGCTTGGTGAACCCCCGGGCTCCCAGCTGCGCCGGTAGCCTCCGTCTCAAGAGGTCAGAGCTCAATTCCTCCCTTTTATACTCTGGTCCCCTGACTCTCCATCCAGCATTCGTTGTCTCCTCTTTTCTTTTCCTGTCTCACTCCCCTCAGAGTCTCTACTGTCTATAGTCCCACCTTCTGTTCCTAGACCTTCCGATTCATCAGCTCGTCTGTCCCATGGCTGTCACCCTCCCTCAATTTATCCCTAGGAAGACTTCCTCTATTTCCTTGTCAGTCCCTTTGAGTTCCTTGGGCATCCTCGGCTCTCCTGTGCCTCTGTCCCCTCAACTCCTGTATCCCAGTGCCCCATTACCGTTCCCCATTTCCTTATTGCTCTCCCCTTTTTCTCGGCCACCGGGTTGCAACTGCCGCAGGGACAGCCTCAGACTCCGCTCTTGCAGGTTGCCCTCCCCTCTGTCCGCATTATCCCCCATTTACTCATTTCCCCCAATCATTAGCCCATCACCCCCATTCCTAGCATCACGGCTCCCCACCCAGAGCTGACCTCCTGAGTACTCAGTGACTGAGGAGAAGCAGACCGCATTAGGCCAGCAGGATTGGGATGGCAGTTGCTCGCAAATTTGTCCGCTGAAGGAAGAGGGGCACATTTCTGGCAGGCGGCACTCCTTCCGAACCATTCTGGGTGCTCCAGATCCCGAAGCTCTCAATTCCAACATCCTCAGCTCCCCAGTCTCTTCTTCCTTATCCCATTCCCCTGGATCCCCAGTCCTGTTTCTTCTCTGTTGTGAGGCAAAGGCAGGGGGCATCATTCCAGCTGCGTTCAGAGGGGCAGTGGGGATTCAGGCCTTGGCACCTGACAGTCTGTGAGGAGGACTAGCTCTGAGGTCGGCGTCAGGGGAGGTGGGTCTTCTCCTGGAAGGGGGGTGGGGGATAAGGATCAAAGCTAGTGTCGGGGAAAGCAAGGAAAGGGGGAGGAAAAGAGCAGGTGCGGTTTGGGCGGTGGGGGGTATTCCCGGCTCAGCACAGACGTGGTTCCGGGGGCGGCGAGGTGTGAAATGAGCCGCGAAGCCGCCAGGGACAGAGGGGCTGGGGGCGGGAGAACCGCCCCCACAGCCTCGGTTGGCTTTCCTATTTAATACAACCGCCCCCCCCCAGCCCATCTTGCTACACCCTTTCCACCCATCCCCTCAATCTTGCCTTCCTTCTCTCTGCACCCTGGCCAGACTGTGCGTGCGTGCCTTGTCTATCTACTTATGTCTGCTGCTTGCGGTCCTCGGCCGTCTGTCTTTCTCTGGATTTTCTCCTTAGTTTCTATCTTTCTGGATAAGCCTTCCAATCTTTCTGTATCTCCCTCCTCATTTGTCCCTTTTTCTTTGTTCTATATTCCTATATTCCTCACTCTTTTCTCCTTATAGACTAGGAATTTTGTGTACAAAGGCCTGGGAGGGTGGAATAGGATAACCCTATATGAGGGGCTGAGGGGAGAGGAAAAGACTTACAAAAGAGTGAATATATAGATTTAGGGTCTCTGGTCCCCGAAGTTCTGGGAGGGATTCCTTTGATTCTGCCTTTCTCTCTCTTCCATGCCCAAATTGTCCCTCTTTCATCCTTCCCCTCAGATTTCTCTTTCTAGGGAAGGGGGTTGAGAGAGGCCTGGAAAAGTGTCCTTCCCTCTCCAGAGCAGAATTGAACGATTTTGATCTTGCTTCTGAAAAATGAACACAAACCCACTTCTCATATCTGATAGAACAAAAGAGAGGCCTGTTGCCTCCCTAGGAAGATAGATTCTCGATATGTGTGTGTGTGTGTGTGTGTGTGTGTGTGTGTTGAATGGCCTTACATCTGAGTGTGTGCTTCTACACAGAATGCACTTGAATGCAGCCTGTACATAACTATCCTCATTTGGTGCAATTGCCAAGTGGGCTTCCGAATCTATGGGAGACCCTTTTGGAGCACAGTCCATGTAGCACTCTCTTTAGAACAAGAATTGAGCTGAAAAATTCATCTAAACCTCAAACATCTGGATACGAAATTTGCCTCCTTCATCCCTGAGCTTTTCACGCCATCCCATCCTTCTGTGAAACCTTTTCCTCCATTTTCTTCCTTAACTGTTACAGGTTCTTTGGGCTTCACTTTAAGAAAGGATTCCATTCCTCTCTTAAATGGGTCATCCTTTAACCTTTTGTCAAAAGCAAAGAACCCTACTACCAAAAGGGACTGGGAAGTTTAAGGACTGATTCTTAGGTCCTGCTGGGAGTGAAGAATGGAAAGGCTATGAGACACAGGGGCTGGAGTGATAGATTGAATTTAGGATCAGGATTGGTGCTAAAAGCTGAGGCGTGGGAGAGAACAGCATCTGAATCCCTTGGTGGGTATTAAGTTGTCTGGGGCTGGACTCCCAGTGATAGTTATTGATGAACTATGTCCTCAGCCCTATTGTTTGAGAGAATTGTCCAGCGTGGACTGGACACTCTGAGACAACCAAAGTTGATTGCTGTCCTTAGCCCCAAAGTCTGGGGGTGGGGCAGGGTGGGGAATTTGCCTGATGTAGGCTGCTTGGCTTAGGGTTTCCCTGGCATCAGTCTCTTCACAGAGTCTTCAAAGTCCCCCCCGGAAGAACAAGATGCTCTGGAGCAACCTAGGTTCCATCACTGCCACATAGACTGTATCCCTCGGTCTGGTCTTAGCCCTGAGCAGTTGCAGGCCCAGAAGCAACTCTCTGCCGCCTGTGCAGTCTGTTTCCTCTTCATGGCAGGGGAGATTGTGGGTATGTCAAGCACCTCCCACCCTACCCCCTGTCCAAGCATCCCCTTCTCTGGGAAACTCTCAGCAGCTATCTCCTTCCAATCTTGGCTTCCTGGGAAAGGGTCAAGGACGTAGAAGGAAGAGGTTAAGGATGAATGATAAATGAAAAGTGGATGCTGTGAGCACTTGAGGATTTGGGAGGGGAAGAGCAATGAGGCCATTATCAGTCAACAGGCATGCATTTATGAATTTACTAAGTACTGTGCTAACCCTAAGAGGAGACAGCATGTGTACATACAAAAACACATGTATACATATACAGGTATATTCAAGACACATAGAAAGCAGGAAAAAGTCACTGTCAGCTTGTGAGGGAAGGGTCCAGAAAAAGCTTTCTGCTGAGAGTGGCATTCGAACTGATCCTTGAAGGAAACCAGGGGATGGATGGTATCAAGGAGCTATCACCAGTCTTGGCGTATTGCAGGTGGATATTTAGCCCACAGCCTTGCCATCATGACCGATGCCGTCCACCTGCTGGCAGATGTGGGAAGTATGGCAGGCAGTCTCTTTTCCCTCTGGCTCTCCACTCGCCCAGCCACCCGAACCATGACCTTTGGCTGGCACCGCTCAGGTAAGGCCTTCTCTGTGATCTATGTGTCCTCTACCCAACCCCTGGATCCCTGGAGTGATCCAACAATCCTTGTTATCCTTTCCCCTCCAAGTCTTTGGCCTCCATGTTATCCCCCTGATTCCCTCCTCATCTTTTCCCTTCTCACAGAGGACCTGGTCTCCATGTGATCTCCTAATATCTTGCTCCCCCCTCACAGAAACCTTAGGAGCCTTAGCCTCTGTGCTGTCCCTCTGGATTGTCACTGCTGTCTTGCTCTATCTGGCCTTTGTGCGTCTCCTGAACAGTGACTACCACATTGAGGGAGATGCCATGTTAATCACCGCAGGCATTGCCGTCTGTGCCAATCTTTTGTACGTATGTACCGCCCTAGGGGCACCTGGAATGCTTTGTGTTTAAAAGGGAGCCTGGCAAGGCAGAGCTCAGAGATGAGAGACTCACTCATTCATAGACAGGGAGAAAGATTAAATGAAAACACACGTACTTCCCAGCGGCCCCAGAGAGGAGACCGTCTGCTTGGAGAGGAGGCTGGAAAAACCGGAACTCCTCACTCTGGAGACTTGAGGGTTTCTTTGACCTTCCTTTTCTACCCCTCCTTCTTCCCCCTCCCTTTGGTGTCTGAGCCTGGATGCAGTAGGGCTAGGGAGCAAAGATGCAGAGAAGGGGCCTCTGGGGAATGCGAGTAGATGAGGGAACAGGGCATGAGGTGGAGCAGGTGACTGGTGCCCCAGGTCCAGTATCTTGTGGCTTCCCCCCTCCCCAGAATGGCTTTTGTGCTGCACCAGGCCTCTCCCGGACATAGCCATGGGTCCAAGGGAACCGAGTATGCTCCACTGGAGGAGGGGCAAAGGGGCCCTCTGAATTTCTACAACACCAGCGTGCGGGCAGCCTTTGTGCATGTTCTGGGGGACTTACTTCAAAGCCTCGGGGTTCTGGCTGCATCCATCCTCATTTACTTCAAGGTATGGCCAAGGGGAACCCCTGGCCCCTCTTTGTATCCCCCCCACCCTAACCCCAGGCTCTACAGCCTGCCACAACTCCCTAAGAACCGGAACCCTTGACCTTGCTCTCAGACATTGTTGCTCTTCCTTCAGGGTCACGGTCAGTGTGGCCTCCTGAGTCTGGTCCAGCTAGCCACATCCAAGGGGCCCCTACTTCAAAGGTTCCAGTTCTCTTACCACCCACAGCCCGCTTAATGGCATCTTTCTCTCTAGCCCCAGTATAAAGCAGCTGACCCCATCAGCACCTTCCTGTTCTCCATTTGTGCCCTGGGTTCCACTGCCCCCACCCTCCGGGATGTTCTTCGGATCCTCATGGAAGGTAAACTACAAACCCTACTCAACCTACTCAGTGCAGGCTGTTTCTGAAACAAGCAACATCTCCCCTCCCCCCTAAAAAACCCTCTATTATCAGCAGCCACCAATATTAAATATACAAACACTATCTACTTTCTTTTTCTTTCTGTGTGATTTTTAAGCAATCAGGGTAAATATCTGAAGCCAGATTTGAACTCAGTTTGTCCTGACTCCAGGGCTAGTGTTCTAGTAACACAATGCCACTTAGCTGCTTCCCTACTTTCTTTCCATAAAATAATTAACTTTATTAATAGTAACAAAGTGGTCTATTCTATTTTCTATGTCCAAGGGAAATCTTATATTTCCTCCTTGCAGTGTAATAAGGAAGTGTATTCCATTACATCCATATTCCATGTCTGTTGATCCATTTTCCAGATGTTGAATACAGGATGGTTTCCCGTTTGTGGCTATTGTGAATGGTACTGCTTAGAATGTAGTCTTTGTGCAAATAGATATTTTTCCCCCTGTCTGGACAATAACATCTTAAAAGTACTGTGCTACTAATGTGAAAATGTGCCTAATAAGAATGTATGTGTAGAACCTATATAAGATTGCATTGCCGTCTTGGGAAGGGAGGGAGAGGGAAAGGAGGGAGAAAATTTAAAATATATGGAAGTTTTGTTGAAAACTGAAAACAAATTAATCATTAAAAAACAAAAATAATCATGATAATAATATAAAGCATTGTCCTAGCAATGGAATCATTGAGTCAAAGGCTATGGATCCCTTTTGTAGCTCTTACTATCCAATTCCATATTTGCTTTGCAAAATGAACTCATTGATTCCCAGATTTCCCAGCAATGCCATAATATCAGGGTGCTTTTCTCCTCTTCCCCTGAAGCTGAGTGGCCCCACTGACTCTTATCTCAAACTCTTTCCTCCTGTAGAAGGAGGAAATTAAAAAATGGAACAACTACCTAACAAGGTCACTTGGACACAGTTTCCTTTGGGAGGATTACTATTGAGATTGTTTAGGCTTCAAAGAGTATTGTCTAAAGGTAAAGGAAGAGAGCATAAACTAAGGCAAGCTGGGTGGAAATCAGATCACAGGTCTTGAAAGGACCTCAGAGAACAATCAGTCTAACCCAAGTCATTTTGGAACCGAGAAAGCTGAATCTCAATGACTTACCCAGGGTCACGCACGTAGTAGAATAGGATTTTAACCCAGATCCTCTTAAGTATGGAATCATTGTATCACCTTATAGGTACCCCCTATGGTATCTACTATGAACCGGTTCGGGACCTGCTACTGTCAGTGCCAGGAGTCAGGGCAATTCACGAGCTGCACCTATGGGCCCTGACCCTCACCTACCATGCTGTTTCTGCCCACCTGGCCATTGGTAAGTGTCAGGGCTGCCCCAGGAGATACCCTCACCTTTAGGATATCTTCTTTTTCCCCATACTAGAATGCAAAAACAGAGTGGGGGCAAAAGTATCTCTTCCTTTGTGTTCCCTATACCATCACCCCCTGCCCCCCAAACACACACACACACACACACACACACACACACACACACACACACACAAAGTCATGGTCGAAACAGGGAAATAATAGTTGGGGGAGAGGGGAAGCAGATTTTCTGGAAAAGGTTTCAATCTTTCACAAATATTAAAATGAATTAGAAATCTCAGTTCAAACTGACTTTAATGAAATGACCAAGGGCCCCTCCCCATAATGTCAAGCCCCATTAGTCTTCATCTCATTCTCTTTTGCCCCTATTCTAATCTCCCCTGGGACTCCGATACTGCCTTCTTATCATTCTTCCACAGATGCCGCTGCAGATCCCGAGGCTGTCCGGGCAGAAGCTGCCTCTCTGCTCCACAACCGCTTTGGATTTTGTACCGTAACTCTCCAGGTGGAGCGGTACCAGCCTGACATGGTTCAGTGCCCAAACTGCCAGGAACCCCCACAGGCCTGAGCATTTCAGGTTCTGCCACCTTTCTTTCTTCCTGCTGCCCAGGGACCTCCTTTACTCCTCCCACCACCATCTTGTCACCAGGCTGCCAGGCCTGATTCAGCACTGGACTCTTCATCTGCGAGGCCCCTTTTCAAGGGGGAAAGGTAGCCACTTGCCCAAGTCTGAAAATCTGATTTCTCTGCCCTAGGCAGAATGAATCAAGCATGGGTCAACAACCCTCCCTTCCCCAACAATCTCAACTCTGAGCCCCACCCTTCTACCCCCAAGCCTTGTAGCCCTAGTGGGCATGACCAAAGTAGGGGGCTACCCTACTGGGTATGACCAAATTCAGAGGTGGAGGTCTAGGGTTGAAATGCAGCCAGTATGAGGAGGGGAGAAGGATGCTGGGGAGTAACATGATCTTCCCTCCACTGTTCCTCTGGGGAACTCCATGTAGCCTCATGTTTGGGTACCTCATTCATCTGTTGTGATACGCTGGCTGACTATCTTGTTTGTGTAGTTGTGGTCCTCGGTGTCCATCTGCCTGCAGCGTCCGTTGTCTGTGTGTAGCCCTCTGTCAATGCTGCTCTCTGGGCATCCATGGGTCCCTCAGTCTGCACTCTGTGTCCCAGCCTGTGGCTTGTCCGTGTATTGGTGCTGTGTTGTGTCTGTTCATGTGGCAGTGCTGTGGTCTCTGTGAGCCTACACCACCTGTTTGTGTGTTCTGTGTTCTGTCTTCTCCTCTATTGATGCTGTGCTCTCACTGTGCCCTGGGTTCAAGGGGGTGACACCACAGCAGCTTTGGGCCAATAAAGGAATATCAAACAGTACCAGGCATGGTCTTCTATGTGTGTGGGGGTAAGAAGGAGGTAGAGAATCAGTGGAATTGGACACTGGAGTTCAATAGCTCTGCCAGTCGTTGAACTAGCATTTATCAAGTACCTACTACATGCCAGACACCGTGCTGGAAGCTAGAGATTCAAGACAAAAAGGAAACAGGTCTTGCCCTCTAGGAGCCTGCATTGTCCCAACATGTTTCTTGTTCCTGCCCATTTAGATCTAATAATCCACGTCAAAAACATCCAGCACCCTAATGGGGTCCTGGCTATTTATTTTATCTACAAGATACTTAACACGAGCAACCTGAATCCCATGTCCTGAGCAGTTTTACTGGAGAGACTTGAGAATTTCCAGGTTGGAACCTTCCCTGCATCAGGAGGGATGCAGTCCCATGAGAACAGGACTGTAGAGTCCTGGGGTGAAGTACTCTTTATTATAGGATCCTAGGCTTAGAGTCAGAAGGGACATTAGAGGCATCTTAAGTACAATGTCTTCATTTTACTGATGGGAAAGCTGGGGCCCAGAGACATTAGATGACCATGATCACACAGGTCATAATAGCAGAACCAGGATTTAAACCCAGATCCCCTGACTCCATATCCTATTGTATATCCAAACTTTGAGGAGATTTAATTCTGCTTATCTTAAGGTTCCCAATGTCATAGAGCTATTCTATAGTTCAAGGGCTGAGCATCCCAAGTTCCCAGAGCTCCATGTTCCAGGTGGGTAGCTGGTAGGGTGAAAACTAGGGCCCTAAGATAGTGAGGGTGGCTGGAACATGGTAATGAAGTATAAAAATAAAAGAGGCCTAGGCCTTATGCTCTGGAAATAGAATGAAATTGTTTAGAGAAAGGACCATTATGGACAAGGGAGTAGGAATGAGGTGAAGAGACTGACAGTCTATCAAAGATTTAAGAGGGGGAAGTCAGACTAGCAGCCGCAGCTGGTTTCCACGCTTAGCTAGCTCCTGATACCTTCTCGTTTTCTATCTCATTGACTATGGGCCCTAGGGATGGGATAGAGTTGGAGGAGAGACAGGAGAAAGATATAAATGAAGATGAGAGAGGGGCGAAAGAGAGAGAGGGAGAAAAAGAGAGAGAGGAGAAAGAGGAGGAGGAGGAGGGGAAGACAGAGATGAAGGGAGAGAAAGAGGGAGGGAGTTTAGAGTATCTAATTTTACCTTAAAAATATTCTCCAGTGGCAACTTTTCTAGACACAGCTGAGTGCCCCTAGCAGCATTGGTCCCTTCTGGAGTGAATCCTAGAATCCATACTAGGGTCTAACAATGCCGTCTTAGTATATTGCTTGTGTGCTAAGAGACCCTCAAGCCTCAGACCAATTCAGTTCTCCAATGGACAGAAAGCAGTTCAGTTTGCCTCACAATCTTTATTCTTGCTACTTACTACTATGAATCCCTGAATCACAGAATTTCAGAACTATGAGATCTTGGCCACCAACTAGCTCAATGCCCTTATTTTATAGAGTGGAAAACCAATCTAGGAAAACCAAGAGAACAGAGTAAGTATACAGCTGGGTCTTGTGTCTCACAGGCCAGTGTTCTGTCTATCTCCTATTGCCCCTGGCCCCCTCCCCAGTTTTCTCCAAGAGTTCTATTTCCCTCTGTAAGCAGGGCTCCTCTTGGCCCTTTTCCATCACCACCCTGTATCAATATCCATGACACATCTTGCACTCTAGGCCTTTCCTATAAACCCTTCTTGCTCCCCACCTTTCCTTCTATATGAGAAATAGCAGTTATCCTACATGCTCCAGTGATTTTAGTATTAGGGAAAAGTCAAGCCAGCTCTGTCATCAAGGTTGATGGGTTCATAGGACAGTCATAGGTCTTTCACCATAACAGAATTTGAATTCTTTCAGTTAGTTCTAGTTAGTTATCAGCCTAGGGAGGCTAAAACACTGAACCTACTCAGAGGGAGCCCTCACCTGATGGGATGCCACACATTCTAACTACTGTGATATTAGATGATATCTGAACTAAGGTTAGGGACATCTGTTTCGGAAGAGACTCAAGGCAGGTTTTGGCCCAGAGGGTGGGGAAGAGATTTTCAGCCAGGAAAAAGTGAAATCTGTTCTGGAAAGTCTGGTGGAGTAGGACAGAGATTGAGTGAAAAAGTCTGGAGGATGGATTGAGCCTCAGCTAAACTGGAGTAAATTCCCTACCTTGCTTCACAGAAAATGGGCTTCAGAGTATCTGTCAGAGAAGGACAGTGAAATACAGTGAGAGTGGGAGAGCTGGGTTTTCTTGTTTTTCCTCATTAGCCATGGCTTCTCCTGAGGGATTTGACTCATGCCTTATCTCTCCTCCCAGCTGCCTCAACTGAGATTAGGTGTCTTCCCTCCTCTACCTTTCTTCTTTATCTCAGGAGGGGAGAGGGGTGAGAGAGAAGGACAATCAGCATATCTGAATGAGGGAATGGGCAAAAGAAGGGGGATAGGGCTCAAGGGGAGAAAACAAAGAGAAAGTGGAGAGTGAGTGTCCAGTGCCTCCCTCCTTCCTTATTCATCAGCAGCAGCCATGGCAGCACTTTACACAGCTGATTAACTATGAGAGTGAAAGGAGAGAGAGCGTGTGAGAGTGAGCAGTGGATTAGACACACACACGCACACAAACACACACACACACACACACACACAGTATAGCCAGCTGCAGAGAACAAGTGAACACATGTACAGTGAGAGAAAAAAGTAATGTGAGGGTGGAGCTGGATGACAGAGTATAAAAAACCTTAGGGCTAGCTGAGCCCTTATCAAGATCTATAATTCCCTCTCCTTTGAGTAGAACCTCCCAAGGGCCATAGGGTCACCATTGTTCCCCTTACCTTGAGGCAACAGGACCAGGAGTCCCTCCTGGTGGGATAGACTAAGCAATAGCACCTTCCTATTCAAACAGGTCAGAGTCAGGAGTCCTGAACTGGGCAGAAGAATCTATTGCATAAGGTCAGAGCAAAAGCCAAACCTTCAGGCTTCCACCTTAACCATCCCAGACTTTATTGACTTCTCAGAAAATATCCTTATTTTTTGGCTACCCTCCATGCATTGCATTGGAGAACCTCATGGTGGGTAGCATTCAGATGCTCCTTTTCTCTCAAACCACCCTTTCACTTTCTTTTTGTTGTGTTCTTGTCTTCAGTCAGCTACTTTACTGATACAGAACACTTAGGATTGGTATTACTCAAATATTAGACCCCATGTGAAGCACACTTTTCCTTTATTTGTTTATGTAGTCATTTTTTCATTCATTTTTAAAATTTTAAACTAAGACCCCAATTTTTTGTACAACATATTGATTTTCCAAGATATTCTTCTTCCCTATCCCCTACTCAATAAGCCTGCCCTTGTAGCAGAATAAAAAAGAAAAGGAAAACAGTTAAGCAAAATCAACCAACAACATGGATTATTTCTGACAATTCAGAAGGTTGCAACATTCTATAGTCATAGTCCACCACTCCCACCCCCATCCCCCAGTGAAGAGGACACAAATTTTCCCTTTTTTTCTCTAGGGACAATGATGACTGACATTCAGTTTCATTTTATTGTTCCTTTCTGTACATTGTGGTCATCACTGAGTATATTTTTTCAATGGTTGTTTAGTTCACTCCACCTAAACTTATATTTCTTTCTATGTTTCTCTGATTTCTTCATATTTGTTATTTCTTACAGTGCAGTAAAATTTCATTACATTCATGAAACATGATTTGTTTAGTCATTCCCAAAGCCTTGGGAATCTATTTTGTTTCTAGATACCATAACAAATGCTGCAACAACTATTTTGGTGTATATTGGACCCTCCTTTCTGGCTTTGATCTTCTTGGGGTATATCAACTAATCTACAAGCATTTATCAAGTGCCTGCTGTGTGTTAGATACTATGCCAGGTGCTCTAGGTATAAAGACAGAAGAGAAAAAGTCACTTCTTTGAAGGAGCTTACATCCTAGTATGGGGAGAAAATAGATTTTAGTTATATAAAATAGATGCAAGGCAATTTGTATGGGAGAGATCAGCAAAAGTTTCATGTAGATAGTGGAATTTGAATTGAACCTTGAAAGACTTTTCTTTCAAGCTTAGTAGTAGGATCTCTATGTTAGAGGGGATGGGCATTCTAGTCACTTTCTTAGTATAATTCCAAATTGCCTTCTAATACGGTTGGACCAATCCACATCCTCATGACCACTGTGCTCATTTTGGGGCACCCTCTTCTACTTTTATCTCCAAATTCTGGGAGCGTCTAAGTTTCCTTACTTTTTTTAAGGGAGAATTTCAGAAAGAGAGGTGCTGGACAGCTCTCAGATTTCACCCCAGTAAGATAAAGTGTATGTCTGTAATGAATAGTTTTAAAGTTTCCCTCATTTTCCTCACAAAAATTCTGTGGGATATATATTACAAATATTAGTACTCCAGTTTTATAGAGGAGAAAACTGAGGATCAGGGAGCTCAAACAACTTGCCTAAGGTCACAGAGCTAGTAAAGGGAAAGAGTTGGGACTTAAAACAAAGTTCACTAGAATTTGGTGCACTTAGCACTGAACCATGAACAACTTCATTTCATCCCATCCAAGTTCAAAAATCTTCAATGGCTCAACATCGCCTGTGGCAATGTTTCCAGTTGACCCATTAAACACTGAAACACTTATAAATTTGAAATACATGGATGGACCCCATATGCTAATTTGGATATTCAGGGATGTGGAGTACTCCTTAGGGTTAAGGGAAATGGGTGGGGGAATGTTTTTTTTGTTGTTGTTTTAGCATTTAATAATTATTTTTTGGTTCCAAATTCTTTTCCTCCACCCCTTCCCTACTTTTATTGAGAAGACAAGAAATACAACATCCACTATACATTTGAAGCTATGCAAAACACTTCCACATTAGCTATGTTCTGTGTGTTGGGTTGGGGGAAGCAAGAAAAAATAAGCTGGAAAAAATCTGCTTCAGTCTACAACGTAGTGGCTTTTGGAACACAATAAAGACAATTAAGTTTATTTTCATTAAAAATTGATGTAATATTTTTGATATGTATACAGGCATGAAAAATTACATTTTGATATGTATATATACCTAGGGGCAGCTTGGTGATACAGTGGATAGAGTGCCCAGCCTGGAGTCAGGAAGACTGATCTTTCTGAGTTCAAATTTGACCTCAGACACTCACTAGCTGTGTGACCCTGCCTCAGTTTCTTCATCTGTAAAATGAATTGGAGGAGGAAATGGTAAGCCACTCCAGTATCTTTGCCAAGAAAATCCTAAATGGGGTCATAAAAAGTTGGACATGACTGAAAAATGACTGAACATATATATATCTAATTTCATGCTTTAGTGGCAAAAATAAAACTAACAGAGATACTTTGTCATACAGCCTCTATTCATATTATATGGGACAATCAATCAACAAGTGTTTTTCAAGCATCAATTATGTGCCAGGCACTGTGCTAGGATCTGAGAATGAAAATACAATGAATAAAACCATCCCTAAACAAAAGGTAATAGTGGAGAGAACATGTAAAGAGAATAAATATAAGCTATATTTAGCTATAAGACAGTTTGGGAAAGAAGGAGCCAGCAGTTGGGATCAAGAAAGCACATATAGTGTTTGAACTGCATATTGAAGTAAGAGGATTCTATGAGATGAAGATGAGGAGGAAGTTACGCAAAACATATTTCCATATTAGCCATTTTTAAAAAAAATAAAAAGCAAGAGACAAAGAAAGTGAAAAGAGCATGCTTCAATCTTCACTCAGACTCCTTCTGGAAGTGGATAGCCTTTTTTCATAATGGGTCCTTGGAATGATCTTGAAACATTCAGAGTAACTAAGTCTTTTGCTGTTACTGTATATAATGTTCTCCTGGTTCTGCTCACTTCACTTTACATCAGTTCAAATAAGTTTATCCAGGTTTTTCTGAAACCACCCTGTTTGTCATTTCTTATAACACAATTCTAATATAATACTATTTTTTCAGTTATTCCCCAATTGATGGGCATCCCCTCAATTTGCAATTCTTTGTAACCACAAAAAATTGCTATAAATATTTTTGTACATATAGATCTTTTCCCTTTTTTTTTTCCTCTTTGGGATACAGACCTATCAACTCTTGTTGGATCAAAGGGTATGCAGTTTTATAGCCCTTTGAGCATAGTTCCAAATTGTTCTCCAGAATGGCTGGATTAGTTCACAATTCCACCAACAGTTCATTAGCATACCTACTTTTCCACAACCCTTCTAGTGTTTGTCGTTCTCCTTTTGTGTCAGGCTAATCAATCTGATATGTGTGAGGATCTCAGAATATTTTTAATTTTCATTTCTCTAATCAATAGTGATTTAGCACATTTTTTTCAGATGACTTGGTAATTTTGATTTCTTCTGAAAACTGATCATTCATATATATTGATCATCCATCAATTGAGGAATGGCTTACTTTTACAAATTTGGCTCAGTTCCCCATTTATTTTGAGAAATAAAGCCTTTAATCAGAGAAATTTGCTGTAAATTCCCTCCCCCCAACCCATTTCCTGCTTTCCTTCTAATTTTTGGCTGCATTGGTTTTGTCTGTGTAAAAATATGTATAGTTTATTTAAAAAAATCAAGATACTGGCCATGTTTGAAAATGTATGTCTCATTCTACATCTTTATGTATTATCTGATTTCTCAATCTCTTGTAATCTACCTCCTGTCTTCACCACTTAGCCACCTCTTCCCAAGGTCATGAATGAATTATTAATTGCTAATTAAATGACCTTTTCCCAATTTTCCTCCTTCTTGACCTTTATGAAGCACATGATGCTGACATTGCAAACTATTTCTCCTTCTAAATGGTCTCTCCTTCTTTGGCTTTCATGATGTGCTGTCATGGTTCACCTACTTATTGGACTTACTCAGTTTCCTTTGCAAAATCCTCCTCTATGTCTCATCCATAATATGTAGGTATATGCCAGGGCTCTGTTCTAGGCTCTCCTCTTCTTCCCTCCTCTCCCCTTGTTCCCTTCCCTTCCCCTCCCTTCTCCTCTTCTCTGTCCTCTCCACTCCTCTTTTCTTTTCTCTTTTTCTCTCCTCTTCCCTTTTGTTCTCTTCCACTCTTCTTAGTTATCAACTCTTATGGTTTCACCTATCATGCCTCTCTGCAGGTGTCTCCAAAGTCCCACACATCCAGCTCTGATCTCTCCTCATCTACAGTCTTGCATTCTCCATCTGCATGCTGGACATCTACCCATATGTCCCACAGACTTCTCAAATTCACCATATTCAAAATATAACTCATTATCTTTCCCTCCTAAATCATCCTCAACTCCTAATGCCCCAGTTCCCCTTGAGGACACCATCATTTTCTTTCAGTCACTCAGTTTCTCGACCTAGGAGTCCTATTTGACTCTTTGACATCACTTATTCCATGCCAGTCCCTGTGGCCATTCAGTTGCCAATTTCTATCTATTGTATTTTCCCATCTTTCCCGTAAGTCCATTGCTTTCCTTTCATGCCACAGCCACCTTCATGCAAGCCTTCAGTCACCTCTCAGCAACTCTATTGCAATAGACTTTTAGCTGCTCTTTCTATATCAAGCATCTCCCTCCCCCATTCATGTTCTGTATAACTGTCAGATAGAACTACTTAAAACCTGGAATTGATGGTTGACACTCTGCTGACCAAAAAGCTGAAGTGGCTCCCTTTTGTCAAACTCCTCTCTTAGACATTTGAAGCCCTTTACAACCTAGGTTCTGGCCAAAATGATGGACTTGTTGATCTCCATAGATGTCCACCTCCTCCTACCTCTTCTGAACATATCTAGAATACTCTTTCCTTGCTTCTGCTTTGTGGAACTTCTTGTCCTTCAAGGCTTTTTATAAGAGGCCTGTTTTTGCTCCCCCAATGGCTAGAGACCCACTCAAAATTTTTTAGTAGCTAGGTGTTACAATTATAGTCACAGAACACTGGATCTGGAGTTAGGAAAGACCCAAGTCCAAATCTCAACTCAAAGGCTTACTAGCTGTGTGACTCTGGGCAAGTCACTTAATCTCTCTGAGCCTCAGTTTCCTTCTCTGTAAAATGGGAATAATAGCACCTACCTCTCAGAGTTGCTGTGAGGATAAAATAATCATTTGTAAGGTGCTTAGCAAACCTTAAAGCATTCTATAAATGTTAGCTCCACACATACGTGTATATTATTAACCTATTAGCCTTCTCTGACACCACATGCCTTATTCCATACCTATCATCCAATCCTCTCTACTGGGACTAAGAAAGACATACTGAAGTCATAACTGATCATTGCATCCATTCGAGTTCATCTCTCTTTCACTGTTATTTTCTGCTATATTATCGTGGTCATTGTATAAACTGTCCTCTTGGTTTTGCTTTCTTCTCCCTGTTATCAGGATTCATCCACATCAAAGTTCTCTGAAGTCTTTGTTTTGCCAGTTCTTTTAGCATAACATTACTTCATTACTTTCACATACTACAATTACTTGGGTGTTCTCAATTATTGAATACTCTTTGTTTCTGGGTTAGGTTTTTTTGTTTTTTGTCCTTTGGGACCACATAAAATGCTTCTATAAATATTTGTGAATAAAGGGCTCTTTTCCCTGTCTCTGGCAGTAAAGGTCTAGGTGGTGGCACTGATCAGTCGAAGGGTAGGCCCAGTTCACTGACTTCTCTAGTGTAATTCCAAATGGTTTGTCAGAACAGTTGGGCCAATTCACAGCTCCATCAGCAGTGTGTACATTTATGGGCATGTCTTCCCACAAGCCAGGCATTTTCCTCTTTAGTCACAATTGCCAATCTGACGGGCACGAGGTGAAATTTCAGAGCTGTTTGAATTTGCATTTCTATTATTAGTGATTTGGAACCATCTTTCATAGGCTTGTTGATAGTTCGTGATGATTTCTAATAACACTCCTATTTATCTCCTGGTTAGCATCTTGTGTTAATTTCAGCCAGAAGTTTTTTGCCTTCCCTCCTCTTTAGCTTGCTGGGGGCAGGACTGTAATTTCTGTATTCATATTCGTAGTGTGGGAGAGACAGCTTAGTGGAGTGCATACAGCACCGGCCTCAAAGTTAGGAAGATGGCTTTAAGTCCTGTCCTCTGACACTATATTTCAGTACTCTAAGACTAAGATGAAAAGGTACAAACTTGAATTAGTGAGGGAAATTACCAATATTAATGAAATCATAGATTCAGTCCTTATCCTCAGCATAAAACAGATGCTTAATACATGCTGGTTAATCGACTGAACTGGTTTCTTACCTACTTGGCTAAAGGCCTTAAGGGCATAAATGGCTTTCTCTCTTCACATGTCAATATTGATGGGAAAGTTTGTAACCATGACCCAGGGTCCAGGCTTCAATTATCTCCATTGGAATAGGTATCAAGGTGATTCAGTGGATAGAATAGGGTCAGGAAGACTTGAGTTCAAATATGGCCTCAGACACTTAGTAGTTTTGTGACTCTCAGCAAGTCACTTAACCCGGTTTGCCTCAGACCTTCATTTGTAAGAAAGACCCACTGAAGAAGTAAGCGGGACATCAACCACTCCAGTATCTTTGCCAAGAAAACTCCAAAAGGGGTCACAGAGTCAGACAAAATCAAACAAGAATGTGAGTTCCTAGGGGGCAGAAAAGGTTTTATTTTTGCATTTTCTTTGTATCTCTGGTGCTTAGTGCTGCACCTGGCACATAGCAAGCACTTGATAAAACCTGATTGTTGATTATTCAGATCTCCACTTCCAGTCCTCTGCCACTCCAATTGAGATCCTCATTATTTCACAACTGGCACTATTCTAAGAGTCTTCTATGTATAACCATGCCTTTGTTTCCTCCATTTTACAGCCTTCTCCTCACCTTGCTGATGGCTCATGTATCAATTTCATCTCCCTCCACCCTTGGATCCCTGCCTCCCATGCTACTGGCCACCACAAACTTTCTCCTAATCTTGCTGGAAACCAGGGCCCCCCATTCACTTATTAAATGCTTGTTGACTTTACCTTATTGAGAAAAAAAGTCATTTGTCAATAGTTCCTTTTTCTTCCCTACTCCATTCTCAAAACTCCTTCATCCTCCTAGTCTCTCCTCTTTTCCTCCAGTCTCTGATGACCCTTTTTGCCAAGGCCAAACCCTCCACTTGTACCCTTGATCCTCTCCATCTCTATCTTTCCTTTATTTTCCTGTCCCAAAACCTTTAACCTACTGCACTCTGAAGCTGGGACTTTTAGCCCACCTTCTCATTAATATGCCCATCCCCTCATTAATTGCTCACCCATCAGGGTAGATTTTTACATGTTAGGGTCAATCCCTTCTCTAAAAATATATTAAGGCACTGAGTATCTCCATTAGCAGTCTTTGGTTACCAAGTGAAACCACTGATTGATTATTGGTTTTTCATTAGCTAGGCTAATTAATAAATTACAGAAACCCAGGTTTTTCACTGTGTGGGGGTGGGGAGGAGTAGGTTATAGGAAATGAGTAAGTCCAGGAACTGGGAGGCAAGGGTATTTAAGGGAAAATCAATATGTATGCAAAAGTTTCCAGTACAGTCAGATGAAAACACATTTGTATTATTTTCTAATTTTATACTGACAAGGTATGTTGGTTTTTTTCATGACATATTAACCAAGAAGAGTTTGTTTTGATTCATGATTATTGCTTTTACTCTTTTAGGCAGAATTTGATAGGTTTTTTTCTGATTATATTTACTTTCTCACATGTCAGACTTTTTCACATCTTTGAATAGACCAGTCAACTTAATAAAGCTGCAATCATCTTACTTTTTAAAATAATGATTTTATGAAGATTATTGTGCATGTACCATTTCCCCTCCCCTAGGAAGGAAACAAGCATTTATTAATAGTATTTTATTTTTTGCCCTAGTTACATGTAATTTTTCTCCCTCCTCTCCCCTCTTCTGAAAACAGTAGGCAGTTTAATATAGTTTATACATGTGCTATCATGTAAAAATATTTCTAAATTAGTCAGTTGTAAAAGAAACAGATTTTAAAAAACCATGAGAAAGAATAAAGTGAAAAAAATTGATCTGCATTCAGAGTCCATCAGTTTTTTATGTGAATATGGATAGCATTTTTCTTTGTGAGTCCTTTGTACTTGGCTCAGATCAGGGTTGCTGAGAAGAGCTGAGTCATTCATCACATGCTGATACTGTGTGCAGTGTTGTCCTGGGTCTGTTCATTTCACTTTTGCATTAGTTCATACAAGTCTTTCCAGGATTTTCTGAAATCTACCTGTTCATTTCTTATTGCACAGTAGCATTCTATTATATTCATATACCACACCTTGTATAGCCATTCTTCAACTGATGGGCATCCCCTCAATTTCCACTCTTTTGCCACCACAAAAAGGGCTGCTATAACTATTTTTTGCACATATGGGTCCTTCCTTTTTTATGATATTTAGGATGTAGACCTGGCAATGCTACTGCTGGACCAAAGGGTGTGCACAGTTTGGTTGCAGGAAACAAGCATTTATTAAGCCTCCACAGTAGGTCAGACACTGTGCTAATGCTTTACAAATATCCCATTTAATCCTCCCCTCTAGGTAGGTGTATTATCATCATTTTACAGTTAAGGAAACAGGCACACAGAGGTGAAGTGACTCACCAGGAGTCACACAATTAAAGAGTGTCTCAGGCCAAGTTTGAACCTGGGTCTTCCTGACTCCAGGCCCAAACCTCTATCCACTTTATCCATTATACTACTTAGCTGCCTTTAACCATAATACACTTTTCACCTTCCTCTGTGAACTGTAATCAAACCAGTGTTGTCATCGTTTCTGCAAAACACATGACAATCCACTGCCATATAACACCTCTCACCATTCCTGTAATTCCCTAGACTAAAATTCCTTCCCTGCACTATCTACCTTTTCTATAAATGTTTTGTCTCCCCTCTCTTAGAATGTAAGCTAGAGGATGGGTACTGTCCCACTTTTGCAAAGTCTGAATTTGAATTTCTGGTACACAGTTGTTATTCAGTAGTTTCAGCCCTGTCTGAATCTTTGTCACCCCATTTAGGGTTTTCTTGACAGAGATACTGGAGTGGTTTGTCATATCCTTCTCCAGATCATTTTAAGATGAGGAAATTGAAGCAAACAGGGTTAAGTGACATGCCCAGGGTCACAGAGCTAGTATTGGAGGTTGGATTTGAACTTGAATCTTCCTGACTCCAGTCCAGTGCTCTCCTCCGATTCTTTTATATGGACAACATAAATCTGCTCAAATACAAGTTCCTCACAGGCAGGGCCTGTTTGATTTTGGTCTTTGTCTCTGATGCACGGATGGCCTAAGTATCAAAGTTTACCCAAGTCTTCTTGAATTCAAGCCTGGTACTTTTTATTGTGTCACACTGTCCTTCACGAAATGGCCTCATCACAGCTTTGATCCTCCAAGGTACCTCTACTGATAACACCAGCATTTGAACTATCTCCTTAGTCCCACAAGGAGGCAGCACAGGCCCCTATCATGGGCAGCTAGAAAGATCTTAAAGGATCCAGGAAAGGATGGGCACTAAACTTCCCAAAGGGCACCAGAGATAGAAAGGCGTAGAGGAAGAAATGCACTGGATCTGGAGACCAAACACTGGGTTCAAAACCAATCTCTACTACCTGCTACTTGTGCCATCTCAGGCAATTCATTTACCTTCTCAGATGCCTCATTTATAAAGTGGGGGTGGAGACAGGAGTTGGACTAAATTACTAAATACCCTTTCATTTCTGAAATGGTGAAATTTTGGGAGACTAGGATTATTGTAGAGGCCAAGAGAGATTGTCAGTCTCCTTAGTATTAGAAAGGCCAACCTGGTCCAGAACCTTGAGTCAATTTGGGAAGTGGAGAGATGGAAAGGAAGAACACTTTTCTGGGGAATTCTGCCCTGCACACACCTTGTCCAGGCTGGTTCTAGCATTAGTTTGGAGAAAAGTGTTAGGATGTTTCAGCCAGATGTAGATGTGTATACCTCTCTCTCTGTTCCCTCTTTGGAAAATATGAAGGAATATTAGTGTTCTCAGTTCCAAACCTTCTCTCTTATTAAATTCTTGTTTCATTCTATCAAAGGCCTAGCTAGTGTCTACAGGGAAATTTAAAGTTCGTGGAAGAACTTTAAAGACTCCTAGAAAGTTGGATCTCAATCTCTGAAAGCTAAACTGTCTTTGACAGGCTTGTGCCCTAAGTGCAGATTACCTTTGAGTTCTTACTCCACAAAAAGCAGCAGGGTCTTGAGTAATGATAATGATGCAGCCCCCACAGTAAACAAGTTAAGTAAACCTAATCCTGTGTACACTTGGAAAAAACAATAAATAGAGGCAGCTCAGCTGTTTATTCAATTCAGGAAATGGCTCTGAGATCAGGCAATATAAAAGTTAATATAATATAGCTTTAAAGGCTAGTGAAGGGGGGTGGGGAGACGAGCCTGGGTGCCCATGAGGTGAGGTGGAGAGCCTAGCACCTGACACCCTGCCCCATCCCTGAGCTGGGGAAGTCCCAGCCCAAAGGCTTGCAAGTTTGTATGCATCTGTGTTTTGGGGCTACCCCACAGTCTCACATTTAATGTGCTGCCCCCGTAGGGGGCACCAGGGATCCTTGCCTAGCGGCAGGAGCATCAGATAGAAGCAGTTAGAGCTGGGCTCTAGTACCGACCCAATACGGTAGCAAGAAGGGCCATTCGCATGTACATGCCATTCTCAGCCTGCCGGAAGTAGGCAGCCCGGGGGTCGGAGTCCACCTCCACACTGCAGGGGGAAAGGATAGGTCACTGCAATGCTCCCAGAAGTATATCTCTAGCTATTCCTTTATCCCTTTTTTCCCACTAGTCAGCCCATAGAGAAGAGATGTCTAAACCCTGAGGGGCTCCTGAGGACAATGCCAGTGAGAGCCCAAGAGTAACGTCCTGGCAGTTGTATTTCAATGTATTCAACATCTGCACTGCCCTAAACACAAGCCCTTCTCACCTGATCTCATTGACACGAGGCATTGGGTGCATCACAACCATCTTCTTCTTGGCCCGGGTCATGATGTGGGGCGTGAGGATAAACTGGCCGAAGCACTGAAGGGAAGGAAGGGTTGCTTGGTTCAAGGTCTCCTCAACACCCCAGAAGTCACAGTCATGTGGCCATCACCCAGGACAAACCAAACGTGGCCACTGAGATGTGACTTTCTCACCCTCCCCGGCTGAACCAATGTCTGGAGCACTCACAGCTTCATATTCCTGACTGGAGCCAAACCGTTCTTTCTGAATCCGAGTCATATAAAGGACATCTGTGTCAGGCAGTGCCTCCTCGATGCTCTCAAATTCCTCCTAGGAAGAGGAAGGGGGAAGAAACCAGGTTGAAGGCCAGACACCCAGAACCCTGCTGCAGCATCCAATCTGCTGCTTTCCAACTCGCTCAAGCCAGTCTGCCCAGGATGAGCTGCCACACTGCCAAGGTGACAGAGAAACAAAGGGATCAGACTGATTACCAGGAGGCTCACCTGCTTGGTCCCTCTGGAAGCTACAAAAGACAAGACGTCAGGTGGCATGCGCAGGCTGGGGGGCGCCACGTAGCGAAGGCTGACTCGATACTGGGTGAGCAGGCAGGCCAGGGAGTGTACTGTGCGTCCATGCTTGAGATCCCCTACCATTGTGATCTAGGGAAAAGAGCCAGGCCCCTTCACTGGGAGGTGACTCCAGCCACAGGAGCCCTCAGCAAGACCCTTCCTGCATCTTAAGCTGTCAGAACATACAGGAGCAGTAGGCCATCTCCAGCCCTCATCTTTTCCTCCAGAATCAACCTGCCCCCTGAATGCTTCCAAGATCACTCTCATCATAGTCAAAACTAAGAACACAAGGTTCCTTTGCAGGCTGGAGTCTGCTGAAGAACATGTGGGTACGACCCAGACCTCAATCCTCCGGCGGGGGCAGTGAGAGGGGCTCCTTCTTACCGTCATGCCATTGACAGTTCCTAGCTCCTCTCGAATGGTAAAGACATCCAGCAAGGCCTGGGTTGGGTGCTCCCCTACTCCGTCCCCAGCATTGATCACTGGCCTCCGGCAGTGCTTTGCCGCCAGCTATGTAAGAGATGTTGGGGAAGAAGTATATGAACAATTCTCAAGAAAATAACTGCAAAATGTCAATAACAATTTAAAAAAGGGCCTACTTTTAATAATAAGAGCAATGCAAATGAAAATAGGTATATTACTTTCACTGCTAGTAGAATATTTGGAATTTATTCAAGGAAAGTTACAAAACTGTTCATAAGCAGTGACCCTACCATGTAATTCAACAAGCATTTGTTAAGTGCCTTCTGCATAGTAGGCTACGTGCTTGGAGCTGGGGATACAAAAACAAACCCTTCCACTTTACTGGGGGCAGGGGAGACAACACATACACAGGATGTAAACATGTACTAACTACAAAGTCTTTTGTTGTGGTCACTGGGGAGAGCGCACTAACAACTGAGGAGATTGGGAAAGGCAGATGGCGCCTGAGCTATTTAAAAAAAAGATTACAGGCATGGGGACAACCTCTGAAAAGGGGTGGAGACCACGGATCATGGAAAGTCAGCAGAAGGTGTCTAGCCCAGCACTCCCATTCTGGAGAGGAAGAAATTGAGACCCAGGAAAGTTGACCTGCCCAAGGTCACATAGGTGGAAGGCATCAGAAGCATATATGAACCTAGATGCTGATGCCAGAGCCTGGGCTCTGAGTACACTATGTGTACTGAGAAAGACGAAGGAAGTAGTTTGGCTAAAACTGGATGAATTTCTACAACGTGTGTCTGGGGGTGAGGGTCAGAGGGCCAACCTTTCAGGCCACCTAACTATGGGAAATGTCTAAAAACTGTCTTATGAACACAGTGTGGACTGATGAGGTACAAAGAGTCTCACAGACACACTCTATGCCTCAGTCAAACCAACGATAATGACATTCAGCTCCCTGCTTCCCTTGTGTCTCTGGGAACCCCTCACTCCACCTCAATTTGGTCCTCCCCAAGGATTTCCCTGACCCCCCCCAGCTGTTATTCCGGGCCTTAATGAATATTGAAACAGAAAAGTTAAAAAAATATGAGGATACCTTTATGAAGTGACAAAGAACGAATAAAGTGGAACCAAAAGAACCATGTACCCAACTCTACTACTAAAGCTGCAGCAGACAACGGTTCTTTTACACACAACTTTAAACAGCAACAAAACATAAAAACACTGGACAATGTTGGTATTAATAGGAAGCATCTTTTTAAGTCAGTGGAAGCTCTAATGTCAAAGACTACATGTGCCAACATTCTCAAAAGAAGCCCACTCCACTTCTGAATAGCTCACATTGTTAGAGAGAGGCACGGTGGACCAGTGGACACAGCGTTGGACCTGGAATCTGGAAAACCCAAGTTCAGACAAATCCAGCCTCAGACACTTACTGTGTAACTCTGAGCAAGTCACTTAACCACAATTGCCTCAGTTTCCTCATCTGTAAAATCAGCTAGAGAAGGAAATGACAAGCCACTCCAGAATCTCTGCCAAGAAAATCCCAAATGGGATCACAAAGAATCATAGACAACAATTGTTAGAAGGCTTTTCCTGATATGGCCTAAACTGACTTTTTTGCAATTTCTACTTATTATTCCTGGTTCTGAACTCTAGGCCAAATAAAAAGCACATCTAATGCCTCATCCACGAAGCAACCCTTTAAATATTTCATAACAGCTGTCACATTCCTTGAGTCTTCTCCTCCCCAGGTTAAATGAGCCCATATCCTTCAACTGATTCTCGAATGGACTTTAAGTTCTTGGCTTCCCGGCTGCTCCTCCCTGGGTACTCTCCAATTTATCCTTGTCCTTCTTACACAAGATCCGAACCCAAAACTACAGAAGAAGCCTAACCCACGGCTACATCACCTCCCTATTTCTGGAAGCCATGACTCTCGATGCAGGACAAGACTGAATTCACTTTGCTGGCCATTAGGTCAGGCTGCTGAGTCATCCAGAGCTGGTTCAGAACAGCTGCCAGCTAATTATCCTTCCTTCCTCTTCTGTTTGTGAAGGTGATGTTTTGGAGTATCCAAATGTAAGACTTTACACGTATTCTACACTCAGTTTTTATCTTATAGCCAGCACAATGCTGTCAAGGTCTTTTGGGCTTCTGATGACCATCCTGTTCTGTCAGCCATCCCTCACAAACTGGAGAAGCACACCAGTGTCTGTTTTTATCCACACTGTTGATAAACATGAAATATCACCGGGTCAACCACAGAAGAAATGCTCAGAAGATGGAAGCAAGGTCAAGTTAACAGAAAATAAATGTAAAAGCACAAGACATGAGGGAGGAATGTTCTAGTTCAGAATGAGCTGAGGTTGAATGACACAACCAAATGGGATTTTGGCTACATAAACTGGGAAAAAACAGAGATCTAAGACAGGGGTGGGGAACCTGCAACCTCAAGGCCACATGGGGTCCCTAGGTCCTCAAGTGTGGCCTTTGAGTGAATCCAAACTTCACAGAACAAATCCCCTTAAGAAGAAGACGATAATAAAGGAAGAGGCAGGACTTTAGCTTGGGATGGATGGGATTACGACGGCTGACAACAGGGAGAAGGCAGGCTTGCCTGACTCATATGTTGTTTCTGTTTTCTCTACAAGAGAATGGCCTTTATGCTGGAAATGACAGACACATCAATGACTAATGGGGAACTGATGCTCAACATAAATAAGGGAAGAGAGAGACAGTGCCAGGCTACCCTGGGTGGATTCAAGTTACCCAGTCCAGACAAACTACATCCTTCCTCTGGTCCTGACCTAAAAGAACTGGGAGGTATGATTTCTAAGCCTCTGTCTGTGATATTTAAAAATCATGGAGGATAAGAGAGACACCATAAGATTGGAGAAGGGCAAATGATGCTCTGATTCAAAGAGGGGAAGAGAAATATACCTGCAAGCTCTCAGCCAGGGGGCTTGACAACTCTAGAAAAGATCACTAAAGAGATGGTTGGTGGACATTTAGAAACAGAAATAGGGATTAGAAAAAGCTAGCAGCACTTCAAGAAGACCAAGTCACAAAGACCCAATCTAATTAACCCTTCCCCCCCCAAAAAACAAAATTACTTATATTCTTGTAAAGAAGGCAGAAAGATATGGGTCAGATGATAATCCAGCCAAGATGGATTCAGAACTGGCTAGACAGCTGGGCTTAAAGAGTAGTGGTTAATGGTTCCATGTCAATGTGGCAGAAGTCTCCAGTGGAATGCCCCAGGGATCAGGGTTTAGCCCTGTGCAGTTTAGCATTTTAATCAATAATCAGGACAAAGGCATAGAAGGTATGAGATGGTACATTAGTTAACTCTGTAGAAGACACAAAACTGAGGATGCCTAACAAACAGAGATAATGACAATAAAAAATAGCTAGCAATTATACAATGCTTACTTTGTGCCAGTTACTGAACTAAGTGCTTTACAAGTATGATCTCATTTGATTCTTACAACAACCCTAGGACTGGTGGGTGCTATTATCCCCATTTTACAGATGAGGAAAAGGAGGCTCAGAGTAATGTTAAGTTACTTGCCCAAGGTCACACAGCTAGTAAGTGTCTGAGGCTGAATTCGAACTCAAGTCTTCCTGACTATAGGCACAGCACTTTATCCAGTGGATCACCTAGTTGCCAGGATGACAAGGTCAGGATCCAAAAATCCTGACAGGTTAGATTCTAATAAGACAAAATTCAACAGGATAAATGAAAAGTCTTGCACTTTGGGATAAATCAAATAAACTTCATAAGGTAAGCAGGGGTGGCACAGAGGTACAGAGCCACAGTTCAAAGAGGCAGCCAGTAGAAAATGGCCAAGGGGCTGCTTCCCTTGGGTTGCACAGTGTCCAGGAACAGGAGGGCAGCAGGGATGATGTCCCTGACTCTCACTGAACTTCCTACTGTGTCCAGTTCTGGGGCCTATGTTTTAGGAAGGACAATGATAAAGTGGAGTATGTCCAGGAGAGTAACCAATAAGGAAGGGCCTTGAGTCCTGCCCATACGAGATCAGCTGAAGGAGCAAGGGAGGTTTAGTGTGGAGTAGAGCAGCTGTTGTAAAGTATCTCAGGGCCACTATTTGAAGGAGAGATTACACTTGTTCTATTTGGTCCTAGAGGATAGAATTAGGAGCAATGGGGAGAAAATGTAAAAAGGTCCATTCAGGCTCTATTTTTGGAAAAAATTCCTCACCATCAGACTGCCTAAGGTGAAATGGCCTGTCCTGAGAAACTAGCTAGCGTGTGGGATGATGTAATGGGATTTCTTTCACATACAAGTTATACTAGATGACCCTGGAGGCACCTTCCAAATCTCAGATTCTGGAATTGTCTCCCTTGACCTGTACATCATGGCTGACTCAATTCAGAATATGCCAGATGTGCCTATATTTGTTAAAATAAAATTTTTCAAGACAAATTCTTAAAAAAACAAAATTGGGGCATGTCATATTGGCAAGAAAACTGCCCATCCTCCTTTGCACAACCATGCATAGCTAGATCCCCACTACTTCAGTCCAAAAGACTGTACCTCTTTGCTTCCCCTGCAGCCTCCAGCCCTACTTACCTCCACAGCGCCAGGCTGAGGGTGCCGGAGTACAACAACATCAGCGTAGCAGCTCATGGTCTGGACAGAGTCTGCGAGGGATTCTCCCTTCTGGACAGACGACGTGGCTTCAGAGAAGCTAAGCACAGAGCCCCCAAGTCGGGCCATGGCTGCTGCAAAGGAACTGCTGGTGCGAGTGCTCACTTCATAAAACATGGAGGCCATCACCTTGCCCTAGTGGGAAAGGACAAGGGGGAATCAGACTCACCCCAGAACACCAAGGCAAGAACCTTTCCCCAGGCTCCATCTCAGCCACAGGAAGTGGCAATCTACATAGTATCTAATTTGACAGATACTGAAAAAGCTCACCTACCCAGAAGTATGTGCTCCACTGACCTGCTACAGATTAGAACATCCCACCATCAGTTTTTGATTAAAACTTTCTAGAAATTCACTGTTAAAAAGTACATGCTCCCTGACAGGGGTGGAAGATCTGATGGCCCTTCCTAGTAAGACAACAAAGCTAACTTAAGTCAGACTGGCTAATGGAGATTCTGGAAAGCAAAGTTGCAAAGAGGATAGGGGATAGGACGTGTTAAAGCTTATTCCACAGGATGCTACACAAGGAAGATGAACCCATCACAAGCCATGATACCCCATAGGTGTATGGTGGAAAGGAGACACACATGGAAACAAGAGGCCATCTTCCCTCTTACTGCCGATGGACCTCAACTCAACTCAAGCCCTTCTACCCTACAGTTCCCTTTGGTTCTCACCTTGAGAATGTCTATGCTTCGCTCCTTCTGCACCATCATCCGCAGGTTGTGTGCCACGTTGAACAGGTGGGACATCTGAAGAGGGTCACAGGTCAGTCAGGGGCAACACTTTCTCAGATTTCCTCTTCTAAAATCCCACAGACCCCAGGACCCTCCTGACAACACCTCCCCCAGGGCAGATACCTGATCTTTGGTAAACTGACGAACAGACAGTATATGCTGTCCAACCAGAGAATGCAGCAAGGGTGAGGTCTGAGGATGTAACAGGCTAGGAGTCCCCAGATTCTGGGGTGATGCCTGCCTAGGCACTGGGGGAGGGTAGCAGCAGCTATCAGGAGTTCCTGCTAGGTCTGGAGTAGGGGACAAGACAAGTGACTGATCAGAGTGGAGCCTACTTCAACCTGGGGGTCAAAGTATTCAACTCTAGCTTTCTTCTATCCCCTCCCTATCAGCCCTCTTACTTTCCATCAGTTTCCCACCTGGTTCCACTGCTTTCCGGGAGGACTTTTCCTTGGGCTCTTCAGCTACAAAGGGAAGAGGGCAGAAACGAGTGTTTGGCTGGAGTCAAGAATAGCCACTCATCTCCCAGGCCCCTTATTTATCACACTGTGTATGTTAAATGATATCACACCAAGGAAGCCACAGCAGGTTAGTGGAGGGAAGAGAAATAGATAGCTCTGGTCTACAGGCAGACATGTACACACAGATACACGTGGCCTGACCAGCAAACTGGACACAGAGAGCAGTTGTCATCAGCCCCTCCCCCATCCCCAGTTCTCAGCCCCATGACAGCATAGCTCTTATGGCTCACAGCAACTTAAGAGACACTCCATGGGGAAACAGCCCCAGATTTACCCCACGTTCTGTTGCCTTGTGGGGTCCCGGCTCTTAGGTTGAGGAATGCAGCTGCCCACAACAAGAGAGGAGGAATAAGGGGAAGCTGGGGAGGGGACAATTTCCCCTGGTCTTACTTATCAATCAAAGGATGAAAAAAAGTATCAAACTTGGCTGGGGCAGGGTTGGGAGAGGTATGGGCCTGGGATTCAGGAACAGGGAAGGGCAGGAATTAGAGTGGAGAGACTCATTAATCTAGGGTAGTTAGCAAGAAGACAACTGAGCCCCAAAAGACCTTCTCCTCTATCCTGGGTCCTCAGAGAAGCGAGGAGAAAAGACCATCCCTATAATCAGTACTGGCAGAATTCCTCTCACCTGGAAGGCCAGGGTCTGAAGCTCGGTGGATTCGAGGTGGAAGATGGAAGCGCCCATCAGGAAGGCCTGGGATGCCACGGCGAGGTCTTTCAGGAGTCTGTGAAGGTAACATGGGTCCATCCTTTTGAGGCATCAACCAAATGTCCCTCCTTCCTTCCCCTTCCTGAAGAAAATCAAACTCACTGTTCTCACAAACCCATATAGCCTTTATCCCTCCGCCCCAACATTAAGCAAATAATCCTTAATATCATCTGTGAACTGGTTCCTTAGAGTGTTCATGCTTATGACAGGATAGTGTCATTAATTTGGCTTCTGGTATGCATTAGTGTTTGTCACAAATGTTTCAAATGGCACCACCCTTCTCCCCATTAATTCTCTCACTAAGTTCTGTATTTCCTAAATGACAAGATAGAAAATGGGCAGAGTGGTGGTGACTATAATAGTGAAGGAATCTGAGAGCACATCACGACAGAATCAGCTGTTTTGCCTGACAAAGGGAACAAATACTCGAGAAATTATGGTAGCTGTCTCAAGTAAGAGAGGCTGCCACATACAAGAGGAATCAGACAGATGGTCCCAGAGGGCAGATAAAAGAGAAAGTAGAAGTAGATTTTGGGGGAAAGTTTCCATCAGAGCTGTCCAAAAAGTGAAACGGCTTCCTGAGGAGGGAAGAAGTATGTGTGGGGGGGTTTCCTAACCCTGGAGGTCTTCTAGCAGATGCTGGAGTGTGTTTATAACCTGTGTGGGAAACACCTGCACAAGTACATGTTTGCCCAGAGGACCCAAAGTTGTCTCCCAATTGAAACTGTAGTGAAAACATTTGAGAAACCCCACACAGCCCCTCCTGAATCAGCTGGCCCCAACCACCTGCACCCCTCAGTTCCTTACCTTGGTGCTCTCGCTGGCTGGGGCTGAAGGCAGGAGCTGAGGCACTGGGCCTTGAGGCCATTTCCTCACATCTTGCCCATAGCCAGGAGGTACCAGCACCTGTACATAAGAGACCAGGAAAAAAAGAGGTGAGGATGGGGACAGGGAGGGAAGACTCTGGAAACAGCAAGCTGGAAGAGAGTGGGAGAGCAAGCAGGGGATGGGGTCAGAGCCTTTTTTAATGCCCATGTGCACACTGTAAAGCCAATAGTTGACATTTGATTGTTATCTGGGGATCACTGGCACACACCAAAATCAACAGATGCTCTCCAGCACGTTAGAAAATACCTGCTGTGGGGAAGCCCTAAGTCAGGCTTGGATCTGAAGGGTATGGACAGTTTATTTTCAATAGATGGAGGGAGGAACCCAGTTTAGGGTAAAGATAGAAAGAGAGATCCACCTCATAGAATTATTTCTGCAAATAGCTAAAGGGTTGTCATGTAAAAGAAGTCTTACTTATCCTGGTTGGCCCCCAAGACTGACCCACCATCAGTGAATGGGAGGCAGTTAAAGGAAACAAATTTTATCTCAAAATAAGGAAAATATTTCCTAACAAATCCAAATGGGATGGGCTGTATGGACCTGGGGGTGGAGCAGAGAGAGAAGCAAGTTTTCCATCACTGGAAATGCTCAAACAGAGGCCAAATGACAAATTGCTGGGATGCTAGGTTGAATTTAATGATCTCAAAGGTTCTTTTAAGCTCTAAGATTCTATGAAATGACACCTGAATGACTATGGAAGGGGAAACAACTGAATTATCTGAACTAGGTAGGTAAGAAAAAAGAAGAGCTTAACTAAGAATTGAGAGAGAGGGACAGAGATCATGGGCTCAAATACCTGGCCATCAATGTAGGCAACTTCTCCTCGAAGGACAACTCGTCTGATGGTGCCCTTCACCCGCTGCCCCTCAAAAGGTGTCCAGTGTGCCTTGGAGAAGGGCATGTGGCTGGGGATGGTCCACTCATGTTCCAGATCCACCTGTCCCAGACACAAGTGGAGAGAGTGTGTGTGGGGGATGTCATAGTTAGACATAGCCTCCCCCCAAAAAACAAGTAAACTCTGGGTTCAAAAACAACCCTCCCTTCCTCCTTCACCCCTCCCCACACTCTCTGTCTTCCTTCTTTCACACAAGCCTCCACCTAGAAGTCTTGTTTTCTTTCATGACCCTTCCCATTCCAAGCCCACACCTCAACATAGGTATCCTCTTGCTGGGGCAAGTGAAAGATTCGCCGAGGGTTGTGGTGCAGCTTCTGCAGCAGATCGTCGAGCGTGAGCCGGCCTTCACTCACAGCTGTCAGTAGCAGTGGGAGCATTGTCTCCAGGCCAGGGAAGCCAGGGGGAGGCTTGGACCCTGTTTTTTCTTCCAGGGTGTGAGGAGCTGAAAGAAAGGGACTGTTGTTGGAAGGGCCAAGATGCTTCTCCTACCTGAGGACTCAGATCCACCTCAGGACACAGTTCATCTTCAAAGAAGAAGTGGAGAAAGTGGGTATGAAGAGGATGCTGGTCTTTTTCTCTATGTGAGGTGAGGAAAAAGCAGAGAGGAACCTCCCCCGCTCCCATGCCCACACCTTTTACAACAGTGAATGCTCACTCCATTGCCTAAGTTACAAACCAAACTAGCAGGCAGAAGACGTCGACACGGGGTGTCCCCTTCTTACCATGGTCGGAGGCAAAGCAATCAATGACAACCATGTTCTCCCAGAGAGCCTCCACATCTTCAGGGGAGCCAAGCTCAGGCCGGACATCTCCCTTCCCGGGCCCCAGGCGCTCCAGGTCCACTTGGCTCAGGAAAAGATGGTGAGGTGCCACCTCACAGGTCACTGGTACCCCCCTAGCCTTCGCTGCTTTAATTAAGAGGATCTAGAGGTTGAGAGAACAGGGAGTTCCAGAGAAGGCCCAGCTCTGGGGATGATCCCCCAGTCTGGTCCCTTTGGACTTTTATCTGTAGACTAACAAGAAAGAGGCAAAGATCCTGACTCTGCAGTCCCACTCTCCTACCTTGTACCCCTTGTCTTTCTATCATCTCATTCCTTTTATTCCCCCACCGCTGAGAGTCCCCCTACCCCTCAAACATGCGCACGTACACGCGCATGCACACACGCACACACACACGATCACGCACGCACGCACACACACACACGATCACACAATTTCTTTTGCCCTCAGCTTCTAACCTCCTCCTTCCGAGCCACATGGCAGATGTGTACAGGTCGTTGAGCCAGCTGGGCTACCATGAGGATAGCAGCTACAGTCTGTCGTTCTGCATGAGCCACGATGGGGAGATGGTGTGGCCAAGTCTCAAAGTGCTACGGACAAAGAAGGGATACTGAGGTAAGTCTGGGACCCCCTTCTATCCTGAGGACTCCTGCTCCTTCCTCCAGCCCTTCTTGTTCTGCTCGGTTCACCAGAGCTGGCCAGCATGCCACTGTTCCTGTTCCCTAGTTTGGTCTCCATTTCCCACTTTGGTTATCTCAGTACCACCCTCCCACCCACCCAGCCCAATATCTGGCTTCTCACCTCCATCCAATGGGCAAGGCTGTCCAGCTGAAGTTCAGAGAATGTTTCATTGAGATAGAGTTTCAATCCTGCAGCTGCCCCAGCCACAGCACCCAGGGCTCCTGCATTGTCTGATGAGGCCCCAAGAAACAAGGCATAGTCACAGCGGGCCCCAGTCTCTGCCAACTAGAGGACAACAATAAAATGTATCAGTGTTGGTCTGAACATCTCAGAGTTACCTCAGTATACCTTCAAGACAATTATTCTGGGCCCCTGGAGCCTTTTTGTATCTTAAAGGAGTCAGGATCAGTGAAAAGATCTATTCAAAGGGGAGGAAACTGACCAAGTGGCACAGCATGGTCAACGGCAGCCACTCTGAGCGGACAAATGAAGGGTCTGAGAACACTCACCTTTTGTGCAAGGGCAAAAGCTGGAGCATCTATGATGGGAGGCCGGGTGTTGGGCATAGCACACACCATCGTGACCCCCCCAGCTAGGGCAGCTGCTGTGCCTGATGCAAAGTCCTCCTTGTGGGTACCACCTGGTTCCCGCAGGTGCACATGTACATCAATCAGCCCTAGAAGAAGATGGAGAGGAGGAGAGGAGCAAGTTTATCTCTAACGAACAAAATCTATCAAGGGCACCTAAGGGAATTTTTTGTGTGGTACAAAAAAGGTGTGACTCCATCCCACAACAGGAAGAAAGGAAATGAGGAACAGATGAGAAGAAAAAGCTGGCATTTTTAATAAGAACAGAAACTAGTATGGGGGAGGTGGGGCAGGGGGAAGAAAACCCTGGGGAGGAATTAAACCTAGGCACAATATAACAGGGAAGACAGAAAATGGGTCTACACGCAGAGATAAACATGGCTCTCAGCCCTATTCCCACGTGTTCTAGCTCCTGTTACCCAGCTGGGAACAATGTGGAGGCAGAGAACTGCCACTAACCTGGTAAACGCACAAGCTTCTGTGAGGTCATACAGTCAACATGCACCTTCAGTGGGGGAGCCGGCCCGATCTGGCCCAATGCCTGTAAGTGGATGACAGCTAAATTTTATTTAGGGAAGGAGGTTATGGGAATGTCCAAAGTTGCAACTGGTGGAATAAGGATTATGGACCAGACATTATTTTGGAGTGTTTTAATAGGATCTGACATTACTGAAAGGGAAATAGGCAGATCAGGTACTGCTACCCTGAAGAACAACAGGAAAGTAAGTTCCCATGGGAAACCCTGATGCCATTAGGAAGAATGGAAGCATCATAGCTTGCTTGACTAAACTCCCTGTTATCAATTACCCATTAATGTATTTCTCAGAACACTCTAACACCCACCACTCTAAGCTCACACTGCACATCCACTCATCTCTCGGCTGATAACTTAAATTATCTTGTATACCTTGTACTACCTGGATTTGACTTTTGCAGCAAAAGGACTGTGAAAGCTAAGGAGTATTTAATCAAACCTTCAACATATGGAAGCCTGGTCCTGCCTCTCCCAATCAGCTTCTCTCCTTCCAGTGACACATCTTCCAGTTAAGCGGTAGCAACATTTTATACAGACACCTGCCTTCTCATGCCTTCCCAGGCCCCAGCCACCCAATTTATTCACTAGAAATGCCCTTTAATGTCAGCACCACCACAATAAAGTCCCAATGATCACTCTCTTAAGTCTCAGTCACCTCTACAAACAGCTTAGTGCACTTGATGTCAATGATGAGGGGCACAGAAAAGTCAGCAGCAAGGCGACGGGTCCGGTAGCCCTTTGTTACAAAGGAGGAGAGGCGGCGACCTCCTGCCCCACGCATTGATAGGTTGATCACCAACTCAAAGTGGTTTTCTGCCAACTGTTCCAGGATGCTTCGTTGTGGGGGACATTCACCTTCGACTGCCTCCTCAAAATGCCAATCCACAGCTGTGACCTATGTGCCCAACAGGCCCAGTATATGTCATCAGAGTAAGAGCTGGGTTGCCCCCTCCCAAATGAAATGGTACCCAGGGGAAAGGCAGATTAAGGAGCCTTTGGATGGGATCCATGAATCCAGAAAACTGCTTCTAACATTGAAAGGCCCTCAGAGATCATGATACAAGAAAAAAAAAAATCAAAGAAATGAGCCCCAACTCAACGGATCTAGGTCCTGAGAGTTTGAGTTCAGACCTTGCAGATATGACAGAAACCCTAGGGACTTGGTTTCAAATATGTAGTTTGACATTTCCTAACTATGTGACAATGGGCAAGTCTCAAATTCTGACTCAGTTTCCTGTTTTGTAAAATAGCAGCTCTACTTGCCTTACAGAGCTGTTCTGTAGAAAGAGGTTTTAAAACTTTAAAATGCCATAAAATTAATAGGTGCTGTTGCTGACCAACCTTGGAAATGAGCGATAAAAACAGCATCTTTGAGGGGAGAGGGGTGAGGTACAACTGTAAGGGAGAGAGAAACACTGTTGGTGAGAGCGCAGGTACCTTGACACCATGCTCAGTGTAGAAGTCTGCGGTGCCCAAACTGGCATATAAACTATAGCCTAGACTCTCCAGCAGCCTCACAGTAGGGAGCAGCTCACTCTTGTTCTGAGGTGGGAGGAAGGGAGAGGGGAAAACAAAGCGTTACCCGACAATGGTGACTTAAAAGATACTCCTCCTTCCTTTTTCAAGGAACCTCAACTCTGACTCTGCTCCCCAAACCCTAATTACCACACCTTGTAACTCCCAATAGTCAGCAGGATGTTCTTCTTGGGGATCTTGAAGCCGGTGCTGAGCATAGCCTTGAGGTAGGCCTCACAGCGGCTCTCCCCAAAGCCAGCCACCTCCCCTGTGCTGGTCATCTCTACTCCCAGCACCACATCTGCTCCTGCCAAGCGTGAAAATGAGAACTGGGGCACCTGAGTGGGGAGAAAGTGGGGAAAGAGTTTTAAAGCCTTCTTTGGAAATATGATTTAAATCAGGAGGCTGGCTACAGCCACAAGAAGACAGACCTTAACCTTGACTCCTAGTACTTCCCACTCCTGGATTTAAACCTCAGTGATCCCTCTTTCTTACCTTAACTCCCACCACTCCAGTTCCAGCCATCAGCCCAACAGGCTCGACCTCCTCGCCCATGATGATTCGGGTAGCCAGGGCCACCAGATCCACTCCAAGAGTCTTGGAAACAAAGGGGAAGGACCGAGAGACGCGAACGTTGCACTCAATAACCTTGAGCTGGTCATCCTAGAGAAGATAAAGATAGTGATGGTCACCTAAGACCCACAAGGAGCATGCCTGGCTGCGGCTGGCCAGCTAAGTCTCTTATCCCTCCATCCACCCTGCTTTTTTGGACTATGAAAAATGTGACTGTAATCAACTTGTGGATTATAGACCTGAAGTGATTAAATGAAGGCAGGCAAGCTGTAGAGCCTAGATTCCAACTGTTGATTTAAAATGCTCAGGGGCACAGGGGAAGGTTTCCTGGTATTTTAGGGGTCCATAGCTACCAGCAAGCCCACTCCCCATGTCTACAGAATTATGACTAGACACTTTCATGCTTCAAAATTCTGGCAGATCGCACAAGGTAGGTTTCTCCCTCTCCCTCTGTAATCACAAAACTTTAGGTACAGAACACAGTAACTCCTTATCACCAAGTTTGGGGAGCTCTGCTCTAGCAGCAAAGAGGACATTAACCTTTAACTTCTATTTCCAGTCCAAGTCTTGCTCCTATTACCTTGGCAATGAGCTGTAGATTGAAAGGCCCTGTGACCTGCAGCTCTTGACCCACAGAATGAACAATTGCTTTGATCCTTTCCAATGTCTTGGGTGTGATATCTTGTGGAGGAGTAACCAACGTTGCGTCCCCTGAGTGCACCCCTGCATTTTCCACGTGTTCTGAGATAGCTACAGCTACCACTATGCCATCGCAGGCCACAGCATCCACGTCAATTTCCTGAGAGCCGCAACACAGAATGATCATGTAGCATGAGAATTCTCCCTGACCAAATAGGTCTGCTCCCCCCATCATTTTCTAAGTGACCACAACTATGCCAAGAGAGACAGGAGATGACAGGGAATGGAGGCAGCAGCTGGGAGCAGGGGAGAAGAGGAACAGAGAAATTTCTGCTCACTCGCCGTTACCAACCTTGGCCTCTTGGATAAACTTGGAGATGACCACAGGGTGCTCTTTGGAAACAGCAGCTGCACTGCTCAGAAATCGCTCCAGGTCTCCATCGGTATAGGCCACATTCATGGCAGCACCACTCAGCACGTAAGAAGGGCGGACAACACAAGGATATCCCACAGTCTGGCAGAACTGGCGGGCAGACTAAGAAAAGCAAGGAGGTCAGGCAGTGGTCGTCAGACAGAGACTCACTCATGCTCTGCAACCCCTGTACCAATCCTACCTCCAAGTCACTGAGTTCTCGCCACTGAGGCTGGCTGATGCCAATGGTGTCAAGTAGCCTAGAAAACTTGAATCGGTTCTCAGCAGAGTCGATGGCCTCTGGGGAGGTCCCAAGGACCCGACACTGCTGCCTATGCAGAGCCATGGCCATGTTGTTGGGCAGCTGACCCCCCATGGAGAGGATCACACCCTCAGGGTTTTCCAACTCATAGATATCCATCACTACCTGCAGGGGGTGAGATGCTAGAGGTCAGAGAGCAGGCACCATCTGCCTACTTCATGTGAAACCCGGTAGAATATCAGTAAAGCAAGTTAACCTTGACCTTACCTCAAAAGAGATCTCATCAAAGTAGAGTCGATCACACATGTCATAGTCGGTACTGACTGTCTCAGGGTTATAGTTCACCATGATGGTCTTATACCCCATCTGTGACATGACAGGAAATGTTACTCAGCTATGGGGTGTCAAGGCAGAGGTAGAACTGGGCAGAGACTGAGAAAAATATCCTTGGTGAAACTGACCTACAGGGCCCAAGAATCCCTCCCCTCAATAGCTGTCAGAAAATGAAGAAACCACCTCAAGAACTGACAAGCCCCCAACTACTCAAAATGTTTCAGCAATTGCTAGAGTTGGTACTCCTACACAGGTGGGAGCTTGGACATAGGTCCCTAAACCTATGACCCTGACACAGATGTGAGATATAGGGAACAGTGGCATGGGATGAGTAGGAGTAGAAAGAAATCTCATCCCCCATTAGTTATAGGCACAACCAACATCTGCCAGGAATTGTGGAAACCAGAAGAGGGCTTAGTCTTGAATTTTGTTAAAGCCCAGACCTTACGCAGCTGCCGGATGCAGCCCACAGCACACCAATCAAATTCAACACTGGAGCCAATTCGGTAGACACCAGAGCCCAGGACCAGGACGTGGGGAGCATGGAAACTCAGGTCATGAGTGGTACCCCCATAAGTCAGGTACAGATAGTTGGTCTGAGCTGGCCATTCTGCTGCTACTGTGTCAATCTGTTTTACTGCTGGACAGATGCCCAGTTCCTGTCGAAGTTTTCGGACAGCCAGCTCTGTGCTGGAGAGAAAGTAGGGTCAGAAATGGGCACAAAAGGAATGCCACATGAAACTACTCTAAATTTTAGAAACAAAAATTTGTTACAATTCAAATCAACTAATTAACCCCCTTCCCAGAGAAAAGACCTTGAGGCCTCCAGGTTTCTCCTCACCAAAAAAAACACCTATCCCCGACTCCCTCCACAGCCTTGGCAGTCTGGTTCCAAGGTCCCCTGATTCAACTAATGGGCCCTGACTCTGACCTCCCCCAACCACCCCCCTGACCTGAGCACTGCAAGGGCAATCTGCTTGTCGGAGAAGCCAAGGCGTTTGGCCTGGTGCAACAAACCAGGGGGCAAGGGCTGCCCACGGTGTTCTTCTAGTTTTCGGGTGTGTTCTATAATGCGCTTCATGCACTGCAGGAACCAGCGATCAATGCGGGTAAGCTCATAGAGTCGGTCTATGGTATATCCTGCCCATAAAGCAGCTGCCACTACAAATATCCGCTTATCAGTTGGTGTCTCCAGCTCCTGGTGGGGGAGGGGGTGGTTGGAAATAAACGGGTCAAGGTTTGAATAAGAATATTGAGAGTGGGGTGAGGATATTCCACAGGGGAAGAAGAAAAAGCACACTATAACACATGACAAACTACTAGGTGCCACGTAGCGGGCTAACAACCACTTAGTATAATAGTATCTCATTTGATCCACCCAACAATCCTGAGAGGTAGGCGCTATTCATTTCCCCACATCACAGCTAAGGAAACTAAGGCAGAAATAAAGTGATCTGTCCAGGGTCACAAAGGCAGTAAGCATCTGAGGCTGGATTTCCTGACTCCAGACCCAGCACTCTATCCACTGCACCATGTGGCTGCCTTTGCATCGGCCAGTCCCTAAGGCACCATCTACCCAAACAGGTCCTAGGGAATGTTAGTGACTGGCACCATGAACGACAGGCTAACACTAGGGAACAGAAAGGTTGGTTTCAGGTGTCAGAGTAAATGAGGCTACCCTCTCACCATATCACTGACAGGCTTCATCGTGTGATCAAAACCAACACAGTTCTCATCCACCATGCGCAAGGCCTTCTGGAATGCCTCTTCGAACCCACGTCCAATAGCCATGACCTCACCTACGGAGTGAAGAAGAAAGGAGGAGTGGGAGAGTCAGCCTGAAGAGCCCATGGAGTATTCTGGCAGGCCTCAGTGTAAGGCTGCTTTGTCTACTGTATGATTCATTTTGGGAAGTCTTTGGGACCAAACTGTGATTTCACTGGTACAGTGACTTCTCAATAACAGAACTCCCTCTACTGGGGTAAATCAGCATCTGAGTTTTACCAAGGGCACCCAGCAGATAGGTGGCAGAAGAGGCCCGACTTCCTGAACCTGAGCATGGCTTTCAATGTAGGATGCCACAAGGCCTCCCCACAACATTTTACACAAAGACTTTTCACCCAGTTCAGCCATTTTGTGTTAAAGTTGGATGTAGTTTTCTATGTGACCACGCTGTCTAAATTATGCATATGTTTGGAGTCTAAAACTGCCACCTAAAACACTGAAGAATCTCATCCATTAACTTTGTTCTTATTACAATGTTATTATGTTTCCATTATCTCTCTACATTTTTTACAGTATCTTTTTCAAGCACTGTATGTCTACTGTGACATATGATAAATTCTCTTATAGGATCTGCTAAAAAATAATAGCTCACGTTTACTTACAGCTTTGCAAATATGATCTCTTTTTATTCCCACAACAACCCTGAGAGGTTAAGTGCTATCCTTACCCTCATTATTACAGATGAGGAAAGTGGGACAGAGGTTAAGTGATTTAGCCAGTCACACAGCTGGTACTTGTCTGAGGCTGGATTTGAAGCCTGATTTCCCTGATTTCAGACCCTGGGCTCCATCCACTGTGCTATCTAGTTTTTCTATTTCCAAAATTACTATCACAACTGCTGTTTACCCAAAATTATTCAAAATCATTTCAGTCTGGCAAAATCCACTATTTCCCCAGTACTTAATTTTAATTTACTATACAAGGTACGGTTTTGTAAACAAGGTCTCTTTTGATTTAAAACAGTACAACCATACATGAAAATGAGAATTGGCATTGTGAATGCTCAAGGAAACAAATGCTATTAAAAAGTGAAGACCAGTCTTTTGATTGCCCTAGTTTCAGTTAATTAAACTGAATCACAAGCATTGTGGATCACACCTGTTGCAGACATCACCTAAGTTGCTAGAACTCTTTGAATTGCTACTGTTCTTTGGAGAAGTACACCTACATATGAAGAACACTGGAAGAACATATTCTTTATGAAAATGCCAACACAGATGACAAAAGGGTATTCTGAGGCCGGGTGCCTGAGGGAGCTGTTATGACAAAACAGATACTTAGTGGTAATGGGGTCTTTTGTTTTCTCACCAACACTCTTCATGCAGCTTCCAATCCGTGTGCTAACACGTAGGAACTTGCTGAGGTCCCAGCGAGGGACCTTAACCACGCAGTAATCCAGGCTGGGCTCAAAGGCAGCTGTACCCCCAGTTACTGAGTTCCTGAGAAGCAGTGGCCAAGGGAGAGGTGAGGAGAGAAAAATCTAATGATGCCCCCTTATAGTCCCATAACCCTTGCAGGACATCCTTTTCATCTTCTCTTTCCAAGAGGACTGCACACTTTCAGCCCCATCCTCCATCCTCCTCAAATCCCCGTTTCTACACCTCCTACCTGAGTTCAGGCAGGGAGATGCCCAGAGCTAGCTTGGCTGCGACATAGGCCAGAGGATAACCAGTGGCCTTACTGGCAAGAGCTGAACTTCGAGACAGTCGTGCATTCACTTCAATGATATAATACTGAAAAAGTATAGAAAGGGAAAAGACGTAATCAGTGAGTCCAACCTAGAAGCCCAGGGTCTCCCTGGCTAGGGAACTCTGATAGTACTCTCTTTCTGCCGGCTAGAATATGAAAGGGTTAAGAAAGAGAAGTCAATGTCCCCTCTGAGAGAGAGAGAGAGCAAAGTCCTCCCTAAAGTGGATAAGAAGATGCCAACATGTCCCAGCAGCAGGAAGCAGAGGTCTGAGACCCCCTCCTCCATTTCTCTAGGCCTCAATGGCTTTCCAGTTTGAGGGTCAAGGGGTTTTGGTAGATGGGAGCAGGGTGGGGGCTGGGGAGAGCATACAACCAACAAAATGTATCTCAGGTAAGTTGGGTTTGCGCAGCTGGGTGGAAAGGTAAGTGTGGAAAATTCTTAGAGGGGCTCAGGGTCTTTTACCTGTTCAGACTCAGGGTTCAAGGCATATTGTACATTGCATTCCCCAACAATGCCCAGGTGCTGGGTCACCTTGATAGCAGTCTGACGTAGCAGCTGGTATTCTCTATCGTTCAGCGTTTGGCTTGGGGCCACAACTATAGATTCACCAGTGTGAATACCCAGTGGATCTAAGTTCTCCATGTTACAGACCTAGGAAGGTAGAAGTTGCACTAAGGGTCAACGCAAAAAAAAAAAGCATTCGTAATCAATGCAAGGGATCGTTTCTGAGGGTCTCCCCTTTTTCTGGTCACAGGGACACAATCTAATGAAAGATTTAGCCCAGACCCTCCAATACCTAAAAGCTTCCCATCATGTCCCCTTAACTCTACTGCTCCAAGGACTGTCCAGAATTGGTGGGGATCCCTCTCCTGACTCAACTTACCGTGACACAGTTGCCATAGGCATCTCTCACCACTTCATATTCTATTTCTTTCCATCCCTTGAGGGACTTGTCCACCAGCACTTGGCTGGTGTGAGCAAAGGCTGGGGCCACCAGGGAGGAGAGCTCCTCTCTGCTGGAGGCAAAGCCGGAGCCAAGGCCCCCCAGGGCAAAGGCAGCTCGTACCAGGACTGGATATCCCAGTCGTTCTGCAGCTGCTTGTGCCTATAGAAAACGAGAAACATAGGTAACAGTGCTGGAGCTTCCACGTTCTACCCACACTCAAAGCCAAAAGGGAAAGGATCCAGATAATGCCCAATGATAGATAGCAGCGGACCAATCCTGGTTCCTCTATACCTGTTCCAGGGAGTTTGCAGCCTCGCTGGGGGCAACATACTCCTCAATCTCTGCCATCCTTGCTGCAAAAGCACGCCGATCCTCAGTCAGCTCAATCGTTTCCACAGGGGTGCCTAGGACCCGCACTCCGTATCGGGCCAGAACCCCAGCTTTAGTCAGCTCCACACCACAGTTCAGTGCTGTCTGGCCTCCAAATGTCAGTAACACACCATCTGGACGCTCATTACGAATGACCTGAGATGGAAGAGGGGCAAAGTGTACTGACAGGCAAGGGGTATAAAAGAGAGAATCCCAAAGCAACAACCATAACACCACCACACTCTGCTGATAATACCTGGGTCACATAATGAGGGGTAATAGGCAAGAAGTAGACTTTGTCAGCCAGTCCCTGGGAGGTTTGTACTGTGGCAATATTAGGATTGATGAGCAGCGTTTGAATATTTTCCTCCTTTAGAGCCTTGATAGCCTGAAATTATAGGAAGTGTTTGTCACCATCCAGATGCCCAACTATCTTTGTGCCAATCTTCAAATGCTCCCTAACAATCCCTAGTAATACTCCTTTCTGACTCTCTCACCATCTACCCACCCTTGTCCGGAACTCTGGGTCACCTTCCTCCCAGAAGAACCCTCCCATCTCAGGCCCTTTCTTCTTACACTTCCTGTCCACCACTGTGTAGGGGAGGGGAGTGGGGAGTAATGAACAGACACTAGAGGAAGGAAAGAATGAAGGTGAGCCTAACCTGAGAGCCAGAGTAGTCAAACTCTCCAGCCTGTCCAATGGAGAGGCCCCCTGAACCCAGGATCAGCACCTTTCGAGGAAATGGAGGCCTGTCTCCCAAGGTTGGGGTGCCAGAGGGACAAAGTCGCTCCATGAGCCTTTGATGAACTACAACAAGGTAAGAACAGTTAGTTGCAAAAACTTACAAGCTGGAAAGAGAAAAATTACTTCAATCTCCTAATTTTCCTGATGAAGAAACTAAAGCCCTGAAAAATTTAAAAAAGGACTTTACCCAGAACCTTAGAGTTAATTTAGTAACAGAATAGCAAGGATTAGAATTCAGGATTCCTTACTTCCAGTCAAGGGGAAAAAAGATGAACCAATCATTTTGTGGCTTAGTCCCAGAGCCTTCAAACCACACCAGTTTCTCTAAGGTCACCTTATTCCCATCCCAGCGCCACCCCCATCCAATCCTGTCTGCCTTCAGCACCCCAACCAAGTCCCATTCAGGCTCCCCACCTGTCTTGCCCCCAGTTCTGTTCTCTTTCACGGTCTCCAAGAAGATGTCAAAAAGCAACTCCATATCAGAGGGGCCGGCTCGGTGCTCAGGGTGGAACTGGACACTGTAGAAGGGGAGCCAGGAGTAGCACAGCACCATTATTAGAATTTCTGTTATTGCCAGTCTCTTCTTCATCACCACCCTCAGCCCCTATCCTGGATGAAGGCTCTTCTGTCTAGTGACTGCTCCTTTATTGGAGCAATCACCAGACATAGATGCCAGGCAACCAGCCCCTCATCTGGGCCCCACCTGAAGAAGGGCAGGGTCTCATGTACAATGCCTTCATTGGAATGATCATTGGCATTTGTGAAGAGAGGGGTCCAGCCTGGTGGCAAAGATTCTGTTTCCACTGCAAATCCATGATTTTGGGATGTTAAGAAGCACCGTCCAGAGCCCTTCAGCAGGCATGGCTGGTTGTGACCACGGTTGCCATACCTAAGGGAGAAATCAGCCAGAATATTTTCTCCCCTTCTACAAATACTAACTTATAACTTCACCTGCCTTGAAAGATATCTCACCTTGCCAGGCCACATGTATTTTCACTCCTCCTCAAGCATTCCAAAGCCCTTCTCTACTGGCACTAAGCCCCAGTACTCTCATTCCTTATCCTAGAGGTCTCAGCCCCTTAACACATACCTTCTCTCATCTCAATACATTTCTCACCTCATCTTGTAAGTCTTGGCCCCGATGGCTAAGGCCAACAACTGATGACCCAAGCAGATACCAAAGACAGGTCGGGGGTTTGGCTCAGAGAGGACACGGCTCAGTGTAGATACCACAGTAGGACATGAAGCAGGGTCCCCAGGACCATTACTTAGGAACAGACCCTCATAATCTGATAGGAGCAGAAGATATGGCATGAACAAAGGTACTACAGCCAGAACAACTCTTTCATTCTTCCCTAGGGCAGAACTCCTTAATCCCCTGCATCTTTGTTTCCACCAACTTTGGCTACTGTCAATGATTCCTGGTCACTTGCCCCACTCACCCTGGCTGTCTAATTTGTAGTCCCAGGGCACTAGAGTGACCTCAGCTCCACGCTGGCACAGGCATCGGATCTGACTGTATTTTAGCCCACAGTCCAGGGCAAGAATCCGGGGGCACCCCCCTGCATTGTATACCCTTGGTTCCTGAGGATAGAAAAGGTAAGATATAGCATTTTAACAGCTGTCCTCCTCTTCCCATTACCTCACACCTTTCTATCCTTCAAATAAAAAAGATTATTCCTTGTTCTTGAGGCAAACCTGTGGGCAATCATATTTTTAAAAAACTTAATTTTATTTTTCAACATGAATATAGTATGTAAAAAAATTTCAACATGTTAACTATTTATTATATGCAAGGTGATGGAAATACCAAGACAAAACTAAAATAGCCCCAGACTTCAAGGAGACGTTCTTTCTAAGGGATTGGACTACATAACTTATAAAGTCTATGGGAAACCTGATGAAGAGAGAAAATCTTCATTTTCTGGACAATTTTTAAGGGCACAATTGATCCACAGTTAGCTCTGGTGGCGCCCATTCTCTACTCATCCCACAAGGTTCATACCTTAATAGAAACCTCAGGTACAAGAGCTTGAGCATTGGGATCCAAAAATGGCAGCGATGAAGGCTCTATCCCATCTTGTACCAGCTTTCCCAGAAGTGATCCCTGTTCCCGCAACTTCTTTGTCAGTTCCCTTGTATCGACTCCTGTTACCAGGAGATCAATCAAGTTCAGCAGATATTAGACTTCAGCGATAAACTTCCCCCTCAGCATCACACAACTATTTCCATAGGAATCCAAGTTCTAGATCAGGGCCTGGCTCCAAAGCACAGACAATCTTTTCTTCCATAGTCCCCGACCCCCATCCTTCATTCTTGATCCTATTATGTCAACTTCTGATCTCTAACCCAACTTTATCTCATCTCCCCCTAACAGCAGCTCTTGATTTTCCCCAACTCCAGCACACTATGCTCTCTCTGTCCACACCTGCACCTCCCTCCCTCAACTTCTCCCTCTAGTACCTTGGAGACCAGGTATACCATGCTCCTCCAGCCACTGGTGCAAGGTTCGAGTGGCACTCCAGTGACTGGGTGTAGAGCAGCATTCTCCTACCACCAATCCTGCCACATGAATCCCCGATGACTCAAACCACTGCAAAAGAAAGAATTAGTGAGAAAGAGCCAAGGGGCTACAATCCTTTGACAACGTCATCTGTTACCACAAATCATTACCGTTCACAGAACACTGCACAGCATTTAGTATGGTGCCTAGGCACTATGGAAAATTGGTATAATTTGGAGATTAGAGTTCTTTGCCTTAGAGACGCTTACAAATTTATAAGACACAAGAAACAAAACAACAACAAATAAATGTGCATGAAATATCAAATAAATAAAATGAAGTATCAAAAAGAGAAATTGTTAGCTCACTTGGAACTGAAAAAGATATAGTAGGCATTGCTTAAAAGTGGAATGTTTTATGGAAAAGCCAAAGTCATTCTTTAAGGATAGAGGGGACTTTACAAAAGAAAATTGGGAACCCATTCTAGGAAAAAGAGCTTAGGCAACAAAAAAAAGCAGGACTTCAACAGCTCCAGGTGCAAAGAGACATTCCTGCAAGAAAGAGCAGAAAGTAGGCTTGTTTGTCTGGAAACAAAAATTATGCTAGAAAAAAGCAGAAAGTAAGCAGAGTGAGGAAGCCAAAACTAGAAATCAGTTATAGCTTGTTTTGCAAGTGTAACCCCAAACTCTCAGGATTCCTGAAGGAATCACTAGTCAGAGAAACACTAGAAACAGGCCCTTAAGCACCTCTGCCTTTAAGCAAATATAAAAGCTCCTGAATTGGTCATTCCATTTTCCATCTTTCCTACTCAGCTCCCCTCCCTCACCATTCTATCACAATTGCTAATGAAGTTAATGTCCCTAAAGTTACTCCCCAGTTCACATAAACTTCAATTGTTGTTTCATGGTTCAGTTGTGTCCAAGTCTTTGTGACCTGTGGACCACAGCATGCTAATTCTGTCCATAATGTTTTCTTGGCAAAGATAATGGAGTGGTTTTCCATTTCCTTCTCCAGTGGACTACGGCAAACAGAGGCTGTGAGTTGCCCTAGGCCACAAAGCTAATGTCTGAGGCCACCTCTGAACTCTGACCTTCCCGAATCCAGGGCCAGCGCTCTATTCACATAGCTATCTAGCTGCCTTCACACACTTCACCAGTTCTTCATTCAATCCAAACTCTGAAGCCTGGTTCTCAAAGCCTTTAATGCCCTCTGGGTTCAATCTATCATTCTAACCAAGTCACCTACTACTACTACTACTACTACTACTACTACTACTACTGCTTATGCTCCAGTTAAACCACACTTCTGATGCCCACATAATTTCCTGCCATCAAGCCTATGCTCAGAATACTCCCTTCAGCTGATTGGCCTCTGCCAGCTGCGTTGTCTCCACCCTTTAGAGGCTTAGCTCACATACCAAGTACTTTATGAAGGCTTTCCTGATCCTTATATGAGTTCTTCTAAACTCCCAAAGAACTATGAATCTCTCTTATGGAAATCATTCCACCCCATATTGATTATTCGTAAATCAAATTAGGAATTACATAGAGAATGCTTGACAAGTCTCAAAACACTCTACACATTGATATTTCTTCTGCCCTTCCCTACTACAAAAAGTTCCTTGAGGACAGTATCATGGGAAGATTGTTGTTTGTCCTTCATTTTCAAAAAGGACCATGACATCACAAGGGGATGCCATGACTTTCGAGTGAACTGGATTTAAGTGAGGCAAGCCTGTGCAAAGTCACCAGCCTCACTGTCTCCTTCCAAGCCATCTGGGTCCAAAGGGAAGATATAGATCAGGACAACTGGAGATGGTTCCGATGCTGTGGAGGACTTGGACCTTTGTAAGCTGAGGTCTTTCCTGGGTTTCAGCTGGACTGGGAGGCAATACCCATTCAGGAATTAAGCTCAGGTAAGAAAAGAGGCAAAGAATGGGCTCAGTCAAAAACAAAAACAAACCAAAAAGTCTGGGAGAAGACCCTCAGAGTTTCTGGCCATAGGGGCAGTTAGAAGGAGTGTACGCAGAGGGCAGGGCAGCAGGATATAAATTTACTTTGATGGGATGGTATAAAAATGAAGATGGTCTCCCCCTTGCTTATTCTTCTGACCTCTTCTCTCTCCCATCCTCCTACAGAGACCCAAGAGACAGAAGGAACTTTGGAATCTCAAGAGCTCTTCCTCCAATTGGTACTCTGCCCTCCCTGCATTCCCTCTCCCTAACTAACATACACACACACACATTCTATCTAGATGACAGACGGTTGGGGATGGGGAGAGCTCTAGAATGGGGCCATGAGAATCCTGAGGCTGGAAAACAAAAGCCAGTCTGGGATTCAGTCCACTGGCAAAGGAACCTAAGGGCTCTGGAAGAATAGGGTGCAGGGAAGCAAGAGGCCTGGGTAAAAGGAACATGAACACTTAAGTGTCAGCAGTATTTCAGGTGTGCAACTGAATCTGGAAAAACAGGAAGACTGTGTCCTGAGGTTTAACTAGAAGATAGAGAGGACTCCAGGGACCCTCTGGTAAAGCTTGGGCTTAGCATTGCTAAAGGGAAACTGGAAACCAGGAGACAAAGGTGTAGGATCTGATAAGGGAGCAGCTCACAGTCACGGGTCCAAATAAGGCGGTCAGTCAAGAGCTTTGGTTCCTGCATCCAAGGAAGGATCCTGGAGGCAGAAAGGCAGGATTGTAGAGATTCATAGGGACCCAGGTCAGAAGGCAGGACAATCCACTAAACTGGAGCTGGGGGCAGAGGGAAAGTCTGAATGTGTGGTCCATGGTAAACCTGGGGAAGATGGTGACAATGGATATTTGGGAAGTGTTTGAGAGTCTGTAAAAGAGTTAGGGGCCAGGAACTCATCAAGTTGCCAGACCTGGGAGGACATGGTAAATGTGGAGCAGACTGCCATGAAGGTGGATGAGGACAGCCAAGGGCAAGGGCAACCAGCAGAAGCCAGGAGGTGTGAGGAGCCCTGGTTTAGACCTCCCTGGGACCTACATCTTACATCAGCAAAGCTGGCTTCCAGAAGGCAAAGTTATATCTCAGCTCCAAGATATAATGGGAAGAAGCCTGAATCTGGAGTCAGTAGACCTGATTGGCTATATGCCAAATGACAACATTTTAGACTATATTTCCTTATCTGTACAATAGGTCTGATGGCTGCCCTACCAACCTCATGGTAATATCATGAGGATCAAATGAAATTGTTTTTTAAACTAAAAAGTACTACACAAAAGCCAGACATTGTTAAGTGAATCATCTTCCTATTCCTTCTTCCCTCAGGGAGTACCAGCAAGTATCATATTCATAGGCAATCTATAAATATTTTAAGTCAAGATGGGTGTGGCAACATTAAGACAAGTTCAAGTGAAGAATGCAGACCGTGCAGATACATTGCTACTGTCCTTATCAGCAGCATCCCAGTCGAGTCACAAAGTTACAGATGCCTCGGAGTCCTTGGAGCTCCTGCTGGTCTCCTTCCAACAGTACATGGAAGGAACTCAATAAATGCTTGCTAACTGACCAGAGGGGAGTAGAAATCATGTGTACACGTGTATGGGGGTGGGCAGCCGTGAAGGGGACAAAGCCTTTCTCTCTAGATCTTCCTTCGGGGGAAGCTGTGGAACGAAGACAACTAGGCGAACAGCACATCCGAACCCTTCCCGGGAGAGCAACATGCTTTCCGCAAAAGGCGATAGCAGGGGCAAGCAGAAAGGCTTGGGCGGGAAAGAGAGAGGGGCCCCTGTACCTGGCTGAGGCTGAACTCGTCCTCCTCGTCTGGGGGGATGCCATAGTTCCCCACGAGCGGATAGGTCAGGACCAGAATCTGGGCTTTGTAAGAGGGGTCGGTGAGAGCCTCCGGGTAGCCCACCATGCCAGTCTGGAACACTGGGGGAAGACAGGCGGGGGCAGCTTTCAGCCACTTGGCTCGGGGGAACTGGCTAGGGCACCAACCTGGGGAGGGTAGCGGGTCCCCTCCAGGGTCGAGGGACGGAGAGGGCCTAGGAAGCCTGAGCTGGGGGGCTTACCCACTTCCCCCGCGGCGCATATGGCCGCGCCAAAGGGCTGGCCCCGCAGCACCGACCCGTCCTCCAACACCAGCGCCGCCATGGAGCCGGAGCCGGGCCCCCTAGGAGGGCGCAGATGGCAGTCTGGCGGGGCCCACGTGCGGAGCGGAGCAGCTAAACGCGGCGGAGCGTCGGCCCGTCCACGTGGCCCGCGGCGGCGGCGGAGGCTGCAGAGCCGGTCTAGGATCCTCGCCTTGCTCCCGGGTGGCGGGAGCTGCAGCTGGGACGGCGCCTCCGAACCACGTCAGGGGCGGGGCCGAGCGGACGCAAAGGAGGCGTGGCCAAGTGATGTGTCGTGACGTCACCGAATCTGTAAGTCCGGGGAAGAGATGGCCCGAGATTAACTCGCCTGGGACCAGCGGGCCTCCTCTGGGCTTTTGCAAGAAGTGGGAGTCATTTTCTTACTGCAGCCTCACGCAGTGCAACCCAGAGACACACACACAGAGCACTTTCTTTAAAAGGGGGGATTTTATTAGGGGCAAACATCCCTTACAAACACTTCTGACTTCAAGCCTGGTCTAGAAGCCGCCAGACCACCTGTGGATCCCAGCTCTCTCCACCCCCTACTCCTCTGCACTCGGGGCCAAGGCCTGAGCTGTGCCCACCTAAGAGCTTATTCGATTTTTAGGTCCGAAGGAAAACTTGATTCAAGAGGCTTTGATTTTTCGAAGCTGGGTTCCCCAGAGCAAGATGGAGATGCAAAATGTGGTAGTGCCCAGGATTCCAGAGAACATGAGGAGAGGGAAAGAGCCCTGTAAGTAACATGCCATGAGGAACAAGTGTCAGCAGGCAGACACGTAAATTTTGTCATTCCCCCTCCACCTAAGAGGCTCCCTCTTCATGCAGTTTGATCCCAAATGACTGCAAGTCCCAAACCCACTTCCCACATCTCATTCCAAGCTGGTTCATTTCCCCACTTTTCACCTCACGAAGACACTTGTAGCCATGGAAGCCACTAGTACAAAGACACTGGAAGAGGCCTGGGCCATCAGGGACGCAGTACGCATTCTCTGGGCACAAAGCTGCAGCAGGAGAGAAACTATTGTACATTAACAACAGATTCATTAGGTAGTCAAGGCTACCCATACTTCTGCTCCAACCCGAAATCCTTCAAAGTGCTTTCCAGGCCAGGAGCAAGGGTAGAAAGGATGAGACTGATTATATCCTTTACCTACATGGGGTGAGGATCTATGAAATATAAGAAAGCTCTTGAAAATATGGGTGCTAACTGCAGTTGGGGGTTACTTTCCCTTATTCAAAGGGTAGAATAAGGGAAGTTAGACAGTTCCTAGAAGCAAAGTCAAAAGTCATACCTGACTCCACAGTGTTATTGCACTGACTTCTTTGCCCCTGGCAGGTACAGCTGTCGGTGCCACAGGTGATATGATCCCAGGCATAATTTCCTCCAGGACAGTCAACTTGCAGTGGCAGTACCCTGAACATAACATACAATTGTCATGCCATGCAATCAGATATTACTGATCTCATCATGTTTCCTACTTCACTCTACTCACAGCGTCTGGAGCTCTGTGAAGTTACGGAAGACTGGGATAGATATATTCAGGAGAGGGTTTGCTTGTAGGTCCCTGCAAATCAAAAATACCCACTGTTACTATGCCTTACCTAGAGAAGCTCCCTGATTCCATTTGTGTGAAATTAATATTTCTCTCTTATATTTAATAATTAATTATTGTGTAGTTTTTCCCCTTCCTTCCTCATCCAGAAATCAACCAGCGTGGGAAGTCTCTTAGAGATTTACCCAGGTCAAGATCTAATTAGACAGTAAAAAAATTCTTTAAGGAAGAAATTTCTAAGTGAGGCTAATGGGTATATCCCTGCTTACTATATTTGTTAGACAGGCCTGGGAAAATGTTGATTCTCCCTAAAATCAAGACAGTTCATATGGAAATTGATGTCTCTTTCACCAAGATATAAGTGACCTAAGTCACATAGCCCAAGACAGCCCACCTCTCATTGTGTTAACCAATCAGAGGTGATTAGGTACCCCTCAGGAAACTTCGAAAGGCATATAAACTGTGACCCCACAGCCATTAGGCGTCTTTGATCTAAGAAAGACTACCAAATGACCAAACTTTTCTTAATAAACTGCTGGCCTTATTTAAAAAAATGATTAAATTACCCCAAAACCATGTCTTTCAAATCTTTTTAATTGTCACACACTTCTATTTCTCTTAGCACCCACTGCTCATCCAGGGCTGTCCAGACTGAAGGACCCCCACATTTCTCCAAGAAGGGCTCCCTCCCTAGTTACCCAGCTCTGTACCCCTCTACGCTTATGTCTTCTGGGAGGAAGGTCCCTGAGAGCACTTACAGAACAATGGCAGAATGTGCCTCAGCAAAGAGTGGGTCCAGTTCTTTCAGGGAACAATTCTGAAGATCTAGTCTAAAAGAAGAGAAGGTCAGTGCAATCCTGTCCTTTTTGACCCATCCATGACTTTTTTCCCATCAGCAGAACTGTTTTGCCACCTGTCTTTTTGTCTCCTTTTCTAGTTAGCCATCATTTATTGCAAACCAGCTGTGCTCCATATTAATCTTTACCTGTCTGAGACCAACCTGTCAGAATATTTGTGCCCATTAGGAAGTAAGGAGAGGGTTCTGTGCTTCTTATCTAGAAAAAGTGTCTCAAATCTGCCACCAGATCATTGGTGGCTCATTACAGGATGGTACAAAATGCAAGTTATATAAAAATGTAAGTTTCTGTTTTTTCTGAAGTATAGATGTGAATGTCCACTAAACTGCAAAATCCTCAGGGTCTGAGACTATGCTCTAGTCTTGTTTTTCCCTCAGTATCTCTTATATTTATTCAACAAATATGTATGGGAGCCTACCACAGGCTGTGCATTAGTATGTAATAGTACTATGCACTATTACACTGGCACATGTAAACAAAGAACCCTGATCTCAAGGAGCTTGCAACCTATTGGAGGGAGAGGACAAGAACAAGACACAAAAAACAATTACATAAATTACGTGGGAGTTTAAGAACAATATAACAATGTCACAAGGAAGCATCTGATATCATGTGTTACAAAGCTACAGAAGATCAGAGAAAGGGATCAGGATGGGCTAGAATGATCACCAAAGGCTTCATTAGAGAGATAAGACTGGCTAGGATGGGTATAGAAAAGTACAGACAATATCATGGAAAGAAAGAAAAGCATAAACAATGAATATGCTTTGGGAATCAGTGAATCTGGCTACAGCCATATTCATATCACAGAGCAACTATTAGAAAGAAAGCTTGTGTCCAGAATGCTACGCTTGAGAGTTTATGCTTTATTGTGTTGGCATGGGAAATCTCAAAGTTGCCCTGGCAACAAAATAAATAAGTCAGAGGATAGAAAGACTGAAAGGAAGACCAGTTAGGTGACAATAAAGATACATGCATTCAAGGCTAGATTATGATGATGCCAAAGGGAACAAAGAGTAATAGACTGAAACAGATAAGAGAGACAGAATGAAGGCCAAATGGACTTGGTGACTTACTGGGAGCAAAGTGGAGGGAGGAGTCAAAATAATTAGAAGGACACCTTTAGAGTTTGCATTTGAAGCAATTCCATGAAAAGTTTAGCAGGTAATTGGAGATATACATGTAACAGTGTTTTGTCTTTAAAAAAAAAGGTATATTTATTGGTACTCTAATGAAAAAACACAAGAGAAAGGAATTGTTATTGTTGAAATTATTAAAATAACTTATCTTAAATTATTTTAGGAACAGAGGAAAGATGTAAAAAATGTTTATAGATCAAAATAGTTAACAGTCACTGAATAAAACAAAAAAGCTCAATTTCAAATACAGAATGTAGAATGCACAGTCATATAACTGAACTCAAATCAATTACTGATTTGTGTTCAGTTGAAGAATACAGAGACATTTTGTAATACATTCAAAGGATATATTTCTGAACTTGAAACATGTGGTCCTTTTTGCTTCACACCCAATGTACTTTTACAAATTTAATAGCAAGTATTGTCTGTAGAACTGCTGGGTGAAACAGTGGATAGAGTGGCAGGTCTAGAGTCAGGAGGACTCATCTTCCTGAGTTCAAAGCTGGCCTCAGACACTTTCTAGCTGTGTGACCCTTGGTAAGTCACTTAACCTTGTTTGCCTCAGTTTCCTCATCTGTAGTTGGAGAAGGAAATGACAAACCACTTTGGTATCTCTGCCAAGAAAACCCAAAATCAGACAAGACTGAAAACACTAATCAACTATCTAGCTAGGCCAAAGGTATATACTTTTTTATGTAGAGACAAATGGGACAGGTGGTCCATAGGGCATTCCCTAGCCAAAATGGCATAAGGATTGAAAAGTAAAAGGACCATGTGTCTGTAGGTTTGTATTTTGGGAATCACGGATGATGTTTCAAATCCCAGAGTTGTATATGATCACACAGCCCATTCCTCTTCCTTACCCCACAATGGTGCCCTGTGTGGTCAGACAGCAACGTGCTCTCAGTTTTAATTCTTGTGTCCGATTGCAGTAATGGTCAACCTCTGATGTGTCATGTACAGGCCCTGGACAATATGTGCATACCTTCAGGACATGTAAGGTCAGGAACAGACAAGAAAAAGAAATGGTCAGAGTAGTGCTAACTGACCACCAAATTCTTACCTTACAAAAGGGCAAATTCCTACCTTACAAAGGACGATGAGACTGCATTGTCTTTTCACCCAACATAGAAAACTTAAACTCATACACCTGATTCTTTGAAAGAGGCTCTACCCACTCCTCCCTATAGTCTGATCTGGAGAAAACTGTATTCCTTCCATCTGCTACCCTCCACTCTTTCCCAACCTGAATCTGTTAGGAAAAGCCCTTCACTCACTTGCAGATCACCATTCAAAAGTATTTATTAAATAAGTACAATAATTTGTACATGCAAACCTGTCACACTGATTTGCAGAGACATGATTTTTACAAGAATTCAACATTGGCAACATCTTATAGCTTTAGATCTGCATTACAGGCAGGCATTTGTTTATGGAGGGTATAAGCTGACCTTTAAAATGGCAGAAGAATACAGGAAGTGACACTTTAGGAAATGTTAAAATAGTAACAGCTGTGTTAGCTAGCTCAGACTCACAGAATGATAGAAAGTGATTTTTGGAGATCATTTCCTCCAACTTCCTCTACTTCTCAACCTCAGGTTTACAGGGGACTAGAGATATCCTGGATGTGACTTGGGGTAAGTCACTTAAATATCTGTCCCCCTTTTCCCACAGGCAACTAAGACTATACAACAGTAAGAACATTGCCTCTGCAATTCAAGGACCAGAGTTCAAAACCTACTTCGAGTATAAAATATTCCTAGGTCCTGGGCCTCAGTTTCCTCATCTGTGAAATGAAGTTGTTGGACTACATGGACTCTGAGGTTCCTTTTAGCTCTACATCTAAGAACCTAAGAGCTAAAGAGGGAAAGTGACTTGCCCAGGGTCACACAGCTACTTAAGTGTGAGTGACTAGGGACAGCTACATAACACAATGGATAGAGCAGGAGATCCCAAGTCTGTTAGACCTGTGTTCAAATACTGGTTTTAGACATTTACCATCTGTGTGAGCATGTCACTTGACCTGTCTCAGTTTCATCTGTAAAACAAAGATAACCATAACATCTACCAGCCAGGTTTTTGTGAGAATGAGATACTATTAATAAAGTTTCATAAAATAAATGATCACGTCCTGACTTCCAGTTGCATGCTCCCTTATAACTACGTAATAACAGTAGCTGACATTTATAACTAATTGTACAAACAGTAACAGACATTTACACTGACCTTTAAGAATATGGCTCATTAGTAGGAAAGAGTCAGAAAAACCTGGGTTCAAGTTCTGCTGCAGACGCATAGCTGGGGTTAAGTCCCTTCCACCCCTGCCCCTAGGCAGCTGTCAAACTAAAGCCGCCCAGCTGCAGCTGAGGGGGTTTCCACACCCAGGAGTTCCGGCCCAGATGAACCCCCAGGCCGGGGTCCTGACCTAAAACCAGACGAGGTGTGCCCCCATGCCGTAAGTACCCTGCCGCCCTACTCCCACGGCAGCCCCTTGGCTCCTTCGGCGGAATACTGAGGCTGATGCTTTACTAACGTTGGGTCATGTATGAGTCGCGGGGCCGTGGAACGGAGGTGGGTCCAGGAGAGCGTGCCCGGAGCCGGGCAGGGCCAGGGGCCCCGCGCTGGCACGGGGGCACCGGCCGCCCACCTCGACCCAGAGGAGGGGGGCGACGCTGGTGGTGGGCCCCGGGGTCGATCACCCCTCTCCCCACTTCCCCCGACCCCGCCGACTCCCTCTTCAGTACCTCGGGCAGCGCCGGGGCCCTTCCCGTACTCAGAGCCAGGAGGAGGGCTACAGCCCTGGACAACCGGCCCAGAGAGGCGCCGAGGCCCGCGGGAGCCATTTTTTTCCCCCCTCTTCCCTTAGCGCGTGACGTCGGTCGTCACGTGTCGGAGAGGACGCGGACGCGTCGCCGTGACGTTTGCCCCACCCCCACCCCCACCCCCGGCGGTCGCGCCCCGAGGACTTTAGGAGATGTTCTTTCCTTGCTGGCGACTGAGCCCTTCCCGCCCCCAGCTCTCGAGTGGCTCGACGGCCTTTTTAGGGTTTCCTTCCCCGGGTCCTCAGGGGGCAGCCCTCCTTCCCTCCCCCATCTGTGTCTGGGGCCCCGGCCGGTTCTCTCAGCAGGTTCGAGGGCGTCCTGCCCCGTCACCTCCTGGCCAAGTACTCGGCGCCGCCCCTCTGGGAGCGCTGAGTCCCGCTAGCACGTTCCCTCAGTTACCGTGGTGGGCGTAGCTTCAGTGGCCGCCGTTGCTCCAATTAGGAGGCGCCGCTGCGGAGGCACGACGGTGGCGTCATCAGCCGGCGCGCTTCCGCCGCCGAGTAACCTCGTTCGGGCCCCCACGTGTGCTGGAGGCGGCTGTGCTACGCTCGGGGAGGCTGCCAGCGGGCAGGCCTGGCTGGGGAAGGGGCGGGTCTGCCGACGTCGAGATAACCATCTCTGTTCCGAGCCGAGAGCGTTATGACTTGGAGGCAAGGAAGTAAAGAGTCTGCAGCGCAAAGGTAAGTTGGAGAGGGAGGAAAGGAGGAAGGAGGACAGAGCATCCCAACCCTGGGATTAGGTAGGGGCAGGCTTCTTTTTTTAATTTTTTTTTAAATTTTAAACATTTTTGGGGAGAGTTCTTTTTGCAAAATCCGAGATTATGAGGGAGAGGGTGCCTCGAGCTTGCTCCCTGGAAACTAAGACTACCCTCCCCCCCCAGCCTAGAGATCTTGAGCAGAAGAGGGAGGGAGGGAAAGAGAAAGGGTGGGGGAGTGGTGAGCAATAAAGAGAGGGAGAGGGTTGGGGGAGGGGGGAGCAGCAGTTAGGGGAGAGGTGGAAATGAAGATAGCTAGGCTGAAAAGGAAAGAGGAGCAGCCAGGCGAAGGTCAGAAGAGCGCTGGATGTCCCGATCTGCCCTTTCTTTAATAACAGAAAAGGAAATGGTGAAGTGCTGCCAAGAGATGGAGGAGACTTCTTAGCACTGGCGTAAGCAAAGGAGGTAAGGTAGTTGGGGGACACCATACCAGTCCGAGTCATGGGCCTGGGCTGTATTCTCAGCTTTGCTGCTACGTGACCTTGAGCAAATCACTAATCTCTGGGTCTCAGTTTCTTGTGTAAAATGTGGGGAGTTGGATTAGTTGTTCTCTAATGTACATGCCAACTCTAAAACCTGTAAAAGAGAATAAGGAGGGGGCTGTGCCAGGAAGATGGAGATGTAGGGAGGGGAAGATGAAGACACTGGACTTTCAAAGGGTTTTTGGCAGTTTCTTGCTCAGAAGGGTGTAATCGGGCAGTAGGATATTTGACAAAATTATGATTAAGGTGATTTGAGTACCTTTTGATTGTCAGTCAACAAGCCTTTATTTGTTAAGCACCTCATATGTGTCACGCTCTGCTAAGCCCTGGGGATAGAAAGAAAAGCAAAAAATATTCCTTGTTCTCAAGGTGCTCACAGTTAATGGGGGAAACAACATGAAAACTAAGTACAAAAAGCTATATACAGAATAAGTTCGAGGTAATCATAGAGAAGAGGGCACTTGCTTTAAGGAAGGAAGTGGTAGTTAGGAAAAGCTTTTTGCAGTAAGTAGGATTTAGCTTGCACTTGAAGGAATCCAGGAAAGCCAGGAGACAGAGCTGAGAAGAGAGAGTTCTAGGCGTAAGGGACAGCCAATGAAAATTAACTCAGGGTATGGCATGCTTGTTCAAGGAATAGCAAGGAATCCAGCGTCAACTGGATCACAGAGTTCATGAAAGGGAGTGAGGTATATGTAAGAAGATGGGAAACATAGGAAGGGGCTAAATTATGACTAGTTTTAAAAACCAAACTGAATTTGGGGGCAGGTAGTTGGTGCAGTGGATTGAGTGCTGGACCTGAAGTCAGGAAGACCTACATTCGTATCCAGCTTTAGAAATTTACTAGTTGTCATCCTGGGCAAATCACTTCACCCCTGTTTGCTTCAGTTTCCTTATCTGTAAAATGGGGATAATAATGGCACCTGCCTCCCAGGGTTATTCTGATCATCAAATGAAATAGTAATTGTAAAGCATGTAGCCCAATGCCTAACACATAGTAGGCGCTATAATATGTTAGCTATTATGATAATTGTTATTATTAGGTCCTGGAGGTAATAGGGAGCCACTGGAATTTATTGAATAGGGAGGAGGCATGATAGACCTGCACATTAAGATCATTTTGATAGCTGAGTGGAGGATGAACTGGGAGATTTGTGGCAGGCACTAATAGTAATTACTTAACAGTAATAGGAAAGTTAGGAAGAAGGAAAGGTTTGGAGAGAAAGAAAATGAATTGGATGGGTTGAGTTTAAAATATCTCTGGGACATTCAGTTTGAGATATCCAAGGGGCAATTGGAGATGAGAGACTAGAAGGCAATACTTAGGTTACCTGCTTGCCAGGGGCACCCATCCTGCATCTATCTCATGGGACAACTAGCTTCCAACAGTTCATTTCTAAGACACTGAAGTTGTCTGAATTTTAAAAGAGGATAATTGAAAACCTTTTTTTTTTAAGTTCCAAAGGAATGTCAAGCACACATTGACAAGGATTGGAAGAAATATTTTAGAGCAGGATATCATGTGCTTTGAGTCTTTCCACCACTATTCTCCCTGCTTGTGAAGCTGGTCCAGTGGGTTCTTCATCTCTTGTTTTTAGGACAGAATTTCCAAGTTTTTTAAAGCCTAATACACGTTTGGGAAGGGCATCTAGTAATTTATTAGTCCAAGTATTTGCCTACTCAGAAGCTCATAATATTAGACCTTCCTCATATTATATATGAGGAAACTGAGGCCCTGTGAGATGAAGCAATTTGCCCAAAGTTCGTCACTTAGTGAAAGTGCTGGAACTAGATTCCAAGTCACCTGATTCATAGGACATTCAACTACCCATCGGCCATCTTTCATCTTATTTTTGCCACAGTTACAATCACCTCCACCCTAACTATAATGCTGAGGAAGAGGGAGGGAGAGAGGAGAGGAAACACAGAATGTTGCAATAACGTCAAGGACGTCTTTGTATCCGATGACAGGGTCCCAATCAGAAGCCGTTGGGAAGCTGAATAAAGCTTATGATAATGCAGAGTACGTGATTCCCCAGATTCACCAGACGGAACTTACCTTCCACCTTGTTTTTAGGAGGTTCCCAGGTCAGGGTCAAACTTTGTGAAGTCGGGCTCTGCCTTGACTTATCCCTGGGACCCTTGTGAGAGGACTACTTGACTCTCTCCTTAGGGAGAAGAAGAGAAGCCTATGGAGGAAGGAGAAAAACACAGAGTATGTTAATGATTCTGTTTCTAGGGTGGCTGACTGCCCATTCCCTGATTCTGCCAGTAGAGGTTAGGAGGTCAGAGTAGCAGCTTCCCCTCAGAGTTCTAGCTCTCCTTTTTTCCTTCCCTGTTGTATTGACCACGTCTCTCTGCCATCTCTCCTCTATCCTGCATTCAGAATATATGGCATTGACTGTCATTTGTTTCCCCTGAATTGTTTTATGTTCTTCTTTGAGCAAACATAGAAGTTTCTAGAGTCAGAGCTCCAGGTGCCAATACAGTCTGGCATAGCCCATGGGATTAAAAAAACCCTTTTTCCTTGGGCCTGTTCCCCTACTCCCAGGCCTATTTGGCACTGTGCCAAGTGGTGCCCCACTTGAAACCTAAGCTCTCTAGGAATGTTTCTGAAGCTTTGGCATTCTGTCTACCATTCACCCACTCCTAGGCCTTTCCGGTCTTGGTTTAATTTTGTGATCCTAGGGGTCACTGCTCCCCAGGTATCTGGGGAATTGAGGCTTTAACGATGTATTCCCTGAAAGGGTGTAATGGAACTTAATCATTAGTTACAGGAATTCTTTCACGCCCTCATCCCTGGCCCCACCTCAGGATTTAAAAGATCAGACCCTTAGTCCCTGGTCAAAGCTCTACCCATAGGAAGCTTGACTGCTCTTGCTGCTTAACCAGCCAGCAGCTTCTGTAGAGGGATCCCATCACCAGGTGTGTATCTGCTCCTAGGAAGGCCACTGTCCTGTTTACTTTTCCTTGATTTTCTTTCCTTCTTTAAACTCCAGGCCCCTCAGCTTCACCAGTACTTTTGGGTATTTCTGCTCAGGGAATAGTTCTGGGGGGGGAGGGTTTGGAGAAGGGGTACCATATTGTTTGTAATTGGGGATGTCAAAGATAGCATTTGTAGTAGCCTCAGGAGACTCCCAGCAGAGAATTGCTAGGACAATGGAGTTACTTCAGGAGGGTGCTGAGAAGAGATAACAAAGGTGCCAAGAAGGACGATGAGAGTTTGAGAGCTCAGGACCAGAAGTTATGATTGAAACAGCAAAACGGTTAATCTTGCATTCCTATTCCCTGCTGGGCTGTGGCGCCAGACTGGGCTGTACTGACTCGGTGAACTATAGTTATTGGTTCTGTGCAGTGTTGACTTTTGTCTTAGGTAACCCTAAGGGATTTGAATTTGAACAGACCTGTAGACCCAGACAGGCCTTTATGACTCCTTTCTCATCTCTCTGCTGGCTTTCTTCACTACTCTATCCCTTCGTAACCTATACTAGAGACATATCTGTCTGCTTTCAGATCCTTCTGTAGTCCAAGTCTGAATTGGCTGCATGAGAAGCACCATGGGGAGTGGATGTGAGTAGGAAGAATCGGGCTCTGACTTGGTGTGAGTTCCCTTGACAGGATTCCCTGATTTCTTTGACAGTTTGGCTTCTACAATGCCTCCTGGCAGAGGAGGAGAGCAGTGAGGAGAGTGATTGGGCACCAGGTTGTAGCTGAAGTTCATCTTTTGCCTTTGCACAACTGGAAAGCATTGCAGAATCTGTGAAGGATACCTAGGTATAGGGCATGGGCATCAGAGAATTCTATTCGGGGGTAAGTCCATCCACCATAACCCCTTCAACAGCAACCTCTCCAAAAGCCCTATCCCACTTCACCCTTGTGGACTATGGAGTATGTGCACTGTTGTTGGTGTCATCACTTGCAATCGGGCTGTTCTATGCCCGCCAAGGCAGGGGCCAGAACACAGTCCGCCAGTTCCTGTTGGCTAACCGTAGCATGGGCTCCCTACCTGTGGCACTGTCTCTACTTGCCACCTTTCAGTCAGCTGTGGCCCTCCTAGGAGTCCCTGGAGAGATCTACCGTTCTGGCACTGAGTATTGGTTCCTAGGCTGCTCCTACTTCCTAGGTCTGCTGGTGCCTGCCCATATTTTCATACCTATCTTCTACCGACTGAATATTTCCAGTGCTTATGAGGTGAGTAGAAAGGGAAGACTATGCAGGAATGGGGAGGAAGGGAAGAAAAGCAGTGATGGGCTTTCAGGCTCATATATCCCAGGGTTTTTTCTGTCCCATAAGAGCAGAGCCTGAAAATGACAAAGGGATGGGGTAGAATTCCCAAACCCTGGTCCGTGATGGAACAGAGATTTTTCCCTCCTACTCCTTGCCCTCTGTACCTCCATAAATAGCATGAGATCAGGGATGTGGGCTCAGGAGAAGGTGGGGAGACCTAGACTTTGACTAGACTCTTCACCCCGACGTATTCTAGTACCTGGAGCTTCGATTCAGTAAAGCTGTGCGACTGTGTGGAACCCTAACTTTCATCTTTCAGATGGTAAGTAGGAAGAGGACAGAAAGTTAGCTGTGGAATGAGGCGTACATTTTACTTGACTGTATTTTGTTTCAAGGAAGGGTCATATTATTTGCAGTTGGTGGAGTAATATCACTGATTTTTTTTAAGAGCATCAATAATTTTTTTAAAAAGAAGGTATGGAATGAATGAGCTAAAGAAGAATACATAGGAAATTAACATAATCCTGCCCTTATTTGCCTCCACTGGCACGAAGAATGTGTGTGTATATATATACATATACAGATATTGTTGTGCCCTAAAATCTGAAACCTTCTTAAGCCCAGGACAGGGTCGATAGAGACAAGCCAAGGGCTAGAAGAAGACATAGAGAAAGAGCAGTATACTTGGGTACAAAGGAGCTTTGTGGCATATTGGAGCTGAAACATATGTCTCTCTCTCCCCTTCTGACTCTTTCTTATTCCCTCTTTAACTCTCTCCCTGTTTCTCTCTTCCTCTTTCCTCCTTCCTCCCCCCAACAGGTGATCTACATGGGTGTTGTTCTTTATGCCCCAGCCTTGGCACTCAATGCAGGTAAAGAGTCAAGGCTCCTGTATAGGATTGGCAGGATGCCCCCGAAATGAGTGATCTTAGAACTTTCCAAATAAGAATCAGTATAGAAAGGGAGAGAGGTCTGTCAATCTCCAGGCCCTTTGAACTAGTTTGTATGAGAGAAATAACTATTCAGGTAACTAGGAATTTGTTAATTTATCACTACTCAATCTAAATTGGTTAATAAACAGCTTTTGGTGTTATTACTCAAGTGCTTTAAAGCTAACATTCACTTTGGCTTTAGACAGACATGCATCGAGGCATCTGTCTTCACTAAAGTTCCTCTCAGCCTGAGTTTGAAAAGTTTTTGAATTGAATTATATTGTGTCTGAAGGATGAACAAAAAACTGAACATACCCCAATTATGACAATCAACCTTGACTAGAGAAGAATAAAGAAAATATCCCCTTTTCTTTGTAGAAGTGGGGGAACTTTGGGTATTGTATATTACACATGCTGTCAGACAATGTTGATATTCTATTACAAAAGTAGGGCAGAAGGGAGTGGAGGGATATATTTCAAAAAATGAAGGTTATGGAAAAACAAAAATATATATGCAGATATTCTATATACATGGATTTAAAAAAAAAATAAAAGTAAATTGTATCTAGGAACCTACCTTTTCCCCTCCCCCCAATGAGAATTTACTTTACTCTCTACTTACAGTGACAGGCTTTGATCTGTGGGGCTCAGTGCTGGCTCTAGGCATTGTATGTACTGTCTATACTAGTCTGGTAAGTGCCCTGTGCCCTGAGGAGTGGGGTGGAGTGGGTGGCAAAGGTAGAAGTGATTCTGAAAGGATACCAGCAGCATGACACCAGAAGGAAAGAGGGGGGCCTGGGTTCCAGATGTTTTGGAGAAGAGTTGTGTAAGGTCTGTCTTCTTTTCTTCTGCAGGGTGGACTGAAGGCAGTCATTTGGACTGATGTGTTCCAGACAATGGTGATGTTCCTGGGGCAGCTAGCTGTTGTCATCGTGGGGGCCGCCAAGGTGGGCGGCTTGGGGCGTGTTTGGGATGTAGCTTCACGGCATGACCGTATCTCTGGGATTGAGTGAGTACTCCCCTATTCCCAACAAGACAGCTGTAGCATGTGGAAGCTTGTGACCTGACCTCAGAGATATATCCAGAAGGCAGCCTCTAAGCACTGGGTGGAATGCTAAGACAAAAAGGAGTCTGATAATTGAAACAACAGCAGGTCCTTGGAGCAGTAGAAGTGTATAAGGAGCCAGGATTTTACATGAGGAGTAAAGTGTGATGTGGTCCAAGGGCCATCCTTAGCTCGGATATATGGGACTTTTAGGGAGAAGCAGAAGGACTCATTTTACTTAATTGAAACATTGACTTTCCACAGCCCTCCTGGATTTTCCCCTTAGTGCATCTAGCAGTTGTGTAGTGCTTTGGACTTTGAGTGTCCTCCCTCAGTCCCTCCCTACCCCCCCACCCAGATTAGCCCAGTCTTGGTCTCCCTCTGATGCCTTCTCAAAGGAGGGCAGGGAGTCTATCCGGGGACCCATTATAAAATGACCGGTCACTCTGTTACAGCCTGAATCCAGACCCATTTGTGCGGCACACCTTTTGGACTCTGGCTTTTGGGGGAGTCTTTATGATGCTCTCCTTATATGGAGTAAACCAGGCCCAAGTACAGCGCTACCTCAGCTCCCGCAGTGAAAAGACTGCCATTCTGTGAGTTGAAGGAAAAGAGATGAGAGAGGAGGGATTCTAAGGGAGTCTGGTGGAATGGTTGTCCCCGGGTTGGCAGCCTCACCCCAGAACCAGGTCCCTGTTCTGGAGCTCTTGTATCCAGGAGTTGTTGTATCCAGCACTCTGTGATGGATGTCCCCATCCCTACCCCCCTGACTTCTCTTGCAGTTCCTGTTATGCTGTATTCCCCTGCCAGCAGGTGGTACTTTGCATTGGCTGCCTCATTGGTCTCATCATGTTTGTCTATTACTTGGACAACCCCTTAGCACCAGAGCAAACTCAAGTCTCCTCTGATCAGGTGCGCTTCCTGTAGGGCACCATCCTGTACCACCATAGTAATAATAGTTAACACATGACACATTCACATTTACAAAGCACTTTTCATGGTAGTAGAATATAAGCTCCTTGAGGGCAGGCACTTTTTTATTTGTCTTTGTATCCCCAGCACAGATAAAGAAATTTAGGTTTACATAACTTGCCCAAAGTCATAGAACTAGGATGTGACAGAACCTGGGATTCAAACACAGGTCTTTTGCTTCCAAATCCAGGACCTTTTCCATTGCACCTTTTCTGTGTGGATGGTGAATGCATTGAGAGCTTGCTATGTGCAAGGCATTATGTCAGTTCCCAGCCTATATAAGAGCAGGCACTCTGTCTTAATCATTTTAATGTCTTCCTCAGCAGTTAGCAGAGTGGGGCCGGGGGCTTAACACAAAGCCTTCTAATTCTAGAACTCCTTTTCGTTCTCCTAACCATGCTGTTAAGGCCTAGTATATACATTCAGCCTTTCCCCAGTCCTGCTGTATTCCAGGATTAGGGTGATCTGCCCTTTCCTGGGTACATTGAGCTGGGATTTCCTGATAATATCCCACACAGAGTTGGATGGGTCATATGTTTGACCCATCACAGCAGCTGTTAGATCATTGAATGCACTGTTTTATCCGCAGATGGTCCTGTACTTTGTGATGGACATCCTGGGGGAGCTGCCTGGCTTACCTGGGCTCTTTGTTGCCTGTCTCTTCAGTGGTTCTCTCAGGTGAGGTCTTTGGCTGATTTTCCTTATAAGAGTTAATGATACTGTTCCTTGGCCCTACTTCTGGGGACCTAAAGGTCCCTGCTTACCCTGAGAGGGAATCTCAGTATGTGGAGCACTTTGTAGCCCAGCTTTATTTGCATCCCCCAGCTTTGACAAAAGACTCCATTATCCATGCAAACCAAATAAGAAGGCTACCTTCCAGAAGGCTACCTTCCACTCTTTTTTCATGGATAGCTTTCTCTGTTACACTAAGCCATTCCCTGAAATTAAGACTCTTTAACAGAATTTATCTATGAGCTCTGCCAACCAGAAAGAAGGTTGGCTGTTGTAGGTATTTCCTTGATCTGCCAGCAGAAGGCTGTTCAGGATGTTGACTGTGGTGACAGCTCTCCTCTTAACATTTCCACAACTTTGTCCCAAGCCCCATGCACTACAACCGGATGGGCCCCTTAGTGCCAAAACCTCCCTGTCCAGCATTGGAGCCAGAGCAAACCTCCAACCTCATCTTGCTTTTCAGTACTATCTCCTCAGCTTTCAATTCACTTGCAACAGTCACCATAGAAGATCTGATCCGACCCCACTTCCCTGAAATCTCAGAGAACCATGCTACCTTCATTTCCAAGGTCCTTGGTAAGCTCTTGTCCCTGTATCCCTTCACTGCAGTAGCTCATAGACTTCTTGAGAGCAAGAGGACAAGGGCTGAGGTTTTTTTCAATATCCCCAGGCTCTAACACATAGTAAATGATTAATAAATGCTTGTTGCATTAAATTGAATTGGCCCTTTTGTATTTTTTATCACTTCTAAACTCATCATTACCATTGTGATTTTACTTTTGCTAAGTACTTATTCCTAGCTGGGACTGAGCTGGCTTCTTTACCGGGAGAATTAAGCACATAGTGAATTAAATGCTTAGACTATAAAGCCTCTCTTGTGTCTGTGAGGAGGAGAAGCCCTCAGTTCCCCTGGGAGGGTAAAGAAAGAGACTCCTTGGTGGGAGAACCTGGGACTGTGATAGAAATATAAACCTTAAAAGGAAGCGGGAAGAAGAGTCCCGCTTCTTCCTCCTTCCATATTAGGATTCATCTCTGTCTTCTTCCTTTCTCCTCTCCTAGCTGTGGTCTATGGCTTGGTATGTCTGGGAATGGCCTACATCTCCTCCTTAATGGGGCCCGTGCTGCAGGTGAGGAATACAGTGGGAAAGAAGAGGTATGGTTTCTTGAAGGAGGTGGGGGGAGAGTGGGACATGAAATCAAGTCAAGCGTTGGCGGGGTGACCTGCTATGTTTCTGCTTAGTCACCGACTCATCCTCACCTGTGAAACAGCCAGACTGACTTACGCTGATAAAGCAGAATTCTTTTGGCAGCTCCAGTGTTTAACCTTAGTTTTTTATTTGTAATTGAGTGGATTGGATGAGCTCTAAGTCCTGTTACTGTGAGCTAGAAATCTTACCCCCATGAAAAGGCGTCAGAAGGAGTTTTCCCCCTTCATACCCTCTAGTCCTTACTCTACACTATTTGAGACAATCAATGGGAAGAACTCTCCAAATCCTGGGAATTTGGAATACATAGGAAGTAGTTGTGCCCAGATGTCTATGAGATTTCTAAATGTATATGGCACTTTATCTTTCTTGTTTAATCCTTTCCTCTCCAGGCAGCAATCAGCATCTTTGGGATGGTTGGGGGACCTCTGCTTGGACTCTTCTGCCTTGGCATTTTCTTCCCTTGTGCCAACTCAACTGTAAGTGTTCCCCTGGCAGCCAGATGAAGAGGTAGCCCCAAGGAAGGGCTTAGGTGGGATAGGAAGACTAGGTCAGGGCCTTGGTTTTTGGCAGTGGAGATGGGAGGGAACATGTGCTGGGGAGGGGTGGGTGATGCCCTGAATTCTGAGTGGTGCTATGTGATGTAGGGTGCCGTGGTGGGTCTGTTGGCTGGACTCATCATGGCCTTCTGGATTGGCATTGGGAGTATGGTAAGCAGCATGACCTCCAGTACAGTGCTCCCTCCCCACAATGGCACTGGCTTCTCCTCATATAGAAACACAACGGTTGTCACTATGACTACAGTGATGCCTTCAGCAGCGTCCCGGTGAGTAAAGGCTGTATCTTAGGTGGGGTGGGGTTGGGAGGAGAGGTTGCTGATTACTGGGGTCATCCTACGGTGGGCCATCCTAGGGTAGGCCTAGGAATAGGCTTTCAGGGTGTCAGGTATAGAGTAACAAGAGGAAGACATAAAATATTGTGATGCCTCCAGATTGTTACTCTCCTCTCCTCAGGCCCACAGGACTGCAGCGATTCTACAACCTGTCCTACTTATGGTATAGTGCACACAATTCAACCACAGTCATTATTGTGGGACTGCTTGTCAGTCTCCTCACTGGTAAGGAGAAACCAAGCTGGGGCACTTGGAAACCATGATGTGGGACAGTAGGAAGTAGGGGGTTAAAGGAGCTTTGGGGAGTAGCAGGTAGCCTGAGTGATTCTGGAAGAGAGGAATAGACTTGGGAGGCGTGCAAGCTGGTCCCAATTCTCTGACTCTTCCATAATAACCAGGTTTTTTATCTAAGATGTGTGAGGGTATTGGGGGGTAGAGCATTGATGAAGAAATGATTGTTTTGGAACTAGGAAGAACTGAGAGCCTAGGGAGAGACTAATTAGGATCTTTGGCCTTTAGGTGGAACAAGGGGCCAGCCCCCAAACCCTCGGACAGTTTGGCCAGTGTTGCCATGGTTATATTCCCTCCTGCCTATCTCCTGTCGGGACCGTCTGCCCTGCCAGGGCTATAGTCAAGTAATACATATAGTATTTAAATGCCCTACATTTGTTCTTTATGTATGGCCTCCCCCACACACACCCCATGTCCTCTCCAGCACCTTCCTACCACATCCATTTCTTTACCTTGCCTAATATTTCCCCCAGCTTTTTCTTCCTTTTCTGACAAGTGTGCAATCTTTATAAAGATCTCATAGGAGATTCCTGATTTGAGCCATATCCCTTGGTCCCCACATTATAGAGGAAAGATACATCTCTTACATTTTCCCACCTGTACAAAATGGGGACTGGAATCTTTCCCCCAGGCCCTTGTCTCCCCAGTTCCAGCATCCTAACTACCACACGTGTTTTGTTTCCAGGATTTCTCCTATGAGACAGATAAGATACCAGAGAAGATAAGCAATGGAAAGCTGACTGGCTATGGGGAAGAAGAAGTGGTGGTGGTAGTACCTGAGCAAGGCCACATCCAGGGGGACCATGGTCACACCTTCGTACTACAGGAGACGTCACTGTGACCTGGGAGCAGAACAAAATCCATTCTTTCTGACTCTCTCTTTACCCATGAGGCAAACACATCAACCCCTCTCCCAGTAAACCAAGAGCAAGCCTGTGTCTGTTCCAGCGGAGATACCTGAGCCTGGTGACCCAGCATGCACCAGAGGACCATCTTACCACATGATGTACTCTACACAATAGTTGGAGCCATGATTTCCTGTCACTCACCATCTTGTTATTTCTGATTATTGTTGGACTTAGTTACATCCTTCAGCAGAAAGTAGTCTATAACAGAAGAGGAGCCAATATACTGTCCCCAAGGAAGGCCTTCTTCAGGGAGATTAAAAGGGATCTTGTGGGAGATTGGCTTAACTTAAACCCTCCATTCCCCCCAGCCCCAATTCCAGACAGAGATTGAGAAGAAACCATGGTCCCCAGGAGCTCCCACTGGTGGAAAAACTCATCTGTTTTGCTCCTGTTGCTAATTAGAACTAAAGGGTTTATTAGGCCCTGTTAGACTGGTAGGGGAAGCTTCTAGCACACTCTATAGGAGCAAATCGGAACAGGACAGGCTCTGACCAGAAGCAAAAGCAAAGAGCACTGAGCAGGCTGCCTGACTCCTGCCCTCTCATTGATCTCGGTCTCACACTGCTTGTCCCTATTGGCCGACTGCTCAGTGTCATCCCAACTGAATGTCATCCTGCCTCTTGTTGAGGCTTTTTCACATATCCATTTGCCCTGGGGAATACAGTTCTTTTACCTGGACTCATCTAGCCTCTTCTTTATTACAACTGTCCTGTGTCTACCCTAAGGGCACCTCTTTTTATGATTGTAGCATACCTAAGAGATCCTTCTTTGCCTGCCTACGCTGGGACCAAAATCTGAGTCAATGGGAATTTGATCAGGGGAACTTTTCTTCTTGAAAGGCAGTCATTGGGAAACAACTTTTCTCAAGTCCCCTTTATCCCATGTTCCTTCCATTGCCCAGCCGTCCTTTACACACCCCCTTCCTTTCCTCTCAGCCATGGCTCGATCCTTCTTTTGCTCTGGTAAGTAGGAACTTGTAGGGGCCAGTCTGCATTGGAGGGGTGCTCTCTGACACCTGTGATGAGATTTAAAGGGGTCATTCGTAAGCACCTCGGAGAGCTCTTGGGCCCCAAAGGAGAACAGGACAATCGGATCCCTAAAGTGCTGGGTTGGGGCAAGGTCAGGGGCCTCCCTCCACCACCTCTCTCTGATCTAGTTCACTCCTACCATCTCTGCCTTCCCTCTCATGGAAAAGCATTTGTGTAGTATATGGCACTGTACTGAAGTAAGGGGTCTACACCTCTCATGGAGCAGAAAAAAAGGCAGTTGAAGAGTCTAAGCTAGCCAATTCTAATTCTTCTGTTACTCCCTGGAAAGACTGTTCCTCTGTCCTTCATCCCTGGAGTGTACACTCCCAGACTTCTTTCTCCCCCTTTCACAATCCTCACCCTACCCCTCCCACCCCCTTCCCCTGCCCCAGCCATCTCAGCCCAATGAAGAAGACATTGCTATTCAACTTTTAAAAATAGAATATTTGAGGTGGACTTTTATGGTCTTGGAGTGAGGAACACTGTGCTCACACCCTCCTCCCACACCTGGACACTCCACAGCCCCCAAAGCCCTCCCACCCCAGTGCAGCTGCCTGAGAAGCAACTCCATCCAAGCTCCCCATAGCCTGGTCCTGAGCAGATTTATGAGTTCAGCCTTGGCTGAGGCCTCCTTCTCATGGCTTCCAGCCACATCTCAACTGCTCCTCCACATCCTGGGCAGCCCCAGACCTCGGACCCTCCCTGTTTCCTCTTCTACCCCCCCCTTAATTTGATCTTTCTCCTCCAGCCTCATTCTCTTCTGTGCCCCTGACCCCCAAACTTGTAGCTCTGCCGCTCTTCATCCTAGAATCCAGGTCTATGGCCACTTTTGTCTTAAGTACCCAAATAAATATTCCTTAGGACTCTTAACGGCTTGTATGTAAGGACAAGTTGGGAGGAGACTAAAATGTCTCCCCATCCCCGTACCTCAATCAGACCCTTGAATACAAGGTTTTAGGCTGAGGGCTGATCTAGACAATCATACTGCTTCCATATGGGCTTTGGGCTCCATTCCCTGTAACTTTGAGGGCAGAAAAGTTCTTGGTTCTAGTGACTACATTTCAGCTATACCAGTGTAGATTGGGATGAAACTAGAGGCCAGGGTTTGTCTGGTTAGGGAGAAGCCTTGTTTCCCAGGTACCTAAGTGTGGGTGGCAAAAGGTGTCCAGTCTTGAGACAGTTGGGTGGAAGTAGGATATGTGGTGAAAAGAGCACTGGTTCTAGATTCATCAGTCACAGATTTGCAAGGTTCAAATCCTGCCTCAGATGCATGTGACCTCTGGCAGTCACAACTCCCCAGAGTTTAATTTCCTCTCCTTTAAAATGTGAGAGTTGGACTAGATGGCCCCTCAGAGCCCTTCCAACTTGCGTTTAGCATCTGGCAATACTGAAGTAGATAGACAAGACAGCTGCTACTTTTCTCCGGAAATTAGAAATGTAAGAACTGGGGGTTTGTTTACATGTAAATATGACTTGCAGAGGAAGGAAAAGGAATTGGGTGGGGGGAGTAGAAAGCAGCAGTGCTGAGCAAGGGGCAAAAAGGGGGGCATTTATCTGGGAGGATACAAAGTATCAGTCCATGAGTATCCAGACTAAGGAAGGCTATCTGGTTACCTTAGATTGGTTTATGTGAGAACCACCTAATCTTCCAACACACACTCACACTTCCATAATTCCCAGTGATGCTTACGTGGTCCTTAGGCCAAGAAATTAATGCTTAGCTCTTGCTACAATTTTGAACTTGCCAAGATCACAGTGAACAGCCTCCCCCCTTAATTCCCAATGGTGGTAAATACTTTGCTCTACCTGCCATCCAAGACCTCTTTACTTTTGCCCTTGGCTGGGGCTGTTCTCATGCTCTATAGAGAGTTAATTCCGAACATCTTTGGAAGAGAGGCAAGAGGGAGAGATGGTTTTCAAAGAGATTCCATCACTGCAATAAATGACAGGCATCCAGAGCTGTCACTCCCTTCAGTGGTAACTGAGTCACTGTGAAACTCTATCTCAAAGTCCTGGCCCTTCTGCCTTCTACCTTCCCTGCTGCCCCTCAGCCAGAAAGCTCCCTACCAGTTCCCTAGCATCCAACTGCTTTCCTCTTAAGGGGAAATATGTGTACTGGGGACTCTGAAAGCAGACCCTGAAATGGATCCATACGTTAGAAAGTCAGAGATGGGATAAGTAAGACCGGGTTGAGGGAGTTAAGGGGCCAGGCACAGGGGAAACATAAAGTTATTTGCTGCTGCAAGTTGGTGAGACTGGCTTGGGAGGAACGAACTCCACGTCTCCAGGGACTTGAGGCCTGACTGTGGATTCCCACATTCTTTGACCAGGAACACCACTAGTAGGAAGGTCAAGGCCAGATGACCCCAAGGCTCCAGCGTAGAGGCGAGATCTCATTGGCCATTTCTGCAAGACATGGGGATAGAAAATAAGTAATGTTAACAATACACATTGCAGAAACCCCAAATCATCCTCTTGCAAGCCCTGAACTCTAAGACCCCAAACTCAACATTTCTCTAGTATCTCTACCTCATTAAACTTCATATGCCTAAAATTACATTTAATTTGTATTTATATCCATGTGAATGTGTTCCACCCCCACACACCCCCCAAGAAAGGCAAGCGCAGGAGGGCTTAGACTAAATTCATTTGTCTGTTTCCCCAGTTGATACCAAGTGTTGGTCAAATGGACAAATTAAAACTGATAAGAGGTGCAACCCTGAAATTCCAAAAGTAGTAGAAAGAAATTTTCCCTCAAATATTTTGGGGGCCATAAATTAGCACCCAGTCTTCTGCCCTATATTTAATTGGTCAGTAAAAAGACTAGATCAGCTTCACAGCTGTTGTCCATTCCCTGTACTGCTATATCCTCAAACCTTCTCATGAAGTCCCCAAGGAAGATGAAGTCTGAGCTGTTGTCCCTTTAACATAGCTCATCAGAGATTCCTAGGATTTAAGGGTTGGGAAGGACCTTGGTGGTCATCTAGTCCAGCCAACACCCAAACAAAGTGAGGACACTAATATATCCACTCTGGTCCTCCAGCCTCTGCTTGACAGCCTCTGGTAAGGGGATATCCACCCACTCTGGTGGCAGTCTAGTCTGCTGTTGGAGTGCTGTAATCATTAGCCAGTTTTTCCTGAGATCAAGCCTAAACTCTCCTCCCCGGGCCAAATAGTCCTTACCTCCACACCTTAAGGCTACAAAGTTATAGTAGGGCCATTCCCAAAGTGTGGCCCTGGAGATCCCCAAGACCTTTTTAAGGGGTAAGCAAGATCAAAACTACTTTCATAATAAAAACATTTTCACTTCCAAAACAGTAGATATTGATAGATCAAAACCTACATAAACAAAAGCTCTTTGGAGTTGGCAGTTTTTCGGTGTAAGTAGGTTCTGAGACCAGAAAGTTGGAGAACCTCTTGCTTTAGAAGAGCATTCATTACTCTGTTAGAAAGCCTGGTTTAAGCCCCACCTCTTCCACTTAATTAACTAGCTATTTGTCCTTGGAAACCACTTCTCCTGAGGCCTGGTTTCCTTATCCAGAGAATGAAATCTGATATAGAAGCCTTCCCTCTTTAGCTGATTGAAAGGTAGAGTGAGATGATGGCTCACCCCTTCCCCTACCTCTTGAACTAACAATATTCTCATTCTATCTTCTCTCTGACCTGACTCTGTAAGTCAATTGCATTACCAATGTGATGTCAGAATTCTCATTTAAAATTCTCAACCCATTGGACTCAGATTCTTGCCTTTGAGCTAAATTTTCCTACTCCAGTACTTCCAGGTAATCCATCTGCTAACATAGCTTGCCACCTCTTTTACATTTTTGGATGAGAAGCAGCAATGGGAGCATAGGGCATAGAGAGTTAGACTTGGAGAGAAAAAGTTTGAATCTCGCTTCCTACACTTAACAAATTTTGTAACCCTGAACAATTCACTTAACCTCTCAGGCTCAGTTTTCCTGTTTGTAAAATGGCAAAAACAGCTCTCATAAGGTTGTTTTGAGGATAGGATATCTATGTAAAGTGATCTGAAAAACTTCAGGTTCAATATATCAAGCTATATATTTTTTTAAAGAAGAGGGGAAAAAATAATTCATTACTCTGCAGCCAAAATGGTGATGGGCCTTACCAAACTTAGGCAGAGCCTTGTGTCTCAAGCCTCTGCAGCCCAGGAGGGCTGCTCTCTACTAGGCACAGTCTTTGAGAATGATAATAATCATGATTCGCAAGCTGTCTTCCTAAATCCAGTGTAACAAACCCCACCATGGTAAGGCTTCAGAATAGGATATTACTGGAAGAAGTCTGTAACAAGCCCAAATATTTTCTTTATATTATTTAATTTTTAAAAACTTAAGAGAATAGTGTCCTGAAGAAGGCTAATGTGAAGTTTGCAGGCTGACATATTAATCCTCATTACAAAATTGTTTTCCAGGAATAAGGGCTTCCCCTTCCCCATATACTTACCAGTTGTACTCTAAAGAGTGTGCTGCTGTATCTGTAGGGACATACTAGGTAAGCGGCTGGGTCCCCAACCCTGTTTTCCATCAGAGGATGGGCTGTACAATAGTGTTAGGAAATCAGCATTGGGGGCTGGCCAACCAGCCAAGTGTCTTCCTGGCTATTATTCCTCTCTATTTAGGAAGCAGACGGTCAGCCTCAGAATCACAGCAGCTCAGCTGCGAGAGATCTGAGGCCATCTAGTCCAAGACCTCCATTGAAGTCTAGAGGGGTGGACAGCCCATGATCACCTAGCTAGTATAAAGTAGTACAGTGAGCTTCAAATTCCAGTCTTCTGGCTCTGATTCCTCTTTTCACTATACCAAGCTCCTATTTCTGAAATCTGTTCTTAACTCCTCCCTACAACCCTACATATACCTGGAACCCCTTGTTCTAAACCACCATGTGCCCCCCCACACACACACACATTGCCCTCAAGAGAGCTGGAATCTGGTAGCTCCAGACACAGTATTTCCTATGCAAAGAGGAATCCTGAGCCCCACATTCCAAAGTAAGAGCCTACTTTTGGGAGAAGTATCTCATAGAGTTACCTTGAGAGGGTGCAAGTAGTGGAGTCCACGCAGGAAGGGGGGCCAAGCTGCCTCTGGCAGCTCCTGGCCCAGAGTTTGGGTAAGATGGGCTATGTAGCTGGTGGCCAGGACCAGTACATCCAGTTTGGAGAGCTTGGTGTCTGGGGGCACTGTAGGTAATGCTGCCTGCAAGGCCAGAAAGGCCTGCCGCAGAGTCCGTACCCTACTCCGTTCCCGGGCAGCATTCTCAGGACTGGACTCTCCCTGTGTAATGCATGGCCCAAGAATTAACACTGTTGTTCTCTCTCTCAAATACACTACTTGACTCCCTTATCTTACTGTTCCAGCCCATCTCACCTCCTTTCTGAACCCCATTCTGAATCCCTACCCCACTCCAAAAATTAGGTATTAGAATCCTAAGCCCAGTCCTTGAATGGTCTTAGGGCCAAGCTGTGGAAACGGAATCACAGCAGTGATAATAAGTAATATTTCTATAGTGCTCTGCATTTTACAAAGTACATTCCTTATACCACCAAGTGGTAGGTAGTGCGAATATCATGAGCTCCATTTTATATGGGAAAATAGAACCTCCCGAAGAGGTGAAGCTATTTGCCGGCCGTCACAAAGCAAGTAAGGGCCACAGCCAGGACTGAAACCAACCTGGTTTCCACATTGGATTTCACAGCCAACATTCTTTCCAATCTACCATTCAGGAGTAGATTGCTGCCATGCCAAGAACTGGCCCTTAAACTTCAAGAGCTCCAATGACTCCCTTTGTAGGAGAGGAGCATTAGCACTGTTATTAGCTCCAGCCCTCAAACATGGCGCCTGACCTTTGATGGAGCTGCCACCCTCCTGACATACTCCCCACATGGAGTCTCATTCCATTCTACTCCCATCCCCCTTATCTCAACCAGTTCCATCTTCCCCTTGGCCCTGGTGGGTTAGGCCTTTGTTGATCTTCTCTAGGCATGCCCTTTCTCCTTACCCGGCCAACAGCCAAGCTCCTGGCTCTGGGATTATGGATGGTGGGGCCAGGTCTGCTCCATCTCTGGCTGTCCCAGCTAGTCTCTCCCCATAATCCCTGCTTCGCCTTCATCAGGCGGCTCCTCTTCCTGTCAGTGCCCAGTGCCAGCCCAGATCCGTTGCTGTGGCTGCCCAGTCCAGGCATCCCTGGAGAAGTCCTGACTTCTCTCTGTGTCATGTCACCCTGCTGAGATGGGGTGCTACCCACAGGACAGGGAAGCAGCTCCTGTGTGGGCCCCTGGGTTGTGGCTGGCCGGAGCTAGATGGTCAGCTGGCCAGGAGTGTCTTTATCTGTGGGAGCTGGCGCCAACTCGGCCCTGCTCCACTCCTTGCTCTGGGAAAACCGCCCACCCAGCCCATCCCCCTCAAAAACCTCCTGCTTGCCTTGCACCCCAGCCTGGGCAGGGGGAGGACATTGTGAGCTGGGGGGTGCGGGGGGGAGGGAGGAAAGGGAGGGAAGAGGGTGATGTCTACTGGGAGTGGCTAGGCATTGGGAGGGAACCCATGCTGAGGAAGGCTGGAGGGTGGATGGAAGCTGAAATTCATTCCCCTCAGTCAGGCCCCACTATGAAAGAATTCTTATGGTGGCCTTGGGAACTCAGTTTTGGGACACCAGTCCTGCCTGCTGGAGTTCAACAGAATTCAATAGAGACTACTAAGACCCACCCCACACCACCCCCAAAAAATCCATGTGGTCCCTGTGAAATGATGTCTCAAAAACTACCGTGTTTAAGAGAAAGTTCATCTATCTCCCCTTTCAGCAAGAGTGCTTCCTCTCCCAACCTCCAAGACTCAATAAGCATTTACTAAGCTCTTATTATATGCAAAGCTCTGAGCTAGGTGACTACAGAGACAAAAATGAAAATGCTCCTGCCCACAAAGAACTTTCATGACCAAAGGGGAAAGGGAGAGGGGAAAATGACACATTAAGTGTAATACACGTTTGGATGCAATGGGGACAAAGGCAAGATCTAGATAAAGTGCATAGAGAATACTTTGGGAGAGAAGAGTTTCAGATAACGTGGATCTAGGAAGACTACATGGAGGAGGTAGATCCTAAGCTGAACCTTGAAAGAAAATAAGTCTTCTGGAAGGGTCAACTGAGGAAGAGAATTCATCGAAGGCATGGGGGAGATGGACTCCTGAATGTAGGAGATGGCATGAATTTCAGAACAACGAATAGTCCAGTTTGGCTAGAATGCAGAGTACAGGAAAGGGGGGGATGGGAAATAAGGATGGAAAGGTAGGTTGAAGATGCATTGCAGGAGGCCTTCAATGCTAAGGAAAAGAATTTCTATTTTATCCTACAGGCTACAAGTTGCTGGAGGGTTTTGTATAGAGTTGTGGCATGGCTACTCTCAAAACCTTGGGAAAGTTTTTTTGGCAGCTGAATGAAGGATGGATTGAAGAGAGGGGAGAAGCTGGAAAGACTGAACATAGGGAAGACAACTGGGAAGCTATCACAAGAATCCAGGTGATGAGGGCATAAACTAGGTTGGTGACCATGGAAGTGGAGAATGAGGTAGAGGCAAAGGATATTGTGAATAAAGAATCCACAATTTAGATAATGATTTGATATGGGAATTGAAGTGACTCTCAGGTTCCAAACCATCATCTGGGAGGATGGTGGTACCTTCCACAGAAATGGGGAATTTGGGAGGAGGGGCAGGTTTGGGAATGTGATGATGAGTTCCATTTTGGACATGTTGAATTTAAGGTGCCAACAGGTGAAGGGGTGATCCAGCAGGCTGTTGGTGAGAATAAGACCAACACTTAGAACAGAGATTAGGGGCAAGTTATGGTTAAGGGAGAATGGAGAAAAAAGAGGAAAGAATGGAGTTTTGAGAGACACCCACACTTAGGGAATGAAAGATTGATGGTGATCCAGGAAAGGAGATTAAGAAATGGTCAGACAGGCAGGAGAAGTAGGAGATAGAAGAATATTCAGGCAGAAGGGGTGCATTAACAGTATCAAAAGTGTAGACATCAAAGAGTACTGGAGGACTGAGAAAAGGCCAATGAATCACTCATGGCTTGGAGAGCAGTTTCAGTAGAAATTGGTCAGAAGCCATACTTTGCAAAGGTTGAGGAAAGGAAGTAGAAGCTGAGAGTGTAGCTAACTTTCCAGGAGTTGAAAGGGAAGACAGAGACATAGGAAAATGCCCTAAAGGGATAGAAAGGTCAAGTAAAGGTTTTCTACTTTCCTTTTTTGAGAACACAGTCACCAGGGCCCAGACTGAGGATTAGGTTTAATATTATTATATCTTGTGGTACAAAGGTCCTTCCTCTCACAGTGCTTGATTCTAATTTAATAGATGCCTGGTATTTATAATAAGATAAAAATGGTTGGTATTTAAAGCCCTCTTTCATTCTTCAAAAGGTATAGGAACCAACAGAAAGAAATTTCAGTCTAGACCTGCTTCTCCCCAAAAGGGTAAGAGAGAGAGTTCCAGGAGTACTTGGAAGGAAGTACTCAGGACTGTAAAGTAAGGAGTAATGGGATTATTGTGAAATTGTTCCTCTGCACAGATCAATTAAATACCTAAGATACTAGAGTGTTTGCGGCCCCCTGGCAGATAGTCATACGGCATCATGCTAGGCAGACAGGCCAGAGAAACATGCTAGAGAACCCTGAAGAACAATGCAGCATTTTGGATAGAAGTCTGTCTCTCTTTTCCCACCTCCACCCCCCACCTCCCTCACACACTGCCCCCAGCTCCATCTCATCCTATCCCAAGTACCTATGGGCCAGAGTTTAGGAACTGCTTGGACTGGAAATTCAACCTGAATTACAACATGGACAATGAATTTAAAGCATGTTTATGGGACCATAAGTCCCAGGAGCAGGAATGCATATTGGTAAGGTTTCTTCTCTTTCTTCCTCAGACTTTACCTACAAAAACATTTGGAGTTGCCTGATTGCAAGCACTGAAGTAGAGTTCAGACTAGACACCAGGGTCACCAGCTTTTGGAGAGTTTCCTAGACAGGGATAATTTTCTGGGCAAAAAGGGAAGTTGTGAGCTCTCAACTCTCTGCTGCTGGGAGTGGGGGGATATAACTTTTTATTTTATATAGTAAAATATATTCTAAATCATAGTGTACATTTGTTTTCCTTTGGAGTAATAGAAAGTTGTAGAAGAACTCAGATTATTAATGAGATAGGGACAAACTATGAGCCAATTTCTGATAAATTTGTGGAATATTATGTCAATTATTTTACACTTAAAACCCTAGACGATGATCAGAGAAATGTGGGCCAAGATAGGGGGTAGGTGCTTTTGTATGCAGAAGAACTTCCTATGCTATCTATAACTAGAATATCCACCCTTTCCATGTGGAAGGTACTACTCCTCTGCCCTGTACATGCAGGCTTCTATGCTGCTTCTAACTATACTGAAGAGGGATGGTACCACTGCCTGTGGGAGGCTGGGGGAGGGGATGAGTGGGGGGATGGGATCATTACTATTTACCAAAGAGAGAAAAAAGGGCTCTTCAATTTTTATGCTTGTCTTTTCTTTTTACTTTTCCCATCTACAAGGCACCAAAGGAGAGGAAAGCTTCTGTGACTTGGAGAGTTTCATTACTTATTGTCCTGCGGCAGCACACTTGTCAAAAAGTGAACTTTTCTTATGGTAACCATACCAGACATGTCCAGAGCATCTGTAGAGACATCAGACTCACAGAATGCTGAGTGAGAGTCACTTTGACCCTTAGATCTGGGACTCCCACCCAACCATTCCCGTGCATTTGGAAGTGGGGCCAAGTCCTCACTGCTGGTGAGGACGTGGTTGCTTGGATACTAGAGACACCAGAAAGAACTTTGGAGTCCTGCAAAAGGAGACAACCATGATGGCTCTGGACCTTGGAACTTTTAGTGGCCATCAGAAATCAGAGGTTATTACCTGGAGACAGACTAGGAAGCAGCAGCTGGTATTGCATAAGTTAGACTAGAACATGATCCAAGGTCTACTATTTCCCCACACAAGAACAAGGATTTGTTTCGCGTTTTTATCCCCAGGATGCTTAACACAGTGCCTATGCAAACAGTAGGCATTAAATAAGTGCTTGTTGAATTGAATTTAATAAGGACAGGGGACTGAAGATGAATTTAGGCATCAAGAAAAGAATAAGCAGATAGAGATTTAAGATGAGAGAGGAGGAATTGCTGATTGGACAAGACCCCAAGAGAGGGGAAGGAAAGGAATCCAAGGAATAAGTGGAGGGATTGGCCTTACCAAAAAGAGTCATCTTATCCTCTAAGAGCACCTTTGTATAAGCTAGCTAGAGGAGAGTTAGTGTGGGAGATCATAGTATGCACAAAATAAGATCCTAATGTGACAGTGACTATCCCCTGGAGAATGTGTAGGGATAGGCCTTCATCCTGATACATATTCTGGCAGGAACATCTCCCATGAAATGCTGAGCCTTTGCCCTGGCTACTTCCAGTGAGATATGTGCTCTTGCCTCTTGATAAGGGGTACATACAAACAAAGGATTCTGGTTGGTCTCCGTATGCCCCATTGCCTACTCCATCACAACTGCATCAAAGAGGATTGATTAGCAATATGTCTTACTTGGTAAATTATAAAGGGAGAGACAACTTCAGCTCTCACTCTTCTGAAGTCATGTAGCCTGTTCTCCCTTGGATTTGTGGAGGAAGGTAGGAGAGCAACAGAACTGCATCTGGCAGAAAAGATAAAATACCAATATGGTGAGCCTGAGATTGGCTCTGGAGGCCCTCACAAACTCTTCTGTTTTATGTATCTTTATTAGCACATATGGGGCCAAACACTTGTTGTTTATCCTTCGTTCTTGGTTCTCAAAAAGGATCTGTCACCAAGGGGGATGTTTTGACTTGCACGTGAACAAACTGTGAGCCCAAGATGAACACTTCTAGCCTTGCTGGCAACAGAAGGTGCACCTCACAGATATTACTTCCAGAAGGGATGACCATTTATAGGAAAATGAGCCATACATGCCAGGCTAGCCAGAAGATAAAGACCTTGAGTGAATAGCATAGCACAGGTCTGAGGTGAAAAGGAAGTGCCTTATCACCAGCCCTACAAAGTCAGGTGGCACAGTGAATAAAGCTCTGGGCCTGGAGTCAGGAAGACCTGAGTGAGAATCCAGTCTCAGACACACCTACTAGCTGTGTGACCCTGAACAAATCATTTTTCCTCTGTTTGCCACAGTTTCCACATATGTAAAATGAGGATAATAGTAGCACCTTCCTCCCAGGATTGTTTTCAGGATCAAATGAAATAATATTTGTGAAGCACTTAACGTGGTACCTGGCCCGCAGTATGCACTATATTAATGTTAACTGTTATTGTTACTATTTCATTAAATAATGAACATTAATATTTCAAGTGTCAACCTTTTGTTGTTCCGTCATGTTTGACTCTGTGATCTTTGGTGTTCTCTTGGCAAAGATGCTGGGGAGGTTTGTTATTTCCTTCTCCAACTCATATTACAAATGAAGAAACTAAGGCAAGCAAGGTTAAGTGACTTGAACAAGGTCACATAGTTAGTGTCTTAGGATAGATCTGAACTTGAATCTTTCTGACTCCAGGTCCAATGCTCTATCCACTAGGCCACCTTGCTGCCCCAAGTATCACCCTTAAGGAAAATGTAATAGAAGTTATGAATTAGTGTTTCGTGTTTTAGGAAGGACCAAGGCGCGCCAAAATAAAACTTTTTTAAAGAAATAGTTCTATTTTGGGTTGAGGGACATAATGAACAAGAGGCAATAATAGTAAATAACTTGCCCTCTCTTTTTAGAATTCAGAATCTCTTAAGGGAATTTAGAATCCCTTAAGACTGAATCCAGAGTAGTAAATAGCTGGTGCTGCTTAGGGGGAGAGGGCATGATCTTGAGTACTGTGTGCAGTTATACTATAATGGATGATAGAGGAACACTTAGTTCAGAAATCGCTCCCTATAGAGAGCCCTAGGATATAAGGTGAGCACAGAATAGAAATAATAGTAATAATGCATTTACTTATCATTCTAAAGTTGGTTAAATGTTTTACATATGCTCTCTGATACAATACTCAGAGTATCCTTGTGAAGTAGGAGTTATTATTAACCCCCATTTTATAGATGAGAAAACTGAGGCTGATATCAGTTAAGTGACTTGCCCACGGTCACACAGTCATTAAGTAACTGAGAATTTGCACTCTGATTTTCCTGATTCCAAGTCCAGCACTGTACCACCTAAGGTATGAGAGAAAATAAACTCAATCATATGGAGGATAAAGAAAAGAACATATAAAAATATCTACATAAGGATATGTAGAACCAAAGGAGAGTAGAGAAAGACAAAAGTGAGAAGACCTTCACTTCTAAAGCCTCAGAGTACTAGATAACAGGAGTGGAATGAGGTGTAAGTTTTCAGACCAAGCCAATATATTAATGTACTTTGCTGGACTGCATTTATTTGTAACAAGGAAGGTTTTTAATGGGAGAGGATGAAGTTATTCGGAAGTTACAATGATGTTAAAAAAAAAAAAGATTAAAGAATATCAAAGAAAGGAAGCATACTTAGAGTTTCCATTCTTGGTTCTCGTTGACCATGTAGAAGTTTGGGACTTATTTCTAGGCAATCATGACTGGGGACTAAAGAGCCTATGCTTTGAGATGTCGAAGAGTCCCCTTATTGGCTGATGAGTCAGAGAAGCTGATGACTTGGTGAATGGACAAAGGGGCCTTGGAGAAGTTTGCCTTCATCCCCCTACCAAGCTTCTAGTTGGTATGTATCCTGCCGGGGTAAGCGTGAGACTCAGTTTGGGTGAACCTGAGTGAACAAGTATTTATCCTGAGTTGCCCCATGTCCAGGATTGGGGGTGATCCTGTAAGTTTGAGAAAGTCAGAGATGAATGGTGACAGGGAAAAAGTTCTCAGATACTACTGCAGCACTCAAGGAGAAGATGGCTATGGACAAAAGAATGGGTTTACGCCAGGACATTTTTACCAAAAGATACATACCAGTAGTTGTAGTGTAGAACTAAATAGCTAGTTAGTAGTCCTAAAAACTTTTATGTCTTGAGAAATTTTAAGTATCAATTTCCCAACAGATTATAACAGTAGTTTTTAAGTTATTGAATCCTAAGTTGTTCTTTAAATGTATGTAATTCTTTTGTGATTAACATTTCTTGTGTAGGAATAGGTTACCTATCCCATATTTTCATGATTTCATATTTTCATATTTCATGATTCATATTTTACATTTAATATTTTTGATAGTTCCCATTTTGAAGAAAAATCTTAGATGTGAGCCATAACTTAAAAAAGAAATAAAATTGCCCCTGGGTTACCCAGGTGAAGGCTTTAATTAGTATGAGAAAAAGCAGCTTCCTCTCATTATAGGTCAGTCTCCTCAGGACTGCACCAGTCCAAAGCACATGCCTAGGTACAGAACAGGGAGTGGGACAATATCACAGCCCCTCAAAGTTAGAAATAGAAGACCAATCTAGGAGGTGATTTTTTTATTCCTCTAAGAATCAGAAACATAACTAGATCAACAGAGGAAATCAATTTATGACTAAATTATACGGAGGGTATATACTATTTACTGTTGACTAGATTAAGAGATAATTGACCAGAAAAGAGGTGGGTGTCTCTTTTACTATCTGTGAACCACATTGTCCTTAGTTTGGGGGTAAAATAGATCTTCCCTAAGGGGAGTGTATGCATCAATATTAAAGTTACTGTTATTCCCTTTGGTAAAAAAAAAAAATTAAACTGAAACTAACTGAAAACAAGTACTTTGGTTTTGTCCATGTTATGGAATTTCTTCCTCTCTTGTGTCAGGATTATTAGAAAAATGAGTTGGAAATTGCTTCGGTCAGAGAGTTGTCTGTTTAGCAAAGGAAACTGTGGCCAGAATCTCTTTCCAAAGAAAATGCTTGTAAAATAATAAAATGTGTCTCTGACAGATCTGGCTAAAATTCAGAGTGTAGAGTACTTTCCTTACATAGAAAGAAAAAATGAGTCTAATGTTTTCTTCTTTCTGCCATCTCCTCTTCCAAAGACCCCTAAACAACTCCTTCTTTCCATTTCTTTGGTTGATGACCCTTCCCTGACCCTCTAGAAAAATCTATCTTAAAAGAGACTAACTAGAGATTCCCACCCTTTAGAAAGCTATGGTATAATGCCCTGCCCTTCTTTGCAGCAGTGGAGGACTATGGGTATGAAATACTGCAGAATTGTCAGACTATTGCCATATTGGTTAACTTCATTTTCCTAAAACTGCTTCTATTCCCCTTTCCCCCATTTTATTTTATTATTATATTATTATTGTTTCTTAGAAGGCTCTTAGAGAGAGAAGAGAAGATAAATATTTGGAAAGGTAGGTAATGTTAAAACAAAAGACATCAATAAAAAAGTTTTAAAAAGAAAGCTATACCTGTTTTTAAAACGATACCCATACTAACACCCAGTCTTCTCATCCTCCTCAAAGTACTCATGGGGGTGAAGGAGAAGGAAATGAAGAGAAAGAAAACGTTATGGTTCTTGAAGTGCTGGATTTGGCATTAGGAAGACTTGGATTCAAAATCTTCCTCAGAGATTTGCTGGCTTGTGACCTTGTGCAAGTCACTTAACCTCTCTTGCATGTGTGAGTCCATGTTTCCTTCTATGTGCAGCACACACATCACAGGGCTCACTCTCCTAACCCCACTCAAACTAGCAGTCTGTGTCCCCTGAGCTGGCTGGTTCTCTCTTCACTCAGGGCTCTAGGGGTATCTCCGAGAGGCTGGGAGGTTCTTCCAGCTGTTTATAAAGTTTCATCTGATGCGCTCCCACTGTATTACTCGACCAGTTAGTTAATAAATCCCCAATATCCATGTGATCAATTGCTCTTTCAATTAATCAACAACAACCACCTACTGTCATTTAATCAGAGAGTCTAGCAAGGTCAGAGGTACAAAAGCCTCAGAGACCTGGAGCCTACTGCTCTTCACCACCTCAGTCCTTGGAGAGAATATACTCAAACTTAACACTGTTGCTTATTGCAAGGATGCTCAGCGTCCTTGCTAGCCACTGAACAAACAGGGTATACACACTGTAGTTTACTGACCGAGTCAAAAGTGTGATACACCATCACTGTGTGATGGACATGTGTGTCTCACAATTCCACAGGTTTTATATGTATATGTATATATATATATACACACACACACACACACACACACACATATGTGTATGTATATGTGTGTATTCTCTCTCTCTCTCCCCTCCCCCACCAATTACCTGACTCAGAGTTTGGGTTAAGTCAGGTAGGTCACAGAGGCAGACTCACAAAGGAGTCTGGGTAAGATCAGAAAGGGCACATAGACTGGTAAAGGTACATTTTTAGTAAAAGAAAAGGATGCTTAAACTGTTACAGAGGCCTTTAGCTTAGCCATTTACACCAGACAAAAGAAAACAGCAACATTTTTTTAGTCAGTTAATAACTGTTATGCTCCAACTATCAGCCTAATTAGCTGGAATAAAAAGAAAGGGATGAGTTCCTGGCACTCTTCTAAGTCCTCTGAGCTTACTTTACTAACTGTAAAGTGATTGGGGGAAGGGAGTACCAAAGAAGACATTCAGTACATTTATATAATAACTGGAAATATAACACAAAAATGGACTTAGTAATGTTCTCCCCAAAATCCACTTTTGATATTTCTAAAATATTCCCTAATATTTACTAAGATGATACAGCAATAGCTGAATCACAAAACTCTGAAATTGGGAGCCCTCTCTCCTCTACTGCCTCACTCTGAGGATGATCGTCTCAAACTCACACTGTTAGCTTTTCAAGTGCAGAGACCATCATTCTTTCTGATATTTGTATCCCCAGGATTTAGCACAGTGCCTGGCACCTAGCAGGCATTTAATAGATGTTTAATGACTACTGACACTGTAATCATTCCCCAACCAAATTCACTTCTGGATGTGGCATACTCAAACAAGTAATTGCTCCTTTGCTTGCAGGATGTGGTGTCTTAGATGCAGGGCTGATTCACTATTGGGCTGGGTCCAGCACATCACTCTAGATGCTAGACCTCTGGCTCTTCTGATCTTTCAAGGTTGATCAGGTTGTAATCTGATCCATTCCATCTTAGATACTTAGAGCCACCAAAGAATAAATACAATAGAAACAAGAAAACATTAGTGCAATGCACTTATGGCCACAAAACAGCCAAGCAAGAGAAGGCAAGAAGCCCCTTTCTCACCTAGAGGCCCCCAGCAGTTCTTGCCTGGGTTGCTATCCTCCCTAATAGGTAAGACAGGTATTGTCTGATTTTCATATCTGCTTATTTAGCCTGAACCTCCCTCCTAACTTCCAGACTCATACCAACAAATGTCTACTGAACATCTCAAACTGAATGTCCTGAAGGCATTTTAAACTTAACTTGTTCAAAAACTGAACTTGTTATCTTTTACCTCAAACATTTTCCCTTTCCAAACTTCCCTATTACTATCCAGGGTACCATCGCCACCTTCCCAGTTGTACAGGCTCAAAACCTAGATGTCATCCGTAACTTCTCTCTCTCATTCTCCATGTTTGATCTGTTGCCAAGTAGTTCCTTTAATCTTACCTTTACAACATGGTTCATATATGCCCTATTCTCTCCTCTGACACTGCCACCACCCTGATATTATATGTAGGGATGCAGGTCTACCTTTCCCTTGCCCGTGAAAGACTTCCCATGAGCCATATGACACAATGCATTCAGACTGGGATTCCTTGCCTGTGTGTCACATAAAATTTTGAGAAATGAACTCTTTGGCTAGTTTTGTTGATGACACTCAAATCTATCTTGCAGTAATTGGGATCAGCACCCTATGGAAAAGATGAGACTAAGATGTGGGGCAGAACTGCAAACTGCCAACCAAGAACATGGGGATCAGGGCTGCTGAAGTGAGTTTCAATGCACCAAAGACCATCAGCTACTTCAAAGCATGGCGGAATGGTAAAAAGTGCCAGAGAGATTGGACACCCTTGCCTTATTTAAAATTCATAGGTCCATCTTGGAGAAGGACACTGTACGTACTCACAACCCTTTATTGTTTTCCCAAGACATGAGGGTAGTCAAGAGAAATTTGGAAAGAAGATCAGATGGATGCTCAGATACTCCAGGCAAATGCACCTGATTTTCTTTTTTTCCCATTTTTTTCTGCATATGATAAATGAAGCAGCCACAGAACACTGTTGGCCTGAGCCTAATAAATGTGTGGATTTAAGATGAGAAAAAGGAAAGTCCTATCAGATTCTGCATGGAGGATGAACCATTGTTTTGTAATTTTTCAATAATTCTGAGCAATATTTTAGATCAATCCTAAGATGAAAATTCCAAACATAATGGGGAGCCCAGTAATGTGAGAATTTGGGGCTGAGTGCCCTCTGATGGTCAATCAGGAAACTGCAGCCTTTTAGGCAAACTTTTCTACAGGTGCCAGAACCACTCTCTGACTGGGACCACTTGACTGATGCTTTGGGAAGAGTAACACCTGGTGGAGAAATCAGATTATTGCATTCCTTCACTGGATAATTATTGAAGTGACCCCCTACCTTCCTGTAGGTTTAAGAATACACCATCCCATTTGGGTGATTAAAGTAATGCAAGTCCCAAGTTTCACAAGGGGGCATCTGCCAAGTGTCACTCACAGCCTATAATAGTGTCATATATGGGGAATCACCTGAGATAGTCTGATTTTTTTTAAGCAGGTTTGCCTTGGTGATGCACAGGAATAACAGCTGGGGATGTTTACCTTGCTTTTTTTTTTTTAAATGATTCTAAATGATTAGCTGAATTTTGTTTGATTTTAAGGGGGAATATTTGTTCTATTTTAGTTTTAAATTTTGTAACATTTTCTTGTTTCTTTTCTGGAACTGTTTCTTTTCAGTTCACATATACTTTTTATATTTACTTTTTTCGCCATAGCATTTGTATCTTTCACAATTAATCCACCATCACTTCATAGGATCCCAAAAGTATTATGCTTGTAATTATTATGCTCTGGGTTATTAATGCATTCAGCTCTATGCTATTGGTGACTGCAGCTTCTTTACATGTGGCAATGCCTCTCTTAAGAACTTTGGAATTGATTGTGTAACATGGAAGACACTGGCACAGGACCCCTCAGCACGGTGTGCCCACATCAGAGAAGGTGTTGTGCTATATGAGTGAAGCAGAATTGAAATAGCTCCCAAAATGCGCAAATTTGAAGAATACACTTCAAAAGTTCACATGGCCTATTTCTGCTTGCCTGTGGTAGAACATTCTGAGCTCACGTTGGTCTGATCAGCCACAGTCGGACACAATGAAACGACTCTTAGCATAGCGATGTCATTTTGGTCCTGTTGGAATATGAAAGTCAACAACCAACCAAAATGTGGCAATGACTTTCTGGTTATTTGTTGTCTTTCATATGCTAACTGTTGATGCATGTTGTTCAATAATCTGAACAATGCCTGAATCTGCATACTTCTGAGTGTTTGTTTTTCTTTTTTTCCTGTGGTAGCACTTGACAACATTTGCATAATTTTCATAGTTTTCACTTATACTATCCTCCATGCTTGGCTGTTTGCGTTAGCATTATTGATTTGCTAAATGCCACTTTAAGATTTGAACAAAACAGAGGTAAATATTCTAGAAAAATAGTGTGAAGTCATGTATGTAAAATCACCAAAAATATCTTAATCCTAGATATAGATGCTGAAAACTTTGAGAATAGCTATAAGAGATTTGAACAGATGATAATTATCAATAACAAGTTCAAGTTCAAGACAAAGTTGATTATATCAAAATTTCAGATACAGGAGATAATACTTGGAAATACTTTGGAAAAGGAGGATCTCATTTAAAAAATAGGTGGAAGCCAGACGAAGAAGGTTTTCCATTGAAAAACCTAAAAGTCTTGTTTAACTTGAGAAAAATGCTGACTCTAGGTCTCCCATAACACAAGGAAATCACAGGCACAAGTAAGATACCTCGTCAAGAAAGCACACAGGAGAACCAGCCTGGTGACTAAATCATCAGAGCTGGCAAGATTCTGACATACAAAAAGTAAGAACACTCTATAGGTTGTCTCTTTGGGAGGGGGGGTAAAGAGGGAAAATGGGAGAAAGTGTTTTTTCAACGCACTGATCAGTTTTGCTCATTTTTCCTCTTCTTCCTCTTTTTTGTTACATGGGATGACTTTCTGGTGGGGGGAGGGGAAATATAACTGAGAAAAATTCTGGAGTTGTAAAAAATAAAAGATAACCATAAAATGTATTATATGAAAGAAAGTGTATTCTATTACATTCATATATCACAATTTGTTCAGCCATTCCCCAATTAGTGAGCATCCCCTTAGATTGTAGCTTTTTGCTTTTCTTTTCCCCTCAATATTTCTAATCCTCCTTTGGTTGTTATATTTGCTTCTCTGACAGCAGTATTATCCTCCTTCAACTCCCTCCTCCTATACCTGCTTGTTGTAATTGTATTTCTATACTAAACTGTTTGTGTCTGTGTGTTCATTCAACCTTCCTTTGTCCATTTCAAATAAAAGGGAAATTCATCTGATGCTGGTTTCTTCCACCTCTTTTTCCATGTACATATACCTTTCTCAGTTCTCCTGGAGTTGCTGGGCAGCAAACACAGGTGTTCCATCAGTCACCACTATACCATCCATACTTGGAACCATCAGTTACAGCAAATGGTGAAGTTTTGAATGCTGTGGATAAGTTCACTTACCTTGGTAGTGTACTTTCCAGGGATGTACACACTGACAATGAGATTGATGCACGCGTTGCCAGAGCTAGCTCAGTGTTTGGGAGGCTCCAAAGGAAAGTATGGGAAAGAAGAGGTATTAGACTGACTACCAAACTAAAGAGCTATAGAGCCGTTGTGCTGACCTCCTTGTTGTATGCCTGTGAAATATGAACGGTCTGCCAGCACCATGTCAGGAAACTGAATCTCTCCCATTTAAATTGTCTTAGGAAGGTTCTGAAGATCACCTGTCAAGACACCTGTACCAGACACAAAGGTCCTTACTTAAACTAAACTGCCAAGCATTCAAACTGCTTTCCCACATGGAGGTCATGTGCAACTCCAATGGGTTGACTACATTGTTTGATTGCAAAATGTAAGCTTGCCAACTTGGGCAAGCATTCACATGGTGGTCAGAAGAAGTGATACAAGGACACTCTCAAGGTCTCTCTTAAGAACTCTGGAATTGATTGTATGACATAGGAGACACAGGACTGTTCAGCATGGCATGCCCTCATCAGAGAAGGTACTGTGCTCTGTGAGCAAAGCAGAACTGAGACAGCTCAGAGGAAATGCAGGATTCACAGATCTGGAGTATCCACCTCAAATGTTCTTGTACATAAGACTATTTGTGCTCAACCTGTGGTAGAGCATTCCAAGCTCATATTGGTTGGCCTGATCAACCACAGGCAGACACATTGAAACTTGACACTAGTACGCTGATGTCATTTTGGTTCTTTTAAGGGTGAAAGATAACCAACCAACCATACTTTTCTCATACATGTGTCAGGCTTTGGATCATCTCAGATGGAGACCTCCATGTGGGAAAGACCATGAACCTACTTCCGGGAGAAGACATTCCGTGTTCCCTTACCACGCTGAAGGGTGCATCCTTTTCCTACTGTCCAAGTGAGAGGAATTTCCCGTGACTTTAAAACTACCATGTTGGGATAGAGACCCTGGATCTGTCTTTCTGATAGGGTGAAAGTCTTGTTCACCCTGAACACAGGAACCATGTAGTGGTCTGTCCTCTGATCCCAAGAAACAGACTTGGGGTTTAAATCTGTTTCATTTGTTCTTTTCAATTCTGGGGAGAGATTGGAATCCTTGCACTTGGAAGCTCAAGTCATTGCAACTTTGGATGTTGCTGCCAGCCCAGCAGAGAAGCCCTGAGAAGTCAGGGTCCTAGGGTGCAAGCCCAGGGGTTTGGACTTAAACTTGATTATACTATGAAAGGGATGGGGAACCTGTGGGAGCCCACCTGAGGCCCTTGAGGTCCTCAAGGGCAGCCCATTGACTGAACCCAAATGTCATAGGACAAATCCCTTTAATGAAAGGGATTTGAAATGAAAGGATTTGTTCTGTAAAATTTGGACTCATTAAAAAGGCCACATGTGGTCTTGAGGCTGCACATCTACCCTTGTACTATGCTGTATATAGAAACTGTGTTAAGCAATGAATCTAATCTTTCTCCCTCACCAGAGACTGAGGTGTTGTAGGAAGAACTATGCCCCTAACACATTAGAGGGAATATGTGTATGTTTGTTCTTGCTATGCCTTTGAAATAAATATTCCTCTATAAAAGTCACTCTGTTAAGTGGATAAATAGAACTGGGGTGCTGGGGACCCCTTAAAACTGAGGAAACACAATCAGTGGTAATTTGAGCCATTACTTGAGGTGAGGGATCCCTCCCACCCCCAAACTACTTAATGTTACTGAAGACCTCAGAGATGGGGTGGGGTGGGATGTAACACATCTTCCTTTCCAGAAGGGCCAAAGGAAACACTTTTGCATAAGAAATAGCAAGTTTCATCCTCTTCTTCCTACGTTAATGTTTTTCTTTTACCCTCCCTTCTGTTTCCTCTCTTAAAAACATCAGAACGCAAACAAGCTATTCCCCAGGTCTTTGTTAACTCTCTATATACCCTTTGAAGACATTAAAATTCTGATGGTACAATTGTTTCTACTCCTATGAGAACATATGTCATCATACACCTTCTAACTTCAAATAAATTTGCTTTTCTAGATTCCTCTGAACTCTGGTGGTGTTTCTATTTCAAAGTTCCAATTCAGCTCTGGTCTTTCTTTTCTTCTTTTAAATCAGAAATGCCTCAAAGTTCTTTATTCCATTAAAAGTCTGTTTTCCTCCCAGTAGGTTTCTACTTGTGAATGGAATGAAGTTAGTGAAGACTTCTCAGTGCTTAACAAAAGGCTTTTAGTAGATGGTTAGGCCTAAGTTTCGGTTTCCCAGAAATGTGACTTTTGGGAATACAAAACTTAAACCTCCCACAACACAACCCCATTTGGGTTGCCATATCAGCATAACACAACCCTCCCCTTGGGTTGATCCCACTGCTACCTTGTCCCCTATTCATGGGGTAGACTGTTGAGTTTAGACTGTGAGCTTGCCTCTCAGACAATAGGAGTAAAAGGCCAGCAGCTGGGTGGGATCTGTGTTAGGGCTATATAATCTCTATTTTTGCCTTCCTGTAATTGCCTCACTCTCCTGATTACTTATCAGAGAGGAGATGCCCTTTCTCTCGAGATCATTATAAAATCTTGCTGCTTTGCTTCTACCTTGAAAGTCTCTGATTTTTATTTCAATTGGTGGTCTCTGACCCACACACTTGGGTTTGTAGGTTGCAAGTTGTAAACTATTGTTAGTTGTAAGTCTGTATATATTTTTTGCATTTGTGTATTCCAATATTTTCTCTGATTTTTAGTAGAAGATGCCAAGGTGTATGAACTTGACTGTGATGCCTTGCTACTTGAACTGCTTCTTTCTGAATGCTTGGAGCATCGTTTCCTTCATGTGGAAGCCTTGAATCTTGACTGTGACACCTCTGAGACTTTAATTTATATGGGTGTTTTTCCCCCAGGAGATGATCAGTGCACAATTTCTATACTCATTTTACTCTCTGGTTCTACTAGAACTGGATAATTTTTCACTTATGATTTCTTAAAATACAGGATCTAGGCTCTTTTTCTTTTGGTTATGGTTTTTAGGGAGTCCAGTGATTTTTAAATTATATCTTTGACCTATTTTCCAGGACAGTTGGGTTTTTTGGGTAGCTAAACATCTTATATGTTCTCAATTTTTTGAATTTGTTCTAATATTTCTTGCTATCTCATGGAATAATTGATTTGTCTGGTATGTACTTATCTCTAGTCCTTTGCTGGTTACTGGTCATGATAGAAGGCTGGGTTGGCTTATACTGGCACTGACTTTGCTGGAAGCCTCCTTTCTTATTGACCACAGGCTTCTGGCTTTTTTAGGATGCAGTTCTGGGATAGAAATCACTAGACTTTCTTAATCAATTTCATTCAGTCTGATGAGAACTTCATATTTTTGCTGATGAAAGTATGTGGGAGCTGGGTAGTCTGCCTCTCCTTGGAGCAGCTCTCTTGGTCCCACTGCTTCTTTCAGTTCAGTTGTTTTCAGTGATGTCTGACTCTTTCCAACCCCATTTGAGGTTTTCTTGGCAAAGATACTAGAGTAGATTGCCATTTCCTTCTTCAGCTTATTTTAAAGATGAGGAAATTGAGGCAAATAGGGTTAAGTGACTTGTCCAGGGTCACATGGCCAATAAGAGTCTAAGGATAGATTTGATTCATCTTCCTGACTCCAGACCTAATACTCCACCTAGCTGCCTTGAATTTGTATCTTCAATGCCTGACATAGTGGGCATTTCATAAATGCTTACTGACTGAGCAGTGTTTTTGTTTTTGTAGCCCCTTATGGCTTTTAGGGAGTCCAATGATTTTTAAATTATATCTTTGACCTATTTTCCAGGACAGTTAAGTGCCACACAGAGGAGGCACTTAATCCTTGAAAGGTTGTTAGTTTAGATCTATTCCTTCATCCCACTGATTGATGCTGAACAGGACAGGGCCACAGGCAAACTCAAGCTATCATAAGAGGCCTCCTGAAAGGCTGACTTGTGGGGATTAATAGTCTTTCAGCTGTTCTTAACCTGGGATCTGTGAACTTCTTTTTTAAAAAAAATTTTGATAGCTGGATTTCAAGATAATTGGTTTCCTTTGAAATGCTCTGTATTTTATTTTATGTATTTAAAAGCATTATTCTGAGTGATCTATAGGCTTTACCAGATTGCTAAAAGGGTCCATGATATAAAAAAGGGCTACCTGTTAATTGTTTGCTTCAAAGCCAGCTAACCACATCCAAGATTTTTTCTCCATCTTGTCTTTGGATATAAAACAAGACTTTGTCAATAGTCTTTACTAAAATCAGGGTACTCTATATATGGCATTTCCTGATCAACCGAGTCTTCAGAGCAGGTAGAAGGGCAGGATAAGAGATGAAAGGATGGTGCTAGATCAGGTGTACTTTGGGGTGAGGGGATCATCAGGCAGCCTGAGGGCACTGAATGTATGTAAAGAGAGAGAGATGCTAAAAGTAATGCAGCATTAACTAGGGGTTTCTCCTACTTCAAGGATTTATAAAGGGCTGTCCTGGCCTGGATTATTTATCTACAAGGGAGATCTCTAGGAGCTCTTAAGACCTTTGTGACATCAGCATGGGCTGACTGTGACATCAATGTGGAGTTCCAGGTTAGAGCAGCTCACCCAGCGGGGGGGTGGGGGGGGCTGACAGCTCCTTATGGGGGTGGCGTTGCCGCCCCTTGGAGAAAGTCTCTCTTTCTTAGATGTCTTATTTCTGCTGGGTCCCCTGCTGCTGCTGCTTGTCCTGCTTGAGCTACTGAGCCATTTTAGCTGGGTGAGGGCGGTTAGTCAGGAAAGTTAGGAACAGGAAAGCAGTTGGGGTTTGGAGAGATGACAACTGGGGATAAGGAAAATAAAGAACTGGCAGAAGGTAGAGGGCATGAACTCGGGCGGGGGGGGGGTCTTGAATGTGGATTAAACTAAGCTTTGATCTAGGGGATCATGGGCTGAGGACAGGTGGTCTACAGCTATTAACCGAGTTCTCCTCTGGATTAGATTCCCTCACGACTGAAGAATATTGTGAATCAGACCTCAAGGAGTCCCCATCCAGGTAAGGACTGCCAGTACTAGGTCATTCTCCATTCCTTCTTTTTGACTCTATCATACCCCAGCTCTCCAGTTGCTCCCAGATTTTCTGCTCAAGCACCTTATCAGTTCATATATACCCTATCACAAAGTTTCTTAACTAAGTCTGTGTCTGTCCTTACAGCTCCTGTAATCCCAAAGGTAGCTAGCAGGCCCAAACTCGTGGATTTGGGGACATCTTGGTGAGCAGTGGTTAATACTCAGATGTATATAGGTAGGGCTGTAGGAGGGAGGGAAATAAAACATGAATGAAACTGATAGTATCAGGAGAACAACACTTTTCCTATGAAGAGGAGAAAGAAAAGTGGATAAGGACATGCAGATTTGAAGACCTGTGTTTTTTTGGCAGGTCCCAATGGATGAATTGTCCTTATCGGCGGCAGTACTCTATTCAGAAAATCCCTGCTACCCCTTATACCCTAAGTGACAGCTCTGAATCTCAAGGTCCTGTACACCCTTTTCAAAGACCAAAGTTAAAGAGAGAGACAGAACACCAACTTAAGCTTGGCCTCCTGGGGGGGGCACAGCTCATGCCCCCCAAAAAACCCCGGAGCAACACGTTGGGAGCAGTCTCCCTGTCTCTAGCCTGGCACCTGCATCCATCACCAGCTCCCACTTTGCTCCAAGTCCAACCCTCCCGCCCTGCAGCACTACAGAGCCCTGAGAGCCCAGAACTACAGAGCTCTGAGACCCCACCCCTAACGAGCCCTGTGACTCCAACACTACTTAGCCCTGAGGCCTATAATCGCTTGGAGCAAAACATTGCAAGACATCAGCACCGGCAAGTCTATAGTCAGCCACACCAGTCTTATTCCACTGAGATCCCATCACCCTTGGTTTCTTTACATCCACCACCTCCTGAAACAAAGGAGATGGTGCCCAGGCACAACAACCAACTGGTACTACAGATCTCTCTGTCCCCAAGGTCTCAGCCTGGTATTGAGCTCTTCTTGGGCCCCACCCCCTGGCCCAGATTAGCTGCCCAACCTCAACTTTACCATAAAACCTATCCCCATACATATTGCCAGGTTCCCCTCAAACGCCGCCTACATCAAGCACTGCCCCCTCCCTATATTCCTTCACAGCCCCCTGACTGTACTCCTTCATTAAAAGGAAGTCTATCCTCCTCTTCTGGTGGCCTCCAGGACTGCCAAAGGAGAAGGGAAAGGCTTCGGCAGCTTCATAATAGTGCAACAGCCCCCAGAATTGGGGGGGGATGCATACCATGTGGGACTGGGCTTGGGGAGCAGGGGGGCCCTGCAGCTCTGGCCCAGGACCTGGTGGCACTTCTTGGTCGCCGTCGCATTGCCAGGGATCTGCGGTTACTGCTGCTTCAGCGCCTATGGCAGGGTCATGCTGGACCCGCTCCAGCCGTGGAGTATCCTATATGTTTGGTGTGCCGCAAACCAAGAGGGTCTTCCTGTCCAGCTCCCAGCCGCTGGCCTGGACCCCAACTCCTTGCCTTCCCACAACTGCTGCCCTCCAGGCAAGGGCTGGCACTGGGGTCTGGGCCGCTTCGCGTTGGCATCGGCTTCGGCCTGCGCCTGCAACGGGATCAGGCCCAAGCCTTGGAACTATTACCCAAGAGAGGGATCGAGCAGCTGGAGTATCTGGTCGAGGTCCAATGCCCCAAGGAAGAAAGCTTCCCAGCCCCAGAGCCTCAATTCCCACCTTGCATCCCCTGCCCAGAGTCTCTACATCTGCAGGTCCCAGACCCTGGTCCTGCTTTCCCAAAGGCCAGCCCTTTCCCTCCTGCCCATGCACCCATATGCCCAGAGGCACCCACCTACACTTCATCTCCAAACAAAAACCTGGGCGAATCTGCCTAGGAACAGCCCGGGCCCCATTCCCTTTATTTCAGCCCAGGCCCCAAAGTACTGGGAGCCCAAGGGACACCCTGAAGGGATGGCTGGGTGGGGTCCATGTCTACTCTCCGTCCAGGAATCCTGGGAGTCCTTTATGGAGTCTGCTGTCCCCAGGCTAAAAATGGCCAAAGGGTGCTATAGAGTCTCCCTACTACCACCAGCACTTGGCCTTCATTCTGTAGTCCACAATAAAGAGGATGCTACAGAATAATGTGTGTATGTATGAATGTATCATTATGAGCAGTATTGGTATAAGTACTCCCAATCCCTTCCCCCCCACACACCTTGTGAAGTGGAATGCCCAGTCTCTCCCAATTTCTAGCACCTTATTTTCTCCACTTAAAAGTTCCAGATACAGATGTGGAGCTGAAGGAAAGAAATACATAGTAGTCTTTCAATGACACTATGAGAATTAGGTAAGGTAGTATGATATAGTAGAAGGAGTGTAGAACTTGGTGTCAGAAGGCCTAAGTTCATATCTCCTATATTCATCAGCTACGTGACTCTGGACCTCTTGACCTTGAATACTCCTATCTGCCTCTTATGGTTATTATGAGGAAAGTGCTCTGTAAACATCAAAAAGCTCTCTATAAATGTGAGTTCTTCTCAGTAGAAGTAATTCTATCCTGAAGTTCATGGCCCTTTCCAAAGGACACTGTATTATACATGATAAAATATAATAGAAAATAATTAGACTTGCAAGTCAGTTCTAATTGACTCTAACATAGGTGGTACAGAAATTCTGGTTGCATCAGGTTCAAATCTTTCCTACCTGTATGACCTTGGGCAATTCACTTAACTTCACTGGTGCTTGGTTTCATCATCTGTAAAATGAAAAGATTGGATTAGATGACCAATGTCATAGGTCCTCTGAGGTCCCTTCTAATTTTAAATCTCTGATCCTCCAACCTCATCTGTGCTGTTTACCAGCTATGTCATCCTGAGCAAGACCCCTCAACCTGTCTGAGAACCAATTTCCTCATCTACACAATGGGGATAACAGAATCATAGACTCTCAGAATTGGAAGGGACTTAAAAGACCATCTAATGCAATTTGTACCCAAATCCCCTCTCTAGTATCTTTGACAAGTGACCATCAAGCCTCTGCTTGAAGAGCTCCAGTGAGAGAGAACCCAGTATCACAGCACTTTTAGATAGTTTTAATTGTTAGGATAATTCTAAGTGTTAGGAAGTGGTAAAGAAGATAGAGATAGGGGGCCTGGAGTCAGATGTGACCCTGTTTGCCTCAGTTTCCTCATCTGTAAAATGAGCTGGGAAAGGAAATAGCAAATTACTCCAGTATCTTTGCCAAGAAAACCCCCAATAAGGGGTGGCGAAGGGTTGAACATGACTGAAAACAGTTAATGACTGTTAGGAAGTTTTTTCAGATATCCAACCTAAATTTGCCTCTTGGCACCTTAACAAATCTAATCACTTCCCAATGACAGCCCTTTTAAATACTTAAAAATAACTATCAGGTCCACATTAAATCTTAAGCATCCTTCAGTCCTTCGATTTCTCTTCTTGTGGCAGGATTTTGAGGTCTACTTGGTAACCTTTCTTTGGACACTCAATAGCCGATTAATATTTTTTCCTAAAATGTGACTTTCGGAATTGAACGCCAACTAAATTTGACTTATGCTTTAACCATGGCAGAATATAGTAGAATTTATTATCCCCCCCCCATTTAATAAAACTTGTACTACTTATTTCCCAGAGTTGTGGTGAAGACCTTTGTAAACCTCAAAAATATTATACATATATGTGTACGTGTATAGCTGTAACAGGGTCCCAAATGACCATCCCAAGAATCTACCTGGCTTTGAGTTAAAAGAATAATAATGCTATAGCAATTCTCTCCCCTTCTACATTAAACTTTACTCCCCGCTCTTTTCGGGCCAATCAGGATTTATCGCATGACCTCATGGAGTACACTGAGTAAAAAGTTGCTCCACCAGCGGCGGCAGCAAGTAAGTATCAAGTAACAAGACGGTATAAAATACAACAAAACAAGTTGTGGAAACATTGGCAACATGGTTTCCCACTCTCCAGATTCCAGGAGCTCCCGAAGGAGCTCTACAGGAGCCACCACCCAGTAGGTGCTTAAGGGCTGTTGTTAAAGGACATCACAGGCCATGTTGACTTTGGGGGGAATCGGACTCAAGCGAGGCAGAGCTGCACCGGGTGCTGAAGTCCATTTGCAGGACAGAAGCCAAGGCTACCCCGGATGGACCGGATGAGGGGGCGGTGTCTCGGGCGTCTAACCAGGCACCCGCTTCCTTCAGCAGCCTTCACGGCCCTTGGAACAAGCTTCTCACATGCCTGTTCCCCCAGGGAACGTCCTTATGCGCTTGGGGGTCCACGCCCCCCAGTACACCGACAGGTTTGTGGCTGGTTGGCTCCCCTCCGCCTAGCGTAGCCGCTCCGTGGGGACGGTTTGGGGCTGGAGGGGAAGGAGGGTCGAAGCTTGGGCTGCTACCGCTTCTTAGGGCCCCTGGGAATAGGTTCTACTGAATGGATGAACGAACTAGATGGATGGATGGATGTAAATGAGCACGGCCCCTCAGCGTCCTCCCCCGGACTTCTGGAAATGAGAACACCTGCGCTGGAATGCCGCGTCCGCACTCGCGGCGTGACCGGACGTACTAACATCATGTCACCTCAGTTTCCCGATCTGTAAAACGGGGAGGAGATTAAGAGGCCCGTGCCGGGGGCTTGGCGGGGGGGCAAAGGAGATTAAGGCGTGCAAGGGCTCGGCAAACTTTAGATAAGTAAATGTTAGCTAAACAGAGAGGGAAATACCAATTTACGAAGAAAAAGCCCCAATTCTTCCGCCTCCGAGGAGGGCAGGTTGAGTCATTCAATCTCAGGGAAGCGCCCCTGCGGAGCTTTCTCGCGAGAGTTCGCGCCCCCAATCCCGTGCACGGAAGCTGTACCGGAACCACACGTCATTACTCTTCCAGGAGGGGCTGTAAAGGAGACTTCCGGTACCTTGCACGGCAATGGCCGGACTTCGCAGGCGTTCAGAGGAACCTCGGCCCTCGGTGCCCTTGCTCACGTGACTTACGACTCGGCGAAAGGTGGCCAGTTGTGCTGACGTGTACTGTCACCCTGCGCCTGCGCATGAAAGGCCGTGAGATGGGCGCGCTTGCGCAGTGCGGGCGCTTGTAGCCGGGGTTCGTCGGGCGGTGGGCAGGGGAAGCCGCTCTTGGGCTGGGGTCGGAGCCGAGCGTGGAGCGGAGTCCTCGGGGAGACATCCAGAGCGGGCTGAGCGAGCGAGCGAGCACCGGGCATGAGCCCGCTGTGAGCCGTGCAGGCCGGACGATGGGACGGCGCCGGGCGCCGGAGCTGTACCGGGCGCCATTCCCTCTGTACGCGCTGCGGGTCGAGCCCAGCACCGGCCTCCTCATCACCGCGGGCGGGGGCGGCGCGGCCAAGACTGGCATCAAGAATGGAGTGGTGAGCCCCCGGGGTCGATCCGCCCCACTCCCCAATCCGGGACCACCGCCCTGCCCTTCCTGGCACCGGCTACCCCGGGGCCCCTCTCCTCCCGCTCATTTTCCGGTGACGTTTGCGCCCCCCCCATGTTTTAGAGGCCCCTGGTGCCCCCCAACCAGTGTCTAGTATAACGTTCCACCAGAGACCCCCAAACTGACAGACTCCTCACCCTGCATTGCTGAGATGTGTCCCTTCTCTCCCTCTCATTGTCTGTTTCCTCCCCTGTGGCACTGATGTGCCCCTGCCCGGGCGGGGAGTTTAGCTGGGTTCAAAGCAGAATGTCTACAATGCCAGCTGTGGTTTTTCACCACCATCGGTCGGTGCAAGCAAGAGTAAAACTTCACCACTTCCTTCACGCCAGTCAGGGAAATGCACACGACCAGGTTAAAGTTTCCCTTCTGAAGTTTTAAGAGATCAGAGCTTCTGGGGACTTGCAGGTTTTACCCCTGTAATCAACTGAAGCAGATAGCCTACCTTGGAGAGGTTTGCCAGGAAATGGAATTTCCAGGGACTTTCCTTGAAAATGAATCCTGATGAGTCCTAGGAGACTTAAAACTCCTTGCCCCTTGAGGCTGCCCAGGGCACGGGCTGAGCAGACCTCACTTTGTTCTATTTCCACAGCACTTTTTGCAACTGGAACAGATTGGTGGAGCTTTGAGTGCCTCTTTGCTGCATTCCCATGACACTGAGACTAAGGCCACCATGAACCTTGCCCTTGCAGGCAATATTCTTGCTGCAGGGCAGGATGCTAGCTGTCAGCTCCTTCAATTCAGACCTCAAGAGCAGGAGACCGGTGACAAGCAAGATGATGCAGGTGAGAAGCCTCATCTCAAACTGCTCCCAAGAAAGGAACTAGTGAATCTCCCTTTTGACTTTTCTCTTACCCTACCTACTTCCACCCTGGACCCAATGAGGAGAAACATCTCATCACTACAAACCTACATCACTGTCCTCCTCATATGACATATTGTACAAGTTGCAGAGAAGAGCCAAATAGAACTACTGAGAAATCTAGAACCACAGTTTGTGATTGCAGGTTCCCAGGAGCAGGGCCCAAGGCAAAGGAAGGGGATGGGAGCTACCACTGAAACACAAGAAATGGGGGCATCAACTCAGCGAGAGGAGGTGGAGCTGAATGTGGAGAACTTGCAGTCTGTGCAGACAGACTTTGGCTCTGACCCACTGCAGAAGACTGTGTGCTTCAGTCATGATAATACCTTGCTTGCCACTGGGGGCACTGATGGCTTTGTTCGTGTTTGGCAGGTGCTGGTTTCTGGGGATAGGCAGGTGTGGGATTGGGGTGAGGCCTAAGTTGTAAGAGGATTTGGAATGGGTTTTGGGTGAATTTGATGATTAAATCCTGAGATAGTCTATGAGAGTCAAGCACTGAGTGGGAAGAGAAAGCTGGCTTAGGGAGCACTGAAATTAGAGTGAGTTGGCTTCTGTCAGTGATCCAAAGTTATATATTTGTGATTTTGGCTGCAGGTGCCTAGCCTTGAAAAGGTTCTGGAGTTCAAAGCTCATGATGGGGAGATTGAAGACCTGACTTTGGGCCCTGGTGACAAGGTGAGGTTATTGGAAACAGGGAAAAAGAATAGAAGTTGAGCTTTTGCAGTATGTGTCTCATTAATGATCCTTGCATGTCCTTCTTTCTGTTTCTCTATCAGATGGTGACAGCAGGCTGGGATTTTAAGGCCTGTGTATGGCAGAGGGACCAGCTAGTGACAGGATTGCGCTGGGATGTAAACTTGCCTCCTTTACCTGACACACCTTACCGCTATCAAGCTTGCAGGTGTGAGGGCTTAAGAGGAGGGAGGGTGTATGGAGGAGAATTCTGCATAAGGGGGGAGGGGAAGACCTAAGAGGAGTGGGATAGGGATTAGTTCCACCTACAAGCCCCCAAAAAACACAGATGGGGAGAGTTCGATTGAGAATTACCATTGGTCCCTGAAAATAGCATTTCTAAATCCATTGAGAATAGAGGAGGGTAAGAGGAACTCTGTGGGGATCTGAATAGCACCACCCCTGGTCCCCAGGTTTGGGTGGGTGCCAGACCAGCCTGCTGGGCTGCGGCTCTTCACAGTGCAGATTCCCCACAAGCGACTGCGCCGGCCACCACCCTGCTACCTCACAGCCTGGGATGGCCATAATTTCCTGCCTCTTCGAACCCAGCCTTGCGGTAACGAGGTCATTTCCTGCCTCAGTGTCAGGTATGAACTGGTAATAGGGTTGGTAGATGTTGAAATTGCCAAATTATCAGCTGAGAGTGGGTCCTGAGTCAAGAGAGGATGGGAGGGTGGGGAGTTTGAAGATCTCTGCAGACACCGTAGAATTGATGAAAGTTATGCTTTTGCAGTGAATCAGGCACCTTCTTAGGCCTGGGTACCGTCACTGGCTCTGTCGCCATCTACATCTCTTTTTCCCTTCAGGTAAGTGGGTAGGGTGGCATTATAAATGGGATAGGATGAATGACAGGAGGGAGGTTCAGAGGAGTGGAAGTGGGAGTGGGGTGTTTGTTCCCATTTGTCTCATCTGTGGGAGAACAGTCCTGCACAAGGAGGGAAAGACCTGCTGGTCCAGCGTATGTATTTGCTGTGGGAGGGGCCAAAGTGGTACTTGTGACCTTCATGACAGACCTTCTATCCTCCTCTCTCCAGCGCCTCTACTATCTTCGGGAGGCTCATGGCATCGTAGTGACAGATGTGGCCTTCCTGCCAGAGCAGGGGCGTAGCCGAGAGCTGCTTGGATCTCATGAAGCAGCATTGTTCTCAGTAGCCGTGGACAGTCGATGCCAGTTGCATCTGTTGCCCATTCGGCGTGAGTTTGGGGGAGATAGTGATGGCAAGACCTGGAAGCAGAAGTGGAGAGGGAGGGAATGGGAAGGTAGAGTTTCCCAGAGTTTCTGGGAAGCACCATCATTTTCTCAACGTGCAGTTTGCCCCAACTAGGCTGGGCTATACTTTGTTTGAGTACTCTGTACCTATTCTCTCAACTTTCTCCTAGGGAGTGTCCCTGTGTGGTTGTTGCTGCTACTGTGTGCTGGGCTCATCATTTTGGCCATCCTACTGCTTCAGAGTGCCTTCCCAGGCTTTCTCTAGCCTTCCTTATTTCCTGGGGGATCAGGACCCTGGACATTGAAAAGACCAGAACCGGTCAAGGCCTAGGGCACCACTATTTCCACAGACTGGAGCTGAAGCTGCCCCATGAAGACAAGGAATGTGCTAGTGGCCCCCTCCTCACCTAAAGGCTGAATACTGCCGAACCCTGGGCTCTTAGCACAGGTTCTTCTCATTTCATCTAAGCAATTTATGAGGTACCACTCTGCTCCTTCCAAGAGCAAAGCTGAAACTGTTCGTGAGAGGACTGAAAATGTGACAGCTGTCCCAACCTCACCTAGAGTCTGGCTGCTGCACAGCCCTGCTAGCCAGGGGCCAGACAGCCCTTTCCCCTCAACAATGTGAAGATGACTGAAGCCTCAGTGGCTATACTACCCCTACTTTGTTTGAGGGGCTCATCTCCCTTGCTGCTTAGAGATGAAGTGAACACATCTCATCCTTCCTCTTCCATGCAGCTCTTGTTCATTTGCCACTGAGAGTAAATCAGTGTTCTAGTCCTTAACTGATATGGGACTTGGAGTTTTCACAAAAAAATGAGCAGACCAATAATGCTTCAAAAATAGGTTTTTTATTATGTTGAATTTTCATTCACACAAGGGAAGACTTAAGACCTAAAATGAAACAAGCAGGGGTTTGGGAGAATGGGCAGCAGAGGGAGGAAATAGCCAGTTCTGTCTCTAGGACCTCGAGTGTGGCTAAACATCAGACCGCAGTAGGAGGAGGAAAAGGGTAGAGAAGGGGATCAGCATTCTTTTGGAAAGGCCACCTTTGATCAGCACACCTAGCCCTCCTGAGCTCTGTCAGTTCTCCTAGTTATTATGTGGGGGATGTCATCACCTTCATACTAGGGTCACTCTGAAGCTAGTAAAGGTCTCAGGTTTTATCAGAAAGGCCATATTCTCACCCCAACCAATCTGGTTGGTTTGCAGTCTCTTATAGCACTGGCCATTACCTATTATCTCTCTGCCTATGTGAAGAAAGCCCAGCCAAATCAAATAATTAATACAAATAAGATGTGGAAGTTTACAAAAATGGTAGGAAGGGGGAGAAAGCGTTCCTGGTGTTCAGAACGGAAGACAGACATACCTGGCCCACAGCTAGCCCACTTGGCTATAGCTACAGTAAGTTTGGGTCATCCCTAGCCACAAGGGAAGGAGAAGGGACCTCACTGAGTCAAAACAAGTAGAAGTTAAGATTTAATAAATGAGGGGAAGCTGAGCTGAGATCTGTGGCTCTTCTCCTAGGAGTCTGTCAGCCCTTGGTCTTCCAAGGAAGGTGGGGTTTCACTGAGGGCGTGCAGTTCCCCTGCATGCTGGAAGACAGCGGCAGCATACTGGTGAAAGAGGCGGCTCATGTAACAGTACTGCCATGGGATCAGCCCCTCCAGGAAGCCGATGTGGCCACCCCGGGATGTAATCAGCAGTGCAACATACGGCAAGTGTGTAGCAGCCTGTAATGGGAAAGCTGGGGATGGAGGGAGGAGGAGAGGGAAGGGAGAGTAAAGTCAGGAGCCCAAGGCCTTATGTAGGCTTATGACCCCATGACCCCAACCCCCTGCACTGGGTCCTTGGGCCAATTTTCCCTTGGATTGGAAGAATAATAGCTAACATGTCATACTGTAAAGTCTTCAAATCACCTTGCCAACCTCATTTGAGCCCCACAGCAGTCCTGTGAGATAGAGGTAGTAGTGTTCCCATTTTATAGATGAATGAACTTCAGAGAGATTGTGTGACTTTTCCAAGGTCTTACTGTAAGGAAGTGTCTGAGGTGGAGTTTGAATCCAGGATTTCTGACTAGCACTCTCTCTACTATTCCATGCTACCTCTCTCAGTGCTGAGAATGAAGGGACTCACCTTGAGGTGGGGAAAATGGGTCATCCGCTGCATTGAGACAGAGCACAGGGACACAGATTGCATCCACCTTAGCCCCAGGGCTTGCTGAGTGATAGTAAGTGTCACAGTCTTTATAATCAAAGGCCAGTGTGGTGTAGCGCTCATCAAACTGGCGGATTGTACGGGCCTGACAGAGACAGAATGGAGCTTAGCGGTGACAGATATGGAGAGGGCTCCTCAAAGACTGGGGCGAAGGTGGGGTTTTAGTTCTCTACCTTAAGCACGTAGTCCACATCCAGTTTCTTCTCGATCACCTTCCTGTGTCTGTAGTAGAGTGTGTGTGTCAGGGGAACAGTTGCAGCTCTGGTCTCCAGTAATCTTTCCCTAATTCCAGCCTGACCAATTATCCCTCTCCCACACTGGCTACCACCAGTTGTACTCCAACTCCTCCCTCTTCCCAACCCTGGCACTGCCCTACCGTCCCACGAATTGGCAGAGTGCAGCTGTGAGGTGCTGGTTAAAGAGCAGTGCATTGAGTGGTGTCTCCAGGGAGCGGGTAGTTTCAAAGGAGTCCCAGCATGCAGACAGGGTCAGTGCTGCCACCAGCCCTGCAGCATTACCTGTCTGTGCCAAGTGATTCAGCACCAGGACCCTGCAAGAGATTGGAATCAGAATCACCAAGGGGGAGGAGGGGAGGTTTAGATTTTGGTGCCATTAGGAGATGGTAATTATTAAATGAGGAGATAACTAAGGTAACCAGGAGTGAAGGGAAAGGAAAAGGAACAGTTAGCTGAAAGCTGGGCCTATTCAGGATGGTCGTGGTCTGTTAGGAAGCAGGGCCAAAGGCCTGTTGGAGGTCTGAATGAAAGAAGGGATAGAAATTTCTGCTAAGGAAAGTCAGCTCTAACAACCCAGGCTCTTACCCTCCTAGTGAGATTCCCACAGCCATCAGTGGGGATTGTGGATACTGGTGCTTTATGTGCTTCACAACCATCTCCAGGTCCTCTGTGTTACCAGCGCAAAAGGCCCTGTGGGTCTGAGGACAAATAGTGTCACACGGAGACAGGAATGGGCAGAAAGGGGCAGGGCTCCAGGAGATGAGGTAGCTGAGTGGGGCAAGGTGGAAGAGGGGAGTGATGCAGATAGGTGCAGCATCTGTAGAGAGACAAGGCCAAAGGCTATAAGACTGCTGAGGACAATGGGAGTCAGAGGGTTGAGAACTTGATGCTAGAAAAGGGGATGGAACTCACCAGCAGTTCTTCCCCACGGCAGCCCCGATTATTAAAGACGACGCTCCTATAGCACAAACAGGCACATTTCAGCCACACCCACCCTAGAAGGCCTTTATGTCTTTTGGGATATCTTGCAGAGATTCCAATCATGAGGGGATCCAAGTCTAGAATCCATAGAATTCTCTCCACCTCCCAGTAGCAGATCCCTCTCAGTATCTGTTTTCAGGGAAGGCTGCCCTTCCCTCTGCACTTTCTTCCCTGCATCTGTTTCTCCATCCTTACTATTCAGGCACCTGCCAGCCACCCTTGATTACCATTCTTACCTGTAGCCATCTAGAGTGGCCTGGTATACTAGGTGAAGGATATAGGTCTCCTGGCTGCTGCCCGTGATGCCTGGGAGCAGTAACACAGTGGGCCGGCTGACAGGGTTAGGGTATTGGCCATTCTCAGGTTCTTTGGCCCAGTCTAGCAGCAGCTGTCCCCCATCAGGTGTCTGGAGCACCTCACTGTGGAAAGGTGTATACAGAAATATATCTAGGGATTTCTAGACCTTTGTTCTAAGAATGCTGTAAACACCCCAGCTCTAAACCCTGTGACATAACTGTCCTTCCCTACCTCAGAATCCCAAAGCTAAGTTAATAAAAATGACCAACCTTAGTGTTGTAGTGGCTTAGGGGGTAGGGGAAGACATCATAACTAGACAGAAGTGTCAGATTTGCTGACTGGCTGTGCCAGCAAAACTTTGAAGTGTGGCGGGAACCATATTTAAAATGTAATTGGGAAACAATTAACAAAATAAAAATACAACAATATTAACTTGTGGTCTACTAAGTCAATATGTCGTCACAAGGGTCTCTGTTTGAATTGGACACCACTGAACTACAAGACCCATCCAGTTCCCAAAGAGGTTTTGTCCATAATCAGAATGAATGAGAAAGCAGAATTGTGGCAAGAGGGCAAGCCTAGGGGCCGACTCTTGGCATATAGTGTGATGGCAACTTTTGTGCTCGAGTTCTACCCAGGGTGCGTAGCCCAGAGAGTGTTGGATGGGGTCAGAGAGCTAAACAGGTCTCCCTCTTTGTTAGCCTTTCTCTAACCCCTCAGATCTTCTCACCTCCAGTAGGAGACAGGAGGCCGGGACTGCACAAAGACTCGGAGGATAGTTTGAAGCCTCCCTTCGAAACACCAGGGTGTAGGGTAGAATGTTTCCGTAACGATAGGGCAGTGCCGCTTCAGAAAGGCCCGGAACTGGGGCCCAGCCACCAGGCAAGGCTTCTGTAACCACAGAACACAGTCTTATCTCATTCTCACTTCTTGGCCCACCACTGCTTCCCACAATAAAGCTGGTGTAGCACCAGACTCTAGGGGAGGACTAACCAGATGAATGGCTCCTTATTCATCCCCAGGGACTAGTCTCCTCTGAACCTTGATCCGTAATTGTGGTCTTGACCAGGGTGGACCTGTAGGGGTGAGGGGATCTTCTCTTGTTTAGTGGTAGTTCCCATACGCTCCCAGTCTGAAAAATTGCTAGGAGCCCAAATCACTTGTAGAGTGACAGGTCAAGTCCAACCAAAAGCAGATCTTCAGTCTTCCCTGGAATGTGTATACCTCAACATAATCCCAGGGGCTGCTCAGGGATAACCCAGCACTGCACTGCGTTGGACTAGAACAGACATCCAAGTGATCATTAGCAACAGCATCCCAGTGGCTGACTGCAGTCTGGTACAGGATTTCAGGGAATGGAAACACACCCATACTCACCTCTAGGCTAACTACACAGTTTGTAGATAGCAAACAAGTCACTTGTGGAACACTTGCCCACAGAAAAGTGTACAAGGAAATGTGCTTCCGCCTCACCAGCACCACTGAAACCCCAGCCTGGTTCTGGGAAATTAATCCACTCACATGTTGGGAACCCAGATGGTCAGCTCTATTCAAATTACAGACTAGTTCTATGTGGCCCAAGGCACTTAAAAGCCTTGTGGGTTTTAGGTGGACAGATGATAATAATGACTGCCATTTGTATAATATTTAAAGTTTGCAGAGCACCGTTTACATCTTGTCCATTTGATCCTTATAGCCATGCTGTAAACGTACATACTATTATTAGCTCCATTTTACAATCAAAACCAAAGCTGAGAGATAGATTATATTATGACTTGCCTAGACACACAAAAACTGCTTGAGGTGAGTTATAAACCGTAGTCTTTCGAACTCTAAATCTGAGCACTCTTTCCACTGGGCTGAAGCCTCTTAGTGACTACTAATCTAGGGTAAATAGAATTTCAAAAAGTCCTGAACAGGTCAAGTAAGGATAAATGGTAGATGTTGGTAGGATTCCTTTAGGGTTGAGTTGTACTCATGGAAGTCATCCTAGCTGTCCCCTCCCTTCTCACCACATCACCCACATACTTGGATGGATTCTTTACATGGGGATGTATAGATTGCCTTCAGTGGTGCAGATTGTAACCTATCATTCCTATTCATCTTGTAAAACTCATTCAGGTCTTCCCATGAGTTTTCCACAGGCGATCCACCCAGTGTACTGGAGGCCTTCTTCCTTTTCTCCTGACAAGAGGTGTGCCAGTGGAGTACACAAGTTATCAGTTATCCTTTGCTTTCTTCGCCTGACTTAACCTAGCTTCTTTAATGACATCTCTTGCTCTAGTTCTTTGTTGTTCCTCATTTACTATGTGTTTGTAGCTTGTTCACATCCACCTATCTCTCCATTGCCCTGAGTGGTACTCATTTTTAATTCTTTAAAGGCTGTAGTGTTTCATGACTTGCACCTACACAACACCACTAATAGAATATTGGTAGAAGAAGGGCCTTTCGTTTAAGAAGCTAAAGAGTCATTAAAGGGACTTTGTAGTTTCCTGAAGGTTGTTCATCTCTTTTCTCCCACTTAATTCTAGGTTCACTCAACTCATTGTTCATTTGCATCAACACACATACACACATTCTATAGGTTGTCCATTTAAATGCATGCCATAATCTAGTCAACAGGCATTCATTATCACCTTTGTTTTTCTATGTGGCTAGTTATGCCAAATGTTTTTATTTTATTTGTGCCCTTTTTTTAAATGCCAGATTTATTTCTGAATATCGAGCCTTCCCTTGAAAAAAAGATTTAGCAAAACCAAACCAAACCAAAAAATGCAGCTCAACAAAACCAACTGACACCTTGATCAACCATGTTTGATATTACATGCAATGTCTTACATCCACACTCACTCAACTCTTCAAAAAAAGAAGAGATTAGTCCAGGGGTGGGGAACCTGTGGCCTTGAGGGCACATATGACCCCTCTAGGTCCCCAAGTTAATCCCTTTGACTGAATCCAAACTTCACAGAACAAATACCCTTAATAAAAAGATTTGTTCTGTAATCAAAAAGGCAGGTTTAGAGGGCAGGGAGATCATACTGATGATTTAATGGCCATTGGGATCTACCATGCTCCTCAATAAACAATCTGAAACTTTCATATTAGTTTGCAAGGAGGCACAAAGGCCTGGCACATAATAGGTGCATAATTAATGCTTGTTGATTGATTATACTAGAGTGCTAATAAGGTAATGAATGTGATTCCCGTATAGATTATGGGCTTCACCCTACCTAAGTGTTTCATGGCCATATCGTATGCTGTGGATCACAAGGAAATGAGAATGTGCTTGGACCAGTACAAGTCCATCACTGCTGAAAAGCAACTACTACTACTCAAGTATATATCATTTGATGTTATATAATATCAATATTTATTGCTAAGCACTTTACATAGATTATTTCATTTGCTCTTCACAATAACCCTGTGAAGTAAGTACTTACAGATATTATTAATCCCCTCTTACACATAAGGGCACAGAGGCTCAAACTGGCATTTTCAAATTCAGATTTTGCCGATTCTGAGTTCAGTGGTCTTTCTATAACACCATATTGCCTCTCTAACACTAGTTTACTAACATGGATTGGAAATTTTCCTTTACATTAACCACAGTGTGAAGATTTGGTGTTTCAAGACCCATAAAAGGTATCAGGAATATCTATATACTTGATTATAAAAAAGGGAAAAAAGGTTTGGAGAGGAACCATTCTTGCCGATGTTTGTGATCAGAATAAACAAAACATGCTTCAAAAGAAGGAGCTTAGAACAGCTTCTCAAAATTCAGAGGTGAAATTAGGGTTGTTTTTGATTTTGCTGGTGGGGGTGGGGTGTACTGTGATATGATATACTATCATACTGTGGGAATGATAAAACTATCCTGATAGGCCTAACTCCTTGGAACAAAAAAGTTTAATGAAAATTGGAGAGGAAGTACAGCTTTGAATTTGGATTAAATGTACTGAAAATAATAATTTTATTTTTTTAAGTCAAATTAAAATGTTGGTTTATAAAATCATTCATTGCCTCCTGACTAGATTTTCCCATTATTTAGATGATCAGAGGGTCTAGTCTTTCAAGGACTGAAAGAGCAAGAGCTAGGCACAGTTACCCAGTCATCCCCTAAACTGGGTGTGGCAGCTCTTTGAACATTCAAACAATTCCTTATTCCACTTCTAAGATAGGTGAGGTGACCTGGATAGTAGCAATTTTGAAGTTCAGCAATTTAATCAACCCTGCAGGCATCTGAAGGCCTGGCCCTTTCACCCAATGGAATAATGAGCTTTCTGCCCAGCCAGCATGGCAAGAGAAAAATATAGAATGATGACAGTTGTAGGACCTCAGGGTTACTTCTTTTGCCCTGCCAGGGAACTTACCTTTTTGCTCTGAGGTATACCTAAATGGCTAAAGCTATTGCACAGACACCTTAGTTTCATTCCCACCATCACCCTCTCTACAAGCAAAAGGTACCTGAGAGCCAGTCCTTAGCCCAAAGCTATGGGAAACCTGCCAACACTTTCTTAGAGGATTCAGGCAATTCCAAGACAAATGGGGCAGGGGTTGGGTCAGTTACAATCCCTGTGTGACAGATGGGGAATCGCTAGCCATAGCTGGCGTTAGAGTCAGTCAGAATCCCTGAGGAAGAAGTAAGGCAGGGGAACCCAAACACTTTTTCAATGTATCCCACAACTGTACGTTACTCGATGACATCCCCGACCCTGCTCCCAACCCAAGCAGCCCAGAGTCCCTGGCAGCGCACCCACCTGGGGCACACATGCCCAGTAGTAGCCCAGGTAGAAGACGACGCAAAGGCCCAAGAGGAAAAGGACGAGCTCGCTCCAGGAGCCATCCTGCAGGCCTGGATGTGCGGTCAGCATCCTCAGCCCAAGGCTCACTTCTAGCTGCCCAGTTCGGGCTCCAAGGGCGAGTCTTCAACTTTGAAGGGAAGCCCCACCCCCAAGAACACTGGGCCCCACCCCGTGCACACGATTGGACGGTAGGGGCCCCGCCCCCGATGGTCCCCGCTGGGCCCCTCCCCTACAGGAGTCCCAGCTGGTGGACCAGAGAACAGAGGCGGAGAGTGAGGGGGAGGGGTAGGACCTCGACAATGCCGAAGGAACTGAGGCCGGGAGGGGTCAACCGGCCCGAAGGCACGCAGCGATTGAGTGTCAGAGCCGGACCCCAGAGCCCCCAGAAACCTTGGACATAGGCGCTACACCTGGGCTCCCGGCCGCCAGCTGTGCAGCCCCGAGCCAGAGAGCCGGCATGCGTTTTACCTGGGGGTCTTAAGCACCGTGTCCTCCTCCCTGGTCTCTTTTCTTACCGGTCCTCCTCAATCCTCTCCCTCTCCCTCGGATTTAGGAAGGATTCTCCCTCCCCCCACAAACAGTGCCACAACCCGCAACTGTCACGTGATCGCGCTGTTACACAACATCACACCTAGCACTCATAAACAAGGACACATCCCAGTCTTTCTCACATACATGGAAGCTGTGGCATACAACAGTTTACATCCAAAACACGCCCCTCTTTCTCTCGTGCTTCTTTCTCTTGTCCCTCCCTCCCTCTCTTTTCCTCCCCTCCCTCCTTCACTCTTTTCTTCTTTCATTTCTTCCTTCCCTTTTTCCTTTCCTTCCTCCTTCCTCTCGTTACTACCTCCTTTCTTCCTTCCTGCCTCTCTCCTTCCCTCCTTCCCTTTCTCCCTCCTTCCCTTTTTCCTTTTTTCCCTCCCTCCCTCCTTTCTTCCCTCCCTCTTTTTCTTCCTGTCTTCTTTTTCTTTCTTCCTCTCTCTCTCTCTCTCTCTCTCTCTCTCTCTCTCTCTCTCTCTCTCTCTCTCTCTCTCTGTCTCTCTGTCTCTCTCTCAGTCTCTCTCTCTCTCTGTCTCTCTCACACATACACTCACAAACCAAGTGGCACACACTGTAGTGATGTACAACATCCCCCACTGTCTCTGTCTATACATCCCATCCATCTGGGTCACACATGACTCATAAACTGTACAATCAAACATGCTTTCTCTATACACAGTGACAGACACAACAGATATAGCGATATGCAGCCAATGCCTTTCCCATCAGCAATAGCCTCTCATTGCTGTCATATGGTCACACACCCAGCACATGCCTCCCCCCACAAAGTGACACCCAGCAAGGTACACAGTCACATGCTCAACAACAACCGCCTCCTCACTACCCCCGCCAGTTCCCTTTTGTGTCTTGTCTCTGTATCTCATTGGTACAAATGATTAACCATTCAGTACAACATCGCCCCTCTGGGTAGCTGGGAAGTCGAGGGGAGGAATGACTGATGGGATGGCTAGGATGCAGCCTGGGTGTGTGGTAGGGCGGAGCTGTCTTCCCATGCCCTGTGGACTACAGATCTGCTGAGGTCTCCTGCTTTCCCTCTACCCCACCGCTCCGGGCAGAGGCCGAGCCTGTGCCCGTGCCCGCAGAGGGGAGGGAAACGTTTGGCGACGTGGAGCGGCCACGTGGAGCGGACCTGGGGCGGGGATCCGCCGCGGCTGCAGCGCGGCTGGAGAGACAAAGCCGAGGAGCCCTTCTCCGGCCCCCACAGGAGCTCACGCAGCAGGTGAGTCTGGAACCGGTCAGGAGTCCCAGGGCTCGGCAGGGGGGCTGGGCTGCCCACAGGGATGTGGGAAGGTGGGAAGGGTCCCAGCGTTTATTTGGAAGAGGGTCTGATGCTAGGGTAAATGACTGACAATGACAATGATAGTGACAGTGACAGGTAGAGTCCAGGTCTGGGTTTCAGAAGGTTTGAGTTGAATAATAAACATAAGGAAGGCTAATAGTGTGCTGCACCTGAGGAAACATCCCAATTGATAAAATAGTAGGCTGAATTCATTGAAGTGAAAGGTTTAGAACAAGGGAAGTGATAACCCCAGGCTCTTCTGGGAATTGTTTGATTAGACTTGAAGCATTGTTTCCACTTCTGGGGTCCACATGTCAAGAGAGAAATTGATAAGCTTAAGTATGTCCAGAGGAGGATGATCTGTGATGGTTAGGATGATGGGAGGAAGCCGGATGCCAGAGAATAACAGTGATGGTGGTAATATTCAAATAGTACTTTAACTTTAAGGTTGGTAAAATACTCCACATAGATTATCTCATTTGGTTCCCAGGACAACTGAGTAGTAGGTGCTATTAGTAATCCCATTTTACAGATGAAGAAACTGAGGCTGAAAGAGGTTTAGTAATTTACCCAAAGTCACACAGCTAGCAAGTGTCTAAGAGTAGCTACATGGCATGGTGAACAGAGTGTCCTCCCTGGAATCAGGAGGAGCTGAGTTCAGATCCCACTCAGATACTTACTTGATTAACCCTCTTTGCCTTAGTTTCCTTTATCTATAAAAAAAGAACTAGAGAAGGGAATAGCAAACCACTCCAGTATCTTTGCCAAGAAAACCCCAAATGGGGTCAGGGAGAATTGGACAGAACTGAAATGACCGAACAACAACAAACGACAGTAGTAAGCGTCTAAGGCAAGATTTGAACTCAGTTCGTTCCCTGGGGTCCAATGACACTTAGGTCACATGGGAAACATCTAAAGGATCTGGAAAACAGTTATACGAATGATTATGAGAATATCATTGTCTCTGTGAAGGGCTGTCACACGTACAGCAATAGGACTTGTTCCAGAGGACAGAACTAGGAGCAGTGAGTAGAAGTTATAGGAAGGCAGAACTCACTACAGGAATGTTCAGGAACCCATTTCTGAGGTGCTTTATGAATGCCTATCTGGGATGCTAGAAAAGACGACTGAGTTTCAAGTCCTTAGAACTTCTCCACTGAACTATTGCAATAGCCTTCTAATTTTTCTCCCTTCCCCATTCTTACTCTCCTCCCCAAGTCATCCTCTACCTAGCTACCAAATGATTTTCCTGTCTTCTATGCCTGAAATATACCTGCTACCTTTAGAATCCATTTGTGGTTGCTTTAGTCATGTCCAAGTCTTCGTGGCCCCATTTTGGATTTTCTTGGCAAAGATACTGGTTTACTCTTTCCTTCTCCAGCTCATTTTTACAGCTGAGGTAACTAAGGCAGAGTTAAGTGACTTGTCCAGGGTCACACAGCTAGTGTGTATCTGAGGCTGGATTTGAACTTAGGTCTATCCTGACTCCAGGCCTGGAGCTCTCTAGCTGCTCTTTAGAATCCAGGGTTTCCTTCAAAGCTCTCAGTTCAATCACTGATTTCTAAATAAAGCCCTCCCTGTCCCCCACCCCCACTGCTAGTGCTCTCCTTCCCCAACTATCTTGTATTTATCTTGTACTGATTTTAATAGGTATATGTTGTGTACCTCAACCACTATAGAATGTAATCTCATTGAGAGCTGATATGTCATGCTGTCCTTGTATCCTAGTGAGTAGAATAATGTCTGACATATAGTAGGCCCTTAATCTATGCTAGTTGAGTGACTGAGGGACCTCTAAGGTTCCTCCTGGTTCTTAAGACTCTGAATCCTTGAAATGCTGTGTCTATGAAATAAATTCATATTGAATACTGACCTTGCAGAGGATTAAAAAATAGATTAGTTATAGCCCTCTTCAGTTTAAAAGGAATTTGAAACTTGGTAGAGAAGATAAGGTATCTTCATAAATGACTAAAGTCCAAGGTAGATTATGAGAAATGTCATGAAGGACAGTAACCAAAAATGCCTTTTGAACGGGACTTTGAAGCATGCAGAAGATTTCAGTGGGCACAGATGAGGGTAAGAAGGGCATTTCAGGGAGCAAGCATCAAAACAAAGACTTGGGGGGGGTTATTAAAGAGATCAGTTTATACAATAGCAGCCATCTTGTAAAGATAATCAACTCTGAAAGACTTAGTATCTTTGATCAACACAATGATGACCACAATTCCAAGGAGCCAGGATGAAACATGCTGTCCACCTCAGGAAAGAGAATTCTCTTTCCATCAGTTGATGGATTCGGAGTACAAACTGAAGCCTATTTTCTTCAATCTCTTTTTCTTGGAACATGGCTGATGGGAAAATTTATTTTGCATGTCTATAATATTGATCATGGATTTTCTTTTTCTTACCTTCTCATTGGGTTGGGGAGGGAGAGAAGGAAAGAGAATTTTGATCTGAAAATAAAATAAAATTGAACTCAATTATTTTAAAAAAAAAAGGACAAGAGTAATAGGCATCATCAAAGAACTGTATTGCAGGGATAGAAGATGGTCATGCGGCAAGGGCAAGGGCTTCACATGGACAGCCAGAGTCCTTCACTAATTTGTACTCTTGTAGGGCAGAAAATGAGAAGGGCCTCTAGCATTTGGGTAGACATCTTATGGCAACTTTTGGGAAAACATGAAGAAGGATGAGCAGACATGGAGTTGTAGTCAGCATTGTTGAAGAGAACTCTCAAAATGATGAGACCACAGACCAATTGAGTTTTTGAATGTTTAAATTGCTTGGCCATTTGTTATATTTCCTACCATCTCCTGATTGGTGTGCAGTGGGGAGGGTTACCTCAAGTGTAATTCATCATTAGTACCAACTAGTGCTAGCATTCAGCAAGCAGAACATCTGTGGACATATGTCTTCTTTTTTTTCCCTGGGAAATTAAAAATAATTCTTAAAAAAGAGATAAGGTGTATTTGGGGGAAACAGAAGTAATCTGTCAAAGAGGATAGAGGGCCAACACTTAGATCCCTAGCTTCATTCCCATCCTTTGGGTTTTTCTGCATACTATCTCTCAAAGCTTTCAGGTTCCCAGCTATGTTTAGGGAAGAAACATAAGGAAGAACAAAGATAAGCAGGGACTCAAAGTTACTTAGGTAACTAACTGTTCTTGCTGCTGCGTCTCGAGTTGTTGATCACCATTTCGACCACATCTGACCTTCCTCTCTGCCCCTCTCTCCCGAACCCCCATGTCCAGGAATAATTTAGCAGAGTCCCAAAAAGAGGGTAGAATTTCCCTCCAGTCTTTCTCAGCTGAGGGGAAGGATTCCTTCCTGACTGACTCTTTATCCAGTCATCTTTTGACCCAACCCCAGCCATCTGGGGACCCAAGGAATTAATCCATCAAGAGTTTGAGTAGCATATGCCCTTTTAGCAGAAGCACAGATGCCCACAGAAAGGGGCCAGAGTACAGACTTAGCACTGTGTTCCATTATCTTCCTTACATTGTATTACTCCACTGTGTACCTATTGTTTTTACTTTATGACATCACTGAGATTCACCCTCAGCTCGAACACCTCCAGTGATAGAGAACTGTATCTCTATAACTTTTACCCCTGCCCCCACCATCCCATTCACTCCATTCATGTTCAGTCATCATATAGGTAAATGGCATTACGATCATAAACATGAATATACAAGCATGTGTGCATATTTACATATATGGTGAGGAAGAAGGTAAGTGGATGATGATGGGAAAAAGCTGGACACCAAATGATGATGATGATGATGACTGACATTTACATAGTACTTTACGGTTTATAAAGTGCTTCACATAAATTATCTTATTTGATTCTCAGAACAATCCCTGGAGGTAATTGTCCCCATTTTACATATTAGGAAACTGGGACTGAGAAAGGTAACTTGCCTAAAGTCATACTATAAGTGTCTAAGGCAGGTTTCAAATTCAAGTCTTCTTGATTCCAAGCCCATCGCTAGATGCATTTCATAAGGGCAGATCTAACATTATGAGTAGGTGGAGCCATATGGTCTTATGAACTCTAAAGAGTCTCCCTTGAATAAAATTGTTATCCTCCTCACTATAATGATATTCCATCATTATAGATAAATTCCTTTGAGTTAACAAGTGTCCTATTTTCAGATGTAAATTCTGCAAGGTACTCCTTTTGAGAGCTGATCACCCTTTAACCATGAGATAATCTTGTTAGTTGCCCGCTGAAGTTCATAATCCAAGGGTTGTTGTGTTCATCCTTGGTTCTCGAAGAGGACCATGACATCAAGATAATGACATGACTTGCAGTTGACTCTGATTTGAGTGAGGGTCACTTCCCTCGAAAAAAATAACCCAAGGAAATGGGAGTTTTAATGGGGAATGGAGGTGGGGGTTGGGCTGAGGGTGAGGAAAAAAGGAAAAAAAGGGGAATTTTAGAGGAAGTATATTGTATATTGTCCCGAGCTAGAAGTCTAGGTAGGGCATGGAGTGGAGAGCTCTGGGCAGTCTCACAGCAGCATGAGCCCTTGAGGCAGCCAGGTGCAGAAAATCCTTCCAAGTGTTACTTATATGCAATATTATTTTTTAATATGATATAAACTCCTTGAGGGCGAGGTCAACTTCATTTCTGTCTTTGTTAACTCCATCACCAGCACAATGCTTGATGCATTATGTACTAGGCACTTAACTGTAATAATAATGCTAATACTAGTGATAAAAACAGTAATATTAGCTAATACTTATATAGCAATTACTATGTGCCAGGCACTGTGTGAGTAAGCACTCTTCCCATTATTCTGTCATTTGATATTCACAACTTTAGGAGGTGGGTGGTATCCTCATTTTACAGGTGAGGAAACTCAGGCAAACAGGTTAAGTGACTTGTCCAGGGCCACACAGCTAGTGAGCATCTGAGGCAGACATCAAGTCCAGATGTTCCTAAGTCATAGAACTGGATGGAAATTTGGAGATTATTGGTTCTGTTCCCAGTTTCTTACAGTACTGACCATGTCTGTCTCTGCCTCTGCCTCTCACTTTTTGTCTTTCAGTCAAGCTTGTTTTTCTTCCAGTCTCTGTCTTTCCTTAACAATATCTAGGTCTTTCTCTTTTTTTCCCCTGGAGTTCTCTGTGCATTCTTTTTTTCTGTCCTGCCCTGTTCTTGAGTTCTACCCCAAGAATAGTAAGGTTAGGACATAGGGGCTGGGGAGACTAGTACATGGTAAGGGGGGATAGGTGGGAAGAGAGGCAAGAGTCCTGGTTTGGTGGCAGTGAAAAGGGTTTTGGAAAAGGTGTTGATCTGCAAGTCAGAAGATAAATTAGTCCTTATTCTGCCACTAACTAGTTGTGTAACCTTGAGTGACTTATCCCAGTTTCTCATCTCAGTGCCTCAGTTTCTTTATCTGTAAAAAGAGGGAATTGACCCAGGAGATCCTGAAGGTCTCTTCCAGCACTTTCTATGGTCCTTCCCTTGGGAATCTTGTCCTATACCAAGCACAATGCTGTAATTAAGCTCTGGGAGGAAGAATAATAACAATTGATATTGTTATGGTACTAAGACTAGAAAGTGCTTTATGTCACAATGATCCTGTTAAGCGCTGCACATGCTACTGTTCCCATTTTACAGATAAACTGAATCTCAAAGGGGCCATTAAAAGATTTGCTCACTAAGCACATAGCTAATGTCTATATGGCAAGATTTGAACCCAAATCTCTCCTGATTCCAAATCCAATGCCTTTTTCATCATCCACACCGGCAGCAGAGGTGGAAACCCTCGAATTCCTGACTCTCTGACCTCAGTCTTGGCTCCAGCTTCAGGAAAGATGCTTTCCTTGTCACTGTTGCTGTGCCTGGTATCTATGGGTCAGGCTGCTCCCAAGGATGGGGCTACCAGGTAAGTGGGGCAGGTGGTACATGTGGGAGGAGGATGGGGTTGGGAGTGGGGAGAACCCAGGGGCACCTGAGAAGGTGGAGTTGACCATCTCTATCTGTGAAGGTAGTTTCCCCACATTTAAGAGTTCTCTATAAAAGTCAACACCAAAATTGTGTTGGCTAGTATTTCTTCTGTGACCTGTTCTCACTCTCTCATTCTCCACCTTTACACATACAGAAAGAGAGAGAGAGAGAGAGAGAGAGAGAGAGAGAGAGAGAGAGAGAGAGAGAGAGAGAGAGAGAGAATGCCAGGAAGCTGCAAAAAAAGAGGAATACAAACTCTAAAGCTGGAAGGGAACCTGGAGGAGATGCCTTTTTTACAATGGGGAAACCGAGGCCCAAAGAAGTTGCCCAAGATCAGGTGGAAAGAAGCAGAGCTGAGATTCAAACTCCAGTCTTCTGAATGAACCAAGGTTTTTCCTTCAGGGAGGCAAGAAGGCTTCAGTGGCCGGTGTGCCCTTTCCCCTGGGTCACTGTCTCTTGGGACCCTGGTGAGAGAATCACTTTTCACTCTCCTATGCTGAGAAATATCTTTGACTCCCTATGTCTGAGGGACTTGAAGAACATCCTGAAGGGCCTGATCTATGCCTCTGAAGGGCGGCTTCACAGTAAATGGCTGCTCCTTTGCTTCTCTCTCCAGGGCCGAGGCTGAAGCAGGACCTGATCTGCAGTCTAACCCGTTTCAGTCAGGCCCTGAGCAGTTACAGTAAGTAAACTAGGAGGGAGAGGGTGGGAAGAGAAAGGGGAGCTCCCGGGGCTGGAAACCTGGGATCTCCCAAGTGCTGATCTTGTGTTCTTCCAACAGTTTGCTGCAGAACTACCTGAAGGGACTGGGACAGGCCTCTGGGGACCTGGAACAGCTGAGCCGAGAACAGGGTGAGCTTGGGTCAACAAAGATGGACAGAAGACTTACCTGAGTGTGCCAAAGGACTGAGGGTGGGGAGTCATTGTTCAGTCTTGTTGTCCTCTTTTATCCTGCCGCCTCCCCTAACCCAGCCTCTCTCCCGCAGTGCTGTTATACCTCTTTGCGCTCCACGACTTTGACCAGAGTGGACAGCTGGATGGCTTAGAGCTTTTGGTTATGCTAAAAGAAGCTCTGTTTCCTGGGGCCCAAGCTTCATCTTCTACAGCTCAGGTATGGACTGCTATTCAAGATTCCCAGCCAGAGAAGAGCTTGCTGTTTTCTAACTCTGGTACCTGTCCAGAGCTCTCTAGGGCTCTGGGTGGGTATGGTGAATGCCAGAATGGCCAGTGATAGGGATCCTGAGAACATCTCAAATTGTTTCAAGGCCTGGCAGGTGCAAGCCCTGGCAATGACAATAACCAACCTGGCTGTGTTGCTACAGGTGATCAAAGTAGTCGACAAAGTGCTGGAAACCCAGGACCTGGACAGAGATGGACTGGTGACACCTGCAGAGCTGCTTACCATCCCTGGAGATGCTCTGGGGCACAAAGAGACACAGGAGTCCTCTGTTCCACCTCCCCAAGACTCAGAACTTGTTAACAGTCCTGCCATGCTAGCTATAAAGCTATTAGAACAAGGCACTGGGAAGGTCATGATCCAGGAGGGGGCTGCAGGCCCTGGAGGGGAAGATGGAGAGGCCATAGATCCTGGGCAGGAGGCTAGGAGCCTAGGGGAGGCCACAGGCATTGGAGAGGATAGAACGAAGGCCACAGATCCTGAGCAAGAGGCCAAGAGCCTGGGGGAGGCCGCAGGCCCTGAAGAGGAGGATGGAAGGAAGGTCACAGACCTTGAACAGGAAGCCAGAAGCTTGGGGGAGGCCATAGGAGGCCCTGGAGAGGAAGTGGGATACCAAAGTGAAGCTGGAGAGGAGGTCAAGGGTCCTCTAGGGGAGCTTGGAGAAGGGATGGAGATTATTGTGGCCGAAGTGGGAACCCTAGAGCTAGAAGAGCATTTGGAGCCTAGAGAGCTTCCAGGTGAGTTTGGAGGTCATGCAGTTCAGCTGGAGAATGATGAAATGTGAGTGTTAGGGATGAGGTCACAGTCCTGGAAGCCTCAGTCCCACATGCAGAGAGAGAGAGAGTGAGAGAGAGAGAGAGTGAGTGAGTGAGTGAGTGAGTGAGTGTGTGTGTGTGTGTGTATAACTGAGGTTCAGGTTATAGAGCAATAGTCACAACCTACCCTGAAACTGGACTGTCATCCCAGAAAAAGCAGGTAGCAACTGGGTCTGGTCACAAGCCCATGGACTTGTGCTTAATGACCAAGAACTGAATAGTGTTTGCCTCATGGGACACTTGGCTACATGGCTAGTCCAGGTGAATCAGTCGGGCTTTGGGAAAAGGGTGAGTGGGCAAATGGCTCTAAGTAATCCTGGGATGCACAGACCTGTGGCCTCTTTGTATAAAAGTCTGAGAGAATCTGAGCCAGGGTAGCTCCAGGTCAACCTGTGAAATGGGAAATTTCTATTTGGTGCCAATAAATGCCCTTCAATCCTTTTCCTCGTACTTCACTGCACCTGTACTGTCCCTGGGTCACCCACCATCTCTTCCCCGGCCTATTTTCTCCCTCTCCAACCCCATCTGTCCTTCCTCAGTGCTCCTATAATTCCGACTCTGCTAGCTCTCTTAAATCCATGTTTGTGTGTCCCTGTAACACTTCTAAGAACACCCCAAGTATCTAGAGCTCTTAATGTCTAAACTGCTTGGCTCACTGCAGGGTGGAGAACACTGGCTGACCTAAGGCTGATAAAGCTTTACTGCTAGTCTTGTTGTACAGAGAAGTAAACTGAGGCTCTGCAGGTATAAATGATTTGGCTGAGATCACCCAGCTCTGTAGTGGGTGTAAGAGAAAGGGTTTCAATTTGAACTTCCCAATCCAGGGTTCTTTCCAGTATCTTGGGCTGCTTTTTAACAGGGGAAGAAGGGACTCTACTGGTGGGACTTGAGGTAGGACAGGTCATCTGGGAAGAGATTTGAGGGCAGAGGTTAGACTCCCTAAACTTCAAGCCTGTACTGGGGGTTATCTACACCAACCACATTCAGTGTTAAGGCCAGTCACAAGCTGACCAAACCAGCCCAGGTCCCCCAGAGTCCTTAGGATCAGGGATGACCTGGGACTGATCCAGAGGTACCTGACGTTGATGAGGTCCATGTCAAATAATCTTTTATGCCATGGAGAACTGAAGGGCAACTCCATCAAGTTCCATTCAGGAAATTACTGAGTTGCAACAGGGCTCTGAAACAACCAGGCAAAAGTTTATGCATGTTCTGGGGAGGCACATATCTGGACCTCTCAGGGATAGGTGATAGGGTTGGGCTATTTTTCACCATCCAGGCAAGTCAGCTGAGCTGTACAGTCAATAAAATTCTGCACTTTGAAGACTCAAGTTCAAATTCTGCCTCAAAGAGCTACTAGCTGTATGGAAAGTCATCTAACCTCTCTTGGCCTCAGTTTCCTCATTGGTAAGAAAGATAAGAGCACCTACCTCTTAGAGTTGCTGTGAGGCTCAAATGAGATAATTTAATGCCAAAATCCTTACAAACTTTGACGTGCTATATAAATGTGAGCTATTACATTCCTGAAACCTATGATTTTGTGGCAGCCCCTCCTACTTGGAGGACAGCAAAATCTGCTCACACTGGTGGGAATGGCAGGAGCTTGTGCTCCCCCAGTTTAGCCTCTGGAGATCCCTTGCCCTGCTCCATGTCACAAGGAGGCATTCCACTTTAGTGAAGGAAAAGTTAACATAAATGTGAAACATTTTATTCCTCCCTGGAGTTTTAGGTATCAGACAGAAAAGAATATGCGCTAGAGCCCGCAGCATGGAACACATACCAAAGTTGTTTCTCCTGTAGGTGGCTCTGGCCTAGGGGAGGTTACTCCCACCAGGATGAATGCAAGTGCATTCTAGAAAGCCTCCAGCCTCAGCCAGATTCAAACCCTGCAAGACACTGAGGGGCCAGACACTGGCTTGGTGGAAGAATGTTTATTTGATTTGAAGAGGGAGATAGCAGAGATCGGAGCTGTGGGTAGGCTACGGAGCTCCAACCCAGGCTGCACCTTCTCTGCAAACTGGATGGCCCCGACACCAGGACAGGCAGAGACACCCAGCAATGCCCTGGCTTCATTCCTCCCCTAGAACTAGCTGAGGTTGTGCCTTGATGTCTGGTGCCGTCACACGATTCCATCGTAGCCTTGTATCCCACACTTTCTGCCTGCTATTTGGCAACCAAAAGTCAATGCCTCTTGCATGCTTTTCCCTGAAAGGACAAGTAGCTTAGTGGCTCTCACTGACCATTCACCTGAAGAGTCCTTAGCTTCACCATGTCAGCCCCACTACCCTCCAAGGTCCCTGCCCTTGCGCTTGGATGGCAGTACTTACCCTGGGAAAGGCTGAAGATGACAGAGGCATTGAAGGTGTCTCCAGCTCCCAAGGTATCTACCACACGGGGTGGAGGGAATGCATCAGAGTGCAGGAGCCTTCCATCGGGGCCCAAGGCATCTGCCCCCTCCTCTGCCCATGCACATATGAGCACAGCCCTGTAGAATACTCCATTCAGCATAGGAAGAAACCCAAGAGAACTCAAATATGCGAAGAAAGCCCAGAGATGCAGGCAAGGCAGGGTATTTCACAACTACAGACTCTCATGCGTCATTCTGGACACCAAGTACACACACCAGCCTCCCTTTGTCCAACGGCTCTGACTTATTCCAAAGGAACAGGAATCACTAAGGAACCCCACCCTGCTCCCGACCATTTCCAGCTCACCCTTTCCCTACACGGCTGTATAACCCCTTTAGAGTTTCAGCTGCTGACTGAAATCCCATGTGCCTGGCCACATCCTTGCTGACAAAAACCTAGTAAAAGAGGAGAGAGATGAGAGGACTAGTTAACCTAATACCAACTCCCCAACCGTGTCCCTATCTATTCAACTATTTCACTCCTGGGCTGTCCCCAGCTCACCCTTTGTCCATGTCTGTACAATCTTAGCCCTGGCCAATCCTGTGTAATGGGAAGTAACAGGATGAAATAGAAAGGCCGTTGGCCTGGGAATCAAAAGTCCTGGGCTCAAGTTCTGGCTGTGAGACTTAAGACTTTTTTGAACCTCAGTTTATCTGTAAAATGGAGATGGCAATGCTTGGCATGCTTGTATCACAAAGTTGTGGTGACTATCACCACATACGTGAAAGCAATTCCTGAAACACGAAAAGCATTATGTAAACATTAGGTTTTACATTAGTTTGTTACTACTACTAAGTGTGTATATGTGTGTGTGTGTGTGTGTGTGTGTGTGTCATAACATCATACGCAGTGGCCAAAGGATACTGTGACCTTTCTCCAGGTACATACTTCTGAATAATTCACTTCAACACATATTTACTCAGTCTACTAAGTGCCACACATTGGGGATACAAAGACAAAAAACAAATTACATGGTCCTTGCCCTTAAAAACTTTATATTTTACTGGCAAAAATAGAGAGAGCTCCTCTGACACTAGTACTCAGGCTGGCTCCTAGTCAAGGGTTTGTCCTAGGCCTTCTGGGGTGGGGGAGGAATCCTGAGACATTCTAGGGGGGCACCTTACAGCAAAAAAGAGATGAACCCAGTTCATTCTAGATCTGTTAGGATGTTGTCAGGACCGATTAGGGCCTCGAGGTTAGTTCACTACTCTAAGCAGCCCCTGGATCTCTGGGGCAGCAGTTGTCTTAACTCTGTGATGGCTGGAAATTGTTCCCAATGTGGCCAATCTGGCCCATGATGCTGGCTTCCACCCCTGTCTCCACCCCTCCTCACCCCCAATCCTGCAAGCTGTCTGACCTCCAGGAGATGGTAATGTCACCAAGACTGGAACTCTGGGGCATACAAATCCTGGTCTGCACTTAGTGGGTAAAGATACTGGACACTCCCAAGGGGCAACACATCATTCATACACCAAAGGTCAACCAGGGAGTCAGGATCTGGGATTTGTTTGGTACAAGCAACCCTGTTCTTCCTCCTCCAACTCTCCCTTTCCCAAACAGCATAGGATCATAGATTTAGAGCTGGAGGGTACCTTAGAGACTGTCTACTCCAACCTTCTGATTTCATAGATGAGGAACTGAGGCTGAGAGAGACTTAAGTGACTTGCCCAGGGTCATATATCCTGCTGGGCTGGATCTGAACCAATTCAGATCTTTTGGACTCCAAATCCAGGCCCCTGTCCACTATCTCTATCTCCTAGGGCCTGTCTGCAGGACGATGGTGCTCCTAGGTCACTTGTAGGGGCTTCCAGAAGCAGAGGATATAAGGAGAACTTGGTGCTAGTACAGGACGTGGTGGAACCTGACTATGGTCTCCTAAGGCACTCACCACATCCCCATAGGCAAAGAGCTGGTATAACTCTTCCCTGGGTTTCTCCACCTCCACAGATATCTTGATCTGTTGTTCTCGGGGAAGCCTCTTGTTGTGCTGCTCTATCCGCTGCAGCATCTTGACCTGTTCAGATGCATTCCGGCCCTAGGCAAGGGGAAGAAGTGGGGAAAGTGAGACTACCCTCCCTTTAGATCAGGGGGGCAGAGTCTGTGTCTCTACCTTCAACTTTCAGGGGTTTCAAACACTAGCTTGTCCCAACCCAGTGACAAATTGTCTAATAAGAGCCCTTGACAGAGCAGGGACCAAGGTTGGAGGACAGGGCAACTGGCCTCCAATATGATCACAGGACGACTATCACCAGCCCTCCAAAGGCTGTCAGGTATGGCAGGATAAGCTCCAGCAGGCCTCAGCAAAGGAGCTATGCTGCATGGACATCAACGCAGACCAGCTCTGAGCTCTCTGCAAGGAGCCAGGTACCAATCTTGAATCAAAAGAATTCCCCAGGCTAACCTTACCTGACTGTCCAAACTCAAGTTTCACTCATTTGAGCCTCAACACATGAGGCTTTTACAGGTATATTTCCTAATAATTTCACTATTAATCTCTAGGGGATCCAAGACCCAAGCCTAGTTAGCTCCCACCACAGGTGATAAGACACATAGACAATAAACAGCCAGCAGACAAAGAAGTCCCTGAGTCTGTATTCTTGGGAGAGAATGAAAGAAAGCAAAGTGTCAGTCTGAATCCCTAGAGAGTTCAGTAGGGCTTACCTCGAAATGGATCCACTTGTACCGGTTCAGGTCAACCTTTTCAAAGTCCTTTGCTGACACATCTGGCAAGTTTCTGGAGGGTGAGCAAAGGATGGAGGGGAAGGAGAGGTGACATGTGGAATAATCAGAGAAGCTGGAAAGCTCTGGTCTTCAACCCTAATTCCCAGCCCAAGTGCTGCTTTGCAGCATAGCCAAAAAAAAATTTAATCAACAGCATACTGCTGAAAAATCAGACTCTCTCCAGAAAGGTATGCTCAAGAATGAGGTAGTGGAGAGAATCCATTATATTCCTGCCAAGATGGGGTGATCCCTATATCTGTGCTGGCATTTACCCTAATAAGGCATTAAATTCAGAATGCAGTGTTCCGAATTGTAAACCAGGCATCTTAGGAGGTCCCCACAGATTATATGTAGCTTTCCAAAGGAAGATCCGTTAGGGCCTGGAGAATCGCTGAAATGGATGGCCATCTGCTTATAGGTTACCTAGGCAGCAGTTAAAGCTCATATGTAGGGTAAGAGGATCTAAGTTAATATTTGACTGTCCCTGGGACCCTGAGCACGGATGCTCCTGATGGGAAGCTGTGTGGTACATTACCCCATCTATCCCCCAGGCATGTAATAAACTCTGGATAGGTAAAAGTGACCTCAATCATGAGAGTGTCTTGATTTCCACCTACCCAACCCTGACTCAGCCCATACTCCTCTCCAACACTTTTGGGGAGTGGGGAGAAGAAAGATCAGCTGGAGGTTCTTCCTGAGTTCTAGACATTAATAACTAATACAATCCAGTCAGTCCACCCTCCTAGAAGGCAGAGATTAGGAGTAGAGAGACTTTCATCTCTAAGGCAGCTGTTGTCCAACTCAGGCAGTCTAGGGACAGCTCTCATTCTTCAATCCTGGGGATCTTGAGGCAATTACTGGAGGCCAGTACTAAGCCCAAGGAAGGGAAGATGCCTCTGCCTCCAGAACCCTTTGTGCCAAGCACAATAATAAAGTATGGTCTTTTTCGTGAGAGCTCTCTCTACAGGCATCCCAATCTCAGTTGGATGTCAAGATGAAGGGAACATGCCAGTTCTATCACTGGCCCTGGCTACTAAGAACAAGAGGCTGATCTTCCCCAAACTGAATGGGCACATTGCACTCCATTATATTACACCCCCTTCACCAAGCCCATCTGGCTTTAAGATAATTTTTCTTTACCCAAATGCAGGGGCTGATTAGCTAATGATGAAGGAATCAGAATACAAATTAAATTAGTTAAGTGCCCACCCCTCCATGGTGCACAGCAGAGGTCAAACCACCAGGTTTAGCAACATCCGCTCACTACCCACCCAACTTTGCCCTAATTAGAGATGATTCAAAATCATTTTCTGGCTCATTGTATGGGCAATTACAAGCAACAGGAAAGGCCAGAGAAGTGGACAGCAGAGATGCCCACAATGGCCTGTGAGGGAAGACAGAGGACCTGATTGGTGGGTTGTGACAGGGACTAGTCTTACGTGTCATAGAGGACAATGGTGCGGGAACCATTGGAGTTGTTGACAATGCAGCAGGAGCAAGGTGTTTCGCCTTTGTTCTGCCAAGCCACCTGTGACACGTCCACGCCCCGATACTTAAAGTCATTCACCAGGAAGCTTGGGGTGGAGTATGAGGTCATGGGATATAGGGGGGAGGGGGAGACACAGGTTAGAGCCTATGCATGGCACAGCCCTCTCATGGTGACTGGAAGTATGCCTTAGAACACCTGGGGTACTGTATGGCAAGAGATGAGTCCTGGCCTAGTCCTGGGTATATCTCTATTGATGGGAACAGATGTACACACCTGTTAGCGTGCAGGATGGTACGGCTGCCAGTGGCTGCACTGATGATGACAGTGGAGATGGGGACGGAGCCCACACGCTGGGGGACTGTGTAGCGCAGATCCACAGAGTATCGGCGAAGGTCATCCAGGACAAAGCTGCCAGGTGTGGGGGGAGTACCACACTGGCGAGCAGTTTGACAAAGGGCCTGGGGGCAGGAGGGGGCTGACAGGAACACCTGGGGCCCTAGAAAGCAGGTGAATGATAGGAGAGCAAGCAGCACAGGCAAAGACAAGGGTAAGGCAGTTTAACCCCTAACCCTGGAACCACCTCCCAGGTCACAAAAGAAGCAGGAAGGAACAGATGTGAAAGCAGCAAAATGTGTATGGAAGCGGGGCAGTGGGGAGGGTAGTTAGGACAAGTTTCTTTAGGGGACCTCACACAAAACAAAATCTGTAGTTTGAAGCAGGTAGCTACTAGACTAGCTGCATTACTGAGGCCAGTTAGCATCATCTGCTTCAAAACTCCTGTCCAACTGAAGTGGTGCCAAGAGGTCAGACCAGGCCTTCCAGCCTGAGGACCCAGAGCACAGGCTTGTGAGGCCTGCTCTATCCCCCAAGGGGCTTGGGGTCTTTTTTGACCTTCAGGATTTTCTAGGAATCCCCAGAAACTCCAACAGCCAGAATGAGTCTGAAATTAGTTCCTGTAGTCTAGAGACTCATAAGACCAAAGAATACTAGCGCTGAAAGCGAGATTGTCTATCCAAATTTCCTCATCTAACAAAAGAAGAATCTGAGGCCCAGAGACATTTTACATACCGCTTATATGCCAAGTACTGTGCTAAGGGCTTTACAATTATTATTTTATTTGATCCTTTCAACAGCCCTGGGAGTTATGTGCTATGATGACCCTTTTAAAGAAGAGGAAACTGAGGCAAACAGAAGTTAAGCCATTTGGCCAAGATCACCCAGACAGTAAGTGTGTAAGACCACGTTTGAACTCTGGTCTTTCTGACTCCAGGCCCAGCACTCTGTCCACTAAGCCACCTAGCTGCCACATGCTCTTCTGAGCCAACAGGAACTGTCACCATCCTGCTCTGTGCCAAAAGCTGAGCAGAATTAATGATTGATGATCGAAGTGATACTTTGTCCCCCAGCATGAATCCACATGAACACCCTGATGGTACTCTGGCAGGACACTACCACTCCATTTTGGGATACTCAGGTCCCAATTGGAAGTTCCCCTACCCCACCCCTAGTCACTGATACTTTTGTGTTAAAAATTATTTCTAAGGTGTCAGTAATACAAAAACCCCGCTTATGGCTCTGTAACATAAAGTCCCTTTCAAGGTCTACAATTCTAGGATTCTATTCACTTCCATTTCCTTCTCTATCATAGCCTCCCAGGAGGCACCAACTCTCTGTGAGGCTGCTATTTCTTCCTTCTCCCCTACAGTGCCTGGTAATATTGGCACCCTCCCCACCTACCTACACACACATTTTAAACAGGCAGCTACTTGACTAGGGGCATTACTGAGGCCAGTTGGTATCATCTGCTTCAAAACTTCTGTCCAACTGAAGTGGTCCCAGAAGGGTCAGACCAGGCCTTCCAGTCTGAGGACCCAGAGTACAGACTTGTGAGGCCTGCTCTATCCCCCGAGGAGCTTGGGGTCTTTTCTGACCTTCAGGATTTTCTAAGAATCCCTAGGAACTCCAACAGCAGAATGAGCCTGGCACTTAACCTAAAGATTTGGAATATGAAAAGTTGAAACCTGACACCTGAATTTACTTCCCTATTGGTCACTACTCATTTAAGATTTCCCAGGCCACCTCATGCATGTGGCTTCACATCCAAAGCACTGGGATCCCTACTGAGATGAACATTTCAAACACACTAGGGGTACAAAGGGCTGGTGCACCACAGCTCAGTAACCTGGCAGCTTGCCTGCTACCCACAACGGGCAAAGTTTGGGCCTCACCTTCCCGATAAACACTCGCTGAATCTGCAGAGCCTAGGGTCAAAGGGCTCTTGGGTACTTGCAATGCCTGACAAAAGGACAGTGTGGACCACATGCTGAACTAATGGTCAACTGACAATGGGGAGATGTAAAAGTCATAGTTACAACTTTACTACCTACTTTGTGGGTGACCTTGCACAGGCCCCTTTCAGTGGTTCAGAATGCTCAGCAGCAGGATAAACGAAATGTGCATTTAGCAAAGAGGAACCATCCGGAAAAACCGCCTTTGTTTTTCCCCTTGGCCTCTTCACAGATATTCACACCCAGGGAGCATATAGAGAGGAAAGGGAAGGTGAGTTCTTAATATTATTTCTGCCCTAATCCAAAAGTACAATATATACATTCAAGCACAATATAATCATTCATTGCAACAATAATTTATTAAGTACCTACTGCATACCAAGTGCAAGGCACTGGTGATACAGAGGAATAAATCTTAAGTCTCTGCGCTTCAGGAACCTTCCATTCTTTTGGCTAAAAATAGCTTTAGAAATGATAGAAAAGCATGTTGACTGGTCTAAAAGAAAGTAAGGAAATGGAAAACAGGAGGAAAAAGTCAGCAGTAGGGAAGAGCCAAGGAAACAAGCAAGAGCAAAGGACTGCATATCTCTGGAAATAAAGCCTTAATAAGAAGAAAACTAATTAAACATTCTGGAACTAAAACTGCATACTTAACAATTCTCCACTGGGATACTTTTTCTCCCATTTCCCCTCCCCACTTAAAGCTACAGATGGACCTTAGACATTGTTTAATTCAATTTCTTCATTTTAAAGATGAGATTAGGGTCCAGAAATGACAAGTGAAATCCTTGGGAGAGCAGAACCCATAGCTAATCTTTGGGAACCATTCTCTTTCCCCTCCTCTACATGGAGCTTCATCAGGAATATATCTCCCTCCACTGGTATTGCAGAGGCTAACTCTCCTAAGAGGTCAGGTTTTCTCCATACTCACTCAGCAACATGACCTGGTGCCAAGGAGCCCATGAAAGCACAAGGAGCTCCTAGGAGGGAAAGGATGGTACAGGAGTTGGAGGCATTGCCACCACGTTGCCATCTCTGGGTCAGGCACCTAAAAGGAAATGAAGGCCACTATTATCTTCAAAACCTAGAACATTAAGACTACACATTCCATCCTTACTTCCTGAGGACAGAGACTGTTCCATTTTTTTGAATCTATAGCTCCAGCACGCAGCATAGCCTGCAACACAGTAGGTGTTTAATAAATGCATGCTGAACAAATGAATCTATTACTAGACAAGAGGGGTGAAGCTAACCCCAGCAAAGGGCTCAGGTCTCTATTCTTACTACAGCTCCTAATGCAGTTGGGCTCAACACATTCATCCATGTACTCCAGGGTCAGTTTCCCCCAACACCTGCAGAAGAATTAGCTGCATGACTCCTACTGACAAGTGTGATAATCAGAAACTCAATAAGCTGATCAAATCCCTGGTATTTGGTCTGTCCTCACTTTCCCTTATTTCCTTCACAATGCTGAATCACCTCCTTCCATGATTAAAGCTACAACCGGATTACAATATTAGCCTCTCTGGTAACTGCGCCAACCCCAGTAAACTGAGTCAAAACTACTTCAAAAGAGGTAAAGGTATCAAATTTACAATTAAATAAATAACTTTTTCCTTGGAAGGATATCAATCAGTAATATAAACCAAAGTTTAAAATACTTAAGATTAGAAACTATAGTCTAAGAACAATAATTTTTTAGTTTGTAGATGAAAAGGCTGAAAGGTAGCCCACCTGTAAAGTGTCAAGTTCATAAAATGTTGTCGGATGGAAGATGGTAACTAGTTGTTCTCTTTCTTCACAGAAGACTGAACAAGAGAATGTTGGTTTAAATTTGCATTTGAAGGGATTTAGATTAGTGAGAACACTGTCTTTATTGCTTGCAGGTTGCCTTTTACTTTCAAAATTCTTTTTATATTTTCTCCTTAATACAACCCTAACCGTTAGGTATAACAATGATCTCTATTTTGCATAAAAAGAAATTGAAAGGTTACAGTCATCTAGTAGCCCTGGAGCCTACGCCTCCCGATCCTCAAGTCTAGTGTTCGTTATCCTCTGAAAATGCCAGGCTTGTTAAGCAGGAAATTAATGTTAAAAAAGGTTCTGGAATCCTTTTCTGAGATCTTTCTTTCTCTCTCTCTCTTTCTCTCTCTCTCTCTCTCTCTCTCTCTCTCGACAGACAAGTTAAATAACTTAACTTGTCCATGAGCAAAACCTAGTAAGCCAGAATTCAAAGTCAGGTTTCCTACAAACCCATGCTGTACTGTACATGGTACTCTACTGTACCATAATTCTCTGGAGAGCCTTTCTGGGATTCTGTGCTGAAAGTGACAATGACACTGGACAAAGGTCTTAACCATGCTACTGAGTTCCAGGACATCATTTCTGTCAACTGCCTGGATGGTAAGGGCCTCAGAGATGGATTCACTCCCTCTAATGGGGCCGAATGGTCACTCATCTAGGAGGCATCGAGGCCTCAAGTGGCTGAGAGAACACCCTCTTCCTACAACTACCTTGTGCCAGAGCTCCAAGCAGAAGCCACCTAACAGTTTCTCTGTGCTTCTTTCAAAACCCTGATACAAAGATATAGTGCGTGTGTAATCTCAAAAACAAAGAGTTTGGTTGAATGTTTCATGGACCTAGAAATGAAAGAGATCTTCAGGGTCATTTAGTCGACCTCCCTCATTTTACAGATCAGGAAACTGAGGTGCAGAGGTCAGTGAGTTGTTCAAGTTTACCCACACAGTTATGTTGTCATTCACACCGTTCCGATGACTCCCAGTGCGGGGCACTTCTTTTTTGCACTTAATATTATCTACCCCCCAATCCTCCAATTACATGCAAAGATGACTTTCAACACATCTGTAAGGTTCTGGGTTCCAAATTTTTCTCCCTCCCTCTCTTACTTCTCACCTCCCCGAAACGATAAAGGGGATATAACAGGTACAGTCATGTTAAACATTTTCAGGACACTTTCATGACTGCACATGCTATATAACCTATGTTGTTTTGCTGTTTCGGGGAGGCGAGAGGTAAGGGAGAGAGGGAGAAAAATTTGTCTCTCATCCGAAAGGAACGGGCCAAAGCCAGAGTGACCTCGGGGGTCTCCCTACTGCAACCCTAGGGAAGGACCGGAAATTTCAAGAGTTCGGGGAAATGACCAATGCGCAAAAAGATGCTCCCTCCGGGGCCCGTCCCGCCAGGTCCGCGTTCTCGCACGCACCTCCCGACGCCGGCGGCTCGCCCCTCGCGGGCAGGGGGCACGCGTGGGCCGATCCGAGCTCCCTACCTGCTGTCCGCGTCCTCCTCGGGGTACTTCTCCACCACATTGATGATGTCCAGCACCACGAGCCCCACGCACAGAATCTCCTTGTCTTCCATGAGCTCCGCGCTGCTCCAGCCTCCAGCCGCCCGCACCGCCTCTTATCTCCAGGGTTTCCCCGGCTCCGCCCTCCGGGAGCTCCACCCCCAATCCCGCCGCCTCCAGGCTCACCGCGGTCCAGGAGGCCCCAGGCCTCGGTCGCGCTTTCAGGACATTCCCTCCCGGGAGGGGGAAAAGCGAGGGCTGAGGCCCTGGGTCCAAGGGCTTTAGCAGCGTCGGGCTGCAGCGTACTAGCCTCCGCTTCCAGGTCCCGACCCGCGCCAGTTCGGCCGTCATCCAATCACAGCAGCGTACTCAGCCCACGTGAGAAAACAAACACCTCCCCCCTTCCGCAGCCCACGTGATCCCCAGTGGAAAGTCCAGGAGGCCGGAGGCGCCCCCTGGTGAGCGTCTCGGACATCCCCCGCTGCCCTGGGGATCCTTTCCCGTAGCCGGACACCGGGGCCTCGGCGAGAATCAGGACCCCGGACAGCAAAGCGTCCCCGAGACCTGATCCCACGTCACGCAGGGCCTCCCCTGCAGCACACAGCCACGGACAAAGCCCTCCCTTCGGCACCTCCCTCCACTGCCCCTCCGCTTCCCTTCGCACGTGAGTTAGGGCCAGGCTGATTTTCTTAAAAAAAAAAAAGTCTTTATTCCTGAATAGTTTAGTACGGGGGGAGGGGCAGGGTAGTGGAGGGGGCCGGACCTCGGCCGCCTGAATAGGGGTGGAGAGGTGAAAAGGGGGGCGGGAGGGCCCTGTCCAGCCCCTGGCCCACTCGTGGGGTGGGTCTTTAGCTCTGCCTAAGGGTAAAGGCCCCGGACTCCCGGACAGGCCGTGGGGATGGTCCGTGGTCACGGGCTCCTGAGGCTGCGCTGGTTAGTCTGGGAGATGACTCCTCTGTGTGGGCGGCCGAGGGCCAAGTAAACGCAGGCGCGGGGAGGTGGGGGAGTGGGCGGGAGGCCAAGCCTCCCCTTCCCCGTAAGGCAGCCCCCCGCCCGCCGCAGTCCGCCCGCCCCCCGAATGCAGGGCGGTGTCGGGCGCGAGGGCCGCTCTAGTCGTTTTCGTAGCCCAGGTCCTCGTAGAGCAGGGCTCCGCTGAAGAGGGTCAGCGGCTCCTCCGAGTGCGCCAGCTGCCCCCTCACGAGGTCGATGCAGACCGTGTCTCCGGCCTGAAGGGGCAGGATCAGGCTGAAGACCCCCAGGGCGCCCGAGCTGGGCCGACTCTCTACCACGGGCTTATTTTCGAGCCCCTCGGGCTCGTAGCCGCCCGAGTCGATGCGGGCTATGCCCTGGTTGGAGCGGGACAGCACGGCCTCCACCTTTTCGTGACGGTGCCCCGTGAGCACTGCGCTCATCAAATAGCGGCCAGCCTGGGGCGCGGTGAATATGCCTGGTCACAGGGGCAGGGAGAGAAGGACGCGGTCAGCGAGGTGTGGGGCAAGAAAACCAGTCGAAGCGCCTACGGGGAAAGCTGTTAGCTCAGGACTCGAGGGCAAACGTGGGGTCCATATTCTGTCGGGTTCACGGTACTCCCAGACTGCCACAACCAACTGAAATCCACGAACCTCCCTTCGCTGCTCGAGTATTTCCTGACCCTTCCCCCTTCTTCCCCCTTACCAGTCTCCGGGTCATAGTAGCCTCCATCGTTGAGTAAGACCTTGTCAAAGGGAATGGTGCCTGGTTCTGTACGGGGTGAACTCAGCGCGGCTGAGAAAGACACTCGAGGCAGAGGAGCGGCTGCTGCTCCTTCCAAACCTGGGGGTGGGGAATAGGTAAAGTGGTCACTAGGGCTAAGGGAGGGAGTTCATACCCACATCACTCTCTTCTGCTCTGCCAGCTCAATGTTGCACCCTTCTGCTCTGTTAAATGCTGGTGCTGTTTTAGCCCCTCTTGCTTGATTTGCTCGCGTTGAATGAACGACTTGCAGCTTCAGTTTCCAAAAAAAGAATACATACCCTGTTCACCTGGGAGACCTGTAGGAGAAGGAGATGTATTCATTAGGAGCAGCACGGCATAAGTTCATTTACTCAACAAAGAGTAGAACATCTATTACAGGCCTAAGCAGAATAACTGGGGAAGAGAAGGAGGTTTTTTCCTTTCCAGACTGAAGACTCCTAGTCCTCTATTTTTTAACTCTCTCTAAGAATCCTTCCTTGTCCAACAACCTAAGTCATGCTTCCAGACTTCAAGGTCTGTAATTTTTTTTCAACGTGGGTACTCCCTCTACCAACCCAGGCTGCAGCCTCTCTGACTCATAAAATGTCTTGTCCTCTAGGATGGGATGCTTCTGTTTTTGTCTTTGTCTCTTCTTTATCTTAAAACAGTTCCAGGAGGTTAATAAATACCTGCTGGCTGAATTAGATAGTAGATGGTAAGAGTGGGTGTAATGGACAGATTCAACAGTATTTGGCCAACATAGTGAAGAGCCTCTTTACACCAGCTAGGTTGATCCTTGAACCATGGGAAACCCTGCACCAAACTCATCAAATTGTCTTCAGCTTCACAGGATTTGTCAGAAGTTTTGCTCTACTGGTAGAGCCTTCAAGAATGTAGGGTCCTTGCCACAATATAATGAGGCATCAGGGGAGGTTGTCATTAATACAAAAATATGAATTTACTTGTTATTTGGTTGACTCAAAGAATATTCAAATTGGATAGATCCCAGGTGTAGAGATGGAAAGACCATCAAGGTCAATCAGTCTAACTGTCATTTTAGAGGAGGAAAATGACTTATGGGTATCAGTTGAAGGAAGAAGAAAAGACTTAGTGGGGGCATGACAGCTTTCTTCAGGTGTTTGAGGAGTTGCCGTTTTAGAGCAAGGATTAAACTTGCTTTGTTTGGATTCAGAGGACAAAATCAGGAACAATGGGTGCAAGTTGCAAGGAGGCAAATTTGGGCTGATGTCAGGAAAAACTTCTAATGGTAAGAGCTATTATCCTTTCAGTGGAGGTCTTCATGCAGGGTTGGATGACACCTTGTTGGTAAGTTATAGCAGGGATTCCTTTTGTGTCTGGGTTGGACTAGATGGCTGCTGAGGTTCTTTCCAACTTTCAGAGTTAGTATTGTGTGAAGCTCAGAGAGGTTAAATGATTTGTTCAATGTCACATGGCTAAGAGTGGCAGAGTGGAGATGGGAATGCCTAGTCATGAGACCCAATGCAGTACTCTTTCAGTTATACTGAGCTACCTCTTACAGGATGTCAGAGCACATTTAGGCCAGCCTCATGCATGAAGCATGCATCCCCTCAACAACATCCTGACAAATGAGACATTCAACCCATTTTGAAGACCTCCAAAAGATCATAATCAACAATATTTATTAAGCTCTCCCGTGTGTATACACACGTATATATGTAAATAGGAGGTACTTAGATGATCCATGCAGAATAGAAAGGAACCTGTTTTTTGAGGCTGCTCATTCTACTTTGGGACAGCCCTAGTTGGAAGAACTTTCCTCATGTTGAGCCAAAATTTACCTCCCTGTAATTTCTACCCACTCTTCTTAGTTCTGCCTTCTGGGGCCAAACATTAGGATGACTACAGATGGCCTCAGGCACTGAGTTCTCTTCTCTGCTACATAGTAGTAAGCTAGAAAAATTATAGGCTGGGTGCTATCTAGGTCAAAACCAATTTTGAATGAAATGTCACACACCTGGTGGTCCAATGGGTCCTTCTTTGCCATCTTTGCCAGGTAGTCCAGGGGGTCCCACAGGGCCTGGAGGTCCTGGCTTTCCAGCAGGGCCTGGTGGTCCAATCTCCCCTGCTGGCCCTGTAAGAATGAAACTAGAGTGAAGTGAAGCAATAGGAAGGGTTGCAAACGGCAAAAAAAGGTAGGGGCCAGAGAAACCAGAGCTGAGAAGTGGCCAGGAGGTAGCCAAGGGGGAGACTGGACAGGTGTAGCCTATGCAGACTAAAGAATGTATTAGGAAATAGGTGAGAAATGTGTGATGATTAGGGATACTCAACTTACTTGCCATGTCTAGTCCATACAGGCCAAAGATAGCACATGAGCTGATTTTCAGTGGCATATGGACTGGCTTTTTGGCTACTTGCCTGCTACTACAATCTGTGTCACTAGATCTGACACAAGAGGTAGTTTGAGGTTATTACCTTCTCCAAGCCCCATCCTCCAACCCCTGCTTGTACCCTTGATTCCATCAAATCTTCTTAGTCCTTACCCCTTTATCCTTTTCTCTATAATTTTCATTCATTGTCTATCAACTCCTCTGCTGCCCACAAACCTGTCCAGATTCCCTTCATTCTTACACAAAACCATTGGTATCCTCCTATATCTTGTCTCCCTTCCATGACTAAATTCCTAAGGGGAAAACATCTTAATCTCTTCTCTTTCTCTCCTTCTCCTCACTTCTTGACTCCTTACCTTTTGGCTTTGGTCATCCCTGCACCGCCCCACCCCCCCAACATACACTTGAATGAAAGTACCCTAAGATTACCATTGATTTTTGAATTGCCAACTCCCATACTCTGCTCAATTGTCATTCATCTCCACCTCTTGGCAGTATTTGACACTGTTGAACATCTCTCTCTTCTTGGATTCTCTCTCCTTCCTGGATTTTTATGATATTGTTCTCTCCTGGGTCTCTTGACTGACTACTCCTTTTTAATCTCTTTTGCTGGATCTTAATCCATATCACTCTCCATTTGCATGGGGTATACCAGAGGATTCAGTGCTGAACCGTTTTGTCTTCTATCTCTACATTCTTTTGGTGATTGCATCAGCTTCCATGAATTTAACTATCAATTCTATACAAATGACTCCAAAATTTAAATATATAGTTTTCAATCTCCTGAACTCCAATCTCAAATCATCAACTGTCTGCTGGACACATTCAACTACAGTAGTATCCTGTAGATGTCACAAACTTAACATGTCCAAATGAAACTCATTTTATTTCCCCATGAACTCAGTACTCTTCCAAACTTCCACATTTCTTTTTTTCTTTTTTGTAAAATTTCCACATTTCTATGAAAGGTACCACCATCCTTCCAATCACCCTGTTTTTCAGCCTGAAAGCCATACTTGTTTCCACTTTCCCTTATCTGCCATATCTAATCAGTTAGCAAGTATTGTTCATTCTCCCACTGACACCTCCCTCACATCTGTTCCCTTCTCTCCATTCACACAGACACTACCATAATTCCAGTCCATCACTTTCTTCCTCAATCCATCCTCCACCAAACTGTCAAACTGATATTCTTAAAACCCTAACATTGCCTTGTTCAAGAAGTGAACTTGTAGTGACTCTTTATTGCCTCGAGAACAAAATACATACTCTTTGGCATTTAAAGTCCCTCATAGTATGACTCCTGACCTCTTTCTAGGCTGACCTTGCACACACCCCAAAGTTCAGCCCAATTGACTTCCTTGCTATTCATTGTAGACAGTTTTTCTCTCTTGCCTGCAAAGACACATGCAGTTCCTCCACACCTTCTCCTTGGAAACCCTTCAAGTCACCTCAGGTGCCACCTTCTTCTACATGAGACCTTTCCTGATTCTTTCAGAATTACTTTGTTTTTTGTATTTGCTTATTTGTGTCCATGTCATTTCCTCCCTCTAGAAATGTAAAATTCCTTAGAGGAAAGGATTTGTTGTTTATTTCTTTAAGAGGCACAATAAATGTTGGTCAGACTGAATTGAATGCCTGAGGGATGGGGGCTGGGACCCTGGAACAGCACTTCTAAAGAGGGGCAACCAGTTGTAGGGGAGTTGGAGAGAAGGATTAGATGAGAGATGAGGTAGATACAAGGGATCTCAGGAAAAGGAGACCTCCTGGACAGTCACATCCTTCCCCCTCTATCCCTCTCTCAAAGGGTTCTTACCAGAAAGGTCACTTTGACTGAGCTCATGTAGCTGTTCTTCCAAAAGAAGGAGAGAACTGTTGAGAGCTCCCAGCCTTCGGCCAAGGCCAGCTTGACCACCCAGCAGTTTCTCCAGCAGGGCAGCTTGGTTTTGGCTAGTGTTGTTGGTTTCCCGTAAACCAGCCCAGAGGCTAGCCACATGATTTGAAAGCCCTTCTCGAAGCCCCCTCAATCCTCCAGCCACCGTGTCTAGTCGCTCACATATGCCTTCAACCCGGGTCAGTCGCCCCTCAAGGTTTGGGCACTGTCCAACTTGAGTTTGCCCTTCTTCTAGAATGCGCAGCCGTTCTTCACTCTCCGTTGCATGCTCTGTGGCCTCCTGTTGTAGTCGATTGATCTCAGAGATGATCCTATCCTTGGTGACTCCCAGGTCAGCCAGGTCTGCCCCCTGACCCTCCACTGCCGTCTGTAACTCCCTCAATGAGTCATTGAGGGAACTGAAGGTGAGGATGACTTCTGAGAGTTCCCCTTGCATTGCCCGAAGGGCTGCACCTGAACTGCCCCCAAAAACACTAAACCCATCCAATGGGCCCCGCCCAGGTCCCCCCACTCCTGTACTGCTCCCAGGGTCTCCTGGGGGCAACAAAGGGCAGGAACAGTGCTCTACTCCTTCTCTTAACCTGCTTAACTCCTCCTGAAGTTCACTGCAGCCTAGACAATCCCCTCCTCTAGCCTGCATCCTCTCCTCCAACTGGGTCAGCCTCCCAGTTGTTTGGTTCAACTGAAGCAATAAGTCCCCAGGCCCTTCACCTTGCATACCCAGCTGATCCCTCATCCGTCCTATTTCCCCTTCCAGTCCATCCAGAGCTGCCTGTAAAGACTCTCCAGCCACTCCCATCTTGTGTAAGCTGGAACCCACCAGCCTCAGTTGACCCTCATTGTCCAGGATTCTCCGTTCCAAGTCACTGAGGATGGCACTAATTTGTGAATCTTGGGCTCCTGGGTAAACAGTGCAGAGTTGCCCACAAGCCTGCACGGCCCCTTCCACTCTTTCCTCTAGCACATGGAGCCGGGAGTCTAGTTCCTGGCTCAAATTGGTCAGTCGCCTTTCTAGCCTAGTGAGCTGCCCCTTGGCTCCCTGAAGCCAGGGACCCAGGCCTCCCGGGATGGTGTGGCCACCTTCCACATTCTCAGATGGGCCCAGGGTAGAATTGAACTGATCTTCCAGCCATGAGAGGCGAGTGGCCAGACTGGTATAGCCAGGGGGATGGCCTCCCTGCCCAGCTGCACCCTCGAGCTCTCCCCCTCTCCGACCACTCAGCACGTGCACAGAACCAGCCACCACATCCAGCCGACGCTCCACATCTCCTAGCCTCTGGCCTAGCTCGGGAGCACAGCAACCAGGAGAAGGCACCCAGCCCCCTGCCAGCCGCTGGTGCAGCTGCTCCCTAGCTTCCCTCTGTTGTTGCTCTACAGAACCAAGGAGTTTCTCCAACTCATGGAGGCGTTTCTGGTCCTCCCGGTATTGCCTGCGGAAGTCATCCAGTCCATCCATGCAGCTGGAGCAGGATTCTTGCAGCCTCTGCTCCATCTCCTGGAGCAATTTCTCTGCTGGAGATGGCTTGCCCAGGTCAGGGCTCGGAGTGCCACCTCTGTTGTGGAACAGACCCAGCTCCCTGTCATGGTTAGAGATGCGATTATCCAATAGTTGCAGCTGGTGCTGGATCTCATTGAGGGTCTCCTGCACCCCAGGCTGGGCAGCTGCATCAGCGGGTGGGCGTCTTCCATTAAATGCTGTCTCCACAGCCTGTTGGATATCCTCAGCTAGACGCCCACTCAGTCCTTGAAGGGTGCTCTGGAGCCCTTGCAGCTCCTTTGACATGCTTTGTACTTTCTCCTCTAGTTGCTTTAACTTCTCGGAGTCCCCAGGACCTAGAAAAAGTGTTAGAATGAGAATTGTAACCAAACAGACTGGAAAAGGAAAATCACTGATTCTGCTAGTCCTAACTTTTTTTCCAGGTGAATACACACCTCATCGAGGCAGCTAGTTGGCTCAGTGGATAGCTCTATCTGGCTGGGCTTAAGAGTCAGGAAGACTTAAGAGTCAAGAAGTTCATATCCAATCTTAGACACTGTGAGATCCTGGGCAAATCACTTAGCCTCTTTTTGCCTAACCTATTGGAGAAGGAAATGACAAACCACTCTAGTGTCTTTGCCAAGAAAACTCCATATAGGGTCAGCAAGAGTCGGACACAAGTAAACATCTTCCCACCCCCCATGTTCCAGAAATAAAAAAATAAAGGCTTATGGAAAGCTTACTGATTTGTTTTTGTTAGGTAGGATGTACATCAGAAAGTTGGTACTCAATAATAATTATTATTAAGAGGAAAGGAAATAAAGCTCAGCCTGCGGGGACTATCGTGCATATGGAGATATGCTCAAAGCACAGAATGTTATATCATGGGACCTAAGGTCTCCAAAATCCACATTGTACCTTGTGGTCTTATGTGCATGCAAGGACTCAGAGTCTCTCCTGACCAACTCACTAGAGTTGGGAAGTTAGTATGTCTTTCCATGGATTCTTTGTAGGAGAGGCATTCTCATTTTAAGGGTCATCTGTGTCACCCACAAGGGACCCTTGCCAATTTATGCACACAGATCCAGAGTATGTGCTCTGTTTGATCACCCCTCACATACTAAAAGGGAATTGCTCTACCTTCCTGGCTAGCATGCACACACAAACACACATACACACACACACACAAACGCACACAGCTGTTTGCTTCTGGGGTTGCAGAGTAGGGTAGACAGTCTTTGAGGAAGACTGTTGCCTATATGTCAGGCTCATTTTACCCCTACTTTAAAAAATTTTTTTTTCTGTTTTCAGGAGTAATGGCCCTGCCTCCAGTTATGTGGCCCCACGTTATCCAGACAGGGCTACTCCATCTTCGTTTCCCTTCTTATTCCTGGTACCTACCTTCTCCTCCAAGTCCACTCAGGTAACTGCCGGCACTGGACCCTGAGAGATTGGGACGGGCTAGATGAGGCCGAGGGCGGGGCGTGGTAGTACCTAGGGCTGGGGTTGGCCCCTCACTACAGTCCTCACCCCCGAAACCCTGGCAGCACCGCCATTCCATGTCCGTCACTGTTTTATAGGCTACTCTGTATCGAGGGCGGAGGAAGCTACGATACCTAAGGGAGAGATAAGGTGGGATAGAAGTAAGCATTGGATGTAATATAGACTTTCCTGTACCATTAGTCATCTTTTTCTGTGAGTATGCTTGGCTTTCTGAGGAGAGTTGAGTTAGCTTTATGCAACTTTTGTACATAGGAGCAGCTAGCACAGATTTTTGCTCAGTAAATGTGCTGCTGATGACTGTTTCTCTTTTTTTCTTAAAAACCAGGCTTGTGAGTTTCCAGGTGATTCCTGGATCCCTGCAAGAGAGCCCATCCTGGGTTTATGACCTTTGCCCACATTTTTTCCTCCTGTGCCCTGTTTCAGTCCCATATCTGGGCTCCCAAAACAGAAAGCAGCACAAGGGGGCAGCAAGATGTCCCTGAGTGGGTTCTCAGCTCAGTCTCTACAGCCTATTATTTCTAGCTCACCACTGACTCTAAATGGCTCTAACCTCCACTTCCAGGCTCAGTCCCATATCGCTTCTTTGGCCTCCAGTCAAATTCCCTGGTTTTGCCATCTTGGTCTGGTCTCCCACCCCCAGTCTTCTTTTTTCTGGCCCAGGCAACTCACGTGATAGTTCGGGGACACTGGGGCTGGCCCCAGCCACAGGCCTGGTAGTCGGGTTTGACAAAGGTCTCCACCCCGTCTTCCAGTACACAGCTCACTGTCCGAGTGACCACGTAGGCACACCAGTTCCTGCAGGCATAACCATTAAGGCCTGAGCCTTGAAACAAGGACCCCAGGAGGAAGGCAGGGGATGGAGCTGCACAGAGGCAGGGCCATCCATTGGGCTCTCTCCCTGTACCTCCTGGATCAGTAGTGGGTTGTAGAAAAACTTCTTAGAATGGGGAAGCACAGAATAAGAAAATGAGTGCCTCCTGACATCCAGAGAATACTCGATAGGAGCCTGGAGGAGGCTAGGTACACATCCATTTGCTTATGTATAGATGTGTCTATCCGTAGGTGTTGCCATGAGTCTGGGAACTTATGTGTCTGCATATGCTCATGGGCATAGAATTCTAAATGGAACCATTTAATTTTAGAGCTTTGGATGTTTGTCACCTCATGAGAACTATGAATGCCAAGTATGTACATATGTTTATATCTGTATGTTTCTCTGTGTGAGTTTGTTTATGTGAGTGAGGTCTGTCCTGCCGGATGTTGCCCTAAAACCTTTAGGGGAAAAGAGTTAGGGCTTTTCCCTTTTTCTGCTGGTCACAGCCCAGGACTGATAAGGATAATGGGGGCATTCACTAGTAATTACTCACCACTCCCTTCCCACTCTGCCACCCCCAATACACACACATACACACACACACACACAAAGAAAAACCTTTCCAGTTTTCAGTAGTCCCACATGTCTGCCCCCCATCTATATAGGGCCTCTGATCTGTGACAGGATCGAGTGAGGGTCATAAGGGCAAAGGGTAGCAAGGAGAATAGGGACAGTAACAGATTAAGGGGAGAGGCAGGGGCAGCCAGGGAGGTAAGGAACAAAAGGGTAGAAATGAATGCAGGGGCTATTCTTTCAAGTCCTGGCCTCCCTGCCCTACTATGCGCAGTGAGTAGTCTTTTTCAGAGTATGTATAGTCCCTGTTGCCGAGGCACAGGGTGTGGGTGGGCTAGGGGAACCAGAGGCTAGAGTGAGATATCCCAGGGCCTGATGTGGTCTCAGAGCCGGGAACCCTTGGTAGGGAGCTAAGGAGCCATCACCTCTGGGTTACCTTTAACCAGTTCAGTCAGGTTTATTTCTAATGTGAAATTCTAAAATATATTTTTCCCAATTATATCTATATTACATGTATATTACAATTTACATGTAAAAACAATTTTTAATATTTGTTTTTTGAGTTCTAAATTCTCTTCCTGCTTCCCCTCCCTTTTTTGAGAAGAAAGTAATTTGATATGGATTATACATATGCAGTCATGCAAATCATCAGGTTTATTTCTAAACCCAAAACTCCATAAACCTGGCAGGCAAGGCCTAGATGAAGGTCAATGAATGCATGGAGTGGCCTGGATATGTAATTTTTATTCCACCCCTCACCCCTCCCAAGTCTCAGTTTCATTCCTCTGGGGAAAAGGTGGTAGAGGTGGTGGGAAAGTTGGGGGGAAAGTCCTTGAGGAGTGGATGGGGCTGGGGGTCAACGCTCTTACCTGTGACGACTGGCTGGGCGGTGGACACTCTGAGCCTGTGGCCCCCCAGGACTGAGGGGCCGGGCCCCAGTGTAGAGGCTGTAGCCCCGGGATGGGTAGCTTGCAGCCCAGGCTGCCCCAGCCAGCAAGCAGCAGAGGCAACAGCTCCAGAGTGAAGTGGGGGCCATGCTGGGGGAGGCTCCACTCTGTGCCCGGCCTCAGCTGCACATCCCAGCCCAGCTGGTTGCTTCTGCCTCAGTCCCAGGGGGATCCTGACGCTCCTCAGAAGGAGAGAGAACCCCTATCCCCCCTTCCCCACCCTAGCTTCCTGCCTGCCAGAGCCTCACGCCCCCTCTATCCTGATCCTTCCCCCCTCCTCTTTCTGTCCCTCCCTCTCTTCTTTCCGCTCTCCTCTCCTCTTCAGAAGGGAGTCTGTTCTTTTAGCACCTAGTCCTCCAGTTCTTCTTTACCTATTTGGATCTTCTCCTCAAGCCCCTCTCCCTGGCCCCCTCACAGCCCTCTCCTTGATCCCCACTCTTCTGGATTTCCTTGCTACCTTCTTTGCCCCATTCCTTGCTCACTGGTTCCTCTGGGATGATGAGGCTGTGCCCCTGTGGCGGCTCTGAGTGAGGGTGGCTGTGTGGGGCGGGCCCTGGCCTCCTGCCTCTCTCCCTCCCCTCCCCCCAGTCTGGCTGGAGGTCCAGCCTACCAACCCCCCCACCCCCCTTCCAGCAGCTCCACATCTGCTTCTTGTTAACGCCGGGAAGGAGAAAAAAAACGGGGGGGTGAAACAGAAATGTGGAGTTGCCGCCGGGCAGGGGGCCAGCCGCTCAGACAGGGCCATATGGAGCCAGGGCCAGAGCTGGGGCGGGAGAAGCCTGGGGCCAGCCACTCATATAGGGAGTCAGAGCAGCGGAGGCAGCAGCAAGAGCAAGCGTTATTCTGGGGATTGACTCTGGGATCGAGGTGGCTGGGCCTGGGGGCGGGATACCTGGGAGAGATGGGGAAGGGTCTGGAGAACTTGTGTCTTGGCCAGGACGTAGAAGAGAAAGCAGGAATCTGGAGAGAAGAGGCTAGCTAGCCCCTGTGGGTGCTTTGGGGCACTTAAGCCTCTCAGCCTCGGTTCAATGCAATGCAATTTATTTAAGTGCCTACTATGTGCAAGGCACAGTGCTCAGTGCTAGGGGTAGAAAAACAAAATGAAAAATGGCTGCCATCCTCACAGAGTTTGTGTTCTAGTTTGAAAACACATAAATATGCATATTTTATGTACACATGTATGTGTGTGCACACATATCATTTCAAGAAGAGAGGGAAAGAACTAGCAAGGGCATCAGGAAAGACTTTTCAAAGGAGATGCCATATGAGCTGGGTTTTGAAGGAAGTCAGGGATTCTAAGAGGGAGGCAGGAGTGTGCTGGTAAATGTTTAATCACCAGCTCTCAAAAAATTTACCACACATTTTTACACTTAATCTGCATCATTCACATTTTCTCTATCACTTTCACTTTCTCAAGTCTAGACTACCAACAAAACAATACATCAGGCTCTTAGTTGTTGCAATTTCTGAGGGAAAAAGCTCACGCTGAAAATTTTACAATCAGCTCTCCAAAACCAGTTTGAGTTGGGAAGTGAGGAAGGCACACATTTAGGAATCAGGGATGGGTGGAACAGGCCAGTTTCCCCATTAGAGGCTGGACTAAATAAATTCAGTTCTTAAGATTCTATGTTTCTGTGACATTTAGAGGGCAGAGAAGGGGATTTGGGGTGGAAAGGTGATTGAGTTCAGATCAAGTATGAGATGATGGTAAGCATCCACAGAAAATTGTCCAACCAGAATTTGGAGGTGTGGAAATGAACCTAGAGAGACAAGGTGGATGAAGTGGGAGATTTGGTTGGGAGCAGATGATGTCAAATATCTCAAAATATCTTGGAATACCTTCACAATAGGTTGTGGAACACCCTTAAAGTAGGTTTTTGAATATCCTCACAGTAAGTTATGGGATACCCTATAGATTAGACTGTGGAATATCATCAGTGTAGGTAGGTTTGTTGGAGACTGTCACTGAAAGTCGAGGACATCCTTACAGTAGGATGAGGGACAGAACCCCTCATAAAAGGCAGATAGGAAGAGTAATGAATTTCAAGTACCAGAGCATTGGGAGCAGCTGGTGGAGGATGTAAGCATTGATGGAGATAATATACAAATCAGATGAATGGAGTTGGGAGGTTGGAAGAAGCAGTAGCAGTAGCCTTACCTGAAACTGTTTGAGAGTTATGGAGGATGAGGACAGAAGGTGGGGTTGAAAGGTCATAGTGGCAGTTGGTCAGATGGAGGAGAGTGCTGAGGTTCCAATGGCAGTTGGCTAAGGAGAGGTCCCTGAGCTACATGAAAGGTGGGGTGTAGAGAGAGTGGTACCGGGTCTCTTCCATTTGTGTGTATGCACTTGGAGTCTTTGACAGGAAAAAGGCTCACATCACAATGCAAAGAGCCACTAGAGTATGGTAATAACCACAATCAAATTCTTAGTGAAAGAATGCCATTTTTCAAGTAAATTAAATAAATTGTGTGCCACTAAAATGTTTTATCTTTTATATCTTCTTATTCAGAAGCAAATTTTGAAAAAGATTTTCTTTTAAATATTAATATAAGTACATTTACTAAAAATCATCAAGAAACTTACAGATCATAGAATAAATGTCTAATCAAATCCTCAGCCAAATTTAACCACTTATATCTTGATCAAATAGAAAAACCAACTCAAGTGAAATTAGTATACCAAATAATTTAAGAGAATAAGTTCTTAATAAAGATGCACCAGCTAAAAATCTTCTGATTTTGTGTATGTGTTTCCTTTGGTTTTGTTGATATGTACACATATGTCAAAGTGGAAATGAGGCAGGTAGGTGCAAAGTGGGTAGATTTCAGGGCCTGGAGTCAGGAAGACTAATCTTTCTGAGTTTCCATCTCACTACAGACACTAGCAGAGCAAGTCACTTAACCCTGTTTGCCTTAGTTTCCTCATCCGTAAAATGAGCTGGAGAAGGAAATGACAAATCATTCTAATATTTTTGCCAAGAAAACCCTGAATGGGGTCACAACAAAAGTGGCAAAGGGTGCCTTGGAAAGGAAAGGATTCCCTCTAGTGGGAGGTCTTCAAGCAGAGGTTGAATGAACACTTGTTGGATATGTTATGGTGGGGATTCCTTTTTGAGTATGGATCAGACCAGGTGACTACTGAAGTTCCAACTATAAAATTCTGAGTTACGTGCAAGGTGTCCCATAAGTCTTAGTACAGTTTTAAGCTTTAATAACTTCAGAAGTATAACTACTTAAACACTTACCAAAACACCTGCATTTGAAAGGCTAATCACATACACTTTAAAAAATATTCTTGTTTCTATTAAAATTCAGCATCATCACTATCTTTTGCTATACCTTACTGTAGTTGATTTCTGAAATTTGCAAAACTTTTATCACTGCTCAGTGACTGAAAGGATTTCGAGGCTTAAGATAATCCAAGGAGTGCAGTTTTGATGCCTAGAAACAGTTTTGTTATGACCTCACCAAAAAAAAAAAAGGCTAACAGAGATAGATCAAGTGACTGAGGTAGCCTATATCAAACCTACTGGTCTGAGAAAGTATCAGTATTATGCACATATAATGCATAATAAGCAGGTATCTATCTCATTAAAATTACAATTTTATTATTTAAAAGACATAAAACTAGGTCCAAAGGAAATTTGAACAGCTAAGCTTTCAAATGATTTTTTTTAAGTATACAGAATTTCTATTTGTGAAGTTATCAAAACTTAAAACTACCCTACGGCTTTTGGAGCACCAGGTGGGAAGGTTGGACTTAGCATACATGCCCTTTTGACTCTCCTGTCTTCACTTTGCACATGTAGGGATATATGTATCAATGGGTAATCTAGGCCATACTAATTGGCACTTACAGATTTCCCAGGAAGCAAGTGGAAAATAGACAAAGGAGAATTTTATGATGCACTACTCTTTTCTTGGATGCCCCTGGTAACGGGGAAGAAAGATACACAGTCTGAATGAGACTTAATAGGGCCATGCCAGCCCAGGTGGCAATCCAACTTGAGTAGGATTTCATAGCAAGAATCTTCATGCAGTGGGGACCACATTCTTTATTTTCATTCCTTTTAACTTTTCTCTTTCCCCATGTGCAGCAGGTAGCACAAGTGTCAGGGCAAATAATAATGACATAGAATAATTATATCCTCCACTTACATACTACATCTTTAATACTTATTTGTGATCACATGATAGTGCTCCAATGTGATCTCATTGGCTTGGCTTTTCTTTTCAACAACCCAGATCATCCCCTACTTCCACCCCATCCCAAACCCCTTTGGCCCTGGTTCATGTCTCCCCATAATTCACCAAAGGGGATCCACCCAACATGCTTTCTCTTGACAATTTTTATTAATTAATTGATTTTTAGTTTTCAACATTTACTTCCATAAGCTTTTGAGTTTTAAATTTTCTCCTCCCCAAGACTGCATGCAATCTGATATAGACTACATATACATTTATATTAAATGTATTTTTACATTAGTCATGTTGTAAGAATTAGGACCAATAGGAGGAACCATGAGAAAGAAGAAACAAAACACCAAAAATAGAGCAGATGGTATGCTTCAATTTGCATTCAGACTTCATAGTTCTATTGATGTGGATAGCATTTTCCATTGTGAGTCTTTTGGAGTTGTCTTAGATCCTTGTATTGCTGAGAAGAGCTAAGTCTATGAGTCAGTCATCACACACTGGCAGTTACTGTGTACAATGTTCTCCTGGTTCTGCTCACTTCACTCAGCGTCAGTTCATACAAGTCTTTCCAGGTTTTTCTGAAATTCGCCTGTTCATCATTTCTTATGGCACAATAGTATTCCATTACATTTATACAACATAACTTGTTCAGCCATGATGGGTGTCCCCTCAGTTTCCAGTTACTGGCCACCACAAAAAGAGCTGCTATAAATATTTTTGTAAGATAGTTAGTATTTTTGTATACTTGGGTCCTTTGCCCATTTTTATGATCTCTTTGGGATACAGTCCTAGAAGTGGTATTGCCGGATCAAAGGGTATGCACAGTTTTATAGCACTTTGGGCGTAGTTCCAAATTGCTCTCCAGAATGGTTAGATCAGTTCACAACTCTACCATTAGCATTCCCATTTTCTCACATCTTCTCCAACATTTATCATTTTCCTGTTTTGTCACATAACCCAATCTGATAGGTGTGAGGTAGTACCTCACAGCTGTTTTGATTTGCCTTTCTCTGATCAATAGTGATTTAGAGCATTTTTTCATATGAGTATAGATAACTTTAATTTATTTCTCTGAAAACTGCCTGTTTATATCCTTTGACCATTTATCAATTAGGGAATGACTTGTATTCTTTTAAATTTGACTCATTTCTCTGTATATTTTAGAAATGAGGCCTTTATCAGAAACACACTATAAAAATTGTTTCCCAGTTTTCTGCTTCCCTTTTAATCTTGGTTGCATTTTTCAATTTAATGTAATCAAAATTATCCATTTTTCATTTCATAATGTTCTCTAACTTTTGTTTGGTCATAAATTCTTCCCTTCTCCAGAGATCTGACAGGTAAACTATGCTTTGCTCTCCCACTCAGCCTTTATGTCTAAATCATGTACCCATTTTGACTTTATCTTGGCATAGAATGTAAGATGTTGGTCTTTGCCTAGTTTCTGCCATACTATTTTCCAGTTTTCCCAGAAGGTTTTGTTAAATAGTGAATTCTCATCCCAGAAACTAGAGTCTTTGGATTTATCAAATAGTAGAATTACTGTAGTCATTGATTATTGTGTCTTGTGTAGCTAACCTATTCCACTGACCTACCACTCTGTTTCTTAGTCAGTACCAAGTAGTTTTGATGATTGCTGCTTTATAATACAATTTAAGATCTGGTACAACAAGGCTACCTTTTGTTACATTTCTTTTCATTAATTCCCTTGATATTCTGGACCTTTTGTTCTTCAAGATAAAATTTGTTATTATTTTTTGAACTCTGTAAAATAATTTTTGGTGATTTGATTGGCATTCCACTGATTAAGTAAATTAATTTAGATAGAATTGTTGGCCTATCCACTGATATTTTTCCCATTATTTAGATCTTACTTTATTTATGTGACAAGTTTTTTGTAATTGTGTTCATAAAGTTCCTGGGTTTGTTCTGGCAGGTTTTCTTTTGACATCTTGAGGGGAGAACATGGGCTGTCCATCACTCTCCTTCTCTCTTACCATGTGACCAGACCATCTTTTTTGTTCACATATTTCTTTAATAACATCTATTATGCTACTTTAGGGGAATTCTTTGTAAAGTGTCAAAGTCTACTTGCACATACTATATACTTCTATTGCCTATTGACTTTAATTCCTATTAAACCTTACCACCAGAAGGATATCATTGGTTTCTAAAAGATGGACCCCCTATTTCAGGGAGAAGTTTCTAACTTAGATCCTTTGATTCTAGCCTTAGGGCTCTTTCCACTATAACCTGCTGACTCTTAGTTATAGTATTACATTATTGTAATCTGTCTTCCTTCTCCTTCCTCCATCCTTCCCCACAAGAAAACCGTAAATGCCATGTGAGCAGGAATCTATCTGATTTAAACTGTATGTTCCTCCTCAGGCTAGTCCCTGAAAAATCACCGCACATAGTTAATTAAGCTTCTATCAGGCAATATCTGATTGCCCTCTAATTCCTTGAAAAAAGATTTTAAATTAAAATTTATTCTTTTAATTAACAGAAATCTATTATCTCTCCCTCCCATACATTCCCCCCGCCCCCTCAATTTGAGGAAAAAGAAAAATTACTTATAACAACTATGCATAGTCAAGCAAAACAAATTCCGTCAATGGTTTGTGTTAACTACACGCACACACACGCACACACACACACACGTCTTGTTTTAAACCCTGAATCCAACACTTCTCTGTGAGGCACCTGATCACTGGTTTTCTGCAATCACAGCTTTCAGAGTTGCTTGTTTTGACAGTGTTGCTACTGTAGAAATTGTTGTCCTGGTTCTGCTAATGTTCTTCATCAATTTATTTAATCTTAAAAGTTGTTCATTTTTACAATATTGATGTTATAGTATAAATCGTTCTGATTCTGTTTGCTGTCCCATATCAGTTCATACAAAAATGTTCATGTTGCTTTGAAATCATCTTGTTATTCATTTCTTACAGCACAACAATATTCCATTACATTTATAAATCACAATTTGTTCAGCCATTACCCAATTGATGGGACCCCTTAGTTTCCAATTTTTTTACTGCCACAAAAAGAGTTTCTATATTTTTGTGCATATAGGGCCTTTTCCTCTTTGTTTCATTTCCTTGGGATGTAGATCTAGCAGTGTTATAGCTGAGTCAAAGGGTATGCACTATTTAGTAACCCTTTGTGAATAATTCCAAATTGTTTTCTAGAATTGTTGTACCCTGTCTTCCCACAGTCATTCCAGCATGTCATTTTTTCATTTTTTTTGCTATTCTTATGACTGCCCTCTAATTCCATTGAGTTTGATAAATGAAAGGGGTAACAAACTATAAATATTTCTTTAAACTTCATTCAAGACCATAATGTCTTGTTATCTGTTACATGTCCCTTAACATTCAGCTAGGTGGTGCAGTGGATAGAGCGACAGGCCTAGAATCAGGAAGATATGAATTCAAATGTGGCTTCAAACACTTTCTAGCTGAGTGACCCTCAAATTCTGAGTTTCCCTATCTGTAAAATGGGGATAATAATAGCACTTATCTTCCAGGGCTGTTAGGAGGATCAAGTATGATAACAGTGAAGTGCTTAGCATAGTTCCAGATGCATAGTAAGCGCTATATAAATGTTAGCAATTAGTCCATCACCTTGGCTGTAAGAAAATCAATTGATCAAGGGTCTCCAGGTAATCCCTTCTCTTGACTAAATAAGTACTGTCTCTGTTTTTACTGCTGAGGTAGCTAAGGTCCAGCACAGTTAGGTAAGTGGCACTCTCTTCCTCCCTGCATTCAAATGGAGAAAATGCTGGATTTGAAGTCACAAAATGTGGGCATGAATCCTACCTAGCTTGGTTTACTTATTACCTGTGTGACCTTGAATAAGGAACAACATCTTTGTACTTCTCCACCTGCAAAATCAAGACACTGAATTAATGGCACTTATCTCCTTCCAAATCTGAGCAACAAGGGCCCAATCTCCTCCCCTAATATTTCCCAACATGGTTTAGGTCAGGGCTTTCCCCTCAAAGCACTAACCTGGGAATGAGAAAACTTGAGTTAGAATTCTGGCTTTGCTGCTTGCTATAGTCTTGTGACTTGCCCCTCTTGGTTCCTCTTTCCTCCTGTGTAAAATGAGGGGGTGAAGCGACATCATTTTGAATCAGACACTTCCTTCGTTGTTATACACACTATGTTCCTAGACCAAGGTCCTGTAGCCTCCTCTTCTTGAACTGTGGGGTTTCTGCTTTCACCATCCCTAGACCAGTCCATGACACTTGGTAGTCCTAAGTACATTTTTTAATTTTTTTATTTTTGCATCTTCATGTGAAACTTTCCTATAGCAATCTCCTGTAATATTTTCCCCTTACTGGGGCTTGTGGCTCCATCTTTCCTAACTCCTCAGTGTTATGCTGAGTCTTATACCTTCTTTAGGCACAGGTTTCTGGGAAATATACAGGTATGCAGTACCTCATAACTGTAGGTGCTCCCAGGATACAAATTTCCAGCTCCATTCACTGTCTCTCATCCCAGCTCCTCTAGCTCTCAGCTAGGCACCCTTCTGCCTTTCATCTCATATCTGATTTCAGTTTCCTGAGAGGCTAGGTCAAACAATCCAGACGCAGGGGTGGGTAACCTGTGGCTTTTTGACTGAGTCCAAGTTTTACAGAACAAATCCTTTTATTAAGGGGATTTGTTCTGTGAAGTTTGGATTCAGTCTAAGGGCAGCACTGGAGAGCCTAGAGGGCCATATGTGGCTTTGAGGCTGCAGGTTCCCCACCCCTGATCCAGACAAATCCTATATAGAGGACCATTTTTCTTTTGATTATTTGCAGAGCATAGAAAGCACTAGAGGGTGGAGAACATAATAGGGGGGCAAACCTAACTCAGCAACTGTAGGATTTTTCCCTCTCTCTACCTTCTCCCTTCTTTCAGACCTTTGTGGGGAGGGAAGACATGATTGTTGTCTTCAAGTATTGTCATTCAAAAAAGGAATTAGACTTTGTTTTGCCCTAGAGAGCAGAACTAGGAGTAAAGAAAGGGTGAAAGTTTCAAAGAAAACAATCTAAGTACTTTCTAGAGCTGTCCAAAACAGTTTGGTGTAGAGTTGATGGGACCCCTATCATTGGAAGTCTTCAGGTGAAATCTGGATAACCTCTTGCAGGGTCTCTTCTAGAGGGAATTCTTCTGAAGGTTGGGGTTGGACTTGATGGCTGCTGGGGTCCCTTCAGGCTAGGAAATTCTGTGATTCTATGAGACCGACTTCCACCGGAGAGACACTTAACAGACTGAAATGTACCTGGGAAAATGCTCTAATGCCCCATAGGTCAGTGTGTTCTGCTTTAGCCCTGGGAATCTGAAGCAATCCCAAGAAGTTTGGTTTTGGCTTGGAACGGTTTTCTACATTTGGGAAGCTTCAGCTTCCATCCAGGATCAGCCTAGGGGTTTGAGTCCACAAAGTGGGAAGGGGGGGGCCCTCAAACTGCTCCAGAGGATCCGAACTAGGAATGACAAAACGTTTGGAGAGGCTTTCGGTTTCTATGGCTGGGCTTTCCCAGGAGGAAAATTTAGCTGGAAAAGAATTCCTGACATGGGTCAAAGGGGCATATGCCTAAGGCACTCAGTGTGGGGCTTATGGTAATAGGGTGGGTTGGAGAGAGGAAAAGAGAAGAGACTCAAAATACTGAAATGTCTGAAAAGAACCGGGTGGAGATCCAAGATTTAGCAAACGATGCTCCTGAAGAAGTAAAGGTAGACGACGGCTTGAGGAGCCGGGCTGTTGTTGGAGAGGGAGACCGAGGTCTCCTTGTGGGAAAGAGAAGCACAGATTCATTAGCTGGAGAGAAGGGAGAGAATACCCAGGTGTGCCAGTGCAGCTGGAGACGGAAGCCACCAGGCTGTCCCTCCATGCCCACCCCTGCCCCACCCCAGTGGTTCAACCTCAGGGCCGCTCCTCTAGTTTTCTTTGGCTCCCCGATCCCTGCTCCTCCCCCTCTTCCCTCTCCTGCCCCCCCACCCCCCGCCAAAGCAACTGGCTTCCATTACCCCTGACAGCTCCAGAGCAGCAGCCCAGCCCCCTCCCCCTCCCTGACTGCCTCCTTGCCGTTCCCTTTTATGGATAGAAAGAGAGAAGAGAGGGGGGAGCCCCGAGGTGGGGGAAGCGCAGTGGGCAGCGAAGGGGGCAGAGCCTTCAGGATGCCTCTTCTCTATCTAAGGGGACACCCAAGGCGGGCTGCGATCCTTTCCTCCCGGTCGGGGTCTCGTCCCCTCCCCAGTCCCTCCTCTTACCGGGAACCCGGGGCTCTTCTCTGGAGGCCTGCCCCCCCCCCCCCACATCCGGGGGTGATTTCCCACTTGGCCGACGAGCCAAGATTGGAGGTTTGCATTCCGGGAGGGTGGCCCGCCCGTCCCCAAGCCCTGTCGATGGGAGGGGGATTTCCTCAGCACGGTCCTGAACCCGTGAACCCTCCCCGCGCAGGGCAGGCGCCGGGCACATCGCGCTCTCCCCCCGCCCCGCTTTCTTCTCTGCTTTTGGACTTAGAGGACGAAAGGCTGGGAAGAGCTCGTGGGGCTGGCGGGAGGGAAGACCTTCGCCCTTGAAACCTCAGCCTCGTCTCCCGGCCGTGGCCTGCGTACCCCGACGCTCGCTCTCCTGCCGCGGGGAGGGGCGGTCTCGAACCCCGGACCTAGAGGAGAGCGGCAGCGGACCAGGGCGGCTGGGCAAAGACCCAGAGGAAACACCTGGCGGGAAGCGGGCGGGGACGGCGGCCCGAGGGGGTCCCAACAGGAAAGCGGGGCGCGGAGGGCAGGCTGAGCGGCCTCTCCGAGCCCGGGGCGCACCCTCTGGCCAGCTCCGATACTGGCTCCTCGCTGTCCGGCTGCCCGCCTTCCTGACCTTTGCCGCCAGGCCCCAGTCAGCTGCGGCCAGCTGTTCTCAGCTAGCCAGGCTGTCTCGGGCTGACCGCGGGGAGCGGCCAGGGCTGGGACAGCTACGTGCCTCTGTGTGTGGAGGGGGCTGAGCTCGGGTGGGAGTGGGTGTCGGTGGTTGTGGGAGGCTGGCCTCCGAGGGCCTGTGCACAGGTCTGTCTGTGGGTGTGCCAGGCAGGATGCGCTGGGTGGGATGTAAGTGTAGGAAGTAGTGTATGTCACTGGGATGGTAGTAACGGCTAAGTTGGATTATAAGGAGAGTTTTGCCGTGAATGTATTCTCACATCACCAAGCTGCTAAAAGGCATGTCCTGATTTCTCTTGGTTTCATCATTTGTACCTTATTTGCTGAGACACTGTACATCAAAACAACATATGCGCTCATTGCTATCCTCACGACAAACTTTAGAATTCAACCCAGGCTAGGCTGCCATTTTTCTCCAATGAAGTCAACGAATGTCAGCTGAAAGCGATCTTGCAGGCCCTTTGGTCCAAGCTGTACCTGATCAAGAAGTCCAATAAATGGTCTTTCAATCCCTGCTTAGAGCCTCCCTTCCCCCACCTTCCCCAGACAGCCCATCTGAGTCACTTTGGGATGTAAGAACTGGTGAACTGGCAATGTTGACCAAAATCCAGGTTCATATTAGGCGGCCACGTGCATATTAGGTTAATAATAACAGAACCTTTCATCTTCCCCCCTGCTATTGTGGAAAGCACCTTAGATTTAGAGATAGCACCTGGATTGGAGTCCCAGCTCAAACACTGAATACCCAAGTGACCAGATCATCCCTATTCTCTGCTCAGAAAACTTGGATGGTCTCAAGTGCCTCCTAAATAATGAACTTACCCCCCGAATGCCTTAGCTTGACATTCTAGGACCTTCTCTGGGAGTCAATCTCCTCTTTTGTGAAACAAATAAATAATACTGGCATTCCCTAACTTAACAAGGTTGCAGTGCGGTCCTGTCTTCTCCTCGCCAGTCCCCTTGTATCAGCTGTACGTTTTAGCCCCAGTGGTTTACATATTGTTCCCCATACGTGATATCGCATCTCTGGCCTCCGTGACTCTGCACAGGCTGCCACCCACCCTCTTTTCCTCCACCTCTCTGAGGCCAACCATGGCCCTATTTGTGGCTCTTCCATCCCCTTCCGTTACTGGGCATGTATCTCGTACTTCCGCATCTGGTTATCCCCTCAGGAATGTGGACTCCTTGAAGGCAAGAACTGTGTCTCTTTTTGGCGGCCCGGGAGCTCAGCACTGAGCCAGGAGCCCTGCAAGGGGCTTAACAAGCATTTGTGATTGAATTGGACGAGGAGTCCGGTGCGGGAAGGAGTTTGGGAAGGGCGTCCGGAGCGCAGGAGGCGGGGACGGGGAGAGTGCGTACAGGAGGAGTCTGGGCTCCGAAGCGGGATGCCTGTGCAGGAGGTGGGGCTCCGGAGGGAGGCGTGTGTGCGTGCATGCGCGCGTGCACGTGCAGGAGGCCCCGCCGCAGGGCGGTGCACTCGAACAGGAAGCAGGGCTCGGGGGGTGCGTGAGCGGGAGAGGCGCTTGGGCCGGGGGAGATCACACCATCCGCCCGAGCGGCCGAAGCACCGGCTCCCTCTGCAGGTCTGGCGGGTCGGGGCAGGGCCGAGGGCTGGCGCACGCGCACAACACTTGACGAGGCGGTCCGTTCCCGGCCCGCCCAGCGGAGCCCAGGGGAGCATACGAGGCGGCGGGCGAGGGACTAGAGGGGCCGTTTCCTCCGCTCGCCACGCGCGGCCGGCCACGTTTCCTTTGGGGTGCGCAGACTGCTCGTAGTTCCGGTCCGGCGCCGCAAAGCTGCTCCCTCTGTGCAAGCAGTGTGGGAAGGCCGAGAGACAAGTGAGAGAGGCTGGGGCGGCGGCGGGTGCAGTGCGGGGCGGCGGGGCGGAGGCACGGGCGGCCCGGCCGCAGGGCCCGTCGGTCGGCGGCGGCTGAGCCCGGCCCGCCGGCTCTGCTCTGTCCCTAGGATGATCACGGACGTGCAGCTGGCCATCTTCGCCAACATGCTGGGCGTGTCGCTCTTCCTGCTCGTGGTCCTCTATCACTACGTGGCGGTCAATAACCCCAAGAAGCAGGAGTAGGCGGCGCGGCGCGGCCCCGCTGCAGGTAATGCCCTCCCGCCCTCCGGAGCTGGCGGCCGAGGAAGCCCGCTCGGGCCAGCCGGGCTTCACCCGCGCCCTCCCCTTGTGTCTCCCAGATGGCTCTGCGCCCCGCAGGGAGCCTTTTCGTGCTCGTCTGTCCTGCCCGCTCAGAGGCGAGGATGCCACAAGCCTGAGCCCAGGAACGGCCCTCGAGGGACGCGGAGCGCCTGCCGCCAGGACCAAAAGCCGACGGGAGAATGGGAAGCGGCCGCTCCGAGGCTGAGGGGTTTGGGCCCCTATTAAACACCCCCCTCCTCTTTTGAGGCTAAACTGGCGTTTGTTACGAGGCAGAGATTGCTTACTGGGAGATGGGAGTGGGTTTGGAGCTGGAAGGTTTCTGTGCACGGTGGGTAAGGAGCCGCAGACCCCCCCTGCGTGGGCCTTCAGGTTGGCCACGAAGAAAAGGCTGCCCAGGAATTGGGCGAGGGAGAGACCTCTGGAGACATCCGTCCCTCTGGCCTCCCACAGGAAGGGGGCCGCAGCAGCAACGTTCTCTCCTGTTTTCCAGGGTCCCCTGATAAAGTCTGAAGCTAGATGGAGTACGTGTGGTAGGGGGGGGTCTTTACACTACGTTCAATCCTGTCCACCTTTCAAAATAGCAAACATCTCTTGAGTTCTTTTTTTCAAACAACTTTTATTTCCTCAAAGTCTTCCCTATCCTATGATACAAGCCAGAGGCAAACTCTGCCACTCAATAGGGCTCAGTGTAGAGGCTGATAACTTTTCGAACCCACCAATATAAAAAATATATATATATATATGGTCCCAAATTCCTGTGCTGTGGAGGGAGGGATGGGGCTGGGAGGTCCCTGCTCCTCTGTCCTGCTCCAAAGTGGGCCCGGAACAATGAGGCTGACTCTAAGGAGTCGTGGTTGTTACAGGGGGAGATGCGACCGAGTAGGGCATTTCCTGTGTCCAGAAACCATGGGAGGATGTCCTGCCATGGAGTCAGGGGCAACATCATACTCTGGGAGACCGAGCGATTGCGGGGGGCTTGATAACAGAACAACCCTCAGGCTGTCCCAGTGCCCCACCACTGTAACAAGTTGGGGGCTGGGAGCAAATGATGGGATGGGACAGAAGTGAGGAGGCAGGGGCAGAGTGGGGCCGTGGGGGCCCAACCAGGTACAGCCTGTAACAGAAAAGAGGGGAGTCCAGCTGATAAATTCTGCCCCTTCTCTAGTTTCAGTTTAGGAAGATCTGAACTTCGGATAAGGGTCTTGTGATTGGGGGGAGGGTAGGTGGAGAGGGGAAAGGGACAACAGGGTTCTAAGGCCTTTCTCCTATGGGGGATGGGGGAGATCTCAGCTATAAGTTTTCCTGATGAGGGTAAAGGTAATTAATGCCTTGTTAGGAAAGTGAAGGAGGCGTAATTTTTCAGTGGCATTGTGCATTTGAGCCCTAGGGTAACAAAAGGAATTGGGAAAATTAAGATCCTTAGTAAAGAGGTAAGACTGTGAAGGGCAAGAATAAGGGGAAAAATTACATGATCTAAGTCAGGCCCATGAAATCAGGTTCCTGTGGAAGAGGCTTAGCACCCTTGTACTTACCCTGGTGCAATAGAGCAGGATCCTGGCTCTGGCTCAGAGCTGTCCCTGGTCCGGGGGATGGGGGATGTGGGGCCCGAAGAGCCTCTCATCCCTCTGCCAGGCGGCGATGAGCCCCGGCCCAACCCGGGCCTAGCCTGTATGGATAGGGGGTGGCGCTGAGGGCTAGACTCTTCCCCTGAGCTTCTTACTTCCTGGACTTGATTCTGGCATCTCCATGGAGGGAGTGTGGTACAGTAGGGGATTAACACAAAGGAACTAGGACTTAGAACTCCTGGGGACTGTCCCTAACTGGGACAGGTAATGTGGGATTGGGGTAAAGGACTTTTACTTAGTCTGGATTATGCCTTCCAAGGTCTTACCCAGGGTAGGGATAGCAGAAGGGTCCAGGTGCTCCACAGTTTGAGCCTCTGGCCCTTCTGTGGTGAGGGGCTGGATGAGCAGAGAAAGCTCTCCATGGGGAAATAGTAGGCTATGTGCAAACCTCCCTCAGAGTTCCTCTCCTCAGCCCCTGCCAGGAGAGTTTATCCTCAGTCACCCAAGCAGGTCTTGCCTATACCCACTTCTGCCAACCCAAAGGGGTTCAACACTAGCCTGGGGGGCCTTGTCTGACCCTGGGGTTGGTGGCATTGGCAGCTCCTTGGAGCAGCAGCCAGAGGTGTTACCTGGGGAATCCGGGACCCCTCCTGGCGGAAACTCTCCTCGGGCAGTTCTGGGCAGAAAGAGAGGATAGGCTGAAGGCAAGGACAAGCGAAGCCACGGCTAGGAAGCTGAGGTTGGAGTGTGATTAGCAGAAAGAATGAGGCTTTGGAAACTGGAATTGTTGCTAGCTGTGACAGTTAAATAGACTGCTGTGGATTTCTTATAGGGAATGCCCCACTTTGGCAACAGACCAGTGTTAGACATTCTCCCTCCCTCCCACTAGTAGAATGAAGATGCACTGGATCAGGGTTATCAGAGCAATTGTGCTGAAAACAGGGATAGGCCACAGAGTGTTACCTGCAGTCGAGCCCTGATGCAGGGGGTGCGAGACCCATTCCCCAGCAGCCCCTTCCCGATAACCATGACAGTCTCTGGCTTATCCCCTGCTGACAGGAGTGAGCAGCTACTCCCTAGGGATTAAGAGAAAATTATCACTGGAATAGGGACTATGCTGAAGAGGTTCAAGGACTACAGATCACATTATCTTAAGGACGATGTTGAATTAATGTCTTGGGGACAGCATGGAGTTCTAATCTGGCTCAAGTTATAATTTGGCTACAAAACTGTTTAAAGGAGTTGCCCACTCTTGAGTGTCAAGTACATATGCCAGGACTTCTAGTCATTATGTAAATCAAACCTTAAGAAATAAGGTCAGAATCCAAGACTGGTGAGGGTATCTGAGCTGGTAGCTAAGGTGGGAACCAGTAAGATGAGGACTAAAGGTGTGGGAGGGGGAGTGGCTGCGTAGAAGGTGCTCTGTCACACAGAACTCACCAAGAGGGAAGATATTTGTTCCAGCCAAGTAGAAGCAGACATGAAAAGGCACCTGCAAAAGGCTGCCCTTATCTGGTTTCCAGTGTCCTACCATGACAATGATTTGGGGGTCAGGAACTTGAAGTGGATATCCCTGGGCAACTTGGAAAAAGTTCCTTTAGAAGGCTCTTTGTGAATAGGCACAATTCAGGGTCTTTTTAAGTCATAAAATTCCAGTTTCTTTTGGAGGATATAAATGTTTTTACATGGGGCATTAGGATAATCCAGGTTTGTGATTAGGGGGTACAACTGAGGCTGTAACATAGATCAGAGCCATTTTGTATCAGTAATGAAGCCAGACTAGGTGGCAGCAGAGGTAAACGATACTTATCTAAAGTTCTGATGAGATTGAATTTGGGACCACAGATTGAAGGAATGGGGTGGGGGGTGGGAGTTGGATAGAACACATAACAGTTTCATTAGGTACAGACCTGCTATACCAAGTGAGGTAGGCAGTAAGCAAGTGCCTATGTTTCTTGAAGGGGTTGGGCCAGCAGTAGGAGGAGTTGGGGGTGAGTCCAAGCTGCCTGTGGTAGGGCGACTGGTCAGTGGTTGCTGCCGCCGTCTCCTGTCCTGGCCTCGGGACTCTGAACAGAGATTGATGGAAGTGGATAAAAGGGCAAGTCAGTAGGGGGTGCTTTTACTGCCCAGCTTGCTCCCCTTACTGGATGATTTGATGGGACCTGGGTTTTGTATATATTGGTGTCTCTCTTTCCTGGAGTAATCCTCAGATGGGAAGGATCTTCAACAAACATTAGACATTCAAAGGTAAAGGAAAACTAACTTTTTCTACAGTTAAGAAAACTTAAGTATGATGCTAAGAACTGAACCCAGGATTTGTCTGTTTCTATCTTGGTCCTTTCTTGGAGAGAAACCGTGACCTAGTCACAGATTATTTAATATTGTCAGTAAAAATTTACTATTCTTCCTCCTTTCACGAGCCCTCTTTTTATCCCAAAGGGTCCCTTGGATGACCACTCCCACTGAGGAACCTCCTCCTTATAGCCTGCCCCTGAGTTTCAGTTTTTAAGATTATGCATATTTATCAGATCAACTGTTACTTCCCATCCAATTTACAAACCCTTAGCTGACCTGGTTCCTATTTCTTTTACCTGCTCGGATTTTCCAGTCTGTAGTAACCCAACTCTGCCCATGACCTTGTCTTTGCTTCCCTGCTGTGTTGCTGCAGTCCTCTCTTTCCTCTGTCGTGCTCCCTGCATCTGTCACACATAAGAAGGGATCCAGGACTAGTTTCCTCAGTAGAGAAGACGGGAATAGGATTGGCCAAAAAATGGTAGAATTTTTACCTAGACCACTGCAAAGCCAAATTCCATTTCCGTTCTCCTTAATTTCACTAATTGATTTAATGTCTATTTCTAGACTCTTGCCTTTGTGGGCTTCTAGGATGAAGGGGAGCAGTGCTTGAAGGCATTTCCTGATCTTGACTGCGCATGGTTACGATTGTGTTCTGAATATTATCAGTTGGTACTTTCTCAGAAAGGCCAAGGAGCAGTAGTGGTTTAGAAATTACATGCAGAAGCTATAGCTAGCCAAGCTGGAAGCCACATCTATTTTCTCCGTAGAGAAAACTGACCTGTGGATTTTACTGACCTGCACTAACTGATTTTTCTAGATTGTTGTCTGTTCTGTTTTGAGACTCTTGGGCAACTACTGAGAAGAGTGGAGGCTGCTGTCCCTGTGGAGCTCCTTTCCGTATTCTATGTGCTCGGCAAGGTATTTGCTCCTAAGCTTCACAGAGTGATTACTAAGAAATGTAGTAAGGAAGAAACAGAAATGAATATGATTGTGGAGTTCCACAACAGATCATCAAGATCAAGGTTCTTAATAATTTTTGTGTCAGACTCTTGCATTCTGCTAAAGCCTAAGGAATTCTTTGGAATGTTTTTAAATTCATAAAATAAAATATATAGGATTAAAAAGGAAACCAATTATATTAAAATACAGATTTTAAAAAAAAAAATTTTTTTTTAAGTTCACAGACTCCTGATTAAGAACCTCTGACTTAGCTAGGTGAGAAGCTAGGAAATAGATCACATCTCTGGCATGAAGGCAAGATAAAGTATTTACAAGGAACTTCAGTTATCTCGAGATTTGATGGGTTCTTTACCAAAAACAAAGTTAACAAATTCCTGGCTTACCTAAATGCCAGTTGCATCCTTCAGAAGATAGAGCTATAAGGGGAGCTACTAGACTGACATAATTCTGACCAACAACAAGGTAACCGTGGGGGAAACAACTCTGGGACCTTAAGATTACTGATGAAGGAGGGGAAAGCCAGGCTAGTCTTGTATATTCTGTTTTTGGAGGGCAGATTTCAAAGGGTTCAAAAAAAGGTAGAATCCCTTAGCTTAAAATTTATCAAAGTAAGTCAACTCAGGGGGGCTACCTGGAAGAATAAAATCCTGAAGAAGCAAAAATAAATAGTTCCATCCAGAAGAAAGGAGTTGTGTAAAAACTCATGGAGATGCTCAGGAAATTCACTTGCCCACTTAGTGTGTGTATAATACATCTATGTCTATATACATTGGAAGCAGGGATGAATACTGTGGTGGCATGATCATGTAATAGCAGTGGTCGTTAGGAGATGTAAAGTTCATAATGAGCTGAGGCAACAGAGAGCTGGAAAAAAAAGAATGGGGGGGAGGGGGAAATGAGCTAGGATTACTGCCTAGGGTGGATGGGATAGCAGATGACAGACAACAATATATTTATTATATTCAACTTTGCATTTTTTTCTCTGCCAAAGATCCTTGTGCTGGAAAACAGGACAAAAAATGTTAAAAGGGATCGAAAAACCAAGACAAGTGGATGCTAAACTCATCCCAGCTGTGTTGAGCGAGTTGAAGTCAGCAATCAGGTGTGCTGAATCCTAGGTAGTGTTATTGCTAAGCGGTCACTATAAGTGATTTTTGAAAGATTATAGAGACCAGGAGAGGTGCGTCAGGATTGCTAAAAAACAAAACAAAACAATTGTAACCAATTACAATTGTTTACCAATTGTAAAAAGAAAGGGAATGAGTTCTACAAACTAGAGGGCCAGAGTTTGACTTCTATTCTTGACAGTATTCTACCCAGAACATTATTAAAGGGATAATTTATGAACATCTAGAAAAGGAAATGGAGATCATTAAGTCAGCATGGTTTCATCAAGAATTTGCTTTTCTCCACTAAATTTTCCAACAACTAGAGTCTAGTTACTGGATGGATTGAGAATGCTATAGAAAGAATTTATCTAGACTTCACAAAACATGTTATGCTATTCTTATGGAAAATATTTAGAGGTGTGGACTGGACGATAATTATAGTTAGGTGTCTTATATAGTTGAATGACTGGATTTAAAGAACAACCATTTAAGGCTTGATACCTTCTTTGGAGGGAGGCCTTTAATGGAGTTGTACCAGAGATATATCAATTCCATATTATTTACATTTTCATCAGTAATTTAGATAGTATATTTGTAAGATTTGCAAATAAGGTGAAGCTGGGAAGGATAATTAACAGGTTTGGATACAAATAATAATGATCACTGGCATTTATATAGCACTTGATGGTTTCCATATAGTATCTTACTTGATCTGCACAATAACCATGTGAAGTAAGTGCTACCATTATCCTCATCTTGTAGGTGAGGAAACGGACTAAGAAAAGTTAAGTTGGTTTGCCCAAGGTTACACAGCTAGAGTCTGAGGTAGAATTTAAATTCAGGTCTTCCTCACTCCCAAGTCCAACACTATACTAGTTGACTTGATAGGATGAACGAAGGGGCTGAATTTAAAGGCCTGCATTTGAGTTTGGAGGGGGAAAAGAGGACTAATTTTTCATAAATCAAGGATAGAAGAGGCACGTGTAGACAACAATTCATCCGTATGAGATTTTTGGGTTTTAGTCAACAATATCAATATTAGATAATGATCTTAGGCCCTACCAAAAGGCATCATATCCAGAGAATCTTCAATTCTAGGCACATTTTAGGAAAGCCATTTACAAACAGTTCTGTCCAGAGGAGGGCAGCTAGGATGGTAAAAGAATTGATTTCTGGCCACACACTGGAGTATTATGTTGAAGGAACTGGAAGTTTTTAGCCTGGAGAAAATCAGTGTTAGGAGTAAAAGTGGAGTAAACCTGGAGGCATTGTTCTTGATTGAGTGGCCTTGGAAGGGAGAACTAGCAGTTTGGGGTGGAAATTACAGATTTTAGCTCAGTGCCACCCCAAAGTGTAATAGGCTGCCTTGTGTAGGAAGTGGGTACCCAGTTACTTAAATGTGAGGAGCCTTGACTAATTTGGTGTATGTTATGAGTTGGATTTGACAACTGCTGAGGTTTCCTTTAACTCTGAGATCCTGTTAAGAGGAGAAAGGTGGCTTCCATTCATGGGCTTGGAAGAAGCTGGCCAAGTTGGTAGGCCGCCCACCTGACCACACTACTAAAACTAAGGAATGAACTCAGTCTTGCACAAGTTACAGCTTTGATTATGGGCATCTGCCACAACCACCCTAAACAACTTCTTGCCTACGGTGGTCAAAGTTGGGAATTTTGAAGTCTGGAACTATGGTGAATGCAATAGATGTTGCCTATAACATGGAAGTACATATTCTGTATTCCTTCTATCCTACTTGGGCAGCAGGTACCCAAGACCCCAGCCATGCTGGATTAATCATTTATATCCACAAAACTGTGTTGAGGATAAAGTGAATTTAAGAGGAGTAGGGACAAAAGGCTAGAAACCAAGCCCTCTGAATTCAGCAAGAGATACTGGATGATAAAAGTTTAGGACCAGGATTTCAGGGAAGCAACAGCAGGAGTTCTGAATCTTGTTGAATTGCGCACAGGATGGTAAGAGGGCCCCAAACCCCCTAAAATGCAGGGGTGGGGAACCTGCAGCATCGAGGCCACATGTGACCTCGAGATCCTCACCTGCAGCCTTTGGATTGAATCCAAGTTTTGCAGAACAAATCCTTTCATTGTAAGAGCCCTTGTTCTGTGAAGTTGCACTTGAGAATCTAGAGGGCTGCATGTGTTTTTGAGGCTGCAGATTCTCCAACCCTGTGACCTAAAGACTAGATAGACATTCATGTTCCTAGCTTTGAGCACAGTGTAGTTAGTGGTGGAGAAAGGCACTAGATCTGGAAACATGATCTGTTCAAATCCTGGCTTTGCCATAGATTGCATCACTTAACATCTCTGGGCCTTAAGTTTCCTCATTTGTAAATTGAGGCACCTCAACTAGATAACCTCTAAGGTTCCTTCCAATTCTAAATCTGTGATCTTTCAGGTGTGGGCCAGAGGATAACCATTTCCAAGATCACAGTATTTGTCTTGCTGAGATGCTGGGGTCTGCAATCTGCCAATCCATATCCATCATGGGGATTAATCAGTAAATCAACAGTTAATCATATTTCCATTGGGAAATGGACCTAGCATACAGAAACAGTGAAATGTGGCAGGAGTCAGATTCTTGGCCACACCCTAAAGACCTGAACATTGTCCACTGGTATTGGTTCAGAAATGCTAGTAGGCCAGGATCCTGACAATTGTCTACTGTTTTTCTTAGGGTTGCAGTGGTATGTCACTGGAGTGCTCACTGAAGTGGAGAGAGTAACTAGCTAGAAAGAATACAGAACTGGAGAGAGGAAGATTAAGTTTGGAGACAATCTTAAGTCATCCACACAATAGTTGCTAGTTGAAAGGGATTAATTTTTCTGAGGCCTCTCTACTGAGCTGTATTATTAAAGCTAAAAAAAACAACTTCAAAAATGAGGGTGGCATGAGGATCAAGTTTTTCTCTAAAGAAGGTGGTAGGATAATACTAGAATATGGTAATGGCATTTAAGTGTAAAACCCAAGAATCTTGCCTGAGGCCTTAAAGTCACTGGGAGAATTTGAGCAATCCTAAACCACAGCTTGACTTTCATTCTATAAATTTGAGTCCCAGTGGGGCAAGGCTCAAGTAGTAGAGCAGAAAGATCACTGGAGGCAGGAAACATTTGGGTTCAAATCTTTAGCAAAGGTTTGTCCATGCTACTTCCTTACCAAAAGAACTCCAATGACTTTAGAATAAAATATGAACACTGTTTATCACTGAAGAAGACCCTTCATCATCTGGCTCCAACCTCTCTGTGCCTAGGCTGATCACATACTCACTCAGTTTGGTCCACACTAGTCAACTGGGGCATTCCTTGTACATCACACAACATCTGCATTATGTTTGTCCCCAAGGGGGATGCCTCTTGTCTAGCAGCGTTCCTTCTTTACCTGTACCTCCTGGAGTCGCCAGCTCTCACTGATTACCTCAGTTGTTTAGAGCTCTTCAGATTAATTAGTGTAATCCTGTATTTTTATCTCTATGAGCATTGTATCTTTCCATCTGCCGCCCTCCACTCCCCCATCCACATAAACTTTTGTATTGGTATCTCCAGTGCCAAGCACATACTAGGTGCTTACTGATTCATCAGCACATGTTGCTTTGATCCCTGTTCTATCCCCATAGTTGAACTTGAGGATAGAATGACAGGAGCCTAGGCTGCAAAATGTGAGGAGCTTAAAGGTGGTACCTCCAACTAATACCTAGAAAAAGACTCTCACAGACCTTCACTATTCTATAACATCACAATTCCTAGTTCCTCTAATCTTAATCTGGCCCATAATACAAGTTTTTAGGATAATGAGATAAAATTTCTATTCTGGGGGAATAAGACCTTTTTATCTGAAGTCACAACAAAAAGTGGCGACAGCAGTGCTTTCCCCGTCATGTACCCTCTACCTACCCCTTACCCGAGTTTAACTGTTTTACCAAAAGCTGCCAGGTGCATTATGGACTGCAGAGATATCTTGCCCACCTGACCCTCCCCTTCCCCCTCCTCTTCCCCCCCAGCTCCAGTCTTACTAGCTTTTACCCTAGATACCAAAAAAGCTAAAATTATCAAGACCCTGCATCAGAGCTTTACTTGTCCTCCCATATAGGAGGTGAAGAAGGCCTCTGCTAAGTGATGCAGCTTTTACTGTAAAGTAGCTTCAGTTTTACAAGACCATTTACAATACGCATAACCCCCATTTTACAGAGAAGATATTGAAGATTCATAGAGATTAAGTTACTACAGGATTACAAAGCTGTGAAAAGTCAGGGTATTTGAACCCGAGTCTCTCCCAAATCTTAAATCCAGGGCTTTTTCTACTATTCCTCCCCTTCAAATTTACTTGGAGGCTGGTACCATCAAAAATGTCAGGTGCTAAGTTTTAGATGAATTCTCCTATCCACAATGGAATTCTTGGGGTGGAAGAAGTTAGTCTGCCTGTTCCCTCCCTGCAGGGTCCTTCCCTCAGCTTTGATTCCATGTTTCTGTCTTAGATCCATGGCAATCTTGTGAATTCTCCTTTGCCCAGGGCAGCTGCATGGTTACTTCCTCCTAGGCAGGAGCCACTCTGTAATTTGGCAGATAGCTTTCTATGACGTGATAAACCAGGTCAATCCGCTTTTGCCATAAAACTGAATCCCAGTGGGGGAAGTGAAGCAAATGGACCTAGCTCTGGAGGCATTAAGTCCTATGCACAGCCTCTTCAGGTGCCATCTGTAGACACGGCAAAGTAAACAACACACATGAATATACCCATTTTAGAGATGGAAAACCTGAAGGTCAGAAAATTTCATTTACTTTCCCAAGGCCACACGGTTAACTGGCAGAGCTGGGACTAGAACCAAAGTCAGATTATATATACCCTTCATACTAGTATCAGCTACAACAGTCCAAAAGCTACACATGATCAATGGTCTAGTTCAAGCGTTCTTAACCTGAGGCCTGAGAATTAAAAAAAAAAATTTATTTTGATAACTATTTCAGAAACCCTTGGTTTCCTCTACAAATCCTATTTTACTTTATGCATTTAAAAACATTCTGATAAGGGGTGTGTGACACACAAAAAGTTTAAGAACCTTTAAACTATTTCTAGAGACATAAGTTATTTCCCTTTTTCTTATTTCTTAGAATCATAAAATCATAGCTTTAGAGCTGTAAAAAACCTTAGTAGTTACACATATCAACACCCTCATTTTAGAGACGAGAAGACAAATGTAGAATGGCTAAGAATATCCTAGGGTAGCAAGTGGCAGAGCCAGGATGAGCCCAGGACTGTTTTTCCACTGTACCCTGTAGCTTCTCCCTCCCAATAGCTCAGCCTCTTTCTAAGAACAGAAGTGCTTAGAGTTCCCACTGTTTTTATGTATAACACTTGGGGGCACTGAGGCACAGGTGAATAGCCGTAGTAGGGACAAAAGGAAGCAAGAGTCTAGCTTGCAGGATTAGGAAGGTTTTGCAGTGCTTCTTGACCTCAGGCTTTCTGCCTAGGCTCTAGAGCCAGAAGTAGCTCTGGTTCTCAAGGGGCCTTGGGATACAGCCATTTTCTCATAGTCATTTCTGCAACTTGGAAAGAGTGCCTGCTTTCACCCTGACTACTACAGAGTACGTCTTAATATCTGTTAGCATCCCTTTTGTCAGAGCATTTGTCTCATTTTCAGTATATGCTGGGGCCCTATAGTTCCTTGGACTCTTGATAGAGAGTGCCTTGTACCCCTACCCATGGCCACAGGTCCCAGTCTGTGGCCCCCATGCTGCAAGGAAAACCAAGGTCTCAGGAGAGGTTACAGATTCTGCTGTAAATTGGTTTTATTGGTTTACCCCTTGACTCAGGCCCAAGAATGCATCTTCAGGGCTAATTTTCCCCCCAGCAACACCAGAAAGAATGCAACACTTGCCCCAGGGGCTTCCTTATCCGCTTACCTCTAACAGGGCCCAGCACCCGATGGCTGCCTTTCTGGTTGGCAAGGCCCAGGCCTGGTAGCCCTGTGGACCGACTGCTATGAAAGGGAAAGCTTGGTGAAGTTTTGATCTGTGGAGAGTTTTGCTGGCTGCTGCCACTGGTACCAGTGCTGAAGCTTCGGGCCCGGCTCAGGGTATTTTCAGAGCATGACATAGGCAAACCACTGCAAAGAAGCAGACATAACAGGTGAAGTCTGGGGCATGTATGTGCCAAGTCTTTCAGTCTCCATATCTTTCCCTAAGGAAAAATCAACTGAAATCATCTTTGGATTAAGGGACCATTAGATGCCACTACCAAAGGAGAGAAAAAAGAAATCTTCTGCCCCATGATTAGCTAACAAGCCCCTTTCATGTAATCCGTCCCAATCTGGGTCATGCTGTTAAGGAAGTTAGAAGTAGCTTCCTATGGCAAATGTATCTAGCCACTGGGATAGGCTGGTAACTCTAACTTTCTGGAAGTCCCTCCCTCCTCATTCCTTCTACCTAGCTTCTTGTTTCCCTAGACTAGGGATCCTCAATCTGTTAGGCACTGAGTTATTGTGGATTTGAATTCATGACACCCTTTCCCCCTCCTAGAAGCATCCTATGCTACACAGTTATAAAATTAAGTATGTTCTGAGTATTTCACACATTCCTTGAAATAGTTGAGACCTCATGTTTTATCTCAAAACCAAGTAACTTCCATTTTCCCACCCATTCCTCCCATCCTGTTGTCCTTACTTGGGGCCTTTTGGTGGGGTTCGAGAGCCTCTCCTTTTGTTGATGCCTACATTAAGGCTGTTACCTACACCTCTGCTGTTACGGACATGTCTCAGCATCCAGGCTCTCAAGTTGTTGAGGCAGCTGTGCTCCGAAAGGACAATTCGTGGCCAGGGATTGCATTCTGCCATGTCCAGGGCTGCAATGGCCACAGCCCGCCCTACCTGCCAAGGGAGTTCAAGTACAATTTGGTATCTGGGAGCTTCTTACAATGGTAGAGATGATTCAAACATTCTTGATTTGGATCACTCACTTATCCTCTGCCTCACAACTACTGCTAAGGGGAAGGTCACTGTCCCTCATCTGTAGCCAAAGTGTATCCCCTATCAAAGCTGAGAATGAAATTCTTTGCCTTAAATTTTTTCCTTTTCATACTACTGCTTTTATGAGTTGCTATATCTCAAGAATTAAGCCAGATGGCAGCACTCTCTATTGTGAGATTAGTGATCCTCAATGGCTTAGAGTAGAAAGGTCTGTTCATTATAGAAAGCAACAAAGCTCTTTTCTCCCTATTCCTATGCAGCCTCCTATGAGGCCAGGAAAGACACACATGCCCTTGTATGATAAAAGGAAGGGCCCAGTAAAACAAGGTAGTATGAGATAAGGGGAAAAACCTAAGTCCCAAGTGTTGGACAAAGATATGCTCCCAAAACTGGAAGAGGTATTCAACTGGAGTCCTACTCGCAGGACTGGGGAATATTCAACTCCCCACTATTTGGGAGGATCTAACCAGAGCTCTAGTGGCAGTATGATCTCTCCTAAAGACTTCAGTCAAGTGAAGTTAGTATAGGCCAAGGCTTCTTAAACTTTTTTCCATTTGAGCAGTGTTTACTGGAGTTACATAGCTTGAGGACATTTGTAGTGCATGCTTTATGGTTTAGAACCTGGGTTGCAGTAAAGTTGTTAGATGTAACACAGGCAAGGGATGTTAGAAACATCTCTGATTTAATTTTTAATTAATTTTTCGTCTCTGCTCATTCAGAAACTTTTTACTGTTGCCAAAATTTTTTTTCGACCCTATATGGAGTCATGATCCATAATTTAAGAAGCACTGGTATAAGCCACTCATGGTTTGAGGCTAAACTGCCTGATGCTTTTGCTTCTTCCTCCACAGCTTCATTACCTGTTCAAACAGCTCCACAGTGTATCTGGAACGGAAAGCAGGTGGGGGAGGGGGGCTGGCACGCCCATTGTCATGGCAGGCAGCAGGGATGCTGTTTACTGAGCGTCCAGTGTTGTAGTTGCATTCAAGTGTGTAGCTAAGACACAGAGACCTTTATATCACTACTCTGGACAGATGACATGTAGCTTGAGTATACAAAGTGGTCAAGGGAACGATTAAGGGCTATTTCCTAATGAGCTGACAATCACCCCAAATACTATACCCTCTGAGCTAAGCTGTGAAAGGCAGATCCACAGAGACAAAAAAATCTTTATTTGAAGGCCTTTCTTCTGAGATGCTTTGGGCTGCCACCACCCATTTCCATCATTCCCCTCTTAAGGGTGAGTGTGGGTACTCTTAGGAGAACGTACCAGAAGCTGAAGCCCTATTTTCCCAGTGTCTACCCTGACCTGTGGATGATCCCTGAGGCTTTGTAGATGGCAACTCGACCACTGCCTTCCTTAGACTGGCCATCTCGACGATCCCGAGCATACATGTTCTTCTCTGAGAAATTGCAGCCTTGGAAGTCAAAATGTGCTGAATTCAGGGAGATAAGCTTTGGATACAGCATGTTTTCCACCTATTTGGGAATAAGAGCAACCTCAGAAGGTGTAGTGGGAAAGAGAAGGAAACAAGTCACTACATTCAATATCAACACATGCTATCAGAATTACCAGTATCAAGTTAATAATTCTTGAATTCTCACTGTGTACATGGCTTTGCACTAGATGTTTAAGAAAGGTAGGTATGATTAAATCAACACATTTCTTTCCCCCTTCAGACCTTTCTCCTCCTCTTTCCTATCCCCCTCCTCCCTCATCTTTTATATTTGGCTCCCATTAGAAAAGGCCTAATTTCGTTTAGTTTTGAAAAGCCTGGTCCTTAGCATTAAAACGCAATTTAAAAAGTACCTCCTGACTGCAGATTTATGGCTAGCTGCCCCCCAGAGAACTAACAAGCCTATACCTATTGTTCCTTCTGCTCACATTCTACATGTTAACACTCCCCTCCCCCTCTTAATTCCTAATGCAGACCACATTCCCAGGCCAGTTTCAAGGTCCCTACCTGGGTACTCTCATCACTGAAGCTATTTCCATACATGAAACAACCCCTTTTAGAGGCATGTCCATGTAGGTCCACGTAGTAGGCCACGCCGCTCTCCTTAGGGGGAATGGTTTCAGGGGCTGGCTCCACCTCACTAGATTCTGATTCTAAAAACCACAAACTATTGGGGTCCTGGCTGGGTGGCTCAGTTTGGGTCCAGGACTCAGAATTGTCCCCATCAGCTGAGAGTCCAAGGTCAGCTTCATCATGGAGATTGTCAGTGTTTTCAAGTTCAGAAAAAGGACCAGGTGGGGCTGAGGGTTGGGGATTGGGCTGGTGGTCAGAGGGAGGATGGGGATTCAGACGTGAGTGCACATGGTGGTAGAGCAGCACAGCCTTAGCCCCATAGATGGCTGGGTGCAGGACTGCATCTGGCTTTAGATACTGACGGTTCAGGTTCACTCCTCGTGAGTCAGTCCTGTGTGGGCACAAGGGATAAGGTTGAGTTCCGAAAAGATGGAGTGGGAAAACAGAGACTTGAGTGAGTGGCATAAGATAGGAGTCTGGGGACTGATTATCCTATAGTTTGAATAAATCTTAAGTAGAAAAACCAAGGAAAGGAAAGGATTGAGGACAGCCTCACCCCAGGGCTCCAGAAACTGGAGAACAAAACCAGATCTTTTACAACTCCTGGTATTATCAGCTTAATCATTCTTGAGCCTTCCCTGCATGCCTGGCATTGTACTAGGTGTTTTGGAAAAGTGTACATGGTTAAATCTACATAATATACATTGTACTACTACTGGAATCTGGGAATGGTTCTCCACATCCAAGTGACCCTACATCTTTTTTCCTTCCCGGTCCTCCCCAAATGTCCAGGAGAATGCATTCTTTTTCAGGCCAGTAGGGCATTCCCTCTTTAGGATATAGGAGAGTTGTGAAAGCAGGACAGAGTAAATTTTACCTCATCATGGCACTATCGCATTTATCAAGGGGACTACTGATGATCAAGAGAGGTGAAGGGGAAGCTATACTTACCGATAGTGACCCCGTACCACACCATCTGGGTTCAACATGGGAATTAGTTTAAAGACAAATAGACGACGTAGGGTCTGGGCACGGGGGTCATCAGGTCGAAGGATAAAGTCCAAAAAACCATTGAAAACAAAGCTAGATGGTGTCTCCCCAGGGTGTACTCTGCTACTCAAGAAGAATATCTGTGATAAAGAGAAAAGCAATAATTAAGGCTGTCAGTTCTAGTCCTATTCTGACAGCAGAAGGACATAGCCTGGGCCCCAACTGGGGCTGTGATAGCAAGGGGTCTAAGGTATCATTTGTGGCATAGACTAAGATTGGAGAAGCAGACTAGAGATACATGGTCCAGTACCTATAAGTGTTTTGGCTTCTGCCATGACAGATGGAATGAGAGAGGAGAGCCAACCTCCTACCTTTCTTTCCTCCCCACTCACCCTCTTGCCTGAGAAACAGAATGGCCGGGGTGTGCTGGTATCAGGAAATAGCTGCTCCAGACGGGGTTCTCTTTCATCTCGAAGTCCATGACAGGAACTCACAGTCAGCAGATCTACACGAAGTCCATCCAGAGAGTTGCAAAGGAGTTCTCGGTGGTAATAGATGGAATCCAAGGAGCTGCAAGGATAAGGGTCATCAGGCCATGGGAATCCCCAATGTCTCAAGAAGGGACAGCCCACATTTGCAGAAGGGAATTAAGGTAGAGATAGGGAGACAAACTTCCTGGTCCCTAAACTCCACACCTTTGTAATTTAGAGGCTGAATGCAAAAAGTTAATGAAAGAATAGAAAGAGAAAATAACATAAAAGTGGATACAGGACAAAAATTGAGAAAAAAAGGCACATATGCTGGCATAAAGGAATCTCTATCCACAGGGCAAAGAGGTGGGAAGAAATTATGTGGCCACTGTCTTTTCTTTGGTTTGTGGCTTCTCAGAGATAGGGATTCTGTCTCAGGCCGTGTGCTCTGTCAGGGCATGAGAGATTCCATTCTGATGGTAATTAGGTAAAGCATAAATGGAACATACAGGAGTTAGTGAATAAATACTTGTTTGAGCAATTGAAAGAAATAGAGATTTAGTGCTTTTTCTTTGGCCAAGGCAATAGAAGGTCTGAACCAGGCAGGAAAATGAGGTGAAGATGGTAGGAATGGCATGATGAGATCAAGACAACTGATACTCCGGTCTCAAAAGGAGCAAATGGCGGTACACAGCTACACAGAGAAAAGACTGAAGAAGTATCGACTGAGAGCTCGTAGGGCAGTTCGTAGGAGAAGCAGAGGCAGTGTTTGTGGAGGGAGAAAAGGCAGGACACAGCACCTGCTAAGGGAAGGATGGCTCTCCAAAAAGCGCTGGTCTAGCTGGTTCAGCAGATCCTGGCAGTCACTGTAGGAGAAGGGGTAGCAGAAGGCGAAGAAGGTGGTAGCCCCACGACCCTCCACGAAGCGGTGCACAAAAGACAGCACAAACTGTGTCTCTGTCATCTGATGGGATAGAGGAAGAAGAGGAAAGGGCAACCAACTACTACCTCCATAGATAATAAATTCAACATTAACAGCTAGTCTTTTCAGTCCACCAAATTAGCATCTAGCCCTTCAGCATCATAGCAACAACCACCAGTTTCTCAGCTTCACATGTGAGAATATGCCACTTGTCTCAATGTAGCTACCTGCCTTAGCAACCAGGCCTTTCAATGCCTCCTAGACATTAGGATCAAAGACCCACTAAAAGCTACAGATGTACCTTGGATTTAAAGCAGAGGACTGAAGTAGAGTCCTTTCTTTCTAATTCATTTTACCAGACAGAATGATTTCTTTCTCTCAAAGAATCTTTGTACCCCACTTTTTAGTTTTTATCTGTAGCAATACAGTCCTTTCTTCTGTGTGGAAACTATACCTCAAAGGTGGGCCTGTCCCGGATGCGTTCCCAACGGGGCCGAGTGGGTAGCGTGCGCACAAAGGGTGCCATGCCCTGGGAGTACAGTTTGCTTTGCTTGTTCATGTTCATGATGTTGATCTTTATGAGTTTTCCTGGAATTCCTCCCCGGACACTGAAGTAGAACCATGACCTAATGGGGTAGAGTAAGAAGAGGTAAGTCTATAAAGGAGAGGGATGAGGTGGCAACAAGAACAGAGCAAGGCAGGTTAGTAGAAAGAATGGGAAAAGGCTGTCTATGGGGATGAGAAGAAGGGCATTGTGAAACTGAGGAGAGCCAAGTAGATCCCTGGGATGACAGTTAGGAGAGTAAGGCCAAAGGATGTATGGCGCTGGGTTTCTGCATATTCCCTCCCCTTGACCCCAGCTTCATACCTGTTCCCATTCTCATATTCTGTTTCAGCACAATCAGGTCGGGTCCACACGTTGAATTCGTAGTCAGAGGTAGAGGATATTCCGCCGGTGGTGGGGGCTGATCCCCCACTCCCGCCCCCCTCCCCTTCACTAGCCACAGAATCCACCTTCTCCACATGGGCCAAGTTCCCTGAGTCAAAGCGGGAACTGAACAGCAGTCCCCCACAGCGCAGCTCCATGGTGGGGCTGAGTAAGCATCCTCCTGCCCCAGACTGGCCCTGAGAGCTAAGGGGGTGGGATGGGGATAGGGAAGGAGGGAGGGGAAGGAGAGGGAAGAAGACAAGTTGTGAAAACGGACTTTGTTAGTCTCTGGGGTTCTGAGGGGGCTTTCCAGTACTTCAAGAAAACCGGGAAGCAGCTTTGCTATAGAACACCAAAAGGAGTTACCGCCAAGTACACCGGACTGAGGTTGTGACCTAACCCCATCATGCTACTGAACTGGCTATGCCCATCCCGGGAGGGGATGTCGTGATTAAAGCATGCTGACACCACCAGACTCGGAGCCTCTTTCCGCCCAAAGTCTTCACAATGTGGTAAGATCGGCCTCAATCCTAGGGAGGACACCCCGACTCCGATATGGGAGGGCATCCCCGAGGAAGGCCTCCGGCCCCAGGTGCCCCTTGGAGGGAGGAGCCAAGCTTCCCCTCCGAGACCCTCCCCCTCCTCTCCTCCTTTCCACCCCTCCCCCGCGTGGATCCGCTTAACCTGGAGAAGCACTCCGGGAGCCTCCCGGGCCCAGCTTCCCATGGCTTTCCACCTATTGTGGAAAAGAGGCACAAGGGCGGCTTATTCCAGGCACAGGAAGCGGGGCAGGGGTCGTCCAGGTCACCGAGCAGCTCTACACCTCAACTCGATCTCGGATACTGGGTCCCAGCTTGGGCCGGGGCCGCCCTCCCCGGGGTCCCGCGTTAGAGGGAGGGGTTGCAAGCCCCGAGCCCATACCAAATCAATTCCCTAAAGGGCCGAGGGGCAGGAGTGCCGCACAGCCGTCCGGGTGCTGGGTGTGGGGCAGGGGAGCTAGGCACAGCCCCCAACGCGAACCGGCCCACCTGCCCGGCCGGGGCGCGGGCAGCGGGGTCGGGCGCCGGGCTCCGGGCCGAGCACGGGGCCCGACGGGCAGCCGCGGCGGTCGGCGTGACGGTGACGGGGGCGGGGCCGGGGCGGGATCCCAGGAGGGGGCTCCGGGCCGGAGGGGCGGAGGGGGGCGGGGCCGGGGGCTGGACCGGGGTGCGGGAGCCCGGCCGCGGAGAGCCCCTCACCTCTCTCGGGGCCGGCGCTCCCGTTCCTCCTCCCGTCAGTGTGGCTGCGCCTCCAGCCCCGGCTCAGAGCCCGGGCCGGTCGCCCAGGACCCAAACAAAACGGGAGCGCCTCGGCGCCGGGACCCCGCTCTGCCAGGAAACAACAAGCCATCCGCCTATTGGCCGCGGGCGCGGCTGCCCACCCACCCAGCAACACTCCCTGCCATTGGTCGGGCCGGGGAGGTGAGGGGTCTTTTCTCCCCTCGCGGTCGCCCGGGTCTGAGTTCCCCGGCAAAGTAACGTCTGGGCGGGTTCGCCGCTCCCCAGCTCTCGAGAAGAGTTCCACTTCCGTCCGCTGCTCCCAACAGTCACTGGGGCGGACTGCAAAGAGACAGGAGTATCGAGCAACGGAATGGAAAAATAACCGCTTTTATCAGTAATGACGGGGATAACAAGAGAATAAGAAGGAAACTGCTTGCCATCCTCAGGTCGGCTTTGAATTGCCAAACAAGCAGGAATCCACACGACTTCAGAAGGAGGAAAAGGAAAACCACTGGAGGATGCGGGCATCGATCCCGCTACCTCTCGCATGCTAAGCGAGCGCTCTACCATTTGAGCTAATCCCCCGCTTGTTTTACATCTCTTTCCCTTCTCCTTAGGATACAGAGGCCAGCCATTCCACCGCTTGCCCCGCTCTCTTGGCCAGCCCCGAGAAACACCCAGGATCAATTGCTAGGAAACGGGGGATTTTCGGTGGCGAGTGGGATAAAACCACAATAGAACACCGGTAGATCTAGCAAAAACACCAACCTAGGAGTAGGGCTCCGCCCACCATGACATAAACAGTTCATATATACAGACAGAATAGGTCTTCACACACCTGATAACGTAACGCTTATCCCGGGACACTCCCATACGTGTCTTGTGCTCATTTGAATGCAAACAGGTCCTATCTGGCAAAGAATCAGTGGATACATGCGAACACATACATGCACCAACGCGGTTAATTAAATAAATTACGTTAAGCTGCTTAATAATAAAGGTGGAGAGAAAAAAAAAGACTTGGGAAGTCCTTCGAGCCGGAATCGAACCAGCGACCTAAGGATAACCAGAGCAATCCCACTACAGTCCTCCGCTCTACCAACTGAGCTATCGAAGGCCTCGCTGCACTAAGCTCTCTCCTGATCTCATTTAACTTTACACGGGCGGCGCGCTCATCCCAGCTGGTTTTCAGTAGCCCGGGTCTTGCCCGCTTCCGCCCCGCGGACTTGAAATAGCCCATCCGCGAAGGGCCCCCCACCGAAAGCGCTCGACCTTTATGGGTACTGCTTTCTTTACCCCCAGCAGCAGCCTCTAGCAGGTCTTTTCCCTCGTCACCCGCTGAATCGCGCACGCCTCTCTTCCCCCATTTAAAAAGTGTGATTAACTGCAGCTCCGTCCAAGGCCTCGAGCGCACAAGTGTATTACAAACAATGCCGGGCAACGCTTTACCAACTCGGACTCGCGCCCCGCAAGCGGAGTGAGGGGCGACGTCCGGGCGAGGTAGGAGCGTGCGGGGGCGGGGGGCGCCGGAGGGAGCCGGGACCGAGGACCCGGAGCGCTGCGGGGGACGCCGGAGGGAGCCGGGACCGAGGACCCGGAGCGCTGCGGGGGCGCCGGAGGGAGCCGGGACCGAGGTCCCGGAGCGCTGCGGGGGCGGGGGGCACCGGAGGGAGCCGGGACCGAGGACCCGGAGCGCTGCGGGGGACGCCGGAGGGAGCCGGGACCGAGGACCCGGAGCGCTGCGGGGGCGGGGGCGCCGGAGGGAGCCGGGGACCGAGGACCCGGAGCGCTGCGGGGGCGGGGGGCGCCGGAGGGAGCCGGGGACCGAGGACCCGGAGCGCTGCGGGGGCGGGGGGCGCCTGAGGGAGCCGGGACCGAGGACCCGGAGCGCTGCGGGGGCGCCGGAGGGAGCCGGGACCGAGGACCCGGAGCGCTGCGGGGGACGCCGGAGGGAGCCGGGACCGAGGACCCGGAGCGCTGCGGGGGCGCCGGAGGGAGCCGGGACCGAGGTCCCGGAGCGCTGCGGGGGCGCCGGAGGGAGCCGGGGACCGAGGACCCGGAGCGCTGCGGGGGACGCCGGAGGGAGCCGGGACCGAGGACCCGGAGCGCTGCGGGGGCGCCGGAGGGAGCCGGGACCGAGGACCCGGAGCGCTGCGGGGGCGGGGGCGCCGGAGGGAGCCAGGGACCGAGGACCCGGAGCGCTGCGGGGGCGGGGGGCGCCGGAGGGAGCCGGGGACCGAGGACCCGGAGCGCTGCGGGGGCGGGGGGCCGGAGGGAGCCGGGACCGAGGACCCGGAGCGCTGCGGGGGACGCCGGAGGGAGCCGGGACCGAGGACCCGGAGCGCTGCGGGGGGCGCCGGAGGGAGCCGGGACCGAGGACCCGGAGCGCTGCGGGGGCCGGGGGCCGGAGGGAGCCGGGACCGAGGACCCGGAGCGCTGCGGGGGACGCCGGAGGGAGCCGGGACCGAGGACCCGGAGCGAGGGTGGCCTGCGGTCTAGAGGTAGGCCCGCATCTCCGGCCCCCGACGCCCTGTAGTTTACCCGGTCAAGTCCGGCGAGTGCCGCGGAAATCCTACACCTTACGTATTCTCTGGGCTCCTCACGGAACATAAATCAACAGCCTCAGAACAGGAACGCGCAGTAAGAAGCTAAGTGCGCCTCTTTGCCCCGGAATCAGGCCAAGTCCAGTCCTTGCACGTGACGGCCCTTGGGTGCTGGAGGACTGGATAGGACCCCTAGACCCTGGCCGTCCCAGCCAGCCCTCCCGACGGCCGACTTCGCGGAGCCTGTCCTACGTGCGGTGCCCAGAAAGAGCCTGGCCACAGCCATCAGCTGTCACCTCTCCCCGCCAAGCCTCAGCCCTCGGACCGGGCACGCTGCTGACCTGTTTGGCCTTATTATTTCCCTAAAATCTCCGGATCTTTCTCCGACGAACTTGGCCTTGTGCTTGAGAGGTCAGTTTCTTAATTCCAGGCCTGAGAGTTGGCGCGACCCCTTTGGAAGCTGAAGCTTGTCTGAATCAGCTCCACTTCTCTAACCTGTACGCGTCTTTTGGGTCCTGACTTGGTCATTCCATTTTTTAGCTGTTTCAGCTTTGTGCCACCTGAAAATCTGCTCAGCTTGCCTCGTTGATAAAAATGGTGGGAGGGGGTTTTAATGTACTTTTTGCGTCCGCAATACCTCACCAAAAATGCTGTGTTCCTCTTTTGGATTGTATGTATTTGAAACAATCTTGGCATTATTTATTATAAAATATATGTTTACCAATATTTTGTTGAAATTCCCTCCTGTGACCTTAATGGGGACATGGATCCTTTCGTAAGGTTGTATACCGGGCTGTTCAGTGTAAAGTGTTTACTATCTTAAAGCTGTTTCATTAATTGAAATATGCTTTCACCAAAAATGTCTTAGGAATTTATTGATTTTTATTAGGTTCCCTTCAGATTTATTTTTGAAATTCTCAGTATTCATGAACTGTCCAGTCCTAAAAACTACATTTTATTAGGTGTTTTGGGGGAATGATTCTCACTGTAGGTTAGATATGATGATATTTAATATCATTTTTGGACTTTAATAAGGGCCATAGCTTGAATTAATCAGAAGAAGAGCCTGCACCTAACAGTCTCTTTGTTCTCTGAAGTAAACTCAGAGAATGAGTTTACTATGTCAATAAGGCCAGATGGGGCCAACTTAGCATACTTTCCAAGACCCTTAACCAGAGATGCTGTCTTGAATAATGGGACTTTTACCATATCATGATGCTTTGTGGACATATAACTACTTCATGGCATGTTGGGTAAAGAAAACACAGATATCCTGGGTTGCAATTTCAATTGAAACTTTAGCTCTGTTATCATACTGTATTTACAGCCTATACAATTAAGAAATTCCTTTCTCATGGAATAGTCAACCACATATAGAGACCATAAATCTGAGAGACACAAACATCCTAGGATTGTCCTAAAACAGATTTAAAACTGGTCATTCCTGTAACAGTCAGTCAGAGACTTCCTCCTGGCTCTATGGCCATGTAACCACTAACTTTAAGGGAATAAGCAATATGCATTTAGCCTGTTTGCCTTTTTTAACCAAACTTTCAGGTCAACAGATACTTTCAGTAGTTCCGTAACCTCTGGTATTATGTTCCATGATTCCTGTACTGTCTCACCAGCATTGCTGTCACAATCCCCACATTCAGAGCCAGGACCTTTATAAAAGGAAAGGAGGTATAAACTGCTGAAAGGCTGGGCCTGCTGACTTATTCTGACTTAGAAAAAAGACATCAGATCTGGAAAAAGAAAAAGGGATTTTTTTTGGTGGGGGGGAGAATTGGAATTTTTCTAGCAAGGATGTCAGTATATAAATCTTGGATTCAGTTGTATATGTTTATACATTTTTATACATACATACCTACATGTATATATACATATATGTGTGCATTTGTCTATCTATCTATATATCTGTATCTGTCTATCTATCATCTACCTATCTATCCATCCATCCAAATAGAGTTAGAGTGCCAGGCCTAAGGTAGGAAGACTCATCTTTGTAAGTTCAAATCAGATACTAGCTTTGTGACCCTGGGCAAGTCACTTGACCTCAGCTGTAAAATGAGCTCCATTGATAAATGGCAAACCACTCCAATATCTTTGCCACGAAAATTCAAGAAGAGTTGGTTGTGAATAAGGGTGGGTCCTAATATCAACAACTTTGAGTTCTGCCATTCAACCAGTTCCAAATCCAACAAAAGTATCATCTAGCCCATATCTCTCCATTCTTTCCAAAAGAATAGCATGAAATACTTGATCCATCACTTTGCCAAAATCAAGTTAAACTTTGCCTATTTTGTGATCTCCTCCAAAAGGAATTAAGGTTGGTTTAGCATCACTGGTTATTGACAAAGCCATGTTGCCCATGTGCAATTATCACTTCCCTTTCTAGATCTCTTTAATGATACGTTCTAGAATTTCCCCCAAGAACTGAAGTCAAGCTCACTGGTTTACAGTTTTGAAAACTGGAAAATTTATCCTTATCTGGTTCTTATCTGGTATCTTTTCTATTTCCCAGACCCATGCTTCAGGAAATTCACTTTGGCAGCTGTGTGGAGGATGGATTGGAAAGGAGAGAAATGAAGCAGGAGACTCATTATGTGGCTATTTTAATAATCCAGTAGAGAAGTAATGTGAGTTTGAATTAGGTTGGTGGCTATATAAGTGGAAAGAAGTGATCAAATATTTGATAGGACTGATGTGAAGGTAGAAGAGGGATGAAGGAGAGTGAGGGGTCAAAAATATCACCAAAGTAACAAACTCAGGAAAATAAGATAGTAGTACCCTTGGCAGAAACAGGTAATTTCAGGAAAGGAGAGAATTTGGGAGAAATGATGGTTCCGTTCTGGACATGTTGGATTGAAAGTGCCTCTGGGACATCCAATTTCAAACGTGCAATGTAATGTAGGATAGGAGCTCAGGAAAGAGACTAGAACTAGAGAGAGGGATCTAGGAGTCATCTACATAGGCTTGATAATAGAATCACCAAATCAATGTAGAGAGACAATATTTTTAAAAAGAGCTGGTGACAGAGCCTTACTATTTGATTCCCCTTTTTAACCTTTAAAAAACCCCAACAACACCTTTTTATAGTCCTTAGCTTTAATTCTGAGTTTTAGAATATCTGATATTAGTTTTATTAGTTATAATGATATAATTATTATTATATAATTATTATATAACTTAATTAGTTATAATTAGTTTTCTAGAACCATGATACACTTATATTTATTCTTTTCTTGCTACCATCTTTTGTTCACATCTAAAATCCAAGTTGGTTGGTGAGTTCCCTATGTATCCATATTGGTCACCTCTGACAATTCCCATTTTTTCCCCCCATAATTGGGATTGGAATAATTGGATAATTGGAATTATTTCCTCAGGATTAGTATCTTCGAAATTATTCTTGAGAGCTTCTTATTCTTTATGGATTGGTTTCTGTAGAATTTTGGTCACACACACACACACACAAATACATAGTCTATGTATATATGTGTGTATGTATACCTCTTGTGGAAGTATGCTAAGAAGTTTCCTTTTTTAGTAAAATTTAAAATATTAAATAATGTTTTTCTCTAAAGTCCTTTCCAGACTCCTGGGGAAAGCAAGCTCCTTGGAAAGGTGAGTGATAGATTGAGGACAAAAAGGCCTTTCTCAGAGAAATGCATTGAAGGCAACAACCAAATCTAATTCTTGTCTTATTTACTTTGTTGCTTTCCCCACTTCCCTAAAGTGATTGATATTAGGGCCTACCCTCATCCAATGGAGAAAGGATTAAAATTTTGCTCAAAGGAAGGGTGTCACTTTGCTTGCTTGAGGAGGAGCGTGGTCCTAGAAGGGACGATTTTGTTACTCTACTACTTTGGACTGTTAACCTAACATTGTATTTTCCTATAAATGTTACCACAAAATATCTTGGGGGCAGATAATTGTGTCAGCAGGCATGGGGGAAACTATGCCAAGTTGGACTTCTCTCTAAGCTAGAAATGGCTTAGATACTAATGTTAAATGAAATAAAATAGTTTCTGTCAGACTTATGCCTAAAAACACACAGTACAGTAGTAGTATTAGTATTTTTTCTTCAACACTATGAACTCTTTGAAATTTGCTCTCTCCAAATCTAGACATGTCATACAGTATCCATGTGGAAACAGACACCTTCTCCCTTCCCCACTTCCTCCTTTTAAAATATATTTTTTCACATAGTGAATATGTGTTTTATTATACATTCTATCTTTATACATTTGAATTTTTCACAAATACTTTTAAAGCTTCATTTAACTATTCAATATGAAGACCAAAAAATAGAAGCAGCAGTGATTCTCAGGCACAGAATTTATATGAGAAATGAAGCCAGTACTTCCTTAGTATTTACCTAATACTGTGAACCATGATAATGAAATGTCTTGTATCCTTTTGGCCTAGGTGCTTTTTTAATTGCATAGGAAATATAATGAAGAACTTTCTTTAATGTGCTATTGTTAGACTGGGACTTGGGGTTTAACCTAAGAAGTCCATATAGAAAGTATTTTCTTATTCAAGTCTTCAAGAAATGAAGTGATTATTTTTCTCCTTAAGGATCTTCAAGATGTACCTGTATACACAACTCTGAAATTGATTTTTAGAGTCAATTTCTAATGAAAAATATTATTGTCCATAAAAGATGATCCGTAGCATTCTCCACCTAAGAACCACTGCCTAGAACTATTCAGTGTCTTCAGGTCTCACAGGATGAGGTAATAGTATAAAGGATTTCTTTTCTGTGTCCCTGCAGAGTGCTTTCCTCATATCATAAGCATCTTCATCAGGCTCTCCATTGCTCACAGCATAGTATTCTATTACCGTTCTATATACACTGTAGCCCAGTTGCTTATACATGTTGACTGCAACTTGATTTGACACTCTTACAAAATATTTCCCTTTCTTTCTGAAATCTTCTCCAGTAGCTCCATTAATTTAGCAGCAAAACCAAGATGTCGAAATTCAGGGGCAACTGATAGGACTGTGACATGACACTGTTCTCTGGCTACTGAGCCCTCTGCTTTATCCATAATGTAACCCATGAGCTTGCCACCAGGTGCCTCTGCAACTCTGAAATACTTGGGCTAGTGAGCTAGATATTATAAATAAAATGGTATCCCATAAGTTTCTGTTAGTGGATCCAGACTGATGTTGTTGAAAGGAAACAGGTTGTCACAGGTGAAAACCTGGAGTGTGGTCATCTCCTTACCCGACTTTCCTGGGCCCGCCTTCCCCGCCCCCTTTTGAAATATTTTTAAAAAGCATTTTAATAGTTACCTAGACAGGTCTTTGGACTGATCTAAAAGAAACTCGTATCTGCCTTTATCTAACATTAATTCTAAAACAATATCCTGTTCCCCTTTCTCAGCCCAGGAAGGGCTTCTCCCTTGAAGTAATTGGGGTAATGATTGGGTAAGGACAAGGGAAAGGGGCCCTTGATTGATCCACTTTGACCCTCAGGGTAACAGTCCACCTGAGAGTAGCAGACTCTTTCTCCATGACTTGAAGAGAATTGTCTAGAGGAATTGAGTGGTTATAGAACAATGATCCTCCAAGATTAAGTTACTCTTGTTCTGCATTAATGAGGCAAAATATTAACTTTTACTTTACCCTAACGTGTGGAGTTATGTTTTATTATATTATGAAATTTCCTTGATGAATCTTATAAATGTTATTTTGAGTGAGAAAGATATATCCAAGGACATCAGGGGACTCTGTCATTTTGCATTTCTCTCTCCAATGAGTATAATGCTTGATTAAGAATAACAATAAATTTATTGAAATTATTTCTAGCATGCTTGTACTTTTTTTCTTCAACATCTAGCTTTCCCCCTCTCTATTATACATTCTAGGAGGGTGCAGAGTGTTCAAGGAGGACCAGCACATCTAGCGTGAGGTCTTTCCAAGCCCTTTTCAGGGCTGCTCATCTACCTTTGGTGTGCCCTGGTCCCCAAAATACCAACATGCAGGGTCCTGCCCAAATGAATTTGAATCAAGCCTTCTTTCAGCCAATAAACAGTTATTAAAGATTTGCCACATTGGGTAGACTCTTAAGAGATCTCACCATTGGCTAGACTCTTAAAGAATCTGAATATTGGTGACACTTGTGTTGACAAGCCTACCAGATTGAATCTGAAATTGAATCTGAGCACCTTCATGGAGGTAAGATGGATCTTATATACAGAAAGATTGTGAGAGGGATTTAGGGGTGGCCAAGTAGTCTGGGGTGACTAGAGGTCAGACTCCAGGAACCAAGTGATTTGGATCTTGATAGGATCAAGGGTAGGAGGTAGCTGGAGGCAATCTGGAGGTAACAGACAATGGAGGGCTAGGCTAGGTTAAGGGTAACAGATTTAGGCATGAAAAACCAGATTAAGTGGGAAGATTCAAGGAGGGTTCAAGGGGGTTCCCAAAGCCTGTACCCCATCACACCTGTCACTCAACTTTCACTTGTGGCTCCAAAAAACTGTAGCATGTGCAGTGGCCACACCCCAGTAAAACTATCTTGGCAGGAAAGGCTTTCTTCTCATTTTTTACTGGATATTTCACTATCCCTGAAAACCTGGAGTTTGGAGGGGCATTCTTCAAACCTCCTCTTCTCTTAAGGGAGGAAGACTGACTTGCACCTTGAACAGTCCTTTGGAGATAGCAGAAATGTAAATATTTCCCACTTAAGTGAAAATCAGTGCAAAATTTACTCTTCTCTTTGATCTCTCTGATAATTCATGCCTTCTATTACCTTACCTTTTAAATATAATTTTTAATCATCTTCTTGTAACTTTGCTTTGCTTCGTCACCTCTAAACAACATAACAGCAAAACCCAACTTCATTTTCCTTTTCTCTCCACCCTTCTCTCCTTACCCAGACTTTTGTTCCTCACTTCCCCACTCCAGCCCTTTTCCTCAATCTTTTTCCTTTTTCAGGCTGTCATTTTCAAGCTTTAATTTTTCCTTAAGTTCTCTCAGATTACTTCTTGGATTCAGCATCTGGTATTTGTCATATATCCCAAGGCCGCTAAATCCCTTTGACCAATTTCTTATTTATCTCAAGTTTCCTTCTTCAGTTCCTTCTTCCACACAACTTTCTCCTTTGGAAGATGGAAGAAGATATTTGCCTTTTATCATAGCTATTTTTGTATGGATTTAGTATTAATTTTGTATTTATATATGTCTTCTTTCCAATTAGATTATAAGAGCCTCAAGGATGTGAACTTTTGTTGTGGCTGAGTCATTTCAATCTTGTCTGATTCTTTGTGACCCTATTTGGAGTTTTCTTGGCAAAGATACTGGTCTGGTTTGCCATTTCCTTCTCCAGTTTATTCTACAGATGAGGAAACTGAGGCACACAAGGTTAAGTGACTTGTCCAGAATCACACAACAAAGTGATTCAGGCCAGATTTGAACTCTTGAGGAAGGGTCTACTGTGCCACTTATCCTTCTGTCTCTTTTAGAATTTGAAACCGTGCCTTGTCTGTAGTGGTTGCTCAGTGTTTGCTGGGTAAGTTGTAGTTGAATATTTGTAGTTTGAATACATGTAATATTTTGTGTGTTTTGGTCCATTAAATCCCAAATATTTCGTGCATTTGAAGTTATTTTGAATGAGATTTCCCTTCCTATTATTCCAGTGTGGTTTGTTATCATTTAACAGAAATACTGTTGGTGTTTATGGGTTAGATTTGTAGACCGCAATTTTGTTAAAGCTATCAATTTCCTGGATTAGTATCTTTCCTGATTCCCTAAGTTTTTGTAAGCAAACAATTATTTCATCAGCAAACAGGGATAGTTTTATCTTCTCTTTGCCTTTCTTTATGCCTTTTAATTTCTTTATCTTGTCTTACAGCTAGCATCTCTAGAACTATACCAAATAATAGCAGGAAAAAGGAGAATCCTTGCTTTACTTCTATATTTATTGGGAGAACTTCTAATGTATCCTTATACATGTGATACTTGCTTTTAGTTGTAGATAGATAATTTTTATAATATTAAAAATGATCCCTCTGTGCTTATACTTTGTAGGATCTTTAGCATGCTTACAGGAAGTATTTTGTCAGTCTTTTTTTGCATCTATTGAGATAATCATGTGGTTTTGGATGTGTTTGTTTTAAATATGATTAATTGTGCTGATTGCTTTTCTAAATGTTGAACCATCCTTGCATCCCAGACATAAATCCAATTTGGACACAATGATTTCTTGGATGAATTGCTGCAATCTCTTTGATAGAGTTTTATTTTAAATTTTTATTCATGACTAACATTAATCTATAGTTCCCTTTCTTTGCTTTATCCTTTTTTGGTTTAGCTATTAGGTCCAAATTTGTCTCATAAAAGGAATTTGGTAGAGATCTTTCTTCTCAATTTTTGAGAGTAATCGTTTTTTGTTAGTATTGTTTTTTCAAAGTAAATCTATCAGGACCGGGAGTTTTTCCCTTTGGTAGTTCTTTTACAGCTAGTTCTGCTTCTTTTCCAGAGGTAAGATTACTTAAGCTCTCTATTTGGTCTTCTACTAGTTTGAATATTTTATATTTTAGAAGGTGGTACTCTACTTCTTTTGTGTTCATAGTTTTTTTTAGCACCTTTGCATAGTAGGTCTGATAATTCTTCTAATTCTGCTTTTGTTGAGATTTCATCTTTATTTCTTGTTTGGTGATTTGATTTTCTTCCCTCTTTAATCAGATTAGCTAAAAGTTTATCAATTTCTTGTCTTTTCAGAGAACCAGCTTTTAGTTATAACATTTCAATATTTTTTCTTGTTCCCAGTTTATTTTTCCTCTGCTTTTCAACATGTCTTTTGTGCTTATTTTAGGTTAGTTACTTGTTGGGTTCTAATTTTTAAAAAATACTAATTTCATTGCCTTGTCCCTTTTACGTATATACATATATATATATATGTACATATATAACGCATATTTACATACACATATATATTTTCCCCTCAAGGATTTATCTGGTATGTTACTTCATCATTATTGTTTTCTTCCACATAATTATTGTTTCTGTGACTTGTTCTTTGGCCCCCTTGTTATTTAGCATTTCATTATTAAGCCTTCATCTGGGTTTGTGCCTTCTGTTTGCACTCCCTGAACACGTTATCATTCTTATTGTGTTGTGATCTATAAAATGTTTGCAATTTTTGCTGTTTTACATTTATTTGTAATGTATCTGTTTACTAATGCATGCTCAATTGTTGTAACCGTTCCATGTGGTACTGAGAAATATATTTTCCAGCCACGTTGGAGACAGGATGACCTGAATTCAAATCCAGGCTCAGATGTGTACTGTGTGACTCTGAGCAAGTCATTTAACCTCTTTGCCTTAGTTTCCTCATCTGTAAACTGGACTGGAGAAGGAAATGGCAAAGCACTCCATTATCTTTGCCAAGAAAGCCTCAAATAGGGTCATGAAGAATTAGACATGACTGAAGAACAAAAATGAGGACAACCATAGCATCTAACTCCTAGAGTTGTGAGGATCAGATGAGACAGTGTTTGTGATGCACTTAGCATAGTTCTTGGCGCATAGTAGGTGCTATATAAATGTTAGCTCTATATGTATTTAATATTATTATTAAATTATAATTAATTATATATTATTATTATTTATTTAATAATATTTCTTTCCACTCTAGTTTCTCCACAAGTTTGTTCAATTCCATATTTTTCTATTAGATTTTTTTCAAATCTGAGAAAGAAGCATTGGATCTCTCACTATTATCGTGCCATTTTCAAATGAGATAATATTTGTTAAATCACTTAGCACAGGGCCGGGGACATAGAAGGCACTTAATAAATTTCCTTCCTTCCTTCCTTCCTTCCTTCCTTCCTTCCTTCCTTCCTTCCTTCCTTTCTTCCTTCCTTCCTTCCTTCCTTCCCTTCCCTTCCCTTCCCTCCCTCCTTCCTTCTTTTCCTTGTCTTCTTGTTTCAGATAGTTTTTCCCTTATTCATAAGGGATCACTACTGCATCTACACATAACCCAAGGAGATCAAGAAATGAGGAAGAGGAACCATATGTACAAAAATATTTATAGAAGTGTTTTTTGTGGTGGCAAAGGATTGGAAATGAGGGAATTCTCATTAGTTAGGGAATGATTTGCTGCTGCTGTTTGTCCTTTGTTCTCAAAGAAGACCAAGCCATCAGGGAGATCCTGCCATGATATGCAAGTGAATTGGATTTGTTTGAGGGAAGGCTGTGCAAAGTCACCAGCTTTACTTTCTCCTCCTGAGCCATCTGGGTTCAGTGACCAGACATGGATTAGGACAACTGGAGATGGTCCAGGGTGCAGTGGGGGACTTTGGAGATCTTTAACAGATCTCAGTTTGACTGAGGTATCACACATTCAGTGATTAAAGCTTAATAAAAAATGGGGCAAAGAATGGCCTCTTTAAAAAAAAAAATAGATCTGGGAGGGGAAGACCCTCAGGGTTTGTGGCCAAAACAGAAATGATGGTTATTTGCATTCATTCTGAGCCAATCAGGACTCAAACTGGAACCAAAGTGATCTGGGGTTAAGGCTGATCTTTAAGAGAAAAAACAAAGCAAACAAAGTTTCAGAGATTAAAATTTATATTCAGGCAGGTAAGGGTGTGATACCCTATGTGGAGAAAGAAGAAAGAAAAGAAAGAAAAAAAGAGAAAGGAAGTGGGGGAATAGCTAAACAAGTTACCGTTATATACTTTCATGTTGTGAGAAATGGAGATGATTAAAAAAACTGGAAAAGACTTGTATAAACTGATGCAAAGTGAAGTGAGCATAACCAGAAGAAATGATACAATAACAATACTGTAAACATAAATAACTAAAGATTTGGGAACTCTGATCAACAGTGATGGAACTACAAATCCAAGGGACATATGATGAAATATGCTGTCCAGCTGCAGATAGAGGGCTGACCAACTCTTGGGAGTGCAGGGTGAGGCCTATTTTCTTTTTTTTTTTGGATATGGCTTACGTGTGATTTTGCTTGACTGTCGTATTTGTAATGAATGCATGGGGAAGGGGGAGATGGGAGGGAGAAAATTCAAAACTCAAAATAAAATTGAAAAAATAAAAAAGTAAAAAAGAATGTATCTCTCCTTCCATGAGAATGTTCTTCCATTCTCTAGTGAGTAATTTTCCTTTTTTTTCCAATGTTGCCACTTCACTCCTTCCAGAAAATGATTCTTATTGAAAAAAACATGCTCACCAAGAACCAGTACTGGGCCTGTTCAGACTCCAGCTAAGTGCTTATTATCGCTTCCCTTCTAGTCCCTAGTTGACATGGCTTCTGCCTGCTCTATGCCACCTGTAAATTCACTTAAGACTTCTTTGTCATCATTGTATTTTTTCAGTCTGTTCTCTTCAAGAGTAGTCTTTAGTTAATTTTCTTCTTCCCTGGCAAATCTTATAGTGCCAGAAATGTGAGCAGCAGCTCCAGTTATCTCCCACTGAAGTTAGTTCTCTGGACTCTGTCTTGTGTCTTTACTTTTGTTTGAATACTAGCTTAGGCAATGAAGTAATCACAGACAAAAGTGATGCAGGACACTTCAAACAGCACTCTCTTTACATCCTTGTGTGCAGCCTCTCAGAGCAGGAACTCATTACCCTAATATTTTAAAAAAAGGAAACCAAGAGAGTAATTTTCTTTTTCCTGTTGATATTTATTTCAAATAAAATTCTGTGCAATTAAGGTGGGTAATGTCAATGTTGTAGAGGAGTTTTGGGAAGACTGGCACACTAGTGCATTATTGGTGGAGTTGTGATTTAGTACAACCATTTTGGAAAGCAATTTGAAATTATGCAAATAAAGTGATCAAAATGTCCAAATTCCTTGGCCCAGAGATTTCTTTACTAGATTTATACCCTAAGAAGGTCATTAATAAGGAAAAACTCCCCCATATCCACCAAAATATTTATAGCAGCAACTTTTGTAGTAGCTTAGAAGGAAAAACAAAGTACATGCCATTTGATTGGGGAATAACTAAACAAATTGTGGGACAGGAATATAGTTGAATATTACTGTGCTGTAAGAAACGATATAATATAATAAATACGGAGAAGCATGTTAAGACTTGCAGGAAATGATGCAGAATGAAATGAGCCAAAAAAACCCAATATACGCAATGACTATAATAATGTAAATAGAAAGGTCATGAAATAATCAAAAACAAATATATAACCACAAAGAACAAACATAGCTCCAAAGAAGGGATTCAAGAAAACAATCCGCTCCACTCCTTTGGGAGGGAGGACCATGGATGTGGTACATTACACATATATTCCTATCTTTGGGCATATGATCAGTTTTGCATTTTTTCTTTAAAAAATACATGAGATGGCTCTTTGAAAGGGAAAAGAGGGAGAGATAAAAGGAGAAATTATGTAATTAAAAAAAAGATATCATTATTTATTTTTTAAAGATTCTGGGCCAAGAGGATGCTTTTTCTGTACTCTTTATCAGCAGTACAATAGTAGTTAAAGCACAGAAGTCCCAAACCCCAACTCCATTTTCTAGTGCTGCGTTTTCAGTTCCATGCTCCTTAGTACTAACGTCTTCTTTTGTAGGGCCACAACACTAAGTTAAAAGATTAATTGATCAGTCACTTCATCATGGCACCATTTCATTTCTTAGATGACTCACAGTTTAACAGTTAATTTCATGTTAATATTCAAACAAATGTGTTTTCTGTTACTCCAAAGTTCCTGGATATATGCTTGGGGTGGAAACTCTCCAGCTTTCAACACACTTTTATTAACGGGAACATGTGACAAATGCGTTCTCTATGTGCCCTATTGCACTGGGTCGGTTCCAAACAACAGGACAGATGTCCACCGTGCAGAGGACGCCACCTTCCCCTCCTACTACTCTCCGTACCTATTTTAACGTGCTCATCCTACTTTGCCGGTATTCCTTGTTTCCTTACGAAGCCATCCATCTAGTCATCCTGCTTAGGACAGGAGGTCCTCCTCCTTGCAATTTCCAAAGTACTTTCCTGTTACCTCCTCTCCCCCGATGATGAAGCCAGATGGAGATCTGGGTCCCTTCTACTGGGGCTTTGAAAAAGTCAAGAACCCCAGATTGAAAGTGTTTCGATGGCTGTTGTTCAGTAATGCTGACTCTGCATGACCCCATCTGGGATTTTCTGGACAAAGATCTCCAGCTTGTTTTACAGACGAAACTGAGGCAGAGTGAAGGGATTTTTTCAGGGTCACACAGCCAGTAAGTGTCTGAGGGTTAGATTTGAATTCGGGAAGATTGAGAGTCTTCCTAATTCTAGGCCCAGCATTTTATCCACTGCACCACCTAGCTACCCTGTTTTGGCAGAACGGGGGTGGTTGATGTACTTCCCAAGATTGGTTTAGACAGTACCAGGGCTCAACATATTTAAGGTAATTTTTGTGTTTATTTGTATGCACAGAATACATATTTGTATTCTGTAAGAGGCACACTAGTTATTTGGTTTTTAAAAAAACAAAATATTATCCAGTTTACTCTATAACTGAAACTCTTATTATAATTTATCTCACCATTCAAATCTTCAAAGTTGGTATCTCTAGAAACCAAAGCACCACGATCCTGCTGGGGTTGCATCTTTAAGGCAGTCAAGGTGAAAGTCGTATGCAACAATTAGCTTTGGTGACTCACTGCAACCTGTATTTCAAACTCATCTTTTGTCTTCATGTATGAACACTGGAAGATGTGGTGCTCAGGCTCTTTCCAGCAGCACCCTGGGGCAGAAGGCACTTAGGCGCAGCTGACCTGTGGAGATGCCTTTAGGAACTGGTAGTATATGGGCTCTAGGTGGAGGTTTAAGGGTGCCTGATCAGTGCCATAGGTTTCCTGGCATAGCAGCTCAGCTACTGAGGCCAGACTCAGGTCACTGTTGGCACCCATCACATTCACCTCCTTGCTATATATAAGGTTGGCCCTTGGGCCTCAGGTAGAAGTGTGCCACTAAAATAGTTCAGTGCTATTAAGGATAATTTTCAACTTAACTATGCCCTTCTTTATGTAAAACTCACTACCAAATTTTGTGCCTTTGTTCAAGATTGGACCACCTCCACAAAGAAAACTTGCACAATAGGATACCAAACCATACGGGCAGAATTTTCAGGATGGCAAGGTATTACCATTGCTTCCCTCCCACACATCATGGGCCAATGCCAAGACATGAATTCCTAGAGTGGGTTAAAAGACTGAAAAAAGGGAATGGCTGACTACTTAGGATAAATAATATGCAGAAATTAAGGGCTGCAATACATTGAAATCTGTTTATTCCAACCAACCCAGAGTTCTTGGGGTTATCAAAACATAATGGGGAAATGGGAGGTCAAATGTGTTTTTTTATTCTACTCAGTAAGCATATATAGGACCCAGAATTCTTATCTTGAACCCTCTGTTCCACTGGGATGTTTGAGAAAGAGGTCCCTAGGCCTAAGGTGGGGAGCAGGCACATGATCACTGGAACTCTTTCAGAGCCCTAGGCCTGAGGGGTGGATGGGGACAAGAGGAGAAAGGAGCAGTAGAGTCACAGGATAGAACCATATCCCTGCTAACCTGCCTTAGTCTTTCTCCTGCCCTCCTGTACTGGGGTGGGGATGGAGGTGGTGGGGGTAATACAACTGAGATGGAGGGGCCTGACAGAGCATAAGGTAAGCTTTTGGACTGGAGAGGAATCTGTTTCCAGTGTTACCCTTGGGTCAATGGATAGAACCTGGTGACCTTGTTGGGAGTGCCAAGATGTGTGTGTGTGCTTTCTAATGCCCCTGTGGCTCTTGCTCTCATGTCAGCATCCTGCTATTATGACTGAAGTTGTGACTGAGAATAAGTAGTGAGGTCTACTGGTCTCATCTTGCCCTTTCCTTCTGCCACCCAGATTTCCAGGTGTCAATTCCTTGAGACCCAGGAGATTAGGAACAATGGGACTGTGTTGGAGAAGCCAATGAAGAGACTCTCACTCTGAGTTTAAGTCTCTTTGTGGCTGAACTGTTTGTACCTTAAGGACACAGGGTGGTAGAGATTCCCAGAGAAGCAAAATTCCCAGATGAATGCATGGAGAGACACAGAGCTGTGTGATACAAGGTCAGAGAAAGAGTTCTATGGGGCACATATATGCAGTTGAGGGCCTGCTGGAAGTGACATACTTCAGGCTTATGCCTCTTCAAAGGGTGTGCTAGGGCAGAGGCAGATCACTTCGAGATGGGATAAGGCCAAAACAAGGGGCACCAAGTTAACAACAGCAAAAAAGAAGACATTCATGCAGACACATACTCCCATGCATATTCCCCTGCCCCTCAGCAGTCTTTGCTGGCCTGTTGGAAATGGAAACAAGTGACTGCTCAGGCAGGGCCTACTGCTGGGATATCATGGTTAATGCCCAGTCCACAAGGGCAATGGTGGTGTCTTGTAGGCAGAGCCAAATCCAGTGGGCAAACTTACTCAGTTGTATCTTTATACAGTCCCAGGTGACATCACCTCTGTAAGAAGAACGTATAGGGGAGAGTCAAGTAAAGGGACTATGAAAAGTAAACCAAAGTATATACAGACAATAACATGCACTGCTAGGACAGAAATACATGGAAGGAAGGATTGGGACAGAAGCCTGAAGTTGAGGGGTCTCACCTGCAGGCCTCTTGACAATACTCCTGGACTTGGAACAATGCAGTAAGTAACATATACCACAGAGGCAACAAAAAGTCCTGGTAAAAGAGCAGTAGCAACTCCTTTAGCTGTAGGAGCAGATGTAACAATGAGTCTGTGAACTGAGTCTGCAGATGGATCAGAAAGAGGAAGAAATTAGTTCAAGGTTCTCACGCTATTCCGAAGAATAGTTTGCTTGCCTAAGGGATTCCATTCATCTCAGTTCTCTAGCTTACCCCATGGAAGATGTCAGATAGGTTCTCATAGGCCCAAGAAAGACAGGACACACAGTAAGTGGAGACAAAGGTGACTGTTGTGTTGGTCTGGGTCCAGGCTAGCTGAAGGCTAGGTTCGAGCACTGCCATCAGATGGGATCCAAAGACAGGCAACATTTCCTCTAGCCACCTGAGGAGGAGGAGAAACAGTATGAGTTTCCCTTGGCTATTTCTAGCATTTTATGGTAGTGCCTTTGGGTTAGCGGGATAGGAAAAGAAAGGCAGTTTCCCTCTACCTCATGGCTATATATATCATACTACATGAAAACCCAATCCAACCTTAATTTATATGTGACTCACCTATAGCCCTGAAGACCATAGTAGTAGAGCTTGGCACAGGCCTCCTCACCAGCAGGCAGGAAGCCAGATGACTGTAATACACGGGCTGAAAGGGAAGCTAGGAAGGGAAGCAAGGGTTAGTGACCGATTTGGCCAGGGAGTGATGAGAACAGTGAAAGAATAGACAGATACTTTAACGATTGGGGATAATGAATGGAAAAAGAGAGCCAAGCTTCAGCTTGTTTAGCGGAGTGTGTTCAAAAGACTATCCTGTCTATGGGGTTAGGCTGGAAGGAAGAGAGCTGTAGACAGGTAAAGGAGCATAGCTTCCATCTGGTGGTTGCTTAGAATTTCTATGAAAGAGTCAAAGATTTATTTGATCAAAGGTCTAAGGCTAGGTAGGAAAAATTAGCAGTTTCCCTTGTCTCTTTTCCCTCTCCTTGCTTTGCCAGCCCCACCCTTTGGTATCCACAGCTTCTTACTCTGGAAGGAGCTATGTGACCGGAAGTCATGGAACAGGAAGCCAGCTACAAACACCAGGAACACAAGCAGCAGCTTAGTCCAAGGTAGTTGACGACCACGTGCTTGCTGCAATATACCCTTAGGAAAAGTGAGAACGATTATCATAGTCAAAAGGTGGATGGTTCTCTCAACCTGAGAACAAGCTTCTACCCACACCCTTTTGGAAGGGGCAGGACTATTGCTTACATCGAGTGGTAAGAAAGTATAACTAGTCTTAGTGATTCCCGGGAAGGGTGGCACAGACACAGATTGAAAATCTATACCTGAGTCAGGAACTGGACTAAAATGGGAGAATGGGAGAGTATCTGGAAGTATATGGATATCAGAGGAAGGGGAATAGGATGTATTAGTATGTCTGAACCAGGATACCTTACAGATGGTACTGCAGGCTGTGACGTCCTGAGTGTTACTTCCCCCTTTCTTCAGGAGCTCCTCATTTGTGATTTTGAAGGAATGAATTATTTCTTGCAAAGACTTCCTCATCTAATGGGAAGCAAAAGGCCAGGGGCTGGGAACAGAGGGTGTTACCCTCTTTTTAGGTTTCCCCTATTTAGATTTCCCCACCTGCTAATAGCCCTCCTAGCTCAGCAGCACTCTTACAGGGAAGCCAGTTGCTCAGCGAAGGTGCCTTCTTAGAACCAGAACTTCTCCTGAGCTGCCTATCCCCCAAGGTGTGCTGGTTCCCTCCAGCTCAGTGCCTCACCTTCTTAGGAGTATGGTCCCAAGTCTCCAGGATATGTCCCAGCAATAAGCTGTGGAAAAAGCAGTCATCCTTCAGTCTGTTTTTTTGTAGACCCCAAAATCCCATCCAACCACAGAGACCACACAGCTTCTCAAATTTTCTTGTCCTTTTTCAAATGTGGTCCTTTACCTTAAAAGTTCTAGGTCCAACGCATCTTCCTGAAGTCCACAAGGGAAGCTCTGAGACCCATCTTAACTACCCAAAGACAGAGGACCAGGAATGGATTGTGTTTAAGAGACCCTAGCTCCATAGCTTTCTGACTGAAAAGGAGCTGTCAGGAGCCCTAAAGGCTAGGGGGGTACACCTGTGTTCCCCTTGTTCTCCTAGATGATGGACAGGTCTAACTCAAGGTCCAGGTAGCAGGGACCCAGACGCTTCCTGAGTCAGAGGCATTTGGGGCTATGTGGGTTGACTTTGCTATTTCTACCCAACCTGGATTGTGACAGGTGCTTGGTGTACAGCTGTCTCCAAACATTGAAGCTGAGGGCATCCAAGGCCAGACACTCAGTCAAGCTTCTCAGGAGCTGTGTGGAGGAAGAAAACAATTATTGGAAGCACAGGGCTTGCCTCATGTTAGTCTCACAGGCCAATAGTCCTGGAAAGTGGTGTCCAGGGCAGGGGGATTACCTCTACAATGTGAGGCCAGACCTTGTAATGGATATTACAGATCAAAGCCAGCAAAGTTATCCTCCTGGAGATGGGCTCTTATTACCTTTAGATACAGGAAGCCTCAAAGAGCTACAATGATGAAGCTATAGTTCTAGTCAGAACCCAAGCTTAAGTACAACCAGTCACTGAAGAATAAGGGAGAGGGAGGTCAGGAACCACATTTGCCATGGCAGATGGGCAGGGAGGTGGGGGCTCTACTACAACCACAGGCAAAAGGGAGGGTGTCAATGAACAAGCTATCAAAGGGATGTTCAATTGTTGGGACTCCTTAAAAACAGACTTTTTGGCATGAGATAGGAAGCATTCATCTCCACAATTCTCAGTTACCTGCCTCAAGGGAAAGGGAAAGATGTCTTGGCCTTCTTATTTCTTTCTTACCTCTTTCTTCATTTCAGGGGGACAGCTCGGGGTGGCTCTGGACAAGAAGGAGGGGAAGTAGGTATGCAGAGTAGTTTCCGGCTTTGCACCAAATGCCAGCACTTTCAGTCTAGGGTAGAGCTGACAAAGCTGTTCCTGTAGGCTGTGGATACAGCAGGGTGGAGCCATACACAAGGTATACCACCTGTGTTCCTCAAAGCTAATCTCCTTGGTTAACATGACTCCCAAGGGCTCACTCTTAGCATCTGCTAAGACACTGACTGAGAGTATAAGAGTTGGAGGCTGAGGGTGAGGTGTCTCCCAATCCTGTGACTCTCTTGTTCTCTCTCACTGCCCTGCTGACTCTTGCTACTGTTGTACACATATAACTGCCATACCTGGGTGCCAGTGAGTTGTTGGGCATGTAGGCAAAGTCCAGAAGTGGGAAGAAGTCCTTAGGGCCAATCATGCCAAAGCCCTTGGTGAGGTTGGGATGCATCCTAGAAATGGTGGGGAGAACATGTATGCTGCAGACTTCTACCCCAAGTGTGACTCCCTGAAAACTTAAGTCCGCAGTCTATGACAAATGAGGTAATGTCCCCCTCTCTCCTGCTCCCACCCCACATTGGTCCTTTCCTTCCTCATTCCCCCATTGCAAGGATCGAGGTGAATGGGCTGTTCTGATTTCCCCATGCCTCTGAAGGGACTAGAACCTTAACATCATGTTCTGCTGACTCAGTCACTCTACGAACATTCCCCAACCTTCCTTAGCTCCCTCCCTGAACCCCTGCAATCACTCACAGAAGTAGTCGGTCCAAATAAGCAATGGAGAATGGAGACAGAGACTTGATTCCCAGCACAGGCAACATGATCCCCAGCCACACTATGAGAGAGCAAGAGGGGAATGCAATGTGGTATGGTATGATAGCCAACATTTTTATAGCACTTCTAACATTTGCAAAGCGCTTTACAGGTTATCTCATCTGATCCTCACAACAACCCTGTGAGGTAAGTGCTAACATCTTCATATTCTACAGATCAGAAAACCGAGGCTGAGAGAGGTTCCGTGACTGGCTGGTACAGCTAGTTTGAGGCAAGATTTCCACTCAGGGTTTCCTGATTCCAAGTCTAGTACACTACTGATTATGCCACATAGCAAAAGAACAATTGCTGGAGAATTAGGGATCTAATCTCCTTGATTCTAGTTCTGTTGTTAGCTAGTAGAGATACTTTGATTAAGTCACCTAATCTTTATGGGGCAGCTTCCTCATTTGTAAAACAAAGGGATTCAATGAGATAATTTCTACAAGCTTTTCCAGTATGGACATGTATGATTCTATGGACCTGTAATGAACATTTTCACCAATGAGTTGGACAAAGGCATGCTTATCAGATTTGCAAATGACACAAACTCAGGTGAAATAGCTAAGACAATCCTGAGATAAATGACTTTTCGAGGCTCCTTCCAATTCACTTTTGGTGAATGGATCAGTTCTTTATATAAATACTTATTTCTATTAAGGGTTCCAGATAATGCTGTTTTGGGTTCAGGGATATACCTGGAAGGTACATGGCACCATACCGTAGAGGGGAGATCAGATGCACTCAGTCTTGTTACCTTTAAGTCCCTCTGTTAGGTTGACAAAGCCTGCCTGCCCCAGTGCCCACATGATGGTCAGACACTTTGCTGGTCGATTCTGATGGGATCTCAGTAGTTCGAGGTACTGGGGAGACCAGTGGAGGAGGCAGATTATCAGTGGGGGGATGGGAATGATGATAATTAGGTGTTTAAGTCAAAGGTGAAGTATAAAGAGTGCCTGACAGGTGAGAAAAGTGCAGAGTAGAAATTAACTGACATAGAACAAGATAAACAAGGGCAGGAAATTGGAAACCAAAACTAAACCTTTCAGGGTCTTTCAAATAGCTTTCAAATAGTATTAGCCCAGTTTAAAATTATGGTAGCTGCTTTCTGTTACCATCCCCCACATTGTCCTGAAGACATGAAAAATGGCATGGTTCCCCTACCCCATCGCCTTCTCAAACCAGTCACTCTATGTCCCACCACCTCTAACTCACCTTGCCTAAGTTCATGGTGGCAATCTTGGGCTTGTCTTGCAGAACTGCTTGGATACAGATGCGGTAGCCATGGAGTGACTCACCTATAAAAGTATGTAGCCCCACACCAATGAAGAGTAGATTTCCCCAGTGAATCTTTTTATTTTGTTGCTGATCCTAAAGTCTGCCCTATCATTTCTCGACACATTTCACCCACCTATCCACTTCTGTCCAAAATAATTTCCTAAATTTACAAATTTCTTTGCGCAGAAAAGAACCCTCCCTTGAAGTTTCCAGGCATTCCTAGAGTGGAGTAAAAAGTGTGTATGCCCATATCCTTCCAGGACAAAACAGGGTAACCTGTTTCTAGCCCTTCTTACCTGGAGTCTTGTCCAGTTCCTGCAGCATGGTATAAAGACAATGGTCAAAGAAAAGTTCCAGGACACCACCTGCTTTCCCCAACAGTCCTCGAATGATTCCACGAAGTTCTCTGCCCACCAGGCAGTAGGGGTAATCTGGAACCAATCAGAACCTATGTCTAGGCCTAGGGGCTCATGGTAGTTCTAGGACTATTTCCCTCCCTGTATATTCCCTCATATAGATAAGGCCTTCCTGAGCCAAATACACCATAAATTCTCAAAACAGCTTGGAAGCCTCACAGGACTGGTAATCAGGGGTTAGGTACACATTTTGGCTCCGCTATAAGTCAATTAGCCTTGATACTGCTTTTTTAGAATTTTCTAGGTTAAGTATGCTTAAGAGGATAGACTAACCATGTGTGTGCTGGCTTAATGTAGGTTCACTCGGAGGAGCTTGCAGCTTGTAGTTGAGGTATCCAGCCAGGTCCTTCACCCATACAGAGGGGTTCCCAGGGAACATGCTCTGGCTCTTCTCCATTTCCTTTTGCAGTGCTACTACATCTAGCTGCCAGAGACAGAAGAACCTCAGGGTTAGTCAGGCATGAAAAGATGAATAGGGAAAGACAGCCTGAGACTAGGTCCACAGAGAACAAGGATCTGGTCATTATTAAGAATATGAATTATGGGACATGCCATCTTTTTGCTAATTTACAACTTTAGGAGGTATGAAAAGGGATAGCTTTGAATGAATCATTCAAGAAGCATTTATTAGAAAATCTACAAATGCCAGGTATTGTCCCTAGGAGATGGGGACATAATATAAAAGAATGAAATAACTCCTATTGGCAAAAAACTTTCATTCTAAAGGGGGATGGATGAGGGTAGAAAAGTGCATGAAGTATATCTGGGATAAGTTTAAGGAGAATAAATACAGATAGATACAAAGTAGTTAATACAAAGTAGTTAAATACAAGGTAGAGTGGGAAGGAGTGTGCCAGCAATTGAAGGACTTGTGAAAGTCTTTATGTAGAAGGTGTTTGATCTGAGTTTTGAAGAAAGGAATTCTATGAGAAAGAAATGAGTATGGAGTGCATTCTAGACATGAAGAACAGTTAAAGCAAATGCATGGGGATAAGGGAATGTGAGGCAGAGAGAAAGCTGGTTTGGTGGACATTAGAAGGCAGGAAGGAGAGTATTATACGCAAGGCCAGAAAGACAGGCTGGAACCAGGTTGTAAAGGGCTTTAAAAGCTAAAGACAGATTTATATTTGATTTTAGAGGCAATAGGATGCTATTGTAATTTGAGCTGGGGACTGACATGTTCAGATCTGTGCTTAAGGAAACTCACTTCAACAGCAGGGTGAAGGATGGATGGGTTTGGAAAGAGACTAGAGGCAGGGAGACTAAAGAGGCTGCTGCAATAATATGGGCAAGACAAAGGGTTACAAAAATGTGCATACCCTTTGACCCAGCAATATCGCTTCTAGGACTGCATCCCCAAGACATCATAAAAATCGGAAAGGGTCCCACATGTACAAAAATATTTATAGCGGCACTCTTTGTAGTGGCCAAAAACTGGAAATCAAGGGGATGCCCATCAACTGGTAAATAGCTGAATAAATTATGGTATATGAATGTAATGGAATACTATAGTGCCACAAGAAATGATGAACAAGAAGACTTCAGGGAGGCCTGGAAGGACTTATATGATCTGACGCTGAGTGAAAGGAGCAGAACCAGGAGAACTTTGTGTACAGCAACGACCACAGTGTGTGAGAGTTTTTTCTGGTAGACTTGGATCTTCATAGCAATGCAAGGACATTAAAAAAAAAAATTCCCAATGGTCTTCTAAGGCAAAATGCCTACCACATTCAGAGAAACAACTATGGAATTCAATCGCAGAATGTAGCAGATCGTTTTTTGTGTGTGTGTGTAATGTGTGTGTATTATGTTTTGGTTTGTTATATGATTTCTCCCATTTATTTTAGTTCTTCTACACAGCATGACTATAATGAAAATGTATTCAATAGGAACTCATGTGTAGATCCTACAATCACTACCATAAAACTTAGATTTTTTTCTCCCATTTAGATCTGTGAAAGGATATGGGTGATAAGAGTAGGGGGGAAAAATCTAAGTTTTATGGTAGTGATTGTAGAGCATTAAAAATAAATAAAATGAAGATATTAAAAAAACCAAAACAATAATATGGGCAAGAAGTGATGAGGGAATGAACTATAGTGGCAACTGTGTAAGTAAAGAGAAGGGGTTGAATATGAGAGATACTGTGGGGTAGAAACATCAAAATTTGGTAACTGACTGAAATATATGGAGTGAGGTAGAATGAGGAACTGAGGTTAATAACAAGATTAGAAACTTCGGAGACTGGAAAAATACTGATGCCTTCAACAGAAATAGGAAGTTTGCAAGAGGAGTGAGGGTGTTTTTTTTGGTGGGAAGGGAAGGAAGGTTCTGTTTTAAATCCATAGTATGAAATGTCCAAGAGTCAGTAATGTAGGAGTCAAGTTCGAAGGAAAGAAAGGAGATGAATATATAGATCTGAATCAACTGCATACAGATAATATGGAAACTGAAGAGGTCACTGGGATAGAGAACTCAGAAGAGGGCCCATGAGGGCCTTGGAGCACACCACAGTTAAGAGGTATGATACAGATGATGAATATGCAGAGGAGATTGAGGAGTAGTTAGACAGGTAGAAGGAGAACCAGGAGACTGTAGTGTTACAGACACCCAGAAAGGAAAGAATATCAAGATGGAGAGGGTGGGGTGAGATCCAGAAGGATGAGGACTGAGAAGAGACCATAACATTTGGCAACTGAGAGATCACTGATAACTTGGAAGAGCAGTTTCAGTTGAGTGATTAGGCTGAAGCCATATTACAAAGGGTGGAGGTCTGAGGGAAGTGAAGGGAACAAGTGGAGATATTTCTTCCCTGGAGTTTAGCTAAGAAAGGGTGGAGATATATAGTCCAATAAATAAGATGGTAGGGTTTAGTGAAATTTTTTAAGGACAAAGGAAACAGGGATATTAAAAAGTAGTAGAGAAGAAAACAGCAGAGAAAGAGATGGTTATAGACAGGGGAGGGATGGCTGAATTTGCAGTATTTTAAAAAAGAGGGGGACAGGTTCAAAGACATATATGGCAGTATTGGGCCTTAGCAAGAAAGGTTACCTCACTGTCAGAAACTGGTAGAATCATACAAACTTAACGAACCTTAGAAAAGTGATTCCTAGGAAAACCATTCATTTTTAATTTTTTCATTCAAGGAGGCTACTCTTATCACCCATATCCTTTCACAGATCTAAATGGGAGAAGCCTGTTTTCACACGCTCACTTTAATGGCATGATGATCACTATGACCACGAAACTTCAGGTTTTCCAATCCCAGTTTCTTGGTTTCTGGGCTCTTGTGACTTTTTTTCCTTCTTCCACTAAGCTATTAAGACTCTTCACGCCAGAAGTGTGGTCGTGGCTGGCATTATAGTAGCTGAGTGCTATGAGTACATGAGTCTATTCCGAGTTCTGTCTCGCCTTATCTTTCATTTTCCCCAATCACATACCTCCCCCTCCCTCCCTGGAGGCCCCATGTGTTTCACGTTCCCTCTGAACCTGACCCGGCCCCCCAAGGCCCGGCGCTCTCACAGCCTTCATCGCTTCCTCCAGGCTCCGAAAGCGGCCCTGCTTGGCGCTGCGGTCGGGGGCAGCGGCTGCCTTTTTGGGTTTTTTGGCTGTTTTCTTGTGCTCGGCGGGCGCAGGTGGGGGCACTTGCTCCTTGTTGCGCTTCTTCATCATCTTCTGGAAGCCCAGCTCAAAAAGAGAGCCTGAGGGCTGGATGGCAGCTGCGGGTCGAGGCGTGGGGAGGGGCGGCAGAGACGGAGAAGGAGAGGCAGAAGTGAGTACAGAGACCCAGAGGCACCTCCCAGGCCGGCCCCAGCACGGCGGCGATCGCGCTGCTCCCCGAAGTCCCGGCTAGCAGATGCCACCTGCGGGTCCCCGGGCCCGGCCGGGAGTGGGGGCGGGGCAGCTGCCTCTCCTTCCCTGCCAGCTGTCGGGCCGCAGCCTCGGTGGGGGCGGGGAGACGGGAATACTACGATACACGAGTATGTACGTGTACTGTGCCTGTGTCTCACGTTCTTGCCGCCCGCCCGCTGCCTCTTCCAACGCAACCCTAAAGCATTTCGATTCTGCGCCTCCCATGTGCCGGGCACAGCGCTGGGCGCGGGAGTAACAAGGTAAACGGGGAACTGTTCTCGCTCCGAGAAGTTTACGTTACCCCCCGGAGTGTCCTACGGCCCCTTCCGGGGGCTCTGCCTGCATCCACCCGGCTGGGGACCCCGCGCTCCCCGCGCTCCCCGCGCTCCCCGCGCTCCCCGCGCTCCCCGCGCTCCCCGCGCTCCCCGCGCTCCCCGCGCTCCCCGCGCTCCCCGCGCTCCCCGCGCTCCCCGCGCTCCCCGCGCTCCCCGCGCTCCCCGCGCTCCCCGCGCTCCCCCGCGCTCCCCGCGCTCCCCGCGGCCGGGCAGTGGAGGGCCCGGCTCGGCGCCCCGAACGCCGCGGCCAGGCCCGAGGGCCCGGGATGGGTACTCACGGAGCAGCTCGACGCTGCGGGGCCGGTTGGCTTCCCCGAGGGCTCGGCGGCTCCCGCCTCCGCCGCCGCCGCCCCCGGGCCGCCGGTTCTTCCTCACCACCTCCCAGTGACCTACTCCCGCTGCCGTGGTCGCCATAGTATAGTCTCTCCGTCCGCCACTCCCGAGACAGACCGACAGACCGACTGACAAGCACTTCCCCCCACCCCCCGGCCCGGGCCCCCAGCTCCGCGTGCGCGCCTGCGCGAGGCGCGCGCTGCCACGTCGTCCCCAGGCGAGAACCGCCCGCGCCGCATCCTGGGGCTTGTAGTCTGGGCGTCTGCCCCCGTAGGGGCGCGGCGTGGGCCTGAAAACGCGGGGCGCCGTGACCCCCGACTGCAGGGACAGCTGTCAGACTGGGGGGCCGAGCCTCATCTTGTCTCTAGGGCAGGAGGATGTCCCCCCATGCGATGATCCTCGGCACGAGGGGAGTGGGGAGCTGCACTCGGTGTCTGCGTAAAGCTTTGCAAGACTGCGTGCCGCGTGCGTCCTTTCTGTCGATGCCCACCTAAGCCTGGGGCAGTGACGCTGTCGGACAGGTGTCTCCGTCTTCCCGGCGGGGCTGAGAGAGCTCGCCTGACGACTCAAGGGCATCCCCCTCCACTTTGGGGGTGTGGGACAAGGGAATGGGGCTGGAAGCCACAGTAGGGATCACCTACAGTACAGGTTCATATTTTAATGCTGGACGGAACCACGACAGAGCTAAAGGTCCTGCACCTTTCTCCAAACTGCGCCACATTGCCTCCTGAACACACCTTAGGGTCATCTGGTTCAACCTCCTCATTTTACAGATAAGGACCCAGCTCCGGGGAAGTTAACTGTCTTGCCTCAGGTCACCCTGATAAGTGGCAACCCTGAGATTTCAAAGACTGACCTAGATCCAGCCTTTTTTCCACCGCACTAAGCTGTTCTCCATACAATCCTTTTCTTTTACGGATAAGAAAAATGATGTCTAGAGGAAGAAAATGACCTTCTGAAAGTCACACGGGCAGCTACTAAGTAGCAAAGTCAGGATTTGAATCTAGACCGTACAAATTACATGCTTTTTGATACTACCCCAAACTGCCCAATTTTAGCCTTTTCCTTGATTAAACTTCCTTCTCCCGTGCAGCTACTTTGTCAGACACCATGCCTGCCTAATATGATCATCGATCCTTGTGTCTAGAAGCGGTTGTTACAGAATTTCATGGATATTCCAAGAACAAGCTGGCTCTGACCCCAGACCTAGAAGGTGGGTAGGTAATATAGGCACCAGGCTGGTGGTGTCATTACTCAGGGGTCACCTCCCAGAAGAAATGGACTGTTCCTTCACTGTTACAGTTGTTCAGTCATGGTCCTCCATTTGTGGTTTTCTTGGCAAAGATACTGGACTGGCTTACTATTTCTTTTTCCGGCTCATTTTGCAGATGAGGAAATTGAAGCGGACACAGATAGTAAGTGTCTGAGGCTGGATTCGAACACAGGTCTTCCTGACTCCAGGTCTGGCACCCTATCTGACTGGGTGCTCGGGCCCCAATTCTAAAATCACATTTCTCCCTAGCCTCAAAATATTACATCAGGCAGTTTCTCTCTCAAGGACACAACCTGCCCTAGCAACAACCGTTATCTCCCTTCCTGCTATAGTAGCCAGCTGCACCTATAGAACTCATTAGTTTGAACCAGCTGTGTACTGAACTGGCTGTGTACAGGGTCATAATGATATTCACTACTCACTGACCAATCATATGTATCCTAGACTTAGATATACCTATTCTCCCTTACATTAATCTTGTCTAATAAGACATTGATGAGGGAAGCCTGGTTTTTCCTGGTCAGCCCTGACCGTTGGTTGACTTAGTGACGTTTCAAGCCTAAAACCACCCCTCCAGGTAGCCCTCCCCCACCTTGGGCTATTTCCCAATGAATTTTGGGTAAAATACCTGTGCCGTAGATACCAAAAGATACTTTTAAGAACTGACCATTCCTTAACCACTCCCTAATCCCACCCCAAAACACCTAGTTGACATATTTGGCACAAGTGATACTACAGAATATCCTATATAAACTTTCCCTGTACCCCTCTAAGGTTGCAGGTTCCCTAAGAACTTTTGCCAACTGGAAAGCATAATAAATCTTTACCTTGACTTCAACAAGCTTGAGGCTGTGAATTCTTCTTCAGACAACCTGCCCCTGGTACCCTGGTCTTTGTGGGGGTTTCACACCCCCTTTCCAGCTCTCATCATATCTGCTGCCCTCTATTTTTTTTTTTTTATTATGGTTCCTCTTACCTGAATTTGAGGGTTGGAGCTGCACCAATTAAAGATTGTATTGGCCCAGCCCAACTCAGGTTCTTACAGGGTTACTCCACTGAACTGGGAATCAGATGATTTAGGCTTTATTTAGTCCCAGTTCCAACAGATGTTAGAAGTGTGACCTTGACTTCATCTCTCTGAACCCATTTTCTCATTTCTAAAATGGGGGCAGCAGTGCTTGTGCCTTACAGGGTTCTGAGGAAGCTATTTTGCAAATTCTAAAGTGCTGTAGAAATGTGAGATGTGTTTGCACACCATGGAAGGAGCATAAATTCTGGAGTCAGAAGACTTGAACTTCAAATTCTCCTTCTGCAGCTCACTGAAGGTGAGCTCATCTATAAAATGAAGGAGCTGTGCTAAATGGCCTCTGAGATCATTTCCATATGCCTTTAATCTAGTCCCACAGCTGGGAGTCACTCTTTTCCAATAAAGAAAGGTGTGGGGTGCTTATGGTGATAGGAGAAAGAGTACCTAGACTGTAAATTCTTTGAGTCAGCCATGTGATAGAGCATCGGAGAAAGCTATTGTGACCTTTGGTTGCATCAAGAAAATCATAGTTTCAAAACGCCCCATTTTATCTTTTTTTGATCACCTCTTAAGCTTTGTTTAGCCAAGAACCTTCCCTATATCTATAGTTCTGAAAGGTATTACCTTTTCTCCTGTAATTTATTTGCGATTTCATCCTTTATATCAATTTCACATTTTTATTGACTTCATTATAAAGACATAAATGGGATATTCATCAGATTTGCAGAGGACATTATACTGGGAGGGATAACTAATGTCCTGGATATCAGGATCCAAAAATATTTTGACAAACCAGAGCATTGGGCTGAATCTAACAAGATAAAATCCATTCAGGAGAAATGTGAAAGTCATACACTTGGGTACAAAAATTCATCTTCAATACAAGATGCAGGAGGCATAGCTTGACAGCAGTATGTCTGAAAAAAGTTCCAGGGGTTTTAGTGTGCTGCCAGATTAATATGGGTCAGCTGTTGAAAAGTAGAGAGGCCTAGCTTCCAGGCATAAGGACGTGGTGACCTCTCTGTCCTCTATCTTTAGTCAAACCACATCTTGATTAATGTGCTCAGTTCTAGGGGACACAGTGTAAGGCTATTGATAAGCTAGTGTGTCCAGAGGGCAGCTGGAGGGTGAAGGGTCTTGAGTCTATCATAAGAAGGATAAGCCGAAGGAAATGGGGATGTTTAACCTTGTGAAGAGAAGCTCTGGTAGAGTCTAGGACTGTCCTATGGAAGAGGCATTAGATTTGTTCTGTTTTGGCCCCAGAAGGCTGAAGAAGGGTCTACCCAGCATGAGTATACAGCCCTGTGTATACTACAGAGTCTCAGAGTTGGAAGAGATTGCAGAGGCTACTTTGTCTAATTCATATCTGAACAAGAATCCATTAAGGCCACTTCAGGTTGTCATGCATTCTTTGTTCACTGTAGTGAAAGTAAACCCACGGATTTGCCAAGGGGACTCCAGTTGAATTGATCGCCTCACATGGTTCTTCAAGCAAAGGCTAATAACCATTTTGTTACATGTTATAGAAGAGGATACAAGTACAGCCATTAAGATCACTTTCATCTCTAAAATTTTGTGGTTCTGCTAGTCCATGAACTTTAACAGTAATTCCAGTGGGAGTGGCTGTGGCATGGTAATTACTGTGGTGAAGAATATTCATCTGAGGAAATCTAGATATCAGAGCAAGGACTTGGGTTGGGGAAAGATCAATGGTTTGAAAAACAGGAGTGATTTAATCTTTGGAATATGCTATAGACTAGACAGAAATTAGAGATAAATGAGTAGAAACAGATTGTGGACTTGGACTAGAAACTTGATATAGTAAGAGTAACTTCAATTATCTAGGTGCCCTTTGGAGCTCTCTTTCTACCAAAAACAGGGCAACTCATATTATTATCTTGCCCTAAAGATATGTTCATCCTTTGAAGGGTGGATAAATCAACAAAGGGAAATTCTGTTCTAGATTTGATACTAATTGGGGTTGAAATATTGGGAAACTGACCACTCCCTAGCATTTGTGATGGGGAAGGAACAGAAAGGTGATTGACATCCTAGATTTGGAGAGAAAAGATTTCAAAGAGTTCAGAGAAAGAGTAGGTACAATTCCATGGACTAAAATTCTACAAGAGGAGAGGTGGAAAACTTAAATGTATGACTAATGATACAAAACAGAATTTTTTTTTATGAAGAATAGGAGTTATTCAAGGCTGATATGGATGCACAGACAACTCACCAATAAACCTAAATTATACCATATATATTTACATATGTATATATGTATGTGTATATGCACATATATAATACCACTAGATCTTTTTTGGGAGAACTGCTATTTAGCTACCCTCCCCTATGTTATGCTTATGAAGTTAACATTTTTTATAACTTTCATTTTTCTCATTTTCATTTCCTATCTCTCCCTCTCCCTTATGTAGCAACTCATCCATTTAAACAAAGAATAAAAAGAGAAAAAGCAGTTTAATAAATCTAACCAACACATCAACAATCTGACAGTATATATGACATTTTACACTCACAGACCTCCACCCTTTGCAAAAAAAGATGATCTATTTAGTGCCAGAAGAAAGCATCGTTTAATTCTAACCCCTTTATTTTACAGATGAGAAAACTGAGCCTCAGAGAGTTTAAGTGACTTGCCCAAGGTTAAAAAGGTAGTAAGTGGCAGAGCTGAATTTTGAATTCAGGGCTTCGGACTTCAAATCTAACATTCTGGAGGAAGGTGCATTTTTTTCTTTTGAATTTTTTAAAAATAATTTTTTTTTAAATTGAAAAAAGCAATTTTTCTCTCCCTCTTCACTGCCTCCTCACATCAAGAAAAAACAAAACAAACTTTTGTAACAAAAATATATAATTTAGTGAAATAAATTTCCATATTTACTATGTTCAAAAATTGGTATCTTATTCTGCATCTTATATTTATCACTCGTCATAATAAGGTGGGTAGTGTTATGTTTTATCATTGGTCCTCTGGAACCGTGGTTGGTTATCATATTGATCAGAGTTTTTGTCTTTCAAAGGTGTTTGTCTTTACAATGTTCTTGTTATTATATAAATTGTTCTCTTCAGTTCACCAGCATCAGCTCATGCAAATCTTCCTAAGTTTCTCTGAAACTCCCATTGGTGCATTTTCTCATCTTTTCTCCATGGTTAAGGTTAAACTGACTTTTTGAACCCTATCATAAAACTTTACATTTATTGTTTTTAGATTTCATCTTAGATTTGGTCCAATGTTCTAGCCTGTCAAGTTCTTTTTGAATTCTTAATCTCAAACAACATGTGTATTATCTTTTCACATTCTGTTATCTGCATATTTGAAAATCATGCCCTCTATGTTCATTTTTTTTTTTTAACAAAAGCACAGAACCAAGGCACTGATCTCTAGTGTATACTCTATTAAAAATTACCTTCAAATTGATGGCAAACTTTTTGGCTCCAGTCATTCAACCAACTTAAAATACACCTCATTTTACTATGATCTAGTCCACAACACCATCTTTTCCACAAAAAAATGCCTTATTAAAATCTAGCAAAACAATTTTTGCAGTAGTCCCCTGAAGTACTGGTCTGATTATACTCTTGTATGCAGCCTTCTGCACATTCTGCACCTGTGGTTTCCCATTTTACTGCTGAGGAAGAGGTGTTTCATCATCAGGCTTCCAGATCTCAAATTGCACAGTCCATTTGTGAAGCTCTACTGGCTTTTTGTGAGCATTAATTCCTTTTCTACACATTTACTAACCAAAGGTTTAATATAACACTCTATAAATTTTTCAGGAGTCAAATTCATTCACCTATAGTTCTCTCTTCTCCTTTTTGAAAATTGGGGTCCTCCAATCTGGCAACACCTTGCCTGTTTTCCATAAACTTTCAAAGATCTCTGATGGGGTAGAGCTCTCACATCTTTGAGTTCTTTTATTGTCTGAGAATACAATCCATTTAGGATTTGGTGAATTGAACTCATCCAAGACAGCCAGGTGCTTTCTTACTGTTTTCTAATCTACCTGTGGCATCAAATATCTATGAAGTCTTTCCATCTTTTCTATTCCAAAGATCATTTTCCTTGGCAGAGAATATGAAAGCAAAGATTAGATTGATTAGTTCTCCCCTCTGTCTGTCCTGTTATTGTCCCATCTATTCTAAACAGTTGTTCTTTCTTTGGCCCCTTTCTTTGATCCTCCTATGTCCTCCAATATAGCTAGTCTTCCCCCCAAAATCAAAATAAGCTCTGGTTTGCTGTCCCTGAGTTCACTGGGTAGCTTCAGCTCCTCCTGAGCTTTCGCCACTTTCTCTTCCTTTGGGATCCTGCCATGCTTTTGTCTTCATCCTTATTTACTCTTGCATCCTCTTCCTCTGTACTTGGAAAAATCCAAGATGGTTGCTTGGTTCCCTGGGAATCCACACTAGTTTCTTTAGATAACTCCATTAATTCCTCCTCATTGGGATGTTCTTTTGGCCTATTTATAATGACACTCTTGAGGACTGTCTTTCTTAGGCTGACTTGCCCTGGAGAATTTTAGGTCATAGGATCTTTTATTTGTTACTCTCTTTTCTCTGAACTCCTTGAAATTTGCTCTCCTACCATCTTTGGTACTTGTTGGCTTGTTCCTACCATCCCTCCTCTCTTCTATTACAAACTCTAAGATGAAGTAGACACTGCTTCCCAGTGCTCCATCATGTCATTCCAGCAACTCTTCCTCCTTGTTTTTGATAGCTAGGTCCAGAATAGAAATTCTTCTCATAGGTTATTCTACCTTTTCTTTTTTTCCCTATTTATTATTAATTTATTTGTTTTCTACAATCACTTCCTTAAGTCTTAGATTTTCTCCCTCTTCCCTTCCTGAGATGGCATGCAATCTTATATGGGTTCTACAAAGGTTCTTATTAAACACATCTTCACATTAGTCATATTGCATAGAAGAATTAAAATAAATGGGAGAAACCATGAGAAAAACCTAAATAAAAAAAATACAAGAGAAAATATTCTTCTTCATTCTGTGTTCTAGTTATTTTATCTTTAGAAAAATGAAATAACATTAAGGCAAATTAGGAAATTATTAGTAACTCTGCCTTGGGCAAAAAACTGCACCAGAAGTGCAGATAACTGAAGTTCTCACTACTAATACACATTATGTCCCTATGCCAGGCTTTTGATGTTTCCCAGAGAAATGCCTGTATAATACTCCATTGACAATACTGCCTCTACTTCTTTTCTCTAGGTCTTAGGAGATGATCTTTGAGGGATGTTATAATAGAAAAATTCATCATCCTGCAGGCAACTTGGTGATGAGTCTTTCTGTAAATCTAGATAGGCAAACTGAGGCTTAGAAAAATAAAGTGACTAAGTCTGGGTAGAGAAGTGCTTGACCTGGAAAATCTTAACCTGTATGACCTTGGGAAAATCACTTTCAGCTTCAGCATCCTTATCTGTAAAATGGGGATAATAATAGCACCTATCTCACAGGTGGATGAAATAAGATGACCATGCCATCACTCAGCATACACTTGGCAAACCTCAAAGTGCAATATAAATGCTAGCTGCTATTATAATTGTTTGAGAACCAGCCTACCTAAATCCAGAAAGGCTTAACCATGGCCACCTTCTTCTCAGTCTCCTTTTATCTGTCTCAGCTGCACATCTGGACTCTTCATCCGTGAGACACACAAACACCTCCCCTCCCCCCGTAAAAGGAGTTACTGTGATGCAGTAGGAGGTACTTCCTCACAACCACCCTCCTACAGATTTTCACTTGCTTTTGTTTTGTAGCTTGATTTTGATTCTTTTCAAATGTTCTCATCCCCTCATTTTGTTCAGACATTTCTGTTAAGTGGTGGTGTTAAGATCCAGGTCAGAGCAAGGACAGACTGTAATTTCTGGGTGCTGAGAGTGACAATGTTGTTTCAGGGGGTGAAGGAAACCCATGGCTCAATAGAGGAAGACATGGAACCAACTTTTACCACACAAGTTTATTTTAAATAAAAGTGAACACAGATGCAGGCTGGGTGGCCCGAATGGGCAAGGGAGAAGGAGGGAACGATGGGAGGGCAGACATACAACAGGATCCAGGCAGAGTCCGTGTGGTATGAACTAAGCTGCAGGAATGGGAGGCTGGGGGTGGGGGAAGGGACACAGGGGCAGTGCCAGGCTACAGTGCCAGGAGCAGAAGATTGAGGGTGGGCCCAGTGTCAGGTGGGAATAATTCCACCCCTTAGGTGCTCCCCTCCTCCCTGGCCTCCCAAGCCCTTGCCAGTCTGCAAACCTATCCTGTACTCCTCCCCATCCCCACCCTGGACCTGCCCTTCAATCATTGAAAAGTCAAATGACAAAATAAATAAGGATCTGTAAGCCCTAACCTGGCTCCCTGGCAATGGAGAAGGGGAGCCAAGCCAGGCTCGATGCCCCGGAGCCCCTGGCCTTTATAGCCCTGGGAAAAGAACAGGTAAAGTGCAAGGAAAATCCAGTAAGTAAAAATATACCAATGAATTTGTCTGTCAAATATACAGCTGTGGGCTGTTGGGGGAGCAGGGCAGGTGGAGAGAACGGGCCGGTAATATCACCCTAGAAAGTGTTGACCAACACAGCAAAGAGACAACGGAAATAAATAGAGGTGAGGTGTGAGCATGGGGTCCTGCCCAGCTGGGCCAGTGCCATGTTATGTACAGGGCCCCGTGCTGCTCACCTGTCCCCCACCCACCCCTGCTCTCTGGGGCTCCCCAATGCTGCGGCACTGACACAAAGCACCTGGCCGACTGGCTATGAGGGAAGGGGGGATATAATGTGTTGGGTTGCGGGGGAAGCACGGGGAAAGCCGTGCAGTCAACCAGGGCTGGCACAGGCTGTGCTCTCCTCAGTACTCATCCTGGTCTTCTGGCTGATGCTCTTCAATCTCATCATCTTCGGGAGGAGCAAATCCTTCCTAAGAGGGGAGGGGTTTAGAAAAGAACAGTCAGACAGAAGTAGAGCAGATGGTGGAGACAAAGGAGGGGTATGTATCAAGGGTCATGGGTCTGTGGGGTAGGGAAGAATTACTATAGGGGTCTAAAGTGGAGACCCCAGTGTAGGCCTTGGGGTTTAGGAAGAGCAAAAGACCTGACCTCTGTGGCATAGAGGATGCCAATGATGCCAGAGATGACAGGGCTGTTGTCACTTTCATGTTCCTGGCAGATGAGCTCAATGTCACGAAGTTTGCTAAAGTAGAAGTCACGTTCTTTTTCCAGCCCATCCACTGTCAGTTTCAAGTCCAGTAGCTGCTTAGAGAGAGAATGACCGTCACCCATCTGGAGTCCCTTCCCCTTCCTTAGGCCCTAGCCCTACTTTCTTCCTCTACCATGATCTTGGCTGGCATCCCAAGGATCACAGATGTTGTGAAGGACCAAGCCTTGTGAGCAGCGATACCCTGAGCAACATGACACACGTGGTACCTGCCAGTATCCACACTGACCTGCTGGTTGAGTTCAAGGATCTGGGCATCAGCCTCATGACCACCGTTGCGTGTTGAGGGAGGATTCTTTCGAAGGATGCAGGGCGGTGCCACATTGCTCAGCCGGCCAGGAGTCTGCATATTTTTGGGGCCCGTGGGTGACGTCCTCTGGGGAACTGTCCAGAAAGAAGGATCAGAAGAGGCCAGTTGTGCCCAGTGACTCAGCTTAGCATGAGGTGGCCTCCTGTAGCAGCTGCAAGGGTACTGGCAGCCCATGCAAGAGGCAATCATTTCTCCCCTCCCCTGCTTGACTGGGGAGTCAGAAAAAAGCATCTGAGCCCCAACTCTTAGCTATGTGTGATTTTACGACAGCTAGGGAAACCCCTTTGGGGAATTTAGGGAATAAGAGAAGGAAATGAGTGGGGTAGGGAAAAGAGCTGGCCTGAGAGTGAAGCGGGGGAGGAGGCAGGAGAGTGGGGAGAAGAGAGGATGGAGAAGAGCCAGGTCCTCCCCTACCAACAGCTGGAGCTCAGGGAGGAGCAGCCAGACCCAGGAAGTAGGGCTCCAGGTGAGCAAAGTTTTTCCCTACTTCTTCCCTTTCCTAACCCAAAATCTATCTTCCTTCATGACCAGGTCCTGATCAGGAGAGACCCTGGGCTTTCATAGCTGAGGATACTCCCAGATGCCCTCTTCACCACGCAGGGAGATGGGACTGCCAGAAGAAACTGGGCTCATCCCCCTTCTTGTCCTTTCTTTCTGTTGGCCCCATCCTCCTCTCCCCAGGAATGCAGTTGTTCCCCTTTCCTATGGTGTTTTGCTCATACTAGTTGCTCTGTCTGCATAAGGGTTGGGTTCCTCTCTACTGTGTGCCACCGTCAGGTTGTTCTTGTCAAACTGAGAGGTCCACAGCCTTTCCCAATATTCTGCCCCAACCAGCCAGTGGTTAGCTTCCTTTCTATTGCTGCTCTCTAGGTGGATTTGGCTGCTGCTGCTGTGCAAAGCAAGCGGGTGGGAAGTAGGGGAGGCAGTGCAAGCAGAAGAGATGACTCTGCTATGACGGAGTCAGATGTGGACTCCATCTGATGGGAGTCCCTGCTCTTTTTCCATTCCCATCCCTCTCAGTTCTCCCGTTTCTCTTCCTTCTCCACTACTGTATAGCTCATTCAACTTCTCATTTCAGCTGCTGCTGATTAAGTACTAAAGACAATGGGCTTTGGGGATGAGTGAAGATAGAACATACCCACGGGCCTGGACTGATATGGGCAGGGAAAGGGAGAGAACCCACAGTTAGTTGGTTGGTTGGGTTGGCCTTTGTAAAAATGGCACCCCGAGTCACTAGGTGCAAAAGGAGCAAGGATCCCTGGCTGAGGAGACCAGCTGTCACCTCTTCCTTCTTGGCTCCACAGATTAAGCTCAGGCAGTAGGAAGAAATGCATCATGTTTCCTACCTTGAGCTGCCTGTCACCTTCCAGGTTAATGGCTATTTTCCAACACCCACCCCTTCCTGTCCATCACCACCCTATGGCTGGATTTCTCCTACAAGTGTAGGTGACATCTGAACTCCGTGATAACAGTCTCCTCCAGGCTGGTGGGCATGGGGCCGGCCCTACAGGCACTCTAGGCTCGGCCCCCCATGATCCCTCCCCCAGCTGGGGCACGTTACCTGCAGTGCCAATGGGTTTCTTGGGTTTGTTGAAGATCTGATCACCTGGGTTAGGAGGTGGCGCCACGTCCTGGCCCTGCCGTGCCAGTAGGGGGTTGTAATCCTTTCCGTCATAGTTTGCATCAAAGAATTTCTTAAACCACTGAATAAACTCAAAATTATCTTGAAATTTTCCTTTCACTAATTTCTCTACAGGAATTATCTGAAACAGACCAGATAAGCAGAGAGCATTCACCATGTGCCCTTCCAAGCTCTTTCTCTTAGGGCAATGTCTTTGCATCATGGACCACCTCCCTGAGGCCAACATGCAACATTTCATTTTGTCCCTCCCCACTGCCCAGCCCCCATCCCACTGACTCCCTGCCCTTCCAGCACCATAGCAGTTGAGCTGGACTGGAAGATGCAGGGATGTGTGTATGTGCTTTCTCCCCTGGAGGGAGAGGATCAGGCTGAAGGAGAACCAATACACTAAGTGAACAAAGGTGTTAAAATGAGAATCTTGGGCTAACCAAGGAATGACAGCTAAATGGAACCAGATTATAGAAAGCCTGAGTTTTAAGGATATGCAGAGCTCAGGTAGGAGGAAGTTTGTGGGTAGTGTGTTACAGTGGGGCAGTGAGTTTGAGCATCTCAGGACAGTATGTAAATGGCTTGAGGTTCTCAATATGGTCCCCAACGCTGGATTCTCTTCCCATGGAGTTGGGGTGGGAAGCAAGGGAGGGAGCGAAGAGGGCCAGAGCAGGTTGCAGAAGGACCCAAATGGCTCCATCAGCCCCTGCTGTGGTGGTGGCTGCCGAACTGTCTTCTTCCCCAGGGTTCCTCAGGGTCTCCTGAGTACAGGCACCTACTTTGTCAACACCCATCTTCTTGAAGGCAGCTTGCAGCACCTTGAAGTTGTGGATATATTCATGTTCTAGCTTGGCCTGGAACTTCACCTTCCTCAAGTGCACACATCCAGGGAAGAGCATATCCATGAACTGGCAGTAAGCAGCCCCTGCGGATTGGGATGCCTAACCTGAGGAGCGGCCCCACAATCTAGCTCCTTTCCTTCCCCAACTCTTTCCTCTTCCAGATCCCACACATCCATGCCTTTTGAGTCCGAAGTCTGGGAGACAATTTGGTGCTGAGGACTTTCATCTGCCTCCCTGTTCTTCCTATTCTTCTCAGTCTTCCCCTTGCTCCCACATTACCTTCTTTCCTCCTGCAACTTTACCTTCCCCTTCTTTACCTCCCCCTTGATTAAACACTTTGTTTGCTTATTTAAGTTCTAGGAACAAATCTGGTAAATTAATTCAGGCTTCTGCTGCTTGATTCAGCCCCAACTATAACTACATACCCCTTTTCTCTAATTCTCATGTTATTTTACTCTTGTGATTCCTACTCCTTTCTTCCTCTCTACATCTAGCTCCAATACCTGCTTTGCCATTCTCTTACCTGAACACAGCTGTTCTATTTTGGTGTAGTTGAGATGCAGGGAGTCATTGACCCAAGCAAGCATGTCATGGCGACTCAGGTTCTCACTGGTCACAGATGTGGAGTACACATTGACGGCCATACCCCAGCTATTAGGAGACAGAAAGAAGGCCGGGTCAGTGTCTAGAGAATTCCACTGGACCTTATCTATGCCTTAGCCAAAGGAAAGAGTTGAATTAGTCTCCTGAGAAAGGAAAGGAAAAAGGTGTGTTGCCCCTAGGCAGTATCTGCAAAATATTTTGAGGAGTAAATTCTGAATTCATCAAGGATTTATTGAGTGCCATGTGCCTGGTACTGTGCTATATTCAATAAGATCCATAAAAGAAAGCCCTGCCTTCAGAGAGTTTACATCCTCATCCTTGAGAAAAACAACATGATAACAAGAACATAAAGTGCTAAAAAGTGGCTTCATGGAGATGCAATTACATTTGGAAGGATGGAAAATTTGACTACTTTCTCTTGTCCGTAAAGGTCTGTATTACTGAAATACCTAGAACTGGTTGAGATGACAATATGGCAAAAGCCATTATGGAAAACAGCCAGAACACCAATGGCTGAGGTATCACAAAATGTGTATAGGTTTGTGCAATCTGGTAAATGACATGGCTGAAGGCATTTCTGATCTATATCCCTCAGGGAAGGGCTGTTCTAGTGGTTGCTTTATTGCTATATACATTTGCACTGGGTCAGGCCAGAGAACTTAATCTAGCTAAAATGGTACCTGGGCCACTTTGGTCTAGTCCTAGGCCTAGTGAAGGGATTAAGGCAGGGGTGGGGAACCTGCAGCCTTGAGGCCACATGTGGCTCTTTAGGTCCTCTTAAGTGAGTTCTTTTGACTGAATCCAAACCAACCTTAAGGCCACATGTGGCCTTGAGGGTGCAGGTTCCCCACCCCTGGACTAAGGAATAAAGAATGATCAAGTGCCATTGTGCTACAAGCTAGGATCACAAAAACAAAATGAAACAATTCCTGCTCTTAAGGACCTTGCTTGCATTCTACTAGGAGACACATGTACTTATATAACTACATACGTACTAAAGAGCGGGCATGAGCAATTGAGGGGATCAAGAAAGACTTTTGTTTACAAGGTGGTGCTTCCTGGAAATAGCTCCTGTAACACTTGGGGAATTTAGTATATGGCAAAGGAGAGGCAGCGGTCCTAGATGGAAACGGATCACCAATTATCCATTAAACAAAACAACTTCAAGGGCCCTCCAGCTTGAGAGTAATCTTTCTTAGGGTTTCTATAAGATTGGGTTAGATTTAGGTCCAAATGCCCTATTTTAGAAGCAGCTGCTCAGGGGTGGTATGGTTAAATATTCTCAGGAGGCCCTAGATGTTGCATGAAGTTATCAGGAATTTGCTGCAGTGGCATATGGTGGGATGTTCTGGGTGATGTGGTGGAGAATTAAGGGAATTTTACCTCTCTGTTGACTTTTTACCAAATAAGTCACAAACTTCTTTCTTAAGACACAACTAAAGCTCTCGATAGCAGGGTTCTCAGAGCAGCCATGTATGCTGAAGGGTCCTTAGGAAATGTCTTGAGCAACCCCAGGTAAGCCAGGACCTTCCCTAATGGGAAGGCCTAGGCCTGGGATCCTAAATAACAATGTCTTGGATCAGAATGGGGTACCTGAATAAACACAGTTGAAAGAACTGGTGTTTTCCAAAGCTCAATACCATCACTGTTGTAATACTGGAGTGATTTTCCCTAGGGACATCAGCAAGGGCTGCTGCCTCAGAAGCAGCTCGTTGACACTTGGGTAGGCAATAATGCTCTGCTCTGCCTCGGGACACATCTTGGTCTTCTTATACATTGGGATTTGGAAGAAATCATCCCAGAATTCTAGGGGCCTTTCACAGGGAGAATAACAGAGAGTCCAACTTTCCTTCATGATCTGGCCTGGCAGGAATGGGAGTGCCATAATTGTCTTTCTTCCTCCCTTTGTTCTTTCCTGGGCTCCTGGGAGACCTTTGCTCTAAAGACAACTGCTCTGTAACCAGCAGATGGAGCTCTGTTCCTTAAAAACAGACTTTTCTGTTGCCACACCTGAAATACAAGATTGTTCTAATTCTGAGAGAGTTCCAACAGTTTGTGGGGAGGGAGAGGGTTTGAGACTAGGAGGACATTCAGTGTGTTGGATGGCAGTAGGCATTCTTGATCTTGAAAACTCCAATGATAACATTTCTCAGGTGATCGCAAAATGTTAGGTTCTAGAATCTGAGCCTCAACTCAAGAGCAATTACTGAACAAACTGTGACTCTGGGGCAGCTCTTTTTTGGAGCAATCTGAGGGTCTTCTGGGTTAGGGATACCTCAGGATTGCATTTCCCAAGGTCATTCTTTCCTGGAACGTACCACCCTCCTCCCTCTTCCCCCAGCCCACCTTAGTCTGGACAGATATCCTCACAGCTGCATTTAGACAAGAATAACTTGTGGTGGGAGAGATTAAGTAATGGCTAGTGCCATACAGGTCAGCTGCCTCTGCCTCTGTGATCATTGGCAGTGGGTACCTATCCTTTGACAAATGGTGGATACTCTCTGGAAATAAGCATGGAGCTTGGAGAAATTAAATTTTCCATGGAAATTGGCTCTGATTCATCAGCAATGATTCTAAGGGTCCCTCTGGTTGCGGGTCCTGGTTTTATTTACAAACATCTTCTGGCATATGGTGACTGTTACAAGTTATGACATAACCATTGTATTGTCACTATTATATTAAGAGGGTGATACTTGGGAACTGGACTCTAGGATAAAATCCTGCTTCATAGCTTCATGGTTCCTAAGGACAGGCATAGAATGGATAGGAAGGAGGAAAAGATTTGGTCTATAAGGTTCTATGTGACCTCAGGTCACTCCCTGTTCTAGGACCCTCTTGATCCCTTGAATGGAACTTCTCTACTAATAATGAAAAAGTTTAATGCTGAGAGAGCCTGAACAAAAAAGGTAGCAAGGTAAGTAAGGCAGGAACTTGTGTGTATGGGTACAATGAAGGATATTAAAATTTTTTTTTTTATAATTTCAAATATTTTTTAATGCCTGGAAATTTCATGCTCCACAGTGGCAGATATTTTGTGATAAATCAGCTCACAGATATTACAGTGAATGTTCAAAGCTTCCTGTGTAAAGTAAACGCACTAGAAGCTCAATGTTCAAATCTTGTCTAGGGCAGCCAAATGGAGGGGGGAAGAAATGGGCTGCTGGGCCAAGTAAAGAGTTTGAGAAATGGACATTCTAACAGTCTTGATCTCTTTCTTTAGGGTCTAAGGAGGACAGCATCTAAGTTTAGAGATTTAAACTCCTTATTCATGAAGCTCTAAGAAAATCTCACAGAAACTTTAAGTCAGTCATTCTGTTGTTTAATAATGCTCATGGTCAAGGATGTCCTACTGTTTTACCAATCTAAACTCCTCCAGCTACAAGTTCTATTTCCTTTATTCTCTTTTCAGTAGAAAAGGAGAATAGCTGGTCATCATCCTCCACACAATAAATCTTCATCTACTTGAAGACAGTTAAGATGTCCCTCATTCTTCTCAAATTTACCAGAAATTCTGTCTATATTATACTTCCCATCTTTCTTATGATAGTTCTATAAAGGACATGACTGAGGTCCCCTAATCCAAAGGGTACATAGATTTCTGATCCTTGGCTGCCTTTATCCAATCATGATCATCAGTCACATATCTAAATGTTTCAGTCTTGAAATGGTCGGAGGGCAGCATTCCTTAGCAGATTAGGGTAAACAGTATCACACTTCAGACAACCCATAAGCTCTCATGTATGAAGTGAGGGCTCCAGGAAGCTTTAGTTTTTATGTAGTAACATGGAGTACAAAGCTTTAAGCCCAGGGAGAAAAAATGGCAGTATCTGGAAAACTGGGCTAGCCAAGTAGATGATGAAAATCTGTGTCAATCCCCATTTTCTCCCTCTCTGTTCTCAGGACAGTTGCCAGGCTTTTTCTGCAGCTTAGCCTCTAGAGGTGACCTACCACTTTCCTCCCCACTTCTGTTGCCTTGTTCTATAGATCTCGTCTTACCAGGTAGGAAGGCTGGAACCACTGCTGCTTGTTCAGAGAAGTGAAACCCCTGTACAGCATACACTCAATCTGTTGAATCTGCCAAAAAGTTTCCAGCTTCTGATGTGGGCCCATGCCCCATTGTCACTGGGCTATTGTCTTCCTGCTCAGACACAGTATGGGCTTTGAAATAATGTTTGGAAATTTTATGTAGCCACCCCCCCCATCTCCTTGGGTTACATTCAGGTTATTCTGGGGTTGCATTAGGGGAGTATGTGTAGGTCAGGGATGGGGGAAGTTCAGAACTGCTAGAGTAGCCCTTTCAACGGGTCACAAAGCCCTAGGAAGACACAGCCAATCATCTTCCTCTCTAAACTGAGCAGTGACCTGACTAGGAGAGGATTGCTCTGCTAAATGGGGCAAGGAGGCATAGTATCTTTTCATTCACATTTATTTATTCCCCAAACATTTCTTAAACATTCAGTATGTAGGAGGTATTTTTAGTTCAGTACAAAAATAGGTAAACACAGTTTTTGTCTTCATAGACCTTATAATCTAGGAATGAGCCTGTCATAAGGTCAGTCTGATACCACTACACTTTCAAATCCAGGACAGGGAGCTAAATGAAGACAGTTAAACGCCTGTTCCAGTGTGATTCTGGCTAAGCACCATGTTCAGGGAAAGGTTAGTTGGTCTCGGAACTTCTCTGCGGGTCCTTGCTCATTCTCTCAATAGTTGTAGGATTGTTGGCTCAGTCCAAGAACCCTGGAGAGCCTCTACTGACTCTCTGCTACTCTCAACACTCCTTTCAGTCACTGAGGTTTTAGTCACTAGAGGGCCTGGGGTACTCAGTGTCTGCCAAACACCGACCTGAATGAACTCTTAAGGCACAACTAGCTGCATAAAATCAGTCTAGAACAACTAGCGCTGCTGGCAGAAACAGATAATATATAAGCCTTGGGAACGGAATAAGTTGTATAGTTTTACTAAACTTGCTAAAACTGGATTTTAAGAGAGTCTAGAAAGGGAATATGGATTGTAGTGGATAGAGGGTCAGGAAGCCTGGGCTCAGGTCTTGCCTCTGTGATCATGGTTAATTCACTTAATCTCAGTGCCATGAACAACTCTAAGTCTATAACTTATAGACAAGATGCTGAGCTGGATCAGAAGGAATTTCTACACACCAGAAGACTGAATAGTATTGAACTCACAGGTCCAGATTTCTGTCCACTCCCTCCACTCCCCTACCCCCTTGCTTCAAACAAAACAATACAGGTTGTCTTGTTAGGACAAAAGAATCTTTTACCAATTCTATATCTGGTATCTAAACTCAACAAATGCTGATGTTTTAAGTCTAGGGATAGCAATAAAGATACCTCCTGAAACAGTAACATAACTATTTATTTCCTCCACTGGTTGCAGTTTTAAGCCTTTGCTGGGACACTGAGAAAAAGAATGTAATAGAATAATAACTTACACCTATATAACTCTAGATTATAAAATAATTCATATGCATTATCTCACATAATCCTTACAATAATCATTTCATAATAAGATTAAGAGCATTTACATTTGCAAAGTGCTTTATGTATATTATCTCATTTGGTCTACATAACAATCCTGTGAGATATGTGCTATTATTATTCCCTACTTTATAGATGAGGAAACCAAGTCTGAAAGAGGTTAAATGACTTGCCCAGGATCACACAGCTATTACAGGTCTGAGGCAGGATCAAGTAGCCTTCCTGACCCAAAGTCCAGCATTCTATCCATCTAGTGACCTATGTAGGTAGTACAAATATTATTTCCAATTTAGAATTAATGAAAGAAGGCTCAGAAAGGTTTGTGACTTTCTTAAAGTGAGGAAATAGAAGAGCAGTAAAAGTCAGGTTCACTGCTCTTTCTACTACACCATGTCTCTCTCTTCTTGTTGTCACCATTGTAGGAAGTGCCCAGGACCAATCCACTCTGTTCCTGCTTTCTTCAAATCTACTCTGTTCCTGATTCTTCCTGCTGCTCCCTCCTTTGACCGGTGAGGTCCTGCCTAGAACTCTCCATTTGAGGAAATGCCTTGGCCCAACGTAGATACCAGCTTTGCTCCAGACTTCTAAAAACGCCTTATCCCCTCTGTCCCATGGAGTTGCCTTCTTTCTCCACCTACCTTTTTTAAAAAAATTATTTCCCTTTTGTATTGTCTTCCTCCATTAGGATGTAAACTCTTTGAAGGTAGGGGCTGTCTTTTTGTATTTCCAGTACTTAGCAGTTTCTGGTATATAGTAAATCTTTGACTGCAAAAATAGACGCCATGGCTACGAGCTACTTTTCTCTTATACCACATTATAAAGCCTCTTGATATTGTCCCTCAGTCTCCTCTGCTTCATTCTTCTCACCATTTCTTCAACTCGTGCCCCTGATTCTATTTTCTCTAGGAATCATATCTATTTTCCTCCTTCCCCTCAAATCATCCTCTCCTCTTTTCTAATTCTCAATCTCTCCCTATCTACTAGCTCTTCTCTCACTGCCTACAAACGTGACAAGTCTTTCTCAACCTTAAAGAAAGCCTTCACTTATTCTTACCATCCCCTAAATCTATCTTGCTATATATCTCCTCTTCCTTTCAGTCAAATTCTTTTAAAAATCACTTTCCTCTTCTTTCTCGATCCCTTGCAATTTGAATTCTGACCTTGTAACCCAGATAAAATTACTCTTTAAGGTTACCAATGATCTCTTAATTGCCAACTTTTTCTCAGTTCTCATACTTTTGGACCTCTCTGCACCATGTGATCCTCCTCCCCACTCTGGATACTCTATTTTTCTTCGGTTTTTCCTCCTCCTTGCCTTGCCTGGCTATCCCTCAGTCTCAAGTGCTGGATCATCATTCATGTCCCCACCCCCTCAAACAGGGAGCATCCCCCAGTCTCTCCTGGGTCCTCTTCTTTTCTCTGTTTATACGGTCTCTTTTGGTATTCTAGGTATTTCAGTACTACAGACCCTTAGGGACATGGGAAGATGATCAAATTTTCCATCCTTCCGAAGGTTAAATCTCTCTTATATGAAACTTTCCCATTAATCTTTTCCCTTGGTTCTTCAGTGCTGGCTTTAACATATATTTTGGCACTTGATTATATTCTATATCATAGTTTTCTAATTGTCTTTCTCTCTGACAAGTTTACAAACTATTTGAAGGCAGGAATTTTTCTTATGTATTTATTATATTGCCTATATTACATGGGAAGTATTCAATAAATCCTACTCCATTAAGTCCAATAATTCATCTGCTCCCATTGAATCAATAAACTCTATGGAGATGACTGTCATATCTATATATACACAGTCATGCTCTCTCCTAAAATCCAGACCTATATAATCAACTGCCTGTTGGGTATTTCCAACTTGATGGATCTCAAATTTAACATGTTCAAAATAGAACTACTTATCTTTTTCTCAATCCCTGCCCTTCTTCATTTTTAATGTGTTGTTTTTTATTGTTTTATTGTTTATTGTATTTATTATTTTACAGAAGAATGCCCAACACATATTATCATGACTGCCAAATATTCAGCTGTGCATAATAGTATATAATAGTACTTAAGTATAAGTGTGAAGTACAAATATAACTTAAAAAATACTTAAATACAAATTCATGGTCCTACAAAAATAGCATTTAAATTAGATGATCTAAGTTGATCTGCCTTCTTGGGCTCACAACATAATATAAACGTTATTTTTCCCCAACCAAATGAATCATCATTTCCATTGTGTGAATAAATCACAATAAATGAGGCCTCCACAAATATGGACTAGCCTAGAAAATACTTTACTGAAGGTCAGTGGTCTAAAATGCTAACTATGGTTAAGTATTGTGCATGATCTATAATATTCAATGTACTTATATAACTTTTTTCATCATACAGGACACACATAAAGGCTCCATTTATTCCTCTAAGAACATTAGGCCAGGAACTCTTGAAGACAGCTTTGAAACCCTCATCTTTGGCAATTTTTCTCCAGCAGTCAATTGTCCCAGCGTATATGCTATCAGTTCCTTTGTGCCCAGACTGCATCATCATTCACTGCCTTACTATATGAGAGGGATAAGAGACCACACATGCTACAGCAGTGGCATCAAACTGAACACAACATGAGTGTTCCTAAGATCTTGGAGCATATCTTTTACTTTATCATAGATTCCAAAGTAGGCTGCTCTGTAGATGATAATACCCTTCATCACAACACTGAAACCTTGATACAGGCCATGAATTCCATCAGATTTCGTAATTTTCACAAGGCAGTCTCTCAAGCCTTTGAATTCTCTCTTGGTGTTGTATTTCCCAATATCTGCTACCAAGCATGTTCCAAGGAGTAGATAAAGCAGAGAACAGTGGCACCACTAGAGGTAAGATTACCAGCAAGATACCCCACCAAACTGTGTGTGCATGTCCACTCCTCCCCAAAACACCTGCTTACACTTATGTTTAAAGGCAAAGTGAAGGGCCTTGTTGAGGAAATATATGATGACATTTGTTCAATTACTCTGCCAGAAGTTTGGAATTGGGACTGAACAATTCATCTTGCCTTTGGACAGTTATCAACAGTAATGTGACTTGCATACTGTACTTGCAATAGTAGTCTGACTCTCTTGTTGGGGGACACTTCAGTCTTGGAGACAGCAGCACAATGCCACCACCAGCCAGGAAGTCCTTGGTGAAGGAGATAGCCTATTACATCAAGGTTATAAAGTTGGAGGCAGAGTGCCAGTGTGGGAGGGCTGAAAGAGGGGAAAGTATTGCTGCCTGCACAGTCCTTTTTATAGCTTGTACCAAGGGTCCCCTCCCTTCTTTCTGTGGAGGGCACCACTATCCTTCCAGTTTTTCAAGTTCATAACCCTAGAGTTGTCCTTGACTTTCTACTATCCCTCACCACTCATATACAGTGGAAGGGCCAAGACTGTAAACCAGATTTCTTGAACTTTCTTGTGTCCAGAGTTCTTTTGACCTGTACCATGCTACCTAGGTACCTACTTATGTTGTTGAATGAATGGGAGAGATTGGCTTAATAAATCATGGAGCTCAAAGCCAGGTGATTCAGAGTTATTCTCTACTACATTAATGGAGAAAACCTAGGTTATTAGGTGTGTAGTGGGAGAGACACATATTGGCCTCTTTCTTATTATGAGGAAGTATGGTAGAAATATCAATGGACATGGAATCAGGAAAGACTGGATTCAGATATTGGCTCTGGCACTTATTTGCTGTGTGACTTTGGTCAGGTCATGCCACTTCTCTGATCTCTAGTGTTCTCACTTGTAAAAAAGTATTATGAGAAAAGTGCTTTGTAAACTTTAAACTGCTATAGGTATAATTTCAGTGATAGCTATTCTAATGGAAAGAGAAGGGAATCAGAAAACAAGAGCTGGATTTATTGTCTTCAGGTTTTATTGGCTTTGAAGTGGCATGAGAAGGAAAATCAAGAGCTGGAAAAAGAAAAGTAAACCAGTGCCTCTGAACATACCTAAACAGGGATGCTACAAGTTGTAGAGAGCTTGAGATTTCAACATTAGCACTCTTCTGAAGGAAGGAGAGATTAAAATACTTCCCTCTGATTCAAGTAAACAAGAGAATGGTGGGCATGGTGGTAGCAGATATGCTCACACATCACAGTATTTTAGCACAATACTTCAGTGAGCAGAAATTGCTGATGAACTGGAAAGAATATCTGGGTCAGACTTGCTCCCAACAGGGGAGGAAGGGTATAACTTTCTGGTCCACTGGGTGGCTCTCAGGCATACAGAGCAGCCTAGCCAATTTATGAGACTAAGGTCACATTTTTGCTCAGTAAGGTAGCTGGGCAGAGTCTCGGGGCTGAGATATGGAACAGGCTATCCCTGCATGAAAGACACAGCAATCAAGTTCTCTCCCTTTCAGTTACTGACTGACCTGGACTTGAGATGGCTTTCTGTTAAGACTTCAGATAATGTATCTATACTTTTTCGAGGGAATAAACAGGTCGAATTGCCATCTACATTTCCCTCTATTCTGGCACATTTTTTTTTCATATTTCTAGGCCTCCTATTGGCTTCTCAGTCCAAATTCATCCTTCCTACCTTTCCTCTGCAAAGCTCTTTGACCAGCTTGAATCCTGTATTTCTTGCTTTCCTCATATCCCGAGGTCCAACAGGAACTCAATTCAATTTAACCTAATCCAGTGTAAACATTTGATAAGGCCCAAACTGCTAGTGCTGAAGATATGAAGTATAACCCTTCTTCTGAAGTTTACAATACATAGTATGAGATAAGCACAAAAAATAAAACTGTAGGACAGAAAGTGAGGTCACAGTGGTCTGAGAGATTCAAAGAGGGTTAAATTACCTCAAATCTTGACTTTGCTACTTATTACCTATGCGACCACAGCAAAGCAAGTCACTGAACAGATTCTCTAGGCATCATTTCTACAAAATGAAGTTTCTTCCAGTTCCAAATTAATGATCTTATAGATTGGATCTGGCAATTCCCAGCTGGGAGAATCAGAATAGATGATATAGATATAGGTTTAGAAGATATGACAACAAGGATCGGACCTTAAAATAGAAGGATATTTTAAGAGTAGAGTTTGGGGAGGGGAATGAAGTCTTACACAGAGAGAATAGTATATGTAAAGGTTGGAAATAAGAGAAGCTGGGATGAAATTAGAGAACAAATAATTTACAGTGGCTGGAGAAGATCATGAGATTAAGTCTGAAAAGGTACATAGTAGTTAGATTTCCAGAAAGCAATGAGATAGGAAAAAGCGTAATAAATTCTACTTAACAGCAACCTTGATACTGAGCATAAAATATTTTACATATGTTTGTGAGTTATGTTTATTACAATTACAGAATTTCAAGGAACTTTAGTGGCCATCAAGTGGTCCATATCCAAGAGAATCCCCACAGTAATATCTGCCAAGTGATCATCCAGATTCTGCTGAAGACCCTCCGATGATGGGATAATTGCTGCCTCTTGAGGCAGCCTATTATACTTTTAGGTCATTCTGATTGTTAGGAGGCTTTTCCTGAGAATTTTAAATTTGCCTCTTTGCAATATGCACCACTTGGTCTGGGTCCTGACCTTTGGAGGAAAACAATTCACATGACAGCCCTACACATAGCTGAAAACAACTGTTGTGTCTGCCCACCCCACCCCCTCTTTGAGTTTTTTTTCTTTTCTTGGCTAAATATCACCAGTTCTTTCAAATGATCCTCTGACATGGACTCAGATCCCCTGAGCATCCTACATGTACCTAGCTGCCCCTGCTAGATGCTCTACAGCTTATCAATATTCTTCTTAAACCATAGCCCCCGGAACCAAACAGTCCAGATGTGGTCTGACTAGAGTTTTTGAGGAACCTGATTGCCTTCTTATTCCTGGAGGCTGTGTCCCTCTTAGTGGAGTCTCCTAAGACTTCATGAGATCTTCTGGCTGCCACCTTACACTAAGGACTCAGACTGAGTTTGTATTCACAACAGTCTAGAGTCCCAGATCTTTTTCAGATGGATTGCTGTCTTCCTTCACCTTACATAGTGAAATTAAATTTTTGAACGCATCTATCCCTACAGACTACACATGGCACGGTGTATATCAGGAAGACTTAGGTCCTAATCCTGCCTCAGATAATTACTAGCTGTGTAACCCTGGATAAGGCACTTAACCTCTCCAGGCCTCAATTTCCTCATCTATAAAATTAAAAGGTTGGACTAAATGACTTCTAAAATCCTTTCTCACAAATAAATCTATGATCTCGTGGATTTCATCTTCATTTCAGCCCAAAGTTCTAAGAATCTGCCAAGATCTTCTTGGATCCTATCATCCAGTATGGGACCTATCCTTCCCAGCCTTGTGTCATCTGCAAATTTGATGAGTATGCCATTTATCCAAGAGTAACCTGTTGTCTATAAGCCTAGAGTGTTCAAGCACCCGTGGTGCACTTGCTTAGCTCTGACTCCCCATGTTGGTAGAGAGAATACTGACACAAGGCAGCTTGCATGGTGCCATCTTCTCTTGGAGACTCAATCAAGAAACAGGGATGTTAAGGACCAAGCTCAGATCCCTGGGACATTCTATTCCTCCTCCTTTTAGCCTGGCAACAAACCATTTGCAACTATTCCTTGAGTCTAGTCATTTGACCCATTCTGGATCCACATAACTATTATCATACAGCCCACATCACCAGTTTCTTCACAAGAACTGTATTATATATTTTCTTAAGAGCCAGGTAAATTATGTCCATAGCATTCATGATATTACTTTAGTAACTCTGTTAAACAAGGAAATAAGGTTAGTCTGGTATGACCTCTTCTTAATTAAGCCATGTGGTGGTTATTTGTAATCTTGGCTTCCTTCTCTAGATATCACCTATCCATATCTTAAATTAAAATCCACAGCCTTTCAAGCAGCTCAAGTATGAGAAATTTAAGAAATGAAGAAAATTAAGTATGAGAGAGACACAACTGTCAGAATATGAGGAGGAAAATAAAAAAATAAGAAAAAATTGCAAACAAGCAACGTTGAAAAACTAGGATTTTATATATATTATATATGCATATATTATGGATTAACAATGGTAAAAACAGGGAACATGAATTGTTTTGGAAATAAGGAACTATTTACTTTCATAAATTATTAAGTTAATTTTGCAAAGTAATTTAAGATTTTGCCTTACTAGTGAACTCTTCATTTGTTTAAAGACACATTTTTTTCAGGAAATATACATTCTTTTAAGCAAACTATGGTTTGTTCCTTTTTAAAAATAAATTTATTTAAACAAGCATTGATAATCTATTCTTCCCATAGTTTCCCCCCAAATGAACAAATAAAACTGAAAAATAAAACCCTCATCATAAGCATGCATAGTCAGCAAAACAAATTTCCACATTGGCCATGCTCAAATTGTATGTCTCTTTTTGCATTTTAAGTTCATCAGTTCTCTGAAAGGATGTGAGTGGTTTGTTTCAACTTTAGCATACAATTTTTTCAAATGTATATCGAACATTCATAAAATCAAGCATGTTTTAGATCACAATGAAATCCTTTTGAAAGGGAGAAATTTATACCTCATAATACAATAAAAATAAAAGTTAAAAATAATTACATGAGCAAAAAGTAAAAGTCTACAGTAAAAATGGTTTAGTAAATAAAATTCCTGAGTTAAAAAAATTATAGATAATAGATGAATACAAAGACAACATTAACAGAAGTACAACATCAAATATATGTGGGCTGTAGCCAAAGTAGCCCCAGTAGTGACAAATCCAAACCATGTCAGAGTCACCTTGATATCATGATTTGAGGCATTCAAGTGGGACTTTTGTGGAAGTTAAAAATTGTAAATTGCTAATTATAATTTTTATTTATAGTCTTTTAAAAACAATTCTTGTTTTATTTAGCATTTTAAATGTTCTTTTAGTTCATATTTTGTTAATTCTTACTTTAAATTCAATAATCTTTTTTTAATTTCCTTTGGCATGTGATCTTTATTTTTTTAAATGCCAACATAAAATCTGAGATTCTCTTTTTCTCCTGTTAATAAAAGCATTCAGCACTATATTTTGGTTATCTTCAGGGGAGCTTATCTATACTATGAATTTTCCAGGGTAGCTATCATTTCCCAGAAGCACAATCAATACCATTCCAGTGGGTTGGGAAAATATATGAATTGAACTTTGGAAAATTATCTTGACTGCTACACTCCCTGCTATCAAGATGAGAGGACCACCCTACTTCCTATTGTGAAGTTTTGTTATAGTGACTTTGTCTACTTATACATCCGAAATATGTCCTTTTATTTTTTGTGTATTCTGAACTTGATGAACAGCAGTAAACACAAGCATTTCCACATACAAAGGAAAGGTTTTTTGTACATGAAACTGCAGATTTCTACCCAGTTAAGTTTGGTCCTTTTTTTTGTTTTTTTAAATATACCCTTAATTTAGGTATTGATTCCAAAATGATCGTGCTTGTTTTTTTTCCTCTGAAACTCCTTCTGTTTTATCCTGTGTCTTTTAAAAATGCTTCACTGATGCTCTTATCCTTCTAGGTGTTATTGTAGGTGTAGTGCTGGACCTGGAGTTAAGAAGAGTTTGAGTTCAAATCTTAACCTTAGACACTTACTAGCTATGAGATTCAGGGCAAGTCATTTAACCTCTCTCTGCCTCAGTTTCCTCATGTGTAAAGTGGGGATAATGATAACACTGACCTCATAGGCTTGCTGTAAGGATCAAATGGGTTAACATATATAAAGCTCTTTGCAAACCTAAAAGCATTATATAAATTCTATCTCATCTATCTAATGACATCACTATCAACTATTCCCCTCCATTTCTTTCCATCTGCCCTGAAAATCCTAAACATAACAAAACCTCCCTCTTGTAATCAACTAAATCAAGAAACAAAAAAATCCACACATTGGCCTCTTATGAAAATGTCTCATTCTGTACTTCTACTCCAGAGATTCTTTTCTGTGTCATGGGCACCTTCTTAGCATCATGCTTTTTTAAATGTATAAAGTATATGGAATTACAAAGGAAACAATTATATTCAAATAAAGTTAAAAAATTATTTTGAAAATCCACCAGGTTCAAAGATCCCAGATTAAGACCTTGCGTTAAAGTTCATCATGTCTCTGTCAAGAGGTGGGAAGCATGTTTTATCATTAGTCCTCTGGAAGTACATGAACTTTGGATTCTGCCCCCAATTATTTTGGTGCTCATGTACTGCCAGTTCAGCACTGTGGAAAGAAAATTGACTCTAAAGTCAGAGGACCCTGGTTTCAAATTCCACCTCTCATGTTTACTACCAGTGAAACCATTCCTTACCTGAAAAATGAGGGGTTGCATTGGAGAGCTTCTAAATTTCTTCCTAGCTTCAAGCATATCTATATGCCACATTTCCCCCAAATGATGACTATCTGGGGGAACTGACGCCAATTCAGTTTGGGTTGCAATGCACCCAATTAGTGGCCAAAGTGGCCAAAATGGTACACAATTGGGGAAGGTTACCATTATACCCTTATGAAGCCTAAAGAACCAGACATGGCTATCCTTCCATAATCTCCACACCAAAAGACCTTTCTGTGAACAGGAGGACAGGTTAGCAAGCCCTTTCCCTGTCACTTACAGAGTAAATCCTATGGCCTACCAGTTAGGATTAGTCTCCTTTATACTCCTTATCCTACTCCCACCCCAACTGCACTCCTGCCTCTGTTCCTGGTTCTTATTAGTGAGCTTGGTCAAAGGTCCATCACACCAGTTTCCTGGCATCTTTAAGTCATACTGCAAAATCTTTATTCACCATTATTAATTATAGATAGGCAGGAAGACTCTAAACCATTCAAAATATCCTGGACTCAAAAAGGAGACAAGGCTGCCATTAGTACTTAGTGGAGTAGTAGGGTTATAAGCCCAAGAGAAGGACAACATGGATGACCCAGTTATTATGCCACCCAGCATACTACTACTCTGGCAAAGCATTTTAAAGGGGAGGGCTCATGTTCACTGACGTCCATGTCCACAGCCTATGGTCATCTTAACAACTGGGGGAACCAGCACACTTGCCATAAAAGACAGAGCAGGAAGACTTATCAAAAGATCACTTTGCTCACACTTTTCTCCATTTTGGTCTTCAGCTGCCTGCTTCTGCTTTGACTCAGTGAATGTGGTCTTCTGGAGGACTCTCACTTATCCTAGCTGCTGGTTTATATACACACTTGGTGTCTGCTTTTGAAAATGACTCTTTTCCCATAGCTCTGGGCACATTGGACCCTTTTTGCTACCTACCCATTCAGGGGATGTGACAGCAGTTCTTCCAAATTTTTCTATTTTATAAATGATAATGTAATAATTTCAGCAAGCACAAAAACACTATAAAGCCTCCTAAATGAAATCCATAGTAATATGAGCTATCCACACTACAAAAAAAAAGTGGATGAGACCTACATATTTCCCAAATTATAACATATTGCATAATGGGCAGTCTATCAAATTAGTCTTTTAATGTGTGTGTCTTGAACAAGTATGATAGATGGGTAATAAGCTAGATCCAAAACTCAATGGGTAGATTTATACTTGGGGAATTGTGCAATGATTTCAATGATCCAAAACTGCTGCTATAAAAACTCCATATATTTAACACCTAACCTCCCAGTGATGCTATATGATTGCATATCATGAAATATCAGGATTTTAGAAGAATTAAAGTCATAAATAACCCAAAGGGCAATAAAAAGACACATGGTGTGCATAGGGAAGTCAACGATAATCTGTGTATATGCACATGTGTATACAATATAATATTGAGGGCATATATAACTGGCACATATTGATAATAAAGGACAACAGAAATACAGTCAAAGATATTACACTAATAAGAGAAATGCTTTTAGCATGTTAGGAAGATCTTTTTTGGAAAATCTGTGGGAAAACACAGGTAAGAATCTCACAAGATGAGGAAGCACAGAGGTCTGACAATTGACTTTGATGGAAGGAATATCAAAATAACAATGAAATCCCAGCTTCATCAAAAGAAGGTTATATATAGGATTGGGAGGTAGGTGCCTTGAGAAGCACTACTAGGGCTACCTACCCTTCATTGAGCCACCATGGTACCTGAAATTCCCATTAGTCACTCTAATGGGGAACATGAGCACATGGAGCATCTTTGGAGCATGTAGAGGAGAGGTGTTAGGTAGATGACTGAAAAGACAATGTACTGCATCAAGACAAACTGTTTAAATAACAGTCTAGTCTTTCCCTAGGTAAGGGAGAAAAATTAAAGAAGACTACCTTTCTGACATTTCTCAGGCAAGCATTCAGTTCAGTGTCAGAAAGAAACATCAGATAAAGAAATTTACTTGACTGAATCTCTGTTTCTCTCCAGGCAAGTACAGTGTTGTCTTGATATCAATGAAATGTGAGCTGAGCATTTAAACATATGTTAAGCTCTTAGCTTTGTGGGGGATTTAGAAATAAAATGTGAACCTTGCCTTCAAGGAGATAGTTGTGTAAATGAAGGAGATAAGACTAATACAGAACCAAAGGGGAACTGATATAAGACAACAATATAACTGAGAGCTACCCTATGTAGGACAGACTAGGCATGTCATAAAGGGGGGAGACTGGGAAAGCTTCATGGAAGAACTGGAACTTTAAAAGTGACTTTAAATGTACAGGAGGAAAAGGGAGAGCACTTTGCATAAATGGAATGACTTGAACAGAAGTAGAAATAAAAAATTTTTATGGGGCAATAGGTGAAGGGAGGACAGGTTCAGGTTATGGAAGGTCTTGTAAACTAGGCAGAGATATTTAGATTTGATGGAGTAAGGAACAGGGAACCATTGTAGGCTTTTGTATGGAAGAGCAAAATGAAGAAAGTAGTATTTAAGGAAGATGAGCTCAGGTGTACCATGCAAGATTCACTGGGATGGGGAAAGCCTGGAGTCTGGTAAGCCAACTACTGTTGGTATACAGGTAAGAGGTGATGTGAGTTTAGACTTGGGTGGTGCCAGAGGAAACGCAAAGCAAGAGACAGATAGATGTTAGTGGAATTTTAGTAAAAAAAAAAAAAGACATGATTTGGTGATGGAATAGAAGATGAAGGAGACAGGCTAGAGGATTGCCTAGGTTACCAGCAGAATGATAGTACCACTAACAGTAATAGGAAAATTTGAAAGTAAGTCACTTTAGGGTATGGTTTTAGGTATGGAAAATTTGAAAGTAAGTCACTTTAGGGTATGGGAAGGAAGGCTATGAGTTTCATTTCAGCCATGGTGAGTTCAAAGTGATGGCAGGACACTCAAATAGAAATGTCTACTATGTAACTAAAGATACAAGTAAGACGACTAGAAAGTAGACGAGAAGTTAAAGATAAAAATCTGGAAGACATCAACACAGAGCTGCCAGTCCAACAACAATGGATGGGCTTTAGAAGGGAAAGTAGAGGAAGGCAGAAACCAGTAATGAAGACCTGGAAAATGCTCACTGTTTTGAGGATGAAAGAAAAAGAGAAAAGCTGTGAGGGAGGTGGGGTAAGAACCAGAATCATGCAATGTCATGGAATCCAAAGTGAGGGAAAGTTTAAGAATGAAGGAAATGACCAACAGTGTCAAATATGACAAAAAAGAATGAGGACAGAGAAAGCCACTGGATTGGACAAGAGAGTCACTGATGACAGGGAAACATTTCAGTAGTGTGTGGAGAACGACACTAGAGTGCAGGGAGTAAAGGAAGTGGAGACTACTTGCCCATGACCACGGTGACGCGCCAGACCCGGAGTTTACAGTGAAGGCCATTGTCCTCTGCTGCACTTTTGTTGTCTGACTAGTTTGTGTCTCTGTCTGCGGTATGAACGACCAACATGCTGCTTTGAGTAAAGAGTGAAAACAGAGACGTTACATTCTCCCCCCAGGCCCCTTTCATCCCTGCTTAGGTTCTTTCTCCAAAATCTGATTTGCTAGAAGCTAGAACAGCTGTCTGCTCTCTGTAAAAATCACTTTTTCCAGATTCATTACACACACACACACACACACACACAAAATAACCCTGTGAAAACTCAAACCCACAGTGAGAAGAAATTAAGATGACAGAAGTTTCCACAAATAAAATCAAATCCCAGTTAACTAGAATAGTTAGAAAATGGAACATTAGTTTGATTTTCTAAATAACTTAAGTTTAATCATAAATCTCTCGTTGAAAATCTGGTTTCTCTGAAATATACAAGTCTACTTTTATGCCTCGGTAACATAATGGCTCTTGAAGCAATTCTGAAAATCAGTTCTTAATGTGAAGTCTTCTTACCCATTACCATAGATATAGAAGATGTATGATGAGCTTTGAAAGCTAGTGTAGTTATTAAAAAACCCACAAAATTTCAAAATTTTCCCCACAATTTCTTCTAAATTTGGAGCTCAGTAAAAGTAATGTTTATCTGAGAATTTTGGTTAGTTGCTTTCAGTTAAAGTTTTACATTGAGATGAAGGAACAAATAAGAAACATATAAAAGAGAGCTAAGATAATTGTAAGATAAAAGTGAAAAGTTATACTGTACCTGCAAATAACTCCAAATGTACCAGGAAATAGAAAGGAGTAAAAAGTACCAATCATGGTACTGAAGGACAAAATGAAGCACAGCTTAACTGGAAACAGAAAAGGCTAAAAAAATAGGGTAGCTAGGTGGCACAATGGATAGTGTCCAGCTTGGAGTCAGGAAGACGAGTTCAAATCTGTCCTCAGACACTTACTAGCTGTGTGACCTTGGGCAAGTCATTTAACCTTGTCTGCCTCAGTGTCCTCATCTGTAAAATGAGCTGAAGAGGGAAATGGAAAACTAATCTAGTGTCTTTGCTAGGAAAACTGCAAATGGGGTCACAAAGAATTGGACACAACTGGTAATGACTGAACAATAACAATAAAGAAATAGGGGAAAATTTGGAGGTTTTTCTTAAGATGCTATTGAAAGGAGGGGTGGAGCAAGATGGTGGAGTACAAAGATGCATATACTCCAGCGCTTCCCCCACAGCCCACAAAATACTGTAAAAAATGACTCTCAACAAATTCTAGAGCAGCAGAAACTACAGAATGACAGAGTGAAAGAGATTTCCAGCCAAAGGTAACCTAGAAGGCTCACAGGAAAGGTTTATCTTATGGGAAGCTGAGTAGAGCAGAACCCAGCCCTGGGGGAGCAGCACAGGGAGGAATAGGACCTGAACAGGCTTCTGGGGCAGAATACCCAGCAGGGAGGCTCCCAGATCCCTCAACCACAAGCAACAAAGAAAGCTTCAAAGGTCAGTGTGGGAGGGTGTTCCCAGCTGGGCAGGAGGGGAGCAAGGTCCCCCCCAGCACTGGCCCCAGGTGGCAGCAGAGGCAGCGGCAACAGCAGCAGCGGGCAGCTACGGTGGCCATGGAAGCAGCCTGGGTCCATAGTTGGAGTGGCTCAGCTTAAAGCCTCTGGGGGAACTGAGCAGAGGATCTGAACTTCAGGCCTCAGTGGTGGCCCCATCCCCACCCCAAGCCCCTGGAGAAATTGAGCAGCTGACCTAAATCTCAGCGCTGAGCATGGTCCTGGGGGAAGGAGGAGCACTACAACCCTCCTCTTGACAAAGGATTCAAAAGTCAAGCAAGTTGCTGGGAAAATGCCCAAAAAAGGAAAAAAAAAAAATAAGACCATAGAAGGCTACTTTCTTGGAGAACAGGTATCTCCTTCCATCCTTTTGGATGAGGAAGAACAACGCATACTGTCAGAGGAAGTCAAGGCTTCTGCCTCCAGTACCTCCAAAATTAATATGAAATGGGCTCAGGCCATAGAAGAATTTGAAAAGTGAGTCAGCAGCTTGCTAAAGGAGAACCAAAAAAATTCTGAGGAAAATAACTCCTTTAAAAACAGGCTAAACCAACTGGAAAAAGAGGTCCAAAAAGCCAATGAAGAGAAGAAGACTTTAAAAAAACAGAATTAGCCAAATGGAAAAGGAAGTTTAAAAGCTCACTGAACAAAATAGTTCTTTAAAAATGAGAGTGGAGTTCAGGGAAGCTAATGACTATATGATAAACCAAGAAGTTACAAAGCAAAACCAAAAGATTGAAAAAATAGAAGATAATGTGAAACATCTCATTGAAAAAACAACTGGAAAGCCCATGGAATTGGTGTAGAAAGAGTCCCCCATAGCTTCTGGGTGAGTGCAAGGTATGCAGAGGCAGAGTGGAGGAGATTTCCGTTCCAGGGAGCCCTGAGGACCCGTCCCCAGGGTCCGGCGCGCCCCGGAGAGTAAACCCGACCCCCAGCGCTGCCCTGGCCGAGGCCTCAGAGAAGTGGATCCGAGCAGGCTTCAGAGACGGAAGCTGAAGCAGCCGGGAAAGTCCCTCCACCCACAGAAGCAGGTCAGTGAGAGAGGCTGGGCTGAAGGAGAGGGGAAGCAGGGCGTCTCCGTGACTCGGGCCCCCTCGGGAGGAAGCGGCGGCGGCAGGGACAGGGGCAGGAAGCGGTGGAGGCAGAGGTGGGGGCGGCGGCTGAGGCGGCAGTGGCCCAAGACTCAGGAATCCCCCAGCAGCAGGCAGGATCTTCATTACGGAAGATTCCCGCATAAAACCTGACAGAGCTGAGCCTGGGAGACGGCCCTGCCCCACCCCGCTCTGTTGCTGAAGGCTTCTGCTCGGGACCCCCAGGGGAGCTGAGATTGGGAGGCGGGCCCCCCACCCCACCCCCACCCGCTCCATTCGTGAAAGTCTCTGCATAAAACCCTCGAGGGATCAGTCTCGGAGGCAGTCCTGGCCCCACCCAAGCACCTGAACTAAAGCTCACTGATTGACAGCCAGCAGGAGGAAAGCCCATTTAAATCTCAGAGGCCAAGCACTAGCTGGGCGGATCCAGGCGGGGGTGGAAAGGAATCTCAGAAGTCAAGTAACTGGCTGGGAAAATGCCTAGAAAAGGGAAGAAAATAAGACTTTAGAGAGTTTTTTCCAACAAATGCAAATGATCCCGACCTTCGGATCTGACGAAGATGAGGACGTATTCTTGCCATCAGGGAAAGACGTGGAGGGCGGGGCCTCAGTACCCCAGACACCCCAGGGGGGTGGTGGGTGGGCTCAGGCCCTGGAAGAGCTCAAAAAGGATTTTGAAAAGCAAGTTAGACAGGTGGAGGAAAAACTGGGAAGAGAAATGTCAGAGATGCAACAAAAGTATGAAAAACAGGTCAATACCTTGGTAAAGGAGACCCAAAAAAAATGCTGAGGAAATTAACACCTTGAAAAATAGGCTCACCCAATTGGCAAAGGAGGTTCAAAAAGCCAATGAGGAGAAGAATGCTTTCAAAAGCAGAATTAGCCAAATGGAAAAAGAGGCTCAAAAGCTCACTGAATTTAATAGCTCTCTCAAAATTAGAATGGAACAGATGGAGTCTAATGACTTTACGAGAAACCAAGAAATCACCAAACAAAACCAAAAGAACGAAAAAATGGAAGAGAATGTGAAATATCTCATGGGAAAAACAACTGACCTGGAAAATAGATCCAGGAGAGACAATTTAAAAATTATGGGACTACCTGAAAGTCATGATCAAAAAAAGAGCCTAGACATCATCTTCCATGAAATTATCAAGGAAAACTGCCCTGACATTCTAGAACCAGAGGGCAAAATAAGTATTGAAAGAATCCATCGATCACCACCTGAAAGAGATCCAAAAAGAGAAACTCCTAGGAACATTGTGGCCAAATTCCAGAACTCCCAGCTCAAGGAAAAAATCTTACAAGCAGCTAGAAAGAAACAATTCCAGTACTGTGGAAATACAATCAGGATAACCCAAGATCTAGCAGCTTCTACATTAAGGGATCGAAGGGCGTGGAATAGGATATTCCAGAAGGCAAAGGAACTAGGACTCAAACCAAGAATCACCTACCCAGCTAAACTGAGTATAATACTTCAAGGGAAAATATGGTCTTTCAATGAAACAGAGGACTTTCAATCATTCTTGATGAAAAAACCAGAGCTGAAAAGAAAATTTGACTTTCAAACACAAGAATGAGAAGAAGCATGAAAAAGTAAACAGCAAAGAGAAGTCTTAAGGGACTTACCATGAGTGAACTGTTTACATTCCTACATGGAAAGACAATATTTGTAACTCTTAAAACTTTTCAGTATCTGGGTAGTTGGTGGAACCACACATACACATGTACATGCATGTACACACATACACACATGCACACACATACAGAGATAGAGAGCACAGATTGAACTGTATAGGATGGGACCATACCTTAAAAGAAACTAGGGTAAATGGTGAGAGAGAAATGTAGGGGGAGGGAAAGGGAAGGGGGTAACTATATGTCATTTAAGAGGCAGGTAGTTTTTCTTAGTGGAGGGAAAAAGAGGAGAACTGAGAAAAAAAAAAACAAGAAGTTTACCCTCATCACATTTGACTAAACGAAGGAGTGAAATGCACACTCATTTTGGTATGAAAACCTATCTTACAGTATAAGAAAGTGGGGGAGAAAGAGATATTGCAAGGGGGGGGATGATGGAAGGGAGGGCAAAGGGAGGAGGGAGCAATTTGAAGTCAACACTTGGGGAGGGACAGGATCAAAAGACAGAAGAGAAACAATGAGGGGCAGGTTAGGAGGGATGGTAATCCAGTTAGTCTTACACAACACGAATATCAGGGAGGTCATTGGCAAAACTACACAGATATGGCCTATATTGAATTGCCTGCTGTCCCAAAGGGAATGGGTGGGGAGGGAGGGATGAGGAGAATTTGGAACTCAAAGTTTTAGGAACAAATGTTTAGTATTGTTGTTGCAACTAGGAAAGAAGACATACAGTTAAGGAGGAATAGAAAGTCATCTGGCCCTACAGGAGAAAAGAGAAGATGGAGACAAGAGAAGGGAGAGATGACAGAAGAGAGGGCAGATTGGAGATAGGGAAAATTAGATTGCTTGGGGTATTGGGGTGGGGGGAGGGGATAAAAGGGGAGAAAATTTGGAAGCCAAAAATTTGTGAAAATGAATGTAAAAAATTTAAATAAATAAATAAATTTAAAAAAATAAAAAAAAAGAAAAAACAACTGATCTGGAAAATAGATCCAGGAGAGACAATTTAAAAATTATGGGACTACCTGAAAGCCATGATCAAAAAAAGAACGTAGACGTTATCTTTCATGAAATTATCAAGGAAAACTGCTCTGATATTCTAGAACCAGAGGGCAAACTAAATATTGAAAGAATCCACCGATCACCTCCTGAAGGAGACCTGAAAAGAGAACCTCCTAGGAATATTGTAGCCAAATTTCAGAGTTCCCAGGTCAAGGAGAAAATATTGCAAGCAGCTAGAAAGAAACAATTTGAGTATTGTGGAAATACAATCAGGATAACAAAGAATCTGGCACCTTCTACATTGAGGGGTTGAAGGACTTGGAATAGGATATTCTAGAAGTCAAAGGAACTGGAATTAAAACAAAGAATCACCTATCCAGCAAAACTGAGTATAATACTTCAAAGGAAAAAATGGTCACTAAATGATATAGAAGACTTTCAAGTATTCATGATGAAAAGACCAGAACTGAGTAGAACATTCGACTTTCAAACACAAGAATCAAAAGAAGTATGAAAAGGTAAACAGGAATGAGAAATCATAAAGGATTTTCCAAAGCTGAACTGTTTACATTCCTACATGGAAAGATAATATTTGTAACTCTTGAGACTTTTCTCGGTGTTTGGGTAGGTGGAAGGATTATACACACACACACACACACATATAAAGAGAGTACATACAGACTGAGTTGAATCAGAAGAGATGATATCCATAAAAAAATAAAATAAAATTAAGGGGTGAGAGAGGAAAATATTGGGAGGAGAAAGGGAGAAATGGAATGGGACAGACTATCACTCATAAGAGAGATAAGAAAAATCTTTTTCAATGAAGGAAGAAAGGGAGGAGGTAAGAGGGGAAAACTGAAGTTTAATCTCTTCACAAATGGCTTCAGGAAGGTATAACATGCTCACTAAATTTGGTATGAAAATCTATCTTACACTACAGGAAAGTAGGGGAGATGGGGACAAGTGGGGTGAGGGTGATGATAAAAGGGAGGGCAAATGGGAGAAGGGAGTAACTAGAAGTAAACACTTTTGGGAAGGGACAAGGTCAAAGGAGAGAATAGAAAAAAGGGGGGAACAGGGTAGAATAGAGGGCAATATAGTTAGTCTTATACAACATGACTATTATGGAAGTCTTTTGCAAAGTGACACATATACAGCCTGTATTGAATTGCTTGCCTTCTCAGTGGGGATGGGTGGGGAGGGAGGGAGGGAGAGAAGTTGGAATTCAAAGTATTAGAAACAAATGTTGAGAATTGTTATTGCATATAACTGGGAAATAAGAAATACAGGGAATGGGGTATAGAAATTTATCTTGCCCTACAAGAAAAGAGAGAAGATGGGGATAAGATAAGGCTGGGGTGTGATAGAAGAGAGGGCACATTGAGGGAAAGGGTAATCAGAATGCAAGGTGATATGGGGTGGGGGATGGGGAGAAAAATTGGAACTCAAAATTTTGTGGAAATGGATGTCAAAATCTAAAAATAAATAAAACTATTAAAAAAATACATGAATAAAAATGCATATTGCCTTGAAAAGAAAAGATGCTATTGAAAGAAGTAGAATTGAGAGACCTGAAAGGTAGAAAGCTCAACAAGTCTAAGAAAAAAGGTACTCTCCAAGGACAGGTGGGATTCACCAGTGAATTTAAATATACTGATTGGTTAAACAAGTCCTTGACAGAGGTTTCTACATGGAATATTGGCAAGACATTTTCTTCATGTCAAAGTCTATCTGACAAGGGTCACAGATTTACTTTAGAAAGATGAAAGATGAACAAGAGTTGAAGAACTTACTACTGTTGAATTCAGACTGTAAAATGTTTGTGGTAATTTTACTTAAGTACTATTAGCTGACAAATTAATGTATCAAACTTTAAAGAAAGCAATAAAAGAAAGATAATGTTTAAGATACCTTAAGATAATGTTTCTCAGACTTTAGGTGACAATTTATAGGGAATCACTTCCTAAGGAAACTGATCACTGAGATTCCAGACCTAAAGACATAAGAAATCAGACCTTTTCTCTTGTGGGAATCTCAAAGCAAAACACCCTCATGAGATCCAGCCCCAATTAGCCAAATTAACCTCCCCCATTAGTAGTATATTCTTCATCAAATAGACAGAAATGAGCTGAAATAATGGACAGCTCTTGTGTTGAGGTTAATTCTAAAGCTAAGTACTGACGCATGATGGAGAAATGAACTGTAAAATGTAGTATATCATTTTGTGTCTCTGGGTGGAAATCTACTCCCTGTGCTCATGAGAATAAATTCTGTTATGGTGACTCCCACACCTGGTGAGATCTGGTTTTCATAGGAGGCATGGTAAATGACAGGGACCCAGCTGGAAATAAATTTCTTATTTACCAAACTTTTATCCTCCTAGACAGTGTTCTCAATTACTTACATATATTAAAGTCTGCAAAGAGATGGGAGAAGGACCTAAATTTATTTGATGCTAACTCCTGACCTGGTCATCTCAGTTAGCTAAAAGTAAAAAAAGCTAATTCATAATCTAAAATTTATTATCATGTCAAAAGGTGTATTCAGGAGCCTTCTAACTATGCAGAACAAGATATCAAACAGGAACCTTAAATTCTTCTGACTTCCCATGCATTTTCTGGCTTAGGCAGGGGACCTCTGGTCATGTTAACTCCTTTGCAAAAAAAACACAACTTCAGTAGCTCCCTGTTGACTACTGACTAAAATTCATATGCCTCTGCCTGGTACTTGAGATACCAGGCTGATCTTATGCTACTTCCCCTCCCTCCACTACACTCTAGCCAAAATGGACAAAAGTATCTCCCAAACATTCCTTGTGCTTTCCTTTTTCTGCTTCTGCTTAAGCTGCTCCCTGTGATTAGACTTTCTTCTTCTTCTGTTAAGTTTCTATCAACTACAATTCAAACACAAACTTCTTCATGAAGTTTTTTCTGATCCTCTGTTGGTAGTGATATTTTCCCCCAAAGACCTTTGGTTTTACACCAGTCTAATGTACATCTTGTATGTCACAGCTATACAAGAATGAAATTTGTTTCATCCTGTTACTTAGACTTTGAGTTCCATGATAGCAGAGACAGTATTTTATCTAAACTTTGTATCTTCCCCATCACCCAGAACAGTGCTTTGCACATATAAATGTTTAATAAATATTTGTTGAATGTGAATTGAATCAGGAAATTGCCTCTTTCTGGGTCACAGATGGTATTCTAAGGCTCTTTGGCTTAGGGAAGTAGTTGTGTTCTAGTGGTGAAATAGGTGAAAGGGAACATGGAAGTCTTGGTTATCTTGATACCGTTCAGAGAAGCCTGAAGTGAATGATAGGCAGATCTACCTGACCCTCAAGAAGAAAGGAAAGGATGGGCACTGGAGGAGATGAACCATGATAGATAGCTCTTTTCCAGGTTTGTTCTTACAATGCCCTGAAATTCTACCTTGTCTGCTCTTCTAGTTGCAACCTGTATAACATCCCCAGAGGAATGCAGACTGAAGGCTACTCAAATCCCTGGGCTTTAGGTATATACAAAACAGAAAATCCTCAAGCACTGAACTGAGGCAGTCTTCTCAAGGGAAAGTTCTTAAAAAAGAAAAAAAAGAGGTTGGAAAGAGTGGCCTGCAAAGGGTGGCCAAAATGAAATAGCAGATATTAGAGGTAAAAGAACAGAATTTGGGGCACCCCAGGATAGGAACACAGAAAGAAATAATGCATGATAGGCAGAACTGCCAAACAGAGAATAGCCCAACCTTGACCAGTTAGGTTCCAAACAATTTTGTTCTTATTTGATTCTGCCAGGGCTTTATGTTGCCATGACTTGACCTTATTAAAAAAAAAAAAGGTGACATTAGTCTCCCTCACTCCTGGTAACTAACACTTCCAGTTAAAATGACTCTTTGGAAACTGACTGAGAATATTATTAAATTTATTGCTTTCCCTAAAAAATAATGAGTTTGGATTCACTCATTCTGGATGTAATTATCATTGAGACTTTATTAAAGTCTGTATCTTTTGTTTATTTTTTAAAATTCTGTCATAGTCTATTAAGAACGTTGAACAATTCTGCAAATTATTTCTTTTTGCCTTAGCACATATCTAAGTTTGCAAAGGTACTACGTGATGCTAGCAAATGTTTATTCTTTTAGTATTTCCACTTAGAGTTGCTATAAGGCTTTAAATCTAATTTTTATAAAGTCTCTACAGTACTACATTTTCTTGTTTTTGTCAGAAGTATCTAACCCTGAAAAAGAACTATTAAAATCTCCTACAACTGCTGTGTTACTATCATATGCATTTGCAACTGAATTAGCTTTTCCTTAAGAACTTAGACACTATGCCATTTGCTATGTGTACACTACATATATGTATTTATATGCATATATATGCAAATATGTGATATATACATATATAGTTGCACCACAGTTGGTGCCTTTAATCATAACTTAGCTTGCTTGTTTAACTCTGCCACTGTCATTTTTAACTGTCATTAACTCTGTCATTTTTAACTGCCTTATCTGAAATCATGATTGAAATTTCTGCTTTTCAGAAAGCTCTGAAGCATTTTGTCCTTGCCTCTCATTTTCACCCTCTGTCTTTATGCCTTAAATGTGCTTCTTGTATGCATCAGATTGCTAGTTTCATTTGCATATCTAGTTTGCCATTCATTGCCACTTTATTGGGGCATTTAGTCCTTTCATATTTAGGATTATAACTGTTAAATTTATATTTTCTGCTAACTCGATTGTATTTTTTCTACTCTTTTATGTTAGCACTAAGTCTGATTTGTTTTGCTTATACCAATTTGATCATACTTTCCATTTTCACACCCTAGCCCAAATTCCTTGGGTTTACTTTATTTTTATACTCTCTCTCTCTCTCCTTGCCTATAAGATCAGTACAGAATTCTACCTGCCTAATACCACCATCCTCTCTTCACTCTTAGGCTGAGAAACATTCATTTATGGTACTGTTTGCCAAAAAATCCTAATTTACTTGATCCTCCCTTCCTTCCCCTTTCAAGGTTGCTCTTATTTTCTCTTCTCAGGTTCTGTGCTTTTATTTTTTTAAAGTTTTCTCTATGAAAATACCAGGAGAGCCTGAACTCCTGGAAGACAAAAGTCTTGCTCCCTTCCTCTATCCAAACCAACTACTCCCTTATACATTCTACCAGTGCCTCCTGTCACCATCTTTTGAGTTTTTTTTGGAGGCCTTTCTTCTGAAAGGCCTCAATTCTAGAAAAAACTAACTCTTGGAAGAAACAGAGCAGTATGAGAGAAGGCATTTTCTATCCTGTTATCAAGATGCCTGATCCTACTCTCATGCCTTTTCATTAACTATCTGCCCATCAGATCTCTGTTTGGCTCTAAGTCCCATCCTCTCTCTGACCCATGCACCAGATGTCCTAGGGAGCTGAAACATTCATTTTTCCCTTTCAGGGGAAGCAGTCCTAGGGAACACACCTGCTCAAAAACAGATCTTCAGAAATGCTTACTTCTAGAATGTAATCCATTGTAAGGCTCCAATCTTGAAGAAGCATTCTCTTTCCACTGGCAGAGCCAATTCCCACTGTGTAATGTTCTTTCCCCAGTATCTTAGAAGTTCCCCATGAGGAGTGATTAAAAAACAAAAACAAAAACTCCACTCTCCTCTCAAGCTCAGACCAGGTAGGAATTTATTACTAATTTCTCCTTGTTGTTCCCCAAGTGATTTTCTTCTATACTTTCTCACACTCCAAAATATTGATTCTTTTAGAGAATGTGGATTTTACTCTAAGAAATATTAATTCAATTTTCATCATTTCCTCTTCATAATTTTTTTACCTTTGCTCATCATAGATGTCTCCTTTATTTTCAATAAGTTTAAAAAAAATAATGGTAGCCTTTCTAGCCCTAGAAGTACAAAATGTACTGATCTAATTGCTTAGCCTTCTCTTACTAGCTGTATTTACTTGTCTTATATTTCTTTTGATATGTTTGATGGCAAATATCTTGCCTTACTCTTTGGTTTCTTTTTAGGAAATAATCTGAACTATTCCTATTTGCTGAAAGTTGACATTTTTTGTTATTATGCTTAGACTCAGTTATATAAATATGACCATTACAACATTTCTTGGTGAATTAAACTTGGTGTTTCTTTCTGTCAGTGTCATGCGGATTCTAGCAAACTAGATTTCCCAATATTTTTAGATAATTTGCTATATGGCAGTGACATACAGAATTCAACTTTTTCTGAAGAATTAAAAATGAATATTATCACAGAGGGCAACTGAGAGTCACATAGTGGGCATGAGCAGGCTATAAACATGTAACCAATGAGGAACTCTAAAGAATAAAAGTAGAGGGGAGGAGCCAAGATGGCAGAATAACAGCATGGATTTTCTAGAGTGTTCCTGCCAAGCCCAGCTAAATATCTGTAAAAAAGGACTCTAAACAAATTCTGGAGCCACAGAACCCACAGAATGATGAAGTGAAGCAAATCTCCTGCCAAAGACCACCTGGAGGATTGCCGAAAAGTGTCTATCGTGCCATGCTGGAAGCAGAGCAGAGTTCAGTGTGGGCTATGGGTACACAGAGGGGACATGAACAGGCCTTGGGGGGGGGCACAGAATCTCTTACACCTGTGATGGTTTCTAGACGTAATGAGCCCAAAACGCTGGAAGGTCAGTGGGAAAAACCTGTGAGAACAGTGCAGGAGAGCACTGGTCTGGCCCCAGCCACAGGGTGGCAGAGGGGGGAGGAGGCGAAGGAACCTGAGGCACCCACAGCAGCAGTAGGAGCAGCTGCAGCCAACTGTTTCTGGAGCTCTCAGCCTAGAGATTGTGGGGGGGATTGAGCGACTGACAGTACAACCCCCACCCCCACTGGAAGCAGAGAACTACCTTGACAAAGAGCACAAAAGTCAGGTAAATGGCTGGGGAAATGAGCAAAAATCAGAAAAAGAATTAGACTGTAGAATGTTACTTTGGTGACAAAGAAGACCAAAGTGTGCAAATAGAAGAAAACAAAGTCAAAGCTCCTCCATCCAAAACCTCCAAGAAAAATATGAATTCATCTCAGGTCATGGAAGAGCTCAAAAAGGACTTCAAGAAAATCATGAAAAATGAGTCAATTGCTTGCTAAAGGAGACCCAAAAAATGCTGAAGAAAATGATACTTTACAAAATAGACTAACCCAAATGGAAAAAGATATCGAAAAAGCCAATGAGGAGAAGAACGCCCTAAAAGCAGAACTGGCCAGATGAAAAAGGAGATCCAAAAGCTCACTGAAGAAAAGAATTCCTTAAAGATTAGAATAGAGCTAGATGGAAGCTAATGACTTTATGAAAAATCAAGAAATTATAAAACAAAACCACAGGAATGAAAAGGTAGCAATGTGAAACATCTCACTGGAAAAACAACTGACCTGGAAAATAATTCCAGGAGAGACAATTGAAAAATTATGGGACTACCTGAAAGCCATGATCAAAAAAGAGCCTAGACATCATTTTTCACGAAATTATCAAGGAAAACTGCCCTGATATTATAGTACCGGAGGGTAAAATAAATATTGAAAGAATCCACTGATCACCTCCTGAAAGAGAACTGAAAAGAAAAACTCCTAGGAATACTGTAACCAAATTCCAGAGTTCCCAGGTCAAGGAGAAAATATTGCAAACAACTAGAAAGAAACAATTTGAGGATTATGGAAATACAATTAGAATAACTCAAGATTTAGCACTTCTACATTAAGGGATCAAAGGGCTTGGAATATGATATTCCAGAAGTCAAAGGAGCTAGGATTAAAACCAAGAATCTCCTACCCAGCAAAACTGAGTATAATACTTCAGGGGGAAAAATGGTTATTCACTGAAATAGAGGCCTTTCAAGCATTCTTGATGAAAAGACCAGAGCTGAATAGAAAATCTGACTTTCAAACACAAGAATCAAGAAAAGAATAAAAAGGTAAACAGGAAAGAGAAATCATAAGGGACTTACTAAAGTTGAACTGTTTACATTCCTACATGGAAAGATAATATTTACAACTCTTGAGACTTTTCTCAGTATTTGGGTAGTTGGAGGGATTATATGCATATAGGCAGAGGGCACAGGGTGATTTGAATAGGAAGGGATGATAGCTAAAAAAATAAAATTAAGGGGTGAGAGGAATATATTGGGAAGAGAAATGAAGAAATGGAATGGGGCAAATTATCTCTCATAAAAGAGGCAAGAAAAAGCTTTTTCAATGGAAGGAAAAAGTGGGGAGGCAAGAGGGAATAAGTGAAGCTTACTCTCATCACTTTTGGCTTAAGGAGGGAATAACATACATGCACACTCAGTTTGGTATGAAAATCTATCTTACGCTATAGTTAAGTAGGGGAGAAGGGGATAAGTGGGGTGTAGGAAGATGATAGAAGGGAGGACAAATGGGAAGAGCAGGTAATTAGAAGTAAACACTTGGGGAGGGACAAGTTCAAAAGAGAGAATAGAATAAATGGGGGGTAGGACAGGATGGAGGGAAAAATAGTCTTTCACAACATGACTTTTATGGAAGCTTTTGCATAACTACACATGTATAATCTATATTTAATTGCTTGCCTTCTCAGTGGGGAGGAGTAGGGAGGGAAGAAAGGAGAAAAGTTATGACTAAAGTTGTAAAAACATATGTTAAAAATTGTTTTTAAATACAACTGGGAAATAAGAAATGCAAGTAATGGGTTACAGAAATCTATCCTGCCCTACAAGAAAATAGAGGAGATGGGGATAAGGGAAGGGAGGTGGTGTGATAGAAGGGAGGGCAGATTGGGAGAAGGGGTAATCAGAATGCATGATGTCTTGGGGTGGGGGGAGGGGAGAGATGGGGAGAAAATTTGGAACTCAAAATCTTGTGGAAATGAATGTTAAAAACTAAAAATAAATTTTAAAAAAAGAATAAAAAAGATACTGTTAATGAACTGTATACTAGGAAGATAAGATGGACTGATGCTAAACAAGAAGGACAGTAAGAAACACTGCTACCCTTATGATGTTAGGAAAAAGTCAGAAGTACAAAATGAATATGAATTCTCTGGTAAACTTTGGGTGGCGGGATCATGGACAAGAATCACACAGGATGGATGGGTAGGCATAGATAGACTGAAGGCTGCAATACTGGAGAGAATATTTAAATTAATGACAAATTCATCTGAGTATCTGAGAGATTTCCTAAAGTATCATATTTAACCTTTCCCTTTAAAAAATAAAACAAAACAAAACCAAGCACATTCCATTTTTTTCCCTAGAAGAATTATGACCTTCAGGATATGTGTATTTTTTTCTCAATATGACTCATTTTGACTTCTACAGAACTCATGTGTTTTTTGAATAATATTCGTGATACCTTTCTTCAACCTTTGTATTTTTTTAGTTAAAAAGTCTGCCATTCTCTCTTTTAAATTTCCACGGCACTTCATAACATTTTTTAGCAAGCTCTAATTGCTTCCAAGTTTTCCCTTATACAAAACCTATACTTGCAGCTTCCACCAGTTGTTCCTAAGTTCTTTCTTTCTTGACCAAACAAAACAAGTCTAATCTCCTTTCCATGTGACAGTCCTTCAAATACTTGAAGGAAGTTATTATGCCCACATCTTCACTCCTTCACAACCTATTTTATAGATGAGGAAACTTATTCTGAGGGGGTTTAAGTAAGTGACTTGCCCAGGATCATATAGGAAGTAAGTATATGAGAAAGGATTCAAAACCAGGTCTTCCTACCTTGAAGTCCAGAATGTTATCCATTATATTGTATGCTTTCTCTTTCAGTATATTATATGTCTCCTTCCAAATTGTTTGCTCATTTTTCTTCTCTCCTCCCCCAAACTGTGCCACAGGAATTGTTATTAATATACTATTAAGAGAAATAATTATGGCCTATATCTTTATTAACTCTTTGAATAAGCCTGTTGATTTGGTCTTCCTTATTGAGAGCATCTCCACTTTCTACAAAATGTGGAGAAGATAATTTAGGAAGCTGCTGGAAACTTTGAAATCTTAGTAACAATACAGATCTTATGGATCAAGTCCTCCATGCAAATATTTCCATAGGTACTAAGTGATTTTACATTAAGGGCATTAACAAACAAGGCAATTTGCTGTTTCTTGATCCTGCCATAAATATGTGGCAGGTGAATTGATTGAAATAACTGAGGAAACAAAGATTCAACTGAACCACAGTTCCCTTATATGTTAATAGATCAAGTTATTTACAGATTTCGTGTTTAGGTAATCCCATTCAATGAATGGTTCCACAATCCTCAAACATGTGAATTGAAGCCTTGCTGAATTTAATAAGCATGTCTCTGAAAAACATGGTAAAGACACAAAAGCTGAACTATCTCATGTACTTTTGGAGCTGATACCATTGCTATCTTTGATTCTCATCACAAAAGCTAATTTGTATTCAAAAAGTACATAGTAGCAGCTTTCTTTTCAAGCCAAACTAGCTAGCAGAATTTTACTTTTATACATTAGGCTATATTTTATGACAAGCTTTACATCTTTCATAGTTTGGGGAGTTTTTCTTTTTAAACAACTTCTTTCAGTTTAGCAAAGGCTTTTCACCATTTCAGAAGGGGTTCTGGAATGGACAGCACCTTCTTATTTTCCATGCCCAACATGATTTCAGCTAGAAAAAGGGAAGTGTGTATCTCATTTTTTCTTTATCAGTTTTACTGCTTCTTTATCTGTGTTTGCTCTTCCTGTAATGAGTTTTTTTCCTACCTCCTCTTTTCTATTTGATCTACTGTTTGCTACTTTGAAGTAATAGGAAGGGATTAGGCTTAGATATAACCTTTTCTCAGCTATCTTGCCAGAATTCCCCTTCCTTTCTTGCAGTTGTTCTCCTTCCTACCACTCATCACCACCCTGATTTCTTTAGTTTATTTGGTATCTTTTTAGCTGTGCTAGTATGCTGAATGGCTGACTGGGGCGCTGGACATGCACCCAACTTTTTTGCCTTCTTGTCCCAAGACCCTTCCCTTTTATTTCAGAGTGTTACATCAGGTCTTTTGTGGCTTGGTCCCTTCCCAATGAGTGAGCACTGGCCAAATTCAATGCTTCCCCTAGTGAAGAAGTTGGGGTATCTGGCTGGATCACTGTCAAAGAGAAATATTATATATAGCAGGCATGCCTGGAGCCTGGAATTTTGAGTATGGACCAAGGGAACAGGTATGAAGCACTGGGCTAAAATGGGAACTGGAAGTTAGTCATGTAATATTGCTTTTCCCCTGTAGGAATCACCTTTTGGGGAAATGTTTCTTTTCTTCTTATAGGTTTTATTGATTTGATGTTTCTTTTGAGGGGTTAGGGTGGGAACTAAACTTAAGAAACAATCTTGCAAAGTCTAGAATAATGATTTTTAAATGCTCCCTCCATACCCACTACCAAAAACATCTGGAGAAGAAGAAAGCAAAAACACCTATTTAACTATTACAAATACTAGTGGGAAGCAGCATAGCAGAGTAGGCAATGGTTGAACTTGGAGTGAGTTTGAATCTTGCTTCGACTTACTAGATGGGACTCTGGACAAGCCACTTATTCCCTCTCTGAGTCTGTCTCCTCATCTGTAAAATGGAGATAATAACAGCACTTACATTTCACAGGTTTGTGGTTCAATGAGATAATGAAGTGCTTTACAAACCTTAAAGTGCTACAAAGAAGATATGAGGAGGCAGAGAAGAGGAAGATAGCAGGACAACAACGTCAAAGTGAAAACTGCTTCACCAATTTCTGTAGGTTGGTTGGAAAGTCTTACTTTAATGTGAAAAAATATCTGAGATTACTTTGATTAGAGCTGAAGAGAAAGACACTGAAATTCCCATCTTCGTATGTTGGAACAGTAACACTGAATGAAGTGACAGAGACTCACAAAACACTTACAGTCACTTTGCATTTCTTGCTAATGCCATTCTTGGTTGGTTTGTTGGCTGTCCTTCATTCTCAAAGAGGACCAAAATGACATCACTATGTTATAGTCAAGTTACAGTGTTTCTCTCTGTGGCTGTTCTGACCAATACAAGCTTGGAATGCTCTGCCACAGGTTGGGCACAAATAGGCTATGTGAACATCTTGTGGGGTGGGCTCTCTAAATGTGTGCATCTCATGTTTCTTTTGAGCTGCTTCCTTTCTGCTTTGCTCATAAAGCACTGCCCCTTCTCTTGTGAGGCCATGCCATGCTGGGTGGTCCTGTGCCAGTGTCTCCCACATCACAATTAATTCCAAAATTCCAAGGACAGACCTTGAGAGGGTCCTTATATTGTTTCTTCAGACTACCATGTGAGCACTTGCCCTGAGTTCTCCATAAAAGTCTTTTAGTTTCTTATTCTTACTTCCAACGTTCTCTTTTTGCCACTGTTAATACTGTTGTATTTAACTGCCCCCAAATCTGCCATCAGTCTCTTTCTTTTGCATTGTTTTAGTACTACCAGGGCCTTGATTCTCTTCATATGTGAATCATGCTACATAAGTATATGAAATCTACAGGCTACTATACATTTTCCAGATAAATAAAACTATCTTATAACATGTATATTAATCAGTCAAGATTAAGTCTTCAGAATATTTTTTGCACAATCAATAAGACTGATCCCATTATTCTCATGTTACCACAGGACAAAAAAATAGAAGAACTGGATAAGTCCTCTAAACTCAGAGTTACTCAGAAGTTAATTCATCATGGAAACTGAGTGTGTGTTGAATGACTATACAAGCTGGATTCATTAAGAAGCAGAAACACAATAAAAAAGCTAATCATTCCTCAACAGAACCTCTAAAACACTACAGCAGGTTAGGTGAAACTTCTTATGAACTTACTTTACTCTATTTCTATTCTCCTTACTCAGACAAGGTGAGCACTGTGAAACAAAGTAAAATATATAGATGATCTTATACTAAAGAGGAGGAGGTTAGAGAGAATATATAATCACTGGAAGGTCAACATTCTCCACTGGGCTAGGGAAAAGGGAAGAAAAGTGACACTTGTGTTTACAAATTTCAGAGTGAAAATTTCAGTTAGAAACTGCCCCCCTCCCCCACATACAAGCTATCTTGGAGCATACATATTAGGAGGTTAAATATCACTAGCGTACAGGAATCCAGAACATTTAATTTCAGTCTGATCTAGGAAAGACTCAGAACCTCTAGGCATCTGATACAGTTTCTCCAAAAACTGTAGATTATCAGCCTGATGATATGTGGAAGAATATCCAGCAACTTCAGCTCCTGAAGGAGAAGACCTTACCCCATGCGTCAAGATTCTTGATATCAGAACCCCTCCTCCAGATTTTGTGTAAAAGGGAAGGAACAGAGTAGCGAGAATACTGAAAAGTAAAGATCTCATAAAAAGGTGGAGGTATCATCTGCTAAAAGGGATTTATCTGGAGGCCAATGCAACAGAACCTAGAGGGTACCAAGATATGAGCTTTGAATATGACTAGAAGGCAATTTTGTGTCAGCTTGGTGCAGAGGAAGATCTTTGAACTGATTACTTAGGATACTAAGTGGCTGTCTGGTTTCTTAGATAAATAGAATTATTGTTACAATGTTCAACTAAAGGAAGTCACAAAACAAGTTCCTTTAGTTGAACTTCTTAGAAAAAGCCACACCTAGATAGTTGAATTGGAGGCAGTGAAATCATGGGATCCAGAATACTTATGGGGGTATACAAATAGAAGCTGGAATGTTTTCATTGGATCACAAAGAGCTGGAAGGAAATTTAGGAGAGACTACGGTCTCATTCCCTCTTTTACAGATAAGTAAACTGAAACTCAGAAAAGATGGTGCTTTCCCAATGTCATTTAACTACTCAAATTCAGGTCATTTGATTGCACATGAAGCATTCTTTTCATAATAGCGTGGTACATTCCCAAACTTTTTAACTTACATTAGACATTTTAAATTTCCTTTTGAAAAATGTTGCTCATATTTTCTAAAAAATAGGTAGATTTAGATCATCATCTTATATGTCCCCACAGAAGTACCAGCATCTACAGATTGCATTTCAAGGCACAGGGCTAGACAGATCAAGTGTTATTATCAATAAATGATTATTAATTAGTACTAGAGTAAATACTTTTATTTCTACTGATGATCCATGAAAAATATCAATTGAGAGATCACAAAAATATAAAGCAACTTAGTTGACATTTGTTTTTAAAAGAGAAATGTAATATTCTATTATCTGATTTTAAAATTAAAAGCAAGGATTTAAATTTAATTGAACTAAAAATAGGGTAAAATAAAGTCACTTAACAAATAAAAAATTTCAGTTCTATATTACTGTAATTAAAAAGCTTAAGACACGGATTCTCAGGAACATTTATTTTAAATACATCTCCAAGAACACTGCTAGACATCTTATGGCCCTTAGGACACCATTATTAAAAATATTTAAGTATTAATGGTCCTATCACTTCATGGTACTTGTCCCAAAGGTCAAGTAGATTTGAGATAAAAGCTCTTACTGATACTGTGGTCTTAGAAGCACAGAAATAGTGACCCTGATACCATGAAGCATCAATGTAGTAACAGGCCAAGACAGTTCAATAATAATTCCAAATATTTTCCAAAAGAAAATAGCAAACAAATAATGGCAATCTAGTTAGCTAAAAGAACGTATAGAATTTAAGTAAAGAACAATTCATTATGGACAGAAGCTCTGAAATTGAAATCTTGTGTGATTTGATTCCTTATCAACAGTGAGTAGAATCTGGCAAGGCAAGAACCAGTAGAAACTTTGACCAAATAGTACTACAGACCACCTTATTTCCCTATTATTGGAAACACGTCACACACTCATTGAAACCCTCTTCTAGTTTCTCAAAGCCTTCTGTGCAATGTGTCTTTCCCCTCTCACCAATCAAGTGACTATACCTTGGGGTTTCCTCTCTCACCACTTTGAAGGACAAAGTCAGGACTGAGCAAAATTCTGACTTCATTACTTCTAAACTCATCAAGTTTCACGCTGAATCTCTATAGTGGTTCCAAACAGAACTGAACATTACCACAAAGGTGGCAAATATTAATGTGCACCAGATATCACAAAAACAAAATAAGATGTGACACCAGGTAAATAAACTCACAGGTTATAGCATTGACAGACTCATAAGAAAAGATAAGCATCAATCAAAGATGAAAAGTAAATTGAGGCAACAGTAGGATGAAGTGACTCCAGAGATGATTTAGCCCAATCTGTCATCTTATAAATAAGGAAATTGAGCTCCAGATAGATTTTTTTTTAAGTGATAGAGAAAGCAGGAGGGAGGGAAGTCTGGGGCTTGGTCTTGTTGAATCTGAGGAATGAGAGTTAATTCATTTAGTAGATATTCATTAATCCCCTGATATATACAAGGTATAGTGCTAAGTGCTGTAGATTATAAAGTGAATAATAAGTGAAAGAGTAAGGCACTGTCTTAAGTAAGGACTTAAAACCTAGAGGTAAGAGCGGGGAAAACCTGTGGACTCAAGATCACATGTGGTCCTCTAGGTCCTCAAGTGCAGGCCTTTGACTGAATCCAAACTTCACAGAACAAATCCCCCCAATAAAAGAATTTGTTCTGTAAAACTTGGACTCAGTCGAAAGGCCATAACCAAGGACCTAGAAGGCCACATGTGGCCTTAAGGCTGCATTAGGTTCCCCATCCTTGAAGGATTGTCTTTATCTTAGAAATCTCTGGAATGTATTGTGACATTTTTGAGGAAGGTAGCAAACACCAAAAGAATGAGTGTTTAAAATGGATTCAAAAAAGGAAAGAAAAAAATTTGCAGTTAGCTAAGTGGGGGAGGAAGGAAGGAAGAGGAAGAATAGAAAGAGGCAATATAATGTAGTAAAAAGGCTCAAATCCCAGTCACCCCACACCCAGCCTCCCCTGGGGTGATGGTTCAACCTCTCTGGACTTCAGTATCCTCATCTATAAAATAAGGGGGCTAGGTAAATGATTTTGGAGCTTTTCTTCCAATATAGAGCTGGGAAGGTCCACAGAGACCACCCAGCACAATCTCATTTTACTGATGACAACACGGATAGGTCAGAGGGTAAATGGCTGGGTTTGTTAAGCAAGATCCTGGGCCTACAGGCTCTTCTTCGGTGGTACCACATTGCCCCCTGGTGGGCCTGTGGATCTAAAGGTGAGAAGAAGAGGCAGGATGGTAGATCAATTCACCCTAACACCCCGGGCTTTAGGCATCTGTGCTCTCTGAAGAGCGTGTCCCCTCCATAGCTTCACCTGACAGAGTCCCATACCTACTCTTCTCTGATTCTCCCAATCCGATGATACAATCTCTGAACCTTCACTCTTAAACCATCTGCCTTGAATTAATACTTCTAGGTTTTAAGGTCTAGAAGTCAGGGACCATGTAATTTATTTATTTTTCACTTTAAAAAAACACAGCACTTAGCATGGTGCTTAATGAATATCTGTAGGGCGAATTAACTTTCATTCCTCAAATTCAACAAAACAAGCCCAAACTCTTCTCCCCTCTACTTTCTCTACCATTAAAAAAAAATCTTTCAGGAGCTCAGTTTCCTCATTTGTAAAATGAACCAAGTTGGGTCAGATGATTAGGGTAACTGTTAGTTCAAAACCTATAATCCTAGCTGCTTATATTTGGGTATAGGCACTAAATCTGATTGATTAGTCTTCTGAAATGCCTCTCATTTCCATTCCTTTATGGTTTACATGTCTATTAGAAACACAGAAAGGCTTACTAAGAATAGAGCTGTTAAATTCTGAAAGAACTCTAAAGGGAAATATGAAATCTCTTTTCCTAGAGATCTTTAAATTCAAAGACCATTCTTACCTTAGGGATAGCAGAGTCCATTCCCACCAGAGTACTGCTGGAGGTGTTGCTGGTTTCCTCCTCTGTTCCCCAGCTAGGGTTGTACTAGGTGGAGAACTGAAATGCCACTAGCTAAAGATCATGAGAGTTGCCATTGAGGTCAGGAAACAGTTACCTATCTTGGAAGGTTTATGTTTAAACTGCTTGTAACTAGGAGGCTAGAATAAATATCTTTCTGTGATTTCATAATTCAACTGAGTACACAACTATTAAGCACCTATGCTAGGTGCTGGGGATACCAAGCTATAAAATGGTATGATTTCTTGTCCTCAAGGACAGAAATTATTAAGAAAAGAATATTAATAGTGGTGATGAAGAGGCACATAAATGTATGCTATAAGGTAGAATGTGACAAGCACAAAGAAGAGGTCTAGAAAGAGGACTACAATAAATCTGAAGCAGAAGAATGACTTTCATCTGGTGGCAGGAGGCAGCAATCAGGTTAAGTTTCATGGAAGAGACAAACCTGAACTGAACCCTGAAGGAAGATAACTGGTAGAGATGCAAAGGGAGTACATTCTAGTCACAGATGCCAGAATACACAAATATATACACGAAGGAGAAAACAAGATGAGGTAAGGGAACATTTTAGTGGTCCAGTCTGTCAGTACTGTAAGACAAATTGGACACTTAGGGGAGTAGGAGCTTTGTAGAAGAGGGTTGCTGGTAGCACTTTACACTATATACAGAAGATGTCTTTTGGATGCCTTTATTGCACTAAGATATTTTGGGGCAGTCAGATAATGGCAGGTAGGTTGATATATCTTTGACCAAATTGGTAGTAAAACTGACTGGACTGAGTGAAGGGGGCAGAGATTAGTTAAGGTCAGGAATAGCAATGCAACTGTAGCTTCTCTAGTGCTTGTCCCAGGGTCTTCCTCCTTTTGAGTTATTAGTGCAGTGAGACTGAAGACCAGGAAGAAAGAAGGTACAGCACATGAGCATCTCATGCAGATGATATAAAACATAAGCGATCAATAAAAACATTGAAAGCATTTCTAAGAATCTTGAGCTCTGGGCAGACAATGACAACAAAACGGCAGGAACGGCAATAAAACCCAACCTGAAGCCCGTAAGGGTAAGAGAGGTATTTCCACACCACCAAGTAAAAACGTCAGAAAAAATACATCTAACAAGTGACCAGTTGTACAGAAATAAGATATAGATTTCTGAATCATAGTTTAAAATATAGGCATATAAAACTCTTGACTAATGCATATAATATAACCAACAAGGGCTGGCAAAATGCTTTGGTTAGGTGGCTTGCTAACCTATTCCCAAAGGCTTGAAGATGAAAAGAAAATACTGTTTATACACATCTACTAAGCCCAGATGACAGAGAATATTATACCAGCAGGAAGAAACACAGAAGTAGAGACAGAAATTCACGAGACAAAAATCTAAGAAAGGAACCAGCAATAAAAACCCATGACCTCAATAAATGCCTAATTGCACCAAGTATGCCTAACAACCTGGGCGAACTAGAGATCCTGGTACAGGAAGGCAAATCAGATAATAAGTTTCACTCACATTGTGGAATAGGAACTACAACTGAAATATGGCACTGAAAGGGAATAACTTAGCCCAAAGAAACGGAATAGATAAAAAGGGTAGCATTAAGAAGCTATACTCATGTGAGGAAATCCAGGAACCAGAGGGATCCCGAAATCATAGATTTAGAGTTGGAAGGGAATTTAGAAGTCACCTAGTCCAACCCCCTCATTTTACAGATGAGGAACTGAGGCCTAGAGAAGTTATACAACCGAGTTTCACAGGTAACAAAATAGCAGAGTCAAAGGAGGGGGAGAAAAAGAAGCAATAATAAATATGGGCATGGTGGCCAGAGAACTGGGTTTTGGTTTGATAAGTCATAGGGATGGTGAGTGGAACAATACGGCAATCAATGGATGGGCTCTTTCCAGAAGCAATAGTAGCTACTCTCTGTTTAGCACTTTAAGGTTTGTGAAGCACTTTACAAATATTATCTTATTTTACTCTCACAACCACCTTGGGAGGTAGGGACTATTATTTCCCCTCCTCCCCCATTTCACAGACAAAGAAAATGAAGCAGACAGAGAGGTTGAGTGACTTTTCCAGGGTCAAACAGCCAGTAAACTTCTGAGGCTGGATTTGACTCAGGTCTTTGTGGCTTGATATGATTACAATATAGTGGGGAAGAAAGTGAGGTGAGGGATGGGACTGGTATTGGCAGGTTGGAAAATGGCTCAAGTGAACCAAGTGAGGTTGGGTCATGGTAGGGAATATTTGCATGAGGACCAATGGAAGAAGGAGAACCAATATCTTGATACATGTATACTAGCTATCACACACTCAGAAAGGAGAAACAGATATTATTATTTCAAGAAACTGATCCCACATCTATCATGGAGCAACAAAAGCATTCTGAGGCAGCATGTGCCAGGCAAGTCAAAGGCCATTATTACCTCCTCTCAGACTTGAGTGAAAACAACTTAGGACTCTAAACCTGAGTTCTTGCAATAACAGGGCCCCTCACCAACCCTGCTCCTAACTCAGGTCTTTTAGCCATCAATGAGGAGAATAATCACTGAGAAAAAAGGGCCCACCACCAACACCAACCAATGACCAATTGCCATCAAAGGCAAAAGTGAAAAAAAACCTCAGGAGTAACAACAGCAGACCCAGACAACTTGTCCTGCTACCAGCCTAATTTTGAGAGGCATTTGGAGGTGAGAGATGGGAGGTGAGCAGAGAATTTGGGGCGGGACAGGTGGATCTGAGAAGTCTCAGCATAAAGACTGCAATTAAATCCATGGAAGCTGATGAGATCACCAAATGTAATATAGCACAGAGGGAGAAGGAGGCTCAGGACAGAAACCTGTGGGACACCTACAGTTAGAGGGAGTGATCTGGATAAAGATCTAGTAAAGCAGACTGAGGAACTGTCTGATAGGTAGGAGGAGAACCAGCAGAGAGGTGTTTTGAAAACCTACAGAGAAGAAAGCATTTAGGAGAAAAGGGCAATGAACTGTGTCACAGACTACAGAAAAGTCAAGGACAATGAGGACTGAGAAAAGACCATTGGATCTGGCAATTAAAAGATCACTGGTAACTTTGACCAGAGCCATTTTGGTGGAATGATAAGGTTAGAAGCTGGTTAGAAGCTAGAAGGGTTAAAAAGGGAGTCAAGGGGAAGAAAGTAGATGCTCCTATTGTAGATAGCCTTTTCAAGGAGGTTAGCTACAATGGACAGAAGAGCTATAGCACTATCATGTGGATGGAAAGATCAAGTGAGGGTTTTTCCAGGATGGACAAGACATAGGTATATTTGTAGGCAGCAGAGAAGCAGTGAATAGATAGAGAGGTATTTAAAATAAGTGGTAAGAGTGGGGACGACAGAGAAGGCAGTCTGTTGGAGGAGATGGGATGGAATGGGATCACCTGAACAATGAGAGGGGTTCATCTTAGTGAGGAGTACAGCTGCCTCTTAATGAAACGGGTGAAGTAGGAGACAGCGGCAGAAGACATATGATAGGAGATGAAGAAGAGGGAAGAAGAGAAAACTCATTGTGAATGGCCTCAATTTTGTGTATATATGAGGCAAATTGCTCAACTGAGACGGTGGAAGGAGGGGGAGCCATGCGAGGATTGAGAAGGAAAGAAAAGGTTTGGAAGAGCTATTGTGGAGAGCAGGATAGGAAGGTTGAGAACTGCCTAGCAGCAGTGGGGGCACATCTAACTTGCAGCTGAAACCTCTTATTTGTATTGTTTTCTCCATTAGAATGTGAGCTCTTTGATAGCAGGGACTATTTTTCTTTTTCTATTTCTATCCTCAGTGTTTTGCACATATTTAGTGCTTAATAAATGCTTTTCATTCATTCATGGAGGTATAATATAGCAGCAATGAAGGATTTCAACCATCTGTACATCTACTAGAATTCACTGCCAAAAATACAGAATACATCTTAAACTGTATTTTAATGGTATTTCCATTCTTCAAAAAGTACCAGAAACATAAAGGAAACTAATATTCTGGACTTGATTTTCACTGGTAAGGGAGTCAGGTCAATAAGAATTTGTTAATTATATTATATTAATTATATGCCAAGCACTATGTTGAAGTAGAAATGATGGGAACTTTAGGGAAAAAGTTTAGAGAAAGGTAAAGTAGGATCTCATAGGATAAAATTTTTCAAGGGAAGTTTGCTCATGATGGATGAGAAGTACTCAAGGCTGAAATTCTGTTGACAATTTCTATGAGAAAGAATAGGAGAACTATCTAAAATCTGATGTAGACATATAGACAACCCATTTGTTAACCAGCTTAAAAAAACCCAAAAATTTAAAAGATGTGCAGAAGATGGAAATAAGGACACTTACCAGAGAATGAATTACAAAAAGAGAATTAGTAGTCCTGCAAGGACAGCATTAGATGTGTTAAGTCTCAGAATAATTTGAAAGTGGTGAAAAAGTATTGAGAACAAAAAGAACTTTTTAGTTATGCTGGGAACAAAGGAAAGTTCAAAGAAGGGATATAGGAAGAAAACTGCTTATATTGAATGGGATAGTGATAATAAGATGACAGAGAAAACAGTCATCTGTCAATTTTCATTTTGCTTCTATTTTCTCTACCAAAGGGGAATGATCTTTATACTAGGAAGGATGGAATAAAAATAGTTATAGGGAATTGAATAACAAGATAAGGAGGTGGTACTAGTATACCTAGCTGCCCTTAATCAGTTCAATTTACCAGCTCTAGATCAACTATAACCTAGAGTTATTGAAACAAGTGTCAAGTGTTAATGCTAACCTGCTGCTGAAGGTTTCACAGGCCTACAGATAGACGAATGTCCCAATTTTTCAGAGGGAAATGCGTAGACTCTTCAGATTTATAAGCCAGCAAGTGTGATTATGGATTCCTGGCAAAATTCTAGAATGTATTATAAAAGGATCATTTGTGAGCATTTAGGAAGGGAAGAAGTGATCACAATGAGCTAACATGGTTTCTTCTAAAACAGGTTAGGGCAGACTAATCCCATTTCCTTCTTTAATAGTATAACTAAAGCTGGTACAAGCTAGTTTTCAGAAACCGAAAAAATTTAGATAAACACAATGTACACCTAGTTTTCAGTAAAGCATCTCACAAACTCTCCCATGATATCCTTGTATACAAGATGGAAAGACGTGGGCTCAAGAGATTCAGACCTGGTTGAATGACCAGATCTACAAATCAGTCAAAGTGTAAAGAGTGATCTGTTCTTGGCTGTGTCTAATATATTTATCAATAACTTCAATGAAAGCAATAATTACAATAATCTATTACAGTAATCTAGGACCATGGCAATTAAGGCCTGAACTAGTGAGAAGAAAGGACAGATTTCAGACACATTAAGGAAAGAGAATTGATAGGATCTGACAACTTATTGGGCAAAGGGTGGAGAGAAGAGAAGAGCCCAAAATTATTCTGAGTTTGAGAGGCTGGAGCTATCAAAAGAAAAAAAGGGAAATTGGGAAAGAGGGACAGGTTTGGGGTTTTATTTTAAGTGCCTATACAGAAGTAATCCTTCTACTGATAATCCTATGTTACTCTTACCATTCATCTTTGCTCCTAATCCTGAGTGATTGAGTGCTGCTGGAGAAAGTCACAAAAATCATTCTCATTGGTTTCATTAGAAAGATATGCAACTGGGCCTTTGTAAGTTGAAGAGCCATCTTTTTATTCATGTCTCATTTAATACCAATCACACTCCCCATAACAACTATTTTAAACCTTCTCTTTTCTGCTCAAATTCTCTATTTGAGCACTGTACCCCACTCTTTGTGGATAATCTCATTTTCTATGCTGAGGATGACTGAGTGCCCTCCTTTCCCCCCTTTCATACCTCAAAATCTTTTTGCTTTCACCTATTTTTTTCTCCTTTTCTCTGGTGTCAGAAGATGCGGTGGCCTTATTCCTTGTCAGGGTCAAACCATCCAGTTATGCCTTTGATTGTGTTCTCCTTCCTTCATGGATCAGTCTCTCTCATCTTGAATCTCTCTTCTCTGAGTTTTCCCCCTCTGACTACAAACATGGTCAAGTTAAAAAAAAAGGTTTCTTTGTCCCCACTCTTTTCTATGCTATCATTTACTCTTCCCTTTTCCTACCAAACATTCAGGAGGGTCTTACATTTGCTGCCTCTGCTTCCCCAACACCCATGTAATTCCTCAAACCCCTACGATCTTGCTTCTATCTCCAGTTTACTGAATCTGCTTTTTAAGATTAATAAAGATCTCTTAATGGCCAAATCCAGACCTTTCCTAAGTCTTAGCCTTATCCTCTACGTCCTCTGCACAGCATTTGACTCTACTGACCATTGCTTCCTTTTTTATATTCTCTCCTCCAACTTCAGTGAGATCTCTCTTGGCTATCCTGCCTCTCTGGCCACTCCTGTTCCATTTTCTCTGGTTCACCTTCATCTTTCTGCTCCCTAAACATAGATTCTCATATGGTTCTGTTGTTGTTCTTCTCATTTTCTCTCTCCTTTGATGAGCTCAGTCATTTCCATGTCTTCAGTTATTACCTCTATGCATCTGACTCCCAACAAATATAAGTATTCCCCTCCCAATTCCCCTCTGAGTTTGAGGCTTACATTTCCAGCTGTCTGATGTGTAGCATAACCTGGTTGTCCCATTAACATTCTGGAACAGACCAAGTCCAGAACTGAATTCTTTATCTTTTCTCCTCAAATTTGCTCCTCATCCATGTTCTAGGTCACTATGCTTTGTAAACTCTGAGTCACCTTTGGCTCTTTCATCTTCTTCATACACATTCTCCACATTCAATAATATTCTGTTTCCATAATACTCTTGTACATGTTCCTTTTTCTTTGCTCTCACTGCAACCACCATAATTAGGATGGATGGCATCTTTACAAAATTTTCAGAAGACACCAAGGTAGAAGGGATTGTTAATAGGTGGGATTACAGATTCAAGACCCCCCAAAATCTTGACAAGTTAGACAATTTATTTGAACGAAATAAAATGAAATTTAATAAGGATAAATGTGGTCTTAGATTTAGGCATAAAAAATAAACTCCACCAGCACAAGATAGGTGAGGCACAGCTGGACAACAGACTATCTGAAAAAGATCTTGGAGTTTTAGGGAACTCAGTATGCTTCAATGTGACATGGCAGCCAAAAGCACTAGCAGTGGGGGTGGGGGAGTCAAAATGGGAACGGCCTCCTGCGAAAGGCATGATTTGAGCTGAGACTTGAAGAATGTTAAGAGAAGCCAGGAAGCAAGGAAGCAGAGGTGAAGAGGGAAAGCAATCTAGGCATGGGGCCCAGTCAGTTAAAAGGCATCTATTTGCGATTTAGTGGGTCCTGTTAGAAGATTAGAAAGGGGGCTGATGTCAGCAAATCACAAAATATGCGTTGGGAAGTAAAGTATAAGAAGATTGGAAAGTAGCATGGGCCAGATTGCAAAGGGCTTTAAAAGTCAAATAGGATTTTATATTGGATCCTGGAGGCAATAGGGAGCCACTGGAGTTTATTGAGTAGGAGAGTGACATGGTCAGACTTGTGCTTTAGAAAGAGTTCACTTTTGACAGCTGTGTAGACAATGACAGACTGTCACTGGGAGTAACTTAAGGAAAGGAGATCAATTAGAAGGCTAATGCAACAGTCCAGGTGTAAGGTAATGAGGGCCTGCATTAGGCTGATGGCAATGTGAGAGAAGATGGGGCTATATGTGAGAGATCCTGTGAAGGTTAATAATGACAAAACTTGGAAATAGTTTGGATATCTCTACTGAATGTGAGAAATGATGGGATGCTTGGGCCCCAACTGTAAAATCACATTTCTCTTTAAAAGTCACATTTCTCCCTAGCCTCAAAACACTATCCCAGTCAGTTCTTCCCTAGCCCAAGGATGCAGCCTGCCCCAGCAACAACCATTATTTCCCTTCCCACTATAGTAGCCAGTTGTACTCTGAACCAGCTGTGCACTGGCTGTGCACTGGGTCGTAACAACATTTACTATTCACTGATCAATCATATGTATCCTAGACTTAGACATATGTATACTCCCTTACATTTATTTTGTCTAACAAGATACTGATGAGAGCCTGGTATTCCTTAGTTAGTCCTGACTGCTTGACTTAGTTACATTTCAGGCCTAAAATCACACCTCCATGTAGCTCCCCACCTTGGGCTATTTCTCAGTGAACTCTAGGTAACCTGTGCAGTAGATACCAAAAACCACTCCCTAATCCTCCCCTGAATCACCTAGTTAGCTTATTTGGCACATACTACAGAATATCCTATATAAACTTTACCTCTACCTCTCTAAGGTTGCTGGTTCCCTAAGAATTCTTGCCCCCTGAAAAGCATAATAAATCTTTACCTTGACCTCAAGAATGCTTGAGTCTGTGAATTCTTTTCCAGACAGCCCACGAAATGAACTCCAGTCTTGGAGTTCCTGTACTCCTCCCCGGCTTCCAGCCCTCATCAAGAACAGAGTCAAGGATGACAATGACTAGATACCAAGTAGGATGATGGTCCCTCAACAGTAATAGGGGATTTTGGAAGGGGAAAGGAGTTAGTAGGAAAGATAATGAATTCTTTTTCAGACATGCTGATATTGAGGTGCCTTCAGGATATCTTGTTAGAGATGTCTAAAAGAAGAAAAGGAACTGAACATTTATTAGGCACCTACTATGTGCCAAGAACTATACTAAGTACTTCACAAATACCATCTCATTTGATCGTTACAACACTGGGAGATGGGTGCTATTATTGTTTCCATTCTATAGTGGAAGAAACTGAGGCTGACTTAAGTGACTTACCCAGAGTAACATAGCTAGTAAGTTAAACTCAGGTCTTCCTGATTCTAAGTCCAGAGCTCTATACACTGTACCACCTAATGTCCTAATTCATGATACAAAACTGGAACTGGAGAGAGAATGCATTACTATATTAGGGATGGGTATTTAGAACTGGGAATCATCTGCATAAAGATGATAACTGAACTCATGAGAGCTTATGAGAACACCAGGCAGAAGAGAGGGAGAAGAGGACCTAGATGAGGAGGGAACCTGGGCCCAGAGGCCACATGTGACCCTCTAGGTCCTCATGTGTGTTGACTGAATCCAAACTTCACAGAACAAATTCCCCTTAATAAAAGGATTTGTTCTGTAAAACTTGAACTCAATCAAAAGGCTGCACCCAAGGACCCAGAATATCCCCAGACAATGCTTTGGGGATTCCCAGAATTAGTGGACTGGAGGAAGATCTAGCAAAGGAGACTACATTGTTCTCCATACTCTAACCCAGGGGCCAGCAAAATATGTTGAAGAACAAATTCCACCCACCTGCCTCTTTTTCTAGCTAAGAATAGTTTGTATACTTTTAAATACAATAAACCTCTATTTTACAAAAACAGGCTAAACAAATTGCTGGGGCAGTATCTGGCCTATGGTTGAAGTTTGTTCAACCTCTGCTTTGCACCCTTGTCTTCTCATCATTCCTGCCTTACTGAGATAAGGAGGGTTACCTTATCTTCTAATAACAGAAGGAAGGGAAAAAGAGAACATGACCAAAATTTTCTCCATAAAGTAAGGCATGAGGTCTTCTACAGAGAGAGAATAGGGTGTGTATTGGTGTATGTATATGTTACTTCTCCTCATTGCAATCATAAGATCTTGAAGGCAAGGGCTACTTTTGTTTTTTCTATTTCTAGTACGGAGCATTGTGTCTGGCTCTCAGCAAATACTTAGTAAATATTGATTGAAGTAGAGCTGGAAGTTTAAGAGATTAAAACAATTGCCATGGGGAGTAGAAAATAAGACTGTGGGAGTTACCCAGCGCTGGAAATGAGCAGAATAGGAATAGAAGGACAAGGGGAAAGAAACTCAATAGTGGAAGTTTGCTGAAATGGCTTGTTATGGTCAAAACTATAGTCAAGGAATGGAAGAAGAGCCAGAACATGGATGGTGAATGTAGGAAGGGAGAGATGGAAGGAATTGGTCCCAATGAAAGTGGTTCAGGAGGAATAAGGGGATGTGGAATGTGAAAGAACAAAAGACTGTAATTTAGAGAAATGAATATCATAGTTCAGTATTTTAGAAGTGGCACGGTAACAAGAGACGGAATTTGAAGGTGTGATGATTCCCCTAGATGGGTAAACACAGTGGTAATATAGGTCAGAGAAATTAAGGAGATTGAGGGATTTAGAGGCCAGGATGTTAAGACAGATTATAAGTACAAATACTGAAGTCACCAAGGATGGTGGTATCACTAGAGGAATGAAGAAGCATACAGTCCCAGTTACATAGTTAGAAATAGTATCTCAAATGATACACAGAACTTTCCTTTATACTTTAGGTAGGATAGCTGAATTCTTCTTAGATCTTCAGACATGCCCACAAAAGAAAGGAATTACAAAGTTGCACAATTTTGTGTAGGTCTGTGATTACATTCCAGAATCTCAGGTGGTAGTGTTAGTGTGTGTGTATGTGTGTGTACATGTTCAGACCCTACTTACAAGTCAAAAAGGACTAAGCTCTCTGCTAAAGCTTCCTCTGACTCCCTATGAATTCCTTTCTGTAAAAATATAATTCAGAAATGTACTAATGGAGTAATACAAGACTTCCTATTTTTGATAGTGGGGTTAAGGACTGATTAGCTGAGCTTCAGATACTGACCTACTTGTGCACAGGCAGCTCAACTGAGTGCTGCTCTGAAGACATGCTTCCTGTTCTCAAAACTATTCTCACCCATCAGGATAATTAACCACCCTACAAATATTTATTAATCAGATGGCTCTGCAACACCATACACACACACACACACACACACACATATATGTATATGTGTATTCTTTCCAATATAGCAGCTTGTTTGTACAGTGGATATGCTGCACATGGAGTTAGGAAACCTGAGTTCAAATTCTTCTTCACACATTTATTAACTCTGTGGCCTGGGCAAGTCACTCAACCTCTCCTGACCTTTCTTGATCTATAAAATCAGAGAGGTTGGACTGGATCCCTAAGGTTCTTTTTGGCTCTAAATCTATGATCACAGGATTATAGATTTATTAAGTACTTACTATGTGCCAGGCCCCATGTTAAGTACTGGGGACATAAAGAAAAATTGTAAACAGTCTCTGCCCTCAAGGAGTTTATATTCTAAAAGCCTGAAGACAGTAGGTCTACAGGAAATCCCTAGTGGATGCAAAGTATCCTTCCACAAGTCTAGATTATAATCTACCCATGCCTTCTTAATGATGTGACTCTATTACATTTCTCTCTACAAATTTATAGAGAATTCACTTTTCTTTTGGTTCTTTTACTGCTTCTCCACATCTGGTGCAGCACTTAAGCTGGATACTGCGGTCCTTTCCTCTTGATGCCTAACTGGCCCACCTTTCCTTGATTATGTTATTTTGTGCTTTGTCTCCCACATAAGTCGTAAATTGTGATATGTCCTAGTCCACTTTTGTCCACTATGCACCCTTTGACTGGGTGCACGTTTTGGACCACCATGTAACTAATTCTTGTGAGATGGTAATGTTTCATGCTCTGCAGACACATAACATTGGAAAAATTCTGTTGATAAAAAGATGGGCTTTTGTGGTGGTGAACAGGTTGGGACTATCAAAAAGGCAGTTTAGTTTTTGCAATGGAATCTTTTTCTCAGCCCAGGATACTACTTATCTGTAGCGCTGGTCTCTCTCTCTCTCACACACACACACACACACACACACACACACACACACTAATACAGTAGACTATTTTTCCAACTGCATGTTGTATTCCGGGCAACATGGATTTTTCATTCACTTTGTTATTCCAGTGTAAATGATTAGGCTGGTATCTTTCGAATAACTAGATTTTATTGAGGAAGTTTGGTACTGTGCCAGAACATAATGGGATTAGTTCAGTATCATCGATGATTAGGAATATTTGGGGAACCTCATCAACAGGAAATCTTCTGTTCAGACTCTGTATGAGAACATCCTCTTCTGAGTGCTTATCCCATCAAGCACTTCCTCTTTCACTTTTAATCCCTCCCTACCTGCTAGAACTTATTCCCTTTTTTTTTAAAGCATGTCATTCAGGTCCCCTTTAACCTTAAAAAAAGATCTTCTTTTAATACTGACATACAAAAAACTGCAAACTTCTGCCAAATAACAGCATGGTTTAAAATAAAAAAGTAAACAAACAAACAAATATGATAATAAATAATATGTTAAGTTTAACTGGGTAACACATTTCTCTATTTTTTACACCTTCTGAATACCTCCCTTTCCTCTGCGCAACTTTTAAACTACTTTACTGACTGTCTTTTTAATATTTATCACGGCCCATCAACTCTCTTCTCTATTCACCACTCCAAGTAAAGTTCTCTATTATGACAAATATCTATAATAAAGCAAAACAAACGAAGATATTGGCCATATCTAATGAATGACTGGTTCTGTATGACAAGTCCCAAAAGGTAGAAGAAACAGAGAAGTTAGGAAGAGGAGAAGGTTCAAGGGGAAAGATATTGAGTTGGTTTTGGACATGTTGATTTAAGATGTTGATGAGACATAAAGCTGGAGACAACCCATGGGAATTGGAGATGTGAATCTGGATTTTAGGAGAGTAGTAGGGCTGGATAAGTAGATCTCAGAATCATCAGCACAGAGATGATAAATGAATCCATGGGAACTGATGAAATAACAAAATGAAATAGCACAGAGGGAGAAAAGAAGAGGACCTAGGACTGAGTCCTGTGGGTAACCCATGGTTAGTGGGTGGTGACTTGAAGATCCAGCAAAGGAGACTAAGAAAGAGCAGTTGGATAAACAGGAAGGGAATCAGGAGAGTGCAGTGTCACGAAAACCTAGAAAGATGAGAATATCAAGAAGAGTGTGATCGACAGTGTCAAAGGTTGCAAAGAGGTCAAGAAGGATGAGGACTGAGAAAAGACCATTAGATTAGGTGATTAAGAGACCACTTGTAACTAGAGGGCAGTTTTGGTTAAGTGATGAGGTCAGAAGCCTTAGTACAGACAGTTAAGAAGAGAGTGAGAGGAAAGGAAGTAGAGGAACCTATTATAATGGTCTCCTTAAGGAGTTTAGCAACAAAAAGGAGGAGAGATATGAAATGATAGCTAATGGGGATGGACAAATCAAGTGAGAGGTTTTGTTTTGCAGACAGGGGAGACATGGATATGTTTGGAGGCAGTAGGAAGTCAGTAAACAGGGAGATACTGAAGATAAGTGAGAGTGTGGGTCATAAAGAAGGCAATCAACTGTAGAAGATGGGACAGAATGGGATCACTGTGCATGTAAAAGGGTTTCCCTTGGTAAGGAGAAGGGCCACATCATTATGTGAGAACCAGGGTGACTATGAAGAAAGCATTTGTTTCATATGAGATGAGGAATAGGGGAGAAGAGAGAGCTCTTAGAGAATGGCCTCAACTTTTTCTGTAAAATATAAAGGCAAGGTTCTTAGCTAAGATAGTGGGGGTTTGGGGAAGGGGAGAGTCATAGGAGGTTCGAGCAGGAATGAAAACATTTAGAAAAGCCACAGTGGTGAGATGGTGAGTTAATTGTGTGCTCATCCTTCGTTGCCGAAGAAGATCATGCCATCAGAGAAATAATGACATAACTTGCACTTGACTTTGTTTTTTGAGTGAGTGAGGGCTGTGCAGGTCACCAGCCTCACTCTTCTCCTCCAGAGCCATCTGAATCCAGTGACCAGATATTCATCAGGATGACTGGAGATGACCCAGGATGAGGCAATTGGGGTTAAGTGACTTGCCCAAGGTCACACACCTAGTGAGTGTCAAGTGTCTGAGGTGAGATTTGAACTCAGGTCCTCCTGACTCCTGCACTGGTGCTCTATTCACTGCACCACCTAGCTACCACTACTTGGTTAATTAGGGAAGTTAATCAGAGAAATATAAAAGTAATGTCCTGCAGCAGTGAGGACCCAGTTGAGGTTACGTAACATGTCCAGTACGTTTTTCTTCAATTCTGTTTCTTGGAGTCCCTGGTTTCCTTTAAGTCTCTATTACTGTACCTTCTGCAAGAATTCTTTCCCAATTCCCTACAATGCTAGTAGTGCCTTCCCTCTGAAATTATCTGCAATTAACCCTGTATACTTCTTGTATGTACATTGTTGTTTTTATGTCATCTTTTCCATTAGAATATGAGCTCTTTGAGGGTAAGGACTATTTTTGCTTTTCTTTGTATCCCCAGGACTTAGCATAATGCCTGATACATAGTAAGTGCTTAACAAAGGCTTGATCACTTGACTTGAAAAAAATGTCAAGAATGTAGATCGACCTAATTAAAAAAAAACATTGGAGAGTTTACTGAAGAGGAAGATTGAAAAAAGATTCTCAGATTTGACAAAAATATTTTAATCTTTGAAAACAAATCTCTAGTATTTCCGAAGGCCCATAAGCATTCTGGGCTTTGAAGAAATAGTTACAGAAGAGAAATGGTCTCATTAGTTTTTACAGGTACATTTGGATTATGGTCAATTTTTTATTTTTTCTGCTATTCTAGCTAACCAGTAATCCACATTCAAGAATTGAAATATCTTAGCTGTTGGGCTATTTGTAATAATAATGCCTAATATTTATATAAGAGCTTCAAGGTTTGCAAAATACTTTACATATTTCATTTGATCTTCACGCCAACGTGGTGAGATGAATGCTATTATTATCCCCATTTTACAGATGAGGAAACTGAGGCTGGCCTGCAGGTTAATTTGCCCAAGGTCACACTGCTGCTAAGTATATGAATTGGGATTCAAACTCAGATTTTCCTAACTCCAAGGCAAGTATTTATCCAATATGCCACTTTGATGCCTCTTTTCACTGCTAAAAGTTAGGGAGTGGTAAGTGCATTCTATTGTTCCCTTAAACAGCCTGCTTCTTTCTGTTGGCACATTCATCCAATCTTAGTTTCCTGGCACCTGAACTACATTATTCTTTCTTCAAGATTACTGTGACTTAGTTACCTGGCAGTAGCCTACAGTAGCCTAGTTGAGCAGCTTCCCTCATCCAAAGGGCTGCTGGTGGGGTTATAATTCACGAACTAAAGAAATGAGGTCCTTCTGGTAGATACAAGTCCTAAGGCATAATACTTGATCTTGTATCCCTATTCCCACCCCATAATTGCATATAGCTCTTATTTATGTTCAAGTACAATACTATACCATAATTAAAATAATTTTATTGTTATTGTAAACATATTCACCATCTGTATGACCCTAGACAAATCATTTAACCTCTTTCAACCTCAATTTATTCTACATTTATTCAACCCCAATTATATCTATAGAATGGGGAATCATATTTGTAACAATTCACTGGGCTAATGTGAGAAAAAGGAGAATAATATAAAATGCTTTGTAACCTTAAAGCCATATATACATATATGTGTATATACAAATATGTTTTTATCATGTGGTTAATGTTATTATATAATACATTAATATATTCACATATAAATAATAATATATTTCATGTTTGTGTATACATACACACATATATGCTGTTATTTAAGATATGCCCAAAGTAAACATAACTGAGTTTCAGAGGCATCCATATTATTGCAAAATTAGAAAAACTTTGCTCTCCCAAACGTTTCCATCTTGTCCTTTCCCCTTCCACGTTTCCTGTATCAACATTTTATTTTTTTTATGTCTTTCATTGGAGTGCTTCTAAACCTGAGCTTACACACAGACAATGGGAGCAGGTAATAACTCTATTTTATAGAGAGAAATTGAGACACTGTGGAGTCAAATGCCTTTTTTACGGTGGTGAGTCAACACCAGGCTGAGAACAGAACCCAAGACTGCTGATTTCCAGATCTTCCTGTTACTCAACCTGACTGTAAGAAAGTCATAATGATTCCTTTTCTCCCTTGTCTGCTACAAAGCAGGAGCCACAGAGAAGCCTACTCAGAAACTAATTAAATTTAGGTAATGTTTCTAATAGTCATTTTAAGGAATATCAAGAAATTCAAAACTGTTCAATATGTGCAATTTCTTCAGGACAACAAAAGCTTCAGTGATGGCGCAATCACTGTTAGGGCAGCTAGGGGGCGCAATGGATAGAGAGCCAGACTTGGAGTCAGGAAGACTTGAGTTTAAAAGTGGTTTCAAGAAACTGGTTATGTGAACCTGGGCAAATCACCGAACCCGTTTGCTTCAGCTTCCTCATCTGTAAAATGGGGGTAACAAAAGCACCCACCTCCCAGGGCTGTTCTGAGGATCAAATGAGATAATAATTGTAAAGTGTTTATTAGCACTGAGTAAGCACTACATAAATGTTAGCTATTATCATTAATCAGAGCAGAAGACAAAACATAGCAATTGCATATGTGTTTGTGAGGGACTTGATATATTAAACTCAACTGGCCAAGAAGGAAAGTGAGCAATAAAGGTATGACCACCGTACAAGCTGGGAGTACTCACCCAACATCTCATTAAGATATTTTCAGATGATAGGGAACACAGTGAGAGGAACAGGCATCTATCCTCCTACTCAGGAATTCCAATTGTGGGTTTTTGACTGGAAGCTTCAGATGAAGCTGTGTCCAGTGAGGGGTTGATTTCATTTATATCGAAGGCAGGGAAATGGTGGATTCTTATCCTGTAGACAAAGAACTGGAAGACTTTTTACTTTTAGCAAACCCTCCATATAGTACTGGTCCTTATGACAGACAAGGGGCCATTGTTCTGACTCAGAGGGGATTTGATATGTAGCAGAGAGGTAAAAGAGCATGTGCTTTTTCCACATTCTAATTTCTCCTCTCTTAGCCCCAGTCTTTTCTCATCTTGAAGCCTAGAATTGGAGGTCTTAATTCTGATCCTGATGGAGGCAAAACCACAAAGCATACGAAATGAAGAAATCTGCTATATGGATACTGAAAAGCGACATTCAGTGAAGGGTCATAGTTATTAATGACCAATGATCTCTTCTGCCATCATTCAAAAGCAGGCTGATTACATAAAGCACACAGTGTCTTTTCCTTGAAAAGTCAGTCACATGTGAAGAATTTTTTTTTAATCAGTATAGATTCTGGAGGACAGAGCAGAAATAACCTCTTACAATCATAGAATATAAAACTGGAAGATATGCAGAAATATCTTTCTTTAAATCTAACAGAGAAGGATCTCACATACCAGTTAGAACGCTTAATATATGCCTACAAGTCACTTAGCTTTTTCTAATCCCTGACTAATCAGACCAGAATGATGGGAAGATCAAATCCTGAAATGTCTTATGGTTGGATCGAGTATCTCTGCTGAGGCAGGAAGTGGCAATGGTACTATGCAGAAACAAGTGGCTCTGAATGGAAGAGCAATCAATAATTTCTATAATTTCTCTACCTGTTCACTACCTCAGTTTCCAGCTTTTGCATTCAAGTATATAAAGCAAATAAAACAAATTTTCTTTAATTTAAATAGGTACATCTTTCGTCTGTGTGTTATGAAGGTTTGAGATAGGAAGTGAAATTAAGCCATCAATTTATCTGGCAAAATTCCAGAAATCCACCATAACCTTAAGAAATCAAGTGTGCAAGATGTAGCTATATTGGATATTGGGGATGTGCAGACAGCTCTGTTAAAAAAAAAAACAAAAAAAAAACTTGTCCTAAGAAGTCTATTTAAGTGATAAGTAACACAAAGCCTTGAGAAAGAGGACCCGATCCTCTCATATTTCATGTGTCCTCTAGCAGTTTTGGCACCTGATGCTTCTATTCTGCTAGGAGAACTCTTCCTTTTATATTTGACTGCAAAATAAACTAAGAAAAATGCTGCCAACATAGTTTGGACTCTTGTGAGCGAGAACGGTGGATAATTCTGAAGCTCATATTATCAGTCTTCCCCAGATCCAACTCTACCTCTTTGAAGTTGAGTGCCTTTAATCTGTGGATATGAAAATCTACGCATTAATAATTAATGTTCGCTCATCATTTAGCAACTCTGAATGAGAGATGAGCATTATTTACACATGAGGAAGAAACAGATTTTTAAAATGTCATTTTCCAAAGTCATAGCTTAAAAACAGAGGAAGAATTAGAACACTGCCCTGACTGCCAATTTGGGTTTAATCATCCTTCAGTTCGGTAAATCACACATTGATTGTAAGGGAACCAGTCATTCTTTGACGCCCAAGTGAGGATTTAATACTGAGAAGTATGTTCCAATCACAGAATATTAGCTTTTTGTTATCTCTATCCGACAGTACTGTCCTTAGGACCTGTTTCTATTATTCTCATTTAACAAATAGACTAATATTACCATCTTTTATCTATATTATCACAATCTTCCTGTGTATCCTCTTACTACGTGATCCATGACACCTGATCTTACAAACATGTTTCATCATCCCAATTCCAGTATTTCTACAGATCACTGTATCTCTTTTTGAGTCTAATCTCTGGGCTCATCTCTGTGTGCTTCTTGCCAGGACCTAGGAGAACAGCTATATTCCTGGCAATGTAAGAATTTCAATAAAAGTAATGTCATAAATGGACCCAGTCCAATGTTCCAATCAATCCAAGATTCTATATCCAATCATGATACCAAGGGATACTAGGGAAGATCATGTGACCCTCTAAAAGCTGACCTCAACAGGTTTGGAATCCCAATATTCCTAGTTCACCTTACTGAAACTCTAATCTATCATCTAAGCATTTATCTAATCACTTTTTGAACTTACATAATTTCAATAGGCTTGAACAGGCTTTCAAATTCATTGGAAATGACTTTCCTTCTACTACCCACAGGCCTTGTTCAAAAGATTCTCTTTACTTAGTCCTCAAATTCATGAGGGCTAAACACAGATTCTACCACCAACTGGCAGGGGCCAACCTATTTTTAGTTATGAAGGTTTTGGAGTAGGACTGGTCCAGGGAAGATAAGAAATAGTGGGATAGGTCTGGTAGCTAGGGCTCATTTCTGGCTCTAGAACCCAATTTGTTGATTTAGGTAAAAAGAACCCTCTGGCTCTGTAAAACAAACAAACAAATATTTTTCTTTTGCATCCACATTGGAGGGAAATGAAGCCTAAGAATCTTGTTTTTTTAAATGGCCCATGAACTGGGAGAGACTGACCTCTATACAACTTTCTATGATCATGAAAACTCAGACCAAGTTGTGTCCATGAAAAGCAGTGTGGTACAGCGGGTAGAGGCTTAGACTTGGAGCTAGGCAGACCAGATTTCAGATATATGTGACCCTGGGCAAGTAACTTAACCACTCCAGGATTCAGTTTTCTAACCTGTAAAAGGAGTGGGGTAGACATAAAGAACTGTAAGGTCCTTCTCGCTCTATGGTCATTTGGTCAATTTAACAATAAATTAGAAGTGATCTTGCAATATGCTATTGCATATGGAAATATATGTAATTGAATAAAGATTTAATAAGTACCTATTATGTGCTAAGTATGGGGGAGGGCAAGGGAAGACAGACAACTGCATAAAAAATACCACCATTTCATATTTTTGTAACAGGGGACTGGCTGGGGATTACAGGACTTAGGAGCATGAGCAGGGTGCTGCTGCTGAAATTCCCCAAGTGGAAGGCACTGGGGAAAGCCTGCTTCCAGGAGAGCTGTGATGACATGTAATGGAAGAACCTCAACAGCTTTGAAGCGTGGACAAGCATTCTATACCTGGATCTGATCTGTTAACTAGGAGGTGGACAGGACCTTCTTTGACTACAGTAGAATACGTCGAAGTGCCACACACTCAAAAAGCTCGAATCAACCTCTCCCCTCCATTCTTGGTTTGGCTTCTTCCTGAATGACAGCTTTTGGGCGAGGCGTGACATGCTGTGAAGGGAGTGACCTCCCATGAAAATAGGGGCCCTAGCAATTTTTTTCCCATTTTAGGTGAAAGAGATTAGAGGCTACAATCTTGTGAGTGTCAAAAGGTGTGGAAGTTCAGCCGGGAGTCAAGTCAAGGAGATGCCAGAGTCAAGTTCAGGACGGGTTTCACAGCAAGTCCAGCTTTGAGGCCCTGAGGAGCAAGAACTGACCTTCAGGGACTCACCTCAGCTGGAGCTGAAACAAATACTGAACGTGGTGGGGGACAATGCTGTGTAGAAACTGTCGAGCCAGAGTCCACTCTCCAGGACTGAGGTGGCAGTGGAGGGGAGAGAGCGCCCCTGAAGCGCTGTTTTTCCTGTATCATCAAAGTAAATGTCCGCTTGTAACAGTTAATTGACACTAATTGGTTAAATAGAACTGGGGAGCTGATCTGTGGCTCACAGTGAAGGGAACAGAGCTGGCAATGGGGCTCAGGCACACAGCACTGAGCAGATATCTACAACACTTTCAGAATACCCCTGCATCCTGGGGAGGGGGAGAGGTAGAGGCAGTTAGTTTTGCTCTGTCAGGGGTAAAGCCACAGAGGAACCTGCTCCATATGCACACTCTTTAAGGTTTATACAGCATTTCAGGAGTGCTACTATTTTTATCCTCATTTTACAGATGAAGAAACTGAGGCTCTAAGATATTAAATGATGTACCCAGTGTGAGAGATGCTACTTTTTAGTCCAGCATTCTTTCCAATACAGAACATCTCAATTTAATGACTCTTTTGGTGCTGAATGATATTATGAAAGTACAAAAGAGTCAAGAGTCTGAAGAGAGTAAAGGAAGAGGGCAATTTTAATCAGTTGTTCCACAAATCGAGGATCACTCCCTCTTCTCATTTCCAAATATTTCAATAAGGTTTAAGTTAATTTAGGCAGTTCATGGCAACAGATGCATCAAGAAGAGACTCAAATCCCAACTTAAGAATAAATTCACTGAGATTGATAAGTCAGTGTTTCAGTTTCCATGTGTGTCTATGGAAATAAAATTCAATGAGTACATGATTTAGATATAAAGGCTGATACTATAAGCAAATTAGGAGAGCAAGAAATAGTTTGCCGGTCAGATTTATGTATCACAGAAGAATTTACGACCAAACATGAGAAAAAGAACATTATAAAATGCAAAATGGATCATTTTGATGGCTAAACTGAAAAGATTTTTGCACACACAAAATCAATGCAACCAGTATTAGAAGGGAAGCAGAAAATTGGGAAAGAATTTCTACAACCAGCATCTCTGATAAAAGCCTCATTTCTAACATATATAGAGAACTGAGTCAAATTTATAAGAATATAAGTCATTCTACAATTGATAAATGGTCAAAGGATATGAACAGGCAGTTTTCGGAGGAAGAAATTAAAGCTATTGATAGTCATATGGAAAAATGCTCAATCACTATTGATCAGAGAAATGCAAATGAAAACAACTCTTAGGTATCACATCACTCCTATCAGATTGGCTAACATGACAAAACAGGAAAATGATAAATGTTGGAGAAGATGTGGTAAAATTGGAACACTAATTCACTGCTGATGGAGTTGTGAACTGATCCAACAATTCTGGAGAGCAATTTGGAGCTATGCCCAAAGGGTTACGAAATGTGCATACCCTGTGACCTAGCAATACCATTTCTAGGGCTGTAGCCCATACAGATCATAAAAATGGGAAAAGGACCCACATGTAAAAAATATTTATAGCAGCTCTTTTTGTGGTAGCCAAAAACTGGAAATTGAGGGGAGGTCCATCAATTGTGGAATAACTGAGCAAGTTGTGGTATATGAATGTAATAATGGATTACTACTGTTCCATAAGAAATGATGAGCGGGAGGACTTCAGAAAAACCTGGAAAGACTTATATGAACTGATGCTGAATGAAATGAGAAGAACCAGGAGAACACTATATACAGTAACAGCCACATTGTATGATGACTGACTTTGATTAGCTTTCCCAGCAATGCAAGGACCCAAAACAATTCCAAAAGTCTCATAATGGAAAATGTCATCCACATGCAGAGAAAGAAATATGGAGTCTGAAAGCAGATTGAAGAATACTATTTGCTCTTTTTTTTGTTTTGTTTTTTTTCTTTCTCATGGTTCTAATTAGTTCTAATTCTTCTATTAAAAAAAAGAAATAAAATTCAACGTCCACTAGCTTCTCAGGAGTTAGGAAAAGATGAGAGTTCTCTGACAAGTGATTGAGTGTCTTGGGAATAGGATTAATGAAACAAAGTATAATAGACAATTTCCCCTTCATATCTTTCAATGCAGATTTAAAAAATATGAAATACAAAATTAAAAAGAAAATACAAAACCATGAAATACTGGCCTTCTCACACTGCTCCAGACCCCAGTCAAACTGACTCTAACTTGCCATTCCCACATGGTCTATACTTTCTCATCTCCATGCCTATAATCACAATGCAGTGAAAAGGATGGTGTCAGAATCCTAGTGCTGCTATTTTTTGTGATCTAGAGAAAGTCATTGAATCTCTTTACGAACTTCAGTTTTCTCATATGAAAAATAATGGCGATGGAATAGATAACGTCTGAATGAGTCCACACCTGGAATGACTGTCTCAGCATTCATTTATGAAGTGTTTACTTCCAGGCAACTATGCTAGGTTTTGGAGGATAGAGAGACAAATGGAACAGTCATTAATCTCAAGGAGGCCATATTCTAAACAGAGATACAATATGTACATAGGGTAAACACAAATATGTGCATTATAAATATAAGGAAATTTCTTGGGTTAGGGGGAAGATTAGGGAAAGGCACTAACAGCTTGGGGAATAAGGAAAAACTTCATATAGGAGGCAGAATTTGAGATAAGCTTTAATGGGAATTTGGGATTTTAAGAGGCAGAGAAGAGGGAGCAAACCTAGGCATTAGGGGATAGTCTGCACAAAGACACAGAGAAAGAAGAGAAAATGTCAAATGAGGGGCAACAGGTAGGTCAGCTGGATTAGACTTGAGCTCATAATGGGAGTAATTTAAAAAAAGGTTGGAAAGGCAGGCTGGAGCCAGGTTGGAAAGGACTATCAAATGCCAAGCAGAGGAGTTTGTATCTGATTCTAGCAATAACAGAGGACCACTGGAGTTCACTGAGTATAAGAATGATACGGTCTTCAGCAATATCACTCTGGCAGCTGTGGAGAAGAACGACTGGAGAGGAGAGAGACCTGAGGCAGGGAGAACAATTAGGAGATTTTTTAAACAAACCAGGTGTGAAGGTCTGAATTTGGGTGGTGGTTGTGTGATGTTTATCACCCCTATCCACTGTCCACCTCACAAGACTGTGGTGAGGAAAATGTTTTTTAAACTTTAAAGCACTAAATATATTAAAAATGATAAATAATAATAATGACATGGACCTGTGATTTCAATGGTATATTGGTATATGGGGAACTCCTGGTGTGGAAACTGTCTATGATTTAGAATAGTTTTTTTTTTTTTGGGGGGGGAGGAGGACATCAGGGTCATATAGCTAGTAAATGTCTGAGGCCAAATTTGAACTTGACTTCAGGGCTAGTGCTCTATTTACTGCACCACCTGGCTGCCTCTAACTTAGAATCTTATAAAGAGCTGCTTAGAGCACTGCAAAGCTAACTTGCCTATAGTTGCACAGTTGGTGTGTCAGGGTCTTCCATTTTTAGGACTTCTTTCTATCCACTATGATACACATGCCTTTCTGGACCAAAAGTAATTAAAAAAAGATCACCAACTCTGGGAACTCTAAAACAACTTGGTATCCTGAAGCTGCTGAGGTTGAACAGGAAGAGAATTTATTATCATCATTATTATTGATAATATCTAGCATTTATAGAGTGCCTACTATGTGCCAGGTACAGTGCTTTACAAATATTATTTATTCTAATTCTCACCACAAATCTGGGAGGTAGGTGCTTTTGGCATCCTCACTCAGCAGTTGAAAATGAGGTAAACAGAGGTTAACTAACTTGCCCAAGGTCACACGGATAGTAATTGTCTTAGGTCACATTTTAACTCAGGTCTTCCTATCTCCAGGTCAAGCATCCTGTCCACTGTGCCACCCAGCAGCCACTGCTGATAACAGCAAGCAGCATGACACTTCTAATTTACAGAACAGCTAGTGGTAGTTCAAGAGTTTACGCTGAGTTTGCAGGGAAAAGGGACAAATTGGAAAGGAATATGTGTTCAGTACTTCTTAGTCACAGTGAGGAAACACATCTCCAGAGGCTCCTCCCAACATATCACCCATTAGCACATACTGGTATACACTATTCAATTTGTGCCAATTGATCTAGTTAGGCAATAGGTGCTAGTCCCCGCAGCCCCACCCCCAACACTGGGTTGGTCAGATCACAGTGAGGAGCCTACTCTAGTTACAGAAGAGGAACTTCTCCTAGGCTGGATCAGTCACAAAGGAATTCCCGTAAGCAGATCAGAACTCTGGAGGGAAATCTAGAACCAGATCCAAGCCAATTTCATTTGTGTATGCTAGTCAAAGTGGAAAGTTATGCCCCCTGTGTGTCACTGGCTATTAGAGGTTTAAGATATCACCAGGACTCTGTGCCATCACAAAGATTTAATCCCACGAACAGCAAAATCTTCTGATATTAAAAATATGTCCATTAAAAAACTATCCCTATATATACCTGTGCGTACCTTTGGTGGCTGCAATCTTCTCTGTATTTGTATCCCTAGTGGTTATAAAAGTGTTTGACACACAGTAGGCACTTCATAAATGCTTGTTAACTGTTCCAGATCTCACTGGCTTAGTCAAAATCAATTTAATACAATAAATATTTAAATGTCTACCCTAGCCAAGATGTTACATTTGGTTCGGAGGAGAAAAAGATACAGACTTTCAAGAAGCTTAAGTACTGATATGTAGAAGAACAGGATAGGGGAAAGGAATAAATAAAAGTGTCTTAGAATAGTCTGAGGAGAAATCCTTTTGAGCTGGGAGGAGGGGAGAAGTTAGAATCAGGAAAGGTTTCATGGAGAAATGAGCTGAGTCTTGAAGAAAATGAAGAATTATAGTGAGGAAGGAATATTCCAGGAAGAAGAAATAATAATAATATGCATTATAGTTTTAAGTATTATAGTTTATGGTATAGTTTTGAGGTTTGCAAAGTATTTTATAAATATCTTATTTGATTCTCAAAGATAAGGAAATTAAGGCTGAGAGGTTAAGTGACTTGCCCAGGGTCATACAGCTAGTAAATATCTGAGGCTGGATTTGAACTCAGATCCTCCCAACTTCAGGTCCAACACTTTACCTACTACACCACCTCACCACCCACATAAATACACAGAGGGAAGAATTTAGGAGAAGGGGATAGGCTGAGAATTTACAGTTAGTTGGAGAAGCTCTACTTGACAAGATCAGAGATGTTCTTTTTTTATACATAAGATTCTTGCCAGGTTCAGCTATTAATAATACCTGGAAAAGCTAGTAAAATGGCAGAGGGGAAGTACTTTGGCCTTTTTAAGAGTTACCATCCTGGCCTCAAAAGAGTTGTGTGGGCTTTTCCTGGGACAAAAGGCACTGCTCGTCAAATGCTGTTGGGTCAACTCTGCTTAGGGTAGGGCCACACCAAGGGGGTTAGATCAGGCCATTTCTAAGCCTCCAGTTCTAGAGCTTTTCTAGGGATTCTTGTTTTCTTGGGACAGGACTCTGGAAGCTGGTTCATTCATTTGAAGTCTTCATACAATCTAGAGAGGTTGTATGACTTGTCAGGGATGCTGTCAGAGATTCATGTTCAGATAAAGGTTGGACTTGGATGATTGCTGGAGTCTTTTCTAAAGCAGAGGGACTGAAATAGGCACTGAGAGTCAAACTTTTTCTTACAATCAGAACTGTTCCAAAGTGGAATGGATTGCCTCTGGAGGGAGTGAGACCTCATCACACAAGGCCTTCAAATGATGACTGTATGATCAAGGATGCTGTTGAAGATATTGTTGTTCAAATATAAGTTTAATTTGATTCCCTCTAATGTACCTTCCAGCTAGGTGATTCTCTATAAAAAGGCTTAACCATTACTCTCAGGATTGAAGTGACTTAAACAGCCAGGAGTCCTCCAGACCTTTAAGGTCAGACTTTAAGGTCAGGATTCTTAAGCAGTCTGGGAATGATGAAGGGTCTTAGATGCATATAGGGTACCCTATACCAGAAGTTCCCCAAAATATGTTGCTAATGGAATTGGTAGAACAGCCACAGGCCTTGGGCTGAAGAATGAACCCCAAATAAATGCTTAATTATTAATGAAAGAGAACTTGATTGGTACTTCTGGCCCTAAGACCTGAGAAAGCAGAGAAGAAAAATGCCTCTGGCTCTTTTCATAGTAGACAGTCTTGCCTGTTTCTTTCTCTATCAGGGTCACAGGGAATCCACACACAAATCCCAGTAGTAGAGAAGTTCTATGCGGAGAGCACGGGAGTGCTAACATAAGGCTATTAATAACATAGGACTCAACATTCATTTTACATAAGGGAATGAGATGGAATGCTTCAGTAGTCAGTCTTTCTGTGGCAGCAGTTAAAGGACTCCTCTCTCTAACTCTCCTCCTACTCCCTTTCTCATGGGGAAAGGGGAAGAAAATGTCTGGTCTTTGAACTTGGAAGGGGAATCTATCTCTGTTGTTCCTTCATTTAATAACTTACTCTTTAAAAAAATTAAGTTGCATTGCTACCTTTTATTACATCATAGTCATTTCTGGAAATAATCTCTCCTGGATAAATGAACCTTCACTTAGACAAAGAAAAACAATTCAACAAACATCTGCGGAGTGACTGGGACTGACACTAGGCACAGCATCCTGTCTTCAAATTATCTTCTGATTCAATACTATCCTCCCTACTTGGAGGTACAAAGGTCCTTTAAAATTGGATCTAGTTATTAATGCAGCAATTTTCTTTTCCCTCCTTTCCCCCACCCCAGGTATAACTATGAGTTGTCTTTACTCCTCTGACACACTAAATCCCATTTTTTTCCAGGTTGGCATCATTTCCTCTGACTTATTGATAACCTTTACAAGCCAGGGGTTGTATGAATGCTTGTGAAAAGAATAGGCAGTACAGATTATGAGACTGAAAAAAGGAAGCGGAGAAATTTATTTCTCTGTTTTGCCCTAATTTAGGATATGAACATATTTATTAATTTTTGTGCACTATGGCTCAAATAACATTTGCAATAGATTGAATTAAATATTTCATTTACTCTACCTAATTTTATGTATATGAGAGAAGCTTCTTCCCTGTGCAGGAAACATCAGTATTAGAGAATTCTGCTTGTAACAGGTATTCTCCAACCCAAACTCTCATTGCCATCCTGGTCATTCCTAGCTCTCCTCAGTCCTGCCTGACTTGACCCTACCACTTTCACCATACCTTTTAGCTGTGACCTCTGGGACCTTCTGTTTCACTGTGGGAAAACTCTTTTATCTGGACTTACAAGTCTTCACTTTATGTCACTGCAAAAATGAAAACCTGACATTCCTTCAAATGATGACTCTGTTGCCATATCTTACTGATGTCCCCTAACCTCTAGACCATGCATCCACTACATGCTTTTAAATTCCCATTCCTGGATAGAAAAGATTCCAATCCTCATGTCTTTACTGGCACTATCAACTTGCCCCCAGACCTCTTTCACAAAATCATATAGAATCCTGGGCCTGGTACAGACTTTGGAGATCAGTTGGTGTGAGCCCCTCTCCCACTTGACAGCTAAGGAAACAAAGCCCTGAGGAGACCAAGTGACTGCAGAGGGGGAACTGGGACCTAAGTGTCTTTCCATGATGTCACCCTGCTTCCCACTCATACCTGTAGGTGTTCTAAATAGGGAACTAAAGGGAGTTCTGAACTACCTTCCTGCAGACCTCCTGGGACAGAAAAATAATAGGAACCGAGGAAGGAGGTTTCTGTTTATTTGACTCCAGGTGTAAAATGAGATCTCTTAGTTTTTGTTCCAACCAGGGGTGAATGTGAATTATTTGATTTATTTGTCTAACCCTGGGAAAGCCAGGTGCAAACACATCATCAATTATCATGCCCAGGTTATTATGGAAATGACATATATGTACACTATCACAGCAGTGTTCAAGGTTGATCTGTGGCTACAGGAGAAAATGAAGGTCACTGTCACCTTTCTCTACCTTCCGAGAAGATGTAAGCACTTGGCTTACATTATTCCTCTCTTCTGTCTTCTGCCATTATCCTCTGCAGTGTTAATATCGAGCCCCTCAACCTCTAAGGTCTTTGTGTCAGCACCGACTCATGCAGGAGCAGCAAGAGGACAAGCGAGGACAGGGGAGGTTAGCATGGCCTTACCAACAGGGCACTGGTGCTGTAGAGGTGAGGTGGCCCAACTAGGGTTCATTTAGTATGCTGAAAGAAGAATCATCCAGGATGATCACGACAAACTGAAGGAAAAAGGCCAGGTATAAACCTTAAGCAGGTAAGCCTAGGTTGGCTAGAGGCCTAGACCAGGCAGCAGCACTACAGCGGAACATAACCTGAATACTTGGGGATTTGTTAGGGCTCAGCATTCTAACTAGACAGGAGGAGAGATGGGCAGGGAACAGAGGTCTAACAGCGAGTCTGTAAAGAGGGTCTAAGGGTCTGGTATGGGGATACATTCCCCCAAAAGGTATAACTGGGGAAAAATAAAGGCTGGCAGGTGTGTAGCTCCTCTCCAGAATAAGAAAGAGAACCACATGAGTTTATGGCTGGTGACCAAACACAGGTAGAGATCATATTCTTTGTGAGAATACTTACAATTCTAAAACCCCAGCATTTACTCTACTAACCCCTATCTCCTGTCACATACAATGTCTTATTCCTCATCACCAAAAGGTACTACTCTACTTTCAGAATACTGCCCCCACCCAAACTCCCCACCTCCATCTGAAACTACAACTTCCTTATCTGTCTTCTTACATATACTGTATTTGCTTTCTGTACTCACTGGGACTTTCTCTTGGACCATTAGCCCATCTTTCTGGATTCACTGCACTATTTATCCACCTCTGACAACATGATAAGCTAATTCAAAGCTGCTGCTCTCTCTTTCACTTAAATTATCTTGAATACACCTGCCCTAGGGCTTTTTAATCAAACCTCCAATAATGAATCACCATCCCCACTCACCTCCATACACACTACTGTCAGTTCTACCATAACTCATTCTAAAAAAACCCTTGCTATGTAAAACAGCATAATAAAAACCATAGGATTTATGGGAAAAAAATGGGGTCAGGGACACAATGACCAAAAACTTCATCACTGACTTTAAAAAAATCTGATTTTTAAAATGCTAGTTTTTTTATTAGTATTTAATGGTAGTTTTATACATGTTAATAGTTGAGAAATACACAAATACTATAATAAATAGTGGAAGCTTCTGCAGCCTTAGGCTGCTGTTTGGCCTCACCAAGTTCTCATGGCCAGTGCTGGCAAAATCTCCTGCAAGCTGGGGAGGCCATAACTTTGGAACTTGAGACTGGCAGCCATGGTGGAAAGTTGAAGGGGGGCAGGGAGGGGATAGACCAGCTTTCTCTTCCCACAGCTCTGATTGCACTAGAAGACAATTCAATAAAGGGCACTTTACCTTAATAAAGACCTCAAGTTTGCTTGTGGAAGGTGTCAGAAGGGTTACAGTTTGTGAATTATTGTGAAGTGGTGCAATTTTCTGCATTCTCACTGTTTCTCATGGAAGAAACTGAGCATCAGCTAATTCGAAATTTAAGTTATGCTCAAAATATTCTCTAATCAATTGTGCTGGAACAAATTTGAGCTATCACCAAAGAGCAGCATTATAGAAAAACTGCTTGTATATCACCAAAGAGCAGCATTATAGAAAAACTGCTTGTATTTGCTCCTGCTCTCTGGGCATTGAACAATGGTAGAAAGAAGATGCAGAACTATGCAGGTTAGCTCTATTACAAATTTATGCTGTCAAACATTAACTTGGACCTAACCCCTATTAAACAATCCCTTCACTCATCTCTTACATGTTTTAAGACTCTCCCCAGGGCAACTGTTTTAGATCTGCTCAAGACTACAATCCCATCTTTTCTCACCATTAGTTATTTCTTTACTGAATTGAGACCATACAGAATGAGCTCCATTATTTTCATCTTAACATACCTGTCTTTACATTGATTTCCTCTTCCTTGCCACTAGTCTTAGAGAAAGAGGTGGTCCTCTTCATCTGGGAAGCTAACCCCTTCATCCATGTCCTAAATGATCTCTCCCTGCCCCTTGAGGCATGGGAACTTGGTTTCATGCTTATCTCTTCTCTAGCATCTTCATTCTCTTCAACTCATTTAACTTTGTCCTTCAATTCAAATAAGAAATATTCATTAATTGATTACTATGTGCAAAGTGCTAAGGATGTAAAACACAGATCTTGCCCTAGAGAAGCTTATAATCTATTTTCTGGGATAAGACAGATACATATAACTATGATATAAGGCAGAATATAATAGATTCAAAATATATTGTCTGGACCTTTACAATGAGAAATCTGTAGAGGAAGAAATGTTCACTTGGGTCATAGCGGCATGGACAAGGTGGGCGTTGAAGGAAGGAAAAGGTCTCAAGAGACAGAGATTGGCATAGGGTTTAGGAGGAGGGAATTCATGGAGAATCTATTCTAGGAATGGCAAACAGCATGAATGAAGGCAAAAGGAGAGGACAGAATGAGAATGGGGGGCAGTTAGTAACCTAGTTTGGATGGAACAGACTACATGAAGGGAAGTGGTGATATTTAAGTCTGGAAATGTAGATTGGGGCCTTGAAGGATTGGAAACAGAATTCTCTTTTGCCTTCATATGTACTATCTTCTAGTCTTAAAACTGTTTCAGGGCAGCTAGGTGCTTATTTTGGATCCAGCCTCAAATACTTGACACCTACTAGCTGTGTGACTCTGGGCAAGTTATTTAACCCCAACTGTCTCATCAAAAAAATTGGTTCCTATCTCTATCCTTTCCAGAGTAGAAAGGATCTATAGTAGGAAGACCTACGACCAACTTGCAGCCAAATCCAACATCCTTTTCATAGGCTAAATCCTTCTGAACTACTCCTTAGCATCTGATACTGCCTACTACTCTTGATTTAGGAAATTTTCTCTCTTGATTTCCATGACACTGCATCTTTCTGGTTCTGCTGCTACCCCATTGCCTCCAAGAAACCTACTCTGGTAACACTGACTCTTCTATAAACTATTTTTCCGCTTAATTGTTTGTAGTATAGAATTAATACTTTATATATTACCCTGTATCTATAATGTACAATTATAATTCAGCACTTTTATACCAGTAAACACACATACACACAAAATACAATTTTGTCCACTAGCCATTTCATATCTCATTTCTCCAACTAAACTCACTGTGGAAAGGGACTAACATAAATCTTCCACATCCCATATTGCCCAGCATCATGCTAAGTTCAAAGCAGAAGTTCAATAAATTTGTTGATACTGTGATTTGTATGAAGGCCCTATGAACACAATATACAAGTATGTATGAATAACCCTCAAATTTGGGTATCTCTGGACTTGATGCAACAAAGACAATGCTTAGCTCCACCACCTCCCTACCTGCACCCAAAAGCTGCATTCTGCTATTTCTCAGGATAGCACAGAATATCACATCTAAGGGCAGGAGACAGTGCCAAGAACTGAAAGGCATATCAAAGGAATGCCAAACTTAAATCAATTTTTATCTTGGGAACTTCCAATTCTGGACTATTCCCATCTAAAAATCAAGGCAAGCAGAGAGCAAATCCAAATTGCTGATAACCTGCCGAGATCAACAGAGATTCAGTGGGCTGGCTGCCAAAAGTCAGGTGCCTGAAGAAAAGTCTGACTTTGCAGTATACACAAAACCACAACAGATACGATTCAGTGAAGAACTCAACACATGGGAGGGCTATTCAGTTTCACCCAGCCTTCCACGCCTTGCCCTTTCACATATACTCATTAACCTAACTGGTCTCACTGACTCAGAAGCTCTCATGATTTTATTTCTTACCAGTCAGCAAACATATTTTAGATCACTCAGGAATAGGACAATAATTCCCCTGGGGCTGGGTGAATCCTGCCCCGTAATCACTCTACAGTAAGCCACCATCACAAACAAATCCACAAAGCTACTCACTAATAAGCACATGTAGCAGAGGAGGCCTTTACATCAGCCTAGACAAAAAGTGTTTGGGTAGTTAGAGCAGTTTAGAAGACAAGACAGATATTGCTTAGAAAACATTTACGGCAGCACAAGCAGAGCTGCATGACAGCCCATATGTTCTGTATGCTCTAAGCCCTGGATTCTGAAAATGATGCCAGAAACATATTCCCTTGTACTCTGGATTAACTATCCAAGTGGGCAGTCAGACATATGTCCAGGAGGCTAGCCAATCAAAGTAACACACAAGGCGGTGGGGGTGGGGAGAAATTATTTAAGGGTAAATACAATTATCTCTGCTATACCAGTGGCAAGAGGAATGTTGTTGGTCTTGTCCCTTAATGATGCTGTGGTTGCAAAGCTGATATACTGGCATAGCCAGGAGGAATCTACAAGTATAGCCCTTTGAAGATACAATACTTTTGGACAATGGGAATTGTTTTTTACCTCCTCTTGAACTTGCACAGAATGGGGCCAGTGGTCAGAGAGGATGTGGCAGGGCTCAGCGTTAGCAGGCAGTGCTAGAAATTCTAAGTAGATTAACTTATAGCAAAAAATTAGAGGCCAAGGCTGGATTTTTGGTTTGGATGGGAAAAAAGTTAGTTATGGAATGTCATTAAAATTAAAAACAAAAACAAAATCTTAAAATATAAGGCAGAAGGAAGAGGTTCTTCACAAGGGTTCTTTCTTCTGAAATGCTTCTTTAAAATTCTAAGTGGAAAAAGTTGGAAAGTACAGAAAACACTCTAAGATCTACTTTTTTCTTTAAAAAAAATCTTATACCCATGTCTTAAATCTCACAATCAGAAACTATTTCACTTGGTGGTATTCTCGTGCAACACTTTTAAGCCACAAAAGCACAAAGAACTATAGCATGCCCTTTCTTACTCCATCACTGTGGTGACTCTGTGGTAATCTACAGAAGCAACTTGAAGGAAAGTACTTGGTGTGGAATCCCCAGTCATCATGACAGCATAGAGACTGTGAACAGCATCCACAGAAGGGATTAAACACCTTAGGCTCCCTTGGTGTAGATACCCTATAGAGGCTACAACAATGAAGAACCATCATGGTCGTTCAAAACCATGACTATTGCTCAGTTGGTTTTAAACTAAGCAATGATGGTTTTTATATCAAACTCATTTTAAAATCCTATAATCCCCATGAGATACCTCCAGGCAAGTGGCATTGACATATGAATATATATAAACACATTTATATATACCAAGCATTATAGGTTTTTTTAAAATAGAGAAGTTTTTAAGAGAATATAAGCCTTAATTTCATGGGAAAATGAAGCATTTAAAGTCCCAAACATTGCTTTATGAGATAGTAAGTTCCTCACAGCTGTAAATGTTCAAGCAGAGGCTGGATAACTTTTTGTAAGGAATGTGGTAGTTTAAGATCCTTTTCAGTTCCATGAATCTATGATGCTATGCTGCAAAATTGTGTTAGAAAGTCTAGACTGTTTAATTCAGGTGGTTAAGGCAAGGCAATTTAGCTAACAAAATCAAGACCATGGATTCAATCCAGTTTAAGATAGTAAGCTAAATGCAGAAAGAAATTTTTCCATGGTCACTCCAGCCTAGATATGCTATCTTACAAACAGATTTCTGTGGACAAAAGGAGGGTTAAGGTTGGATTCAGTCAGTGTGGTAGTCAGTTCTGCTGTGTTTTTCTGTATTACAAGAATACATTCTGAGGAAGATGGGAGAGAAGATTTCTAAAACCTTTTTATGTTTCATTTGTAACTTAGTCCCCGAAGTGTCCGTCCACCACTGAACTACAAAAACAAACCAAAAAACTCATCAAAAGCATGCATAATCCAGCAAAACAAATTCCAAGGTGAGAAAATTTAAAAATCAAAATGCATCAACAAAATTTCTCAGGTCAACCCATCATAACTACTAGAAAAGCAACTGAAAGCAGATGTTCTCTCTTTATCTCTCTGTCTCTGTCTCTCTCAGCAGAACTGTGACTATTGCTTTGGGAATTCTCAGTAAGTAAATGCTGTATAGCAAAGCGGTTCACTGACTGATCTATAACTGATTGTTACAGTAACTTATACAGAGTCACACAGCCAGGATGTGTCAGAGGCAGGATCTGATTCCAGGACTTCCTGCTTTAGAGGTCAGCTACCTTTCCTAATCTTTGATGCCACACTGCCATCAGCCAGGTAAGCAACCCTTGGCAAGATGAAACCTGGCAACTGAGGGCAGGAGCTGCTGCCCCTGCCTCCTCAGCAGTAAAAGCTGCTGAAGACCTGGAAAAGAAAGATTTTGTCACCGAAGACCCTGTCAATTTCCAGTGGTTCAATATTAGAGCTGGCCATGGTATTATCAAAGGAAATGACACTGAAGATGATGCATTATTATCTGCTTTGCCGCTGTATTCTAAGGGTTACTAGCCATTGCTGTCTGATGTGCAGCTGAGACTTTTTATATGTATCACCTCCCCTTTTTAGATAGTGAGCTCCTTGAGAAAATGGGCTGTCTTATTATTCTTCAGTGCTTTGCACAAAGGAAGCATAATATGTTCTTTTCACTCATTCATTCACTAAGATCACTGATAAAAATGCACTACACTTAAGATGGATTCATTAGTAACGATTGATCCACTTATTTAACTAGTGCTGAATTCACTAACTGTACTATTATCTAGTATACATATCTCCATCTTGTTTACTTATCTCTACTGAAGCCTCCGTGTGGCTGCCAGAATGAAATTACTAAAGCAAAAGTCTAACATGTTACTCCTTTGCTCAGAAAGTTTCAATAGTTCCCTGTTGATTCGAGGATCAAATACAAAGTCCTCTGGCATTTGAAGTTCTTGTGGCTCCAGTCTACCTTTCTAGATTTATACACTAATTCCTTTCACACACTGTATGACCTGAGACTCCTTATACATAACATTGCATCTCATGTTTATGCCTTTACACAAGTTGTCTGTCCCCTGAAATTTCTGAAATGCTCTCTATCGTCATTTATACCACTTAAAATCCTATCTTCCTTCAAACCTTAGCTCAAGTACCTCAACCTCCTAAATGAGTCCTTTCCCAGTGACCACAGCTACTAGTTTCTCACCTCTGAAATGACCTTTACTTATCTTGTATATATTTTATATTAACTTATACATGTTGTTTAACTTGTACATGTCGTTTATCCTGTTAGAATGTAAGTTCCATGAGGGCTGGGGCTGTTTCATTTTTGCCTTTGTATTCCCAATATCTAACAATCTTTAAAAGCTACTGAATAAATGCCCACTGATTATTTATTCTAAATGACTTCAATGAAACATGACTGAAGCTAGTGGCCTGCATTTGATAAATATGAACTACTAGAAAGAACACCTGAATGGAAGTTGAGATACCAATCCCAGTTCTGTCATGAACTAATTGTGTGATCTTGGAAATGTCACTTTATTATAAGTTTCAGTTTCCTTCACAGGTCAAAGTCATATACTTGATGATAAAATATCTGGGTATTTCAGCTAGCTTCTTTTTAGAAAGAGAAATGTACAAAAAAAGGTCCAAAACATAATCTAGCTCCCTGCTCTGATCTTTTTTTTTTTTTTTGTAGCTGTGTGACCTTGGACAAATGAAAATTTCTCTGAGCCCCAGTTTCTTCATCTGTAAAATGAAAGTAATATTTGCATTATCGACTTCAGTGCTGAGAATTTCAAATGAGAATGTATATAAAGTACATTTAAAAATTTAAATCTATGTAAATAGAAGCTATTAGTAGTAACATTAATACTACATCTTAATATTAAGCTAAAAGGTTTTCCAGAGTCTGCATATTAGTTATTCTAATACAGCAATTTTCCAAGTTTTTGGTTTCACAACCCCTTTATACTCTTAAAAATTACTTAGAACCTCATAGAGCTTTTGCTCATGTGGTTTTATCAACATATGTATCTATCAATATTTACTATATTAGAAATTAAAACAGATAATTAAAATATTAATCTAATTCATTTAAAATAATAATAAACCTATCATATTAACATAAATAACATATATTTATGAAAGATAACCATATTTTCCAAAAAAAATTTAATGAGAAGACTGCCATTGTTTTACATATTTTTGCATATCTCTTTAATGTCTGGCTGAAGACAGTTGGATTTTCTTATCTGATTCTGCATTGAATCTGTTATGATATGCTGTTTTAGGGTGAAGCATTCAAAGGAATAGCTGATGTTGTTTTGGGGTGAAATGTTTGAAGGAATGGTTGAAGCAGCTAGATGGCTCAGGGGATTGTGTGCTGGGCCTGGAGTCAGGAAAACCTGAGCTCAAATGTGACCTTAGACAGCTACTAGCCATGGTCTAAATAATAGAAGGTTACAATGTTTACCTTAACAAATTAATAGAACAGGAATAAATTCAAAAAAGGGCATGAAATGATTGGAAAGAAGTAGAATGGAGAAAGGTGCTGGCCCCTAAATCTCTTTATCTTAAAAATATTAGATGCCCTGGATTGCCAGGTACATAGTCATCTTATCTTGAAAGATCTTTTTCTGGAAGCTCTATTCCCCCCAAACTTCACCTACAGGCCTAGGATTATGATCATCAGCCCAGATTTCTCTTAAGGAAGTAGTCCAATTCTACCCACCCCATGCTTTTCACATCTCTACTTTTAGCCTTTCTGGAAGTCTGCCCCCCTGTAGTAGGATGTAACTCCACAAATAGATTTAAAGACAAGAAGGTAGTCTGATGTAACTGTAGCATTTGCCAGTCTCTTTGCCCCTTTCCATCTGAGAAAACTAGCTTTAGAGCTGAAAGCATTCCCCTGCTCAATAAACTCCTCTGGTTCCCTAGTCACCTTTAAGACCAAATACAAACTCCTCTGTTTCAAAGCCCTTCGCAACCGGTCTCCAATCTACCTTTGCCAGTCTCATTACATGTTACTCTCTTTCACACAATCTCCTCCCCCTCTAGCCAAACTGCCCTTCTTACTGTTCCTGTATATGACGTTCCAGCTCCTACCTTTATGCCTGAAACGCACTCCCTTTTTATTAACTCTTAGAATTTCGAGCTTCCTGAAATGCTCAGCTCAAGCGTCACCTTCACAAGAGACCTTTCCTGATCTCCTCTGTGCTGCTAGTGACTCCCCCCAAACTGTACCTTGTTGTGTCCATGTATGTGTGGTCTTCTCTTATTTATATAAGCTCCTTGATGGCAGAGATTTTTTCATTTTTGTCTTTGTATCTCCAGTGCCTGGCACATAGCAGGCCCCTGAAATACTTGTTGATAACTGACTAGGGAGGTGATAGATATAAACTCTTTTGTTTGTCTTTTAAAGGCCCTCACCACCTGGTCCAAAGCCTGGTTTTCCATTCTCATTATACAGTACTCCTCTTCCTGCACTCCACTGTCCAGGTCCAACTGGCTTTCCTTCATCCTCACACCTAGCATTCTGTTTTCTGTCTTCATGCCTAGGCACTGACCATTCCCCACACCTAGCATGCACTTCCTCCTTATCTCTGCCTTATGGAATCCTTCTCTGAGCTCCAGCATTACCTTTTATACTAAGCCTTTTTGGCTCCCACAATTACTCATGCCCTTCCTCCTTATCTTGTATTGATTTTGTATTTATTCTGTTTATTTATAAATGTACATGTTGTCTCCAAGATCTTGAGAGCGGAGATTTTTAAACATTTGTATTGCTACTGCTTAGCACAGTGCTTAGCACATAGTAGGCTCTGAATAAATAATATAACACAATAAATATTTACTCAGCACCTGCTATGTGCCAGGCACTGTGCTAAGTGTTGGGGATACAACCGCTTGGGCATGACAGTGGTGGAGTTTAATCCAAGCAGTGCAGCCAGTGGGAAATACAGAGCTGTCTGAGCTTCTGAGCCTTCTTTAAATGGTAGCTTTGTGAGAAGTTTTTTGCTCTGCCCTTCAGTCCTCTAATGAGAAGGGCAGAGAGGTAAGCAAAGGAACTGATGAGCTTAGAGTACCAGAGCTGATGCAATCTCCGTGAGTTCGCATTTCTTGGATGCTTGTCGATTGATCTAATGCAGCCTTTTATTTTACAGATGAGGAAACTGAAGCCCAGAGTTGTGTCTTTCCCAAGTGAAGCTATGTCCCAAGTCCAAATCCAGCCTTCTTTCCACTAGACCTAGTACCTCAGAGACTGTAATCTTTTCTGGCTTCTTATGAAGGAGCTGTCAACTAGAATGACTTAAAGAACAAACAACTTTTTTCATCTTATTAAAGTTGCTGTCATGCCAATTTTAGACTTGCCTTCTTTGCTTTCCCCTTTAATGCTCCTTGTTATTTCACAGAATTTTTGAGTTGGAAGGGACTTCAGTGGTCAACTAGGCCAACTTCTACAACAAAGGAATCCCTACTAGATCCTGTCCCACCAGTGGTTATCCAACCTCTGCTTGAAGACCTTCCAGGAGGGGAGCCCACCATCTCTCAATACAGCTCATTTCACTTTGGGACAGCCCCCTAAGGGCTAGTGAGTTTTTCCCTACATCAAACCTATTTTGCCTCTTTGCAATGTCTACCTATGGCTCCTGGCTCTGCCCTGTGGAGCCAAACAGAACATGCTAATCCCTGCTCCACATGCCAGTTCTTCAAGTACCTGAAGATAGTCATCATAATCCCAAATCTTCTCTTCTCCAAATGACACATGCCCTGTTCACTCTATGGGTGCCTGAGCTACAGCTGACCTAGACAAGTTCACATATCAAAACTGTACCTGTAGCTAGTGGAGGAGCCACGTGGAGCCTTCACTCCTAAAGCTAAACTAACCTGCTTAAAACCTGGGCTACTCTTCCATTAGAAATGAAAGGCACTAGGCAGACCATCCTGAGCCTTACTGGAAGATTAGCTACCCCTACAAAATACAGAAACACACTAAGCCTGTGCTCCAACAGCCAAATGCTGCATACACCAGCCTTTCAGATAACCAGGTCAGCTGAAAATCCAGAGACAAAGGGGCATTTCATATATCCCGACTTTGGCAGTTGTAACAGCATTTCATATGACAGATCTTTACAGGATAAAATTTTCCCTGTATTCCTGACCAAACTTACCCTTGAGGGACTGAGAAACTACCTGAAAGTACAGTGTCTTACCCCTAGCACTTCAATATGGAATAAGGTCATTACAGTAATGTTCAAAGACTGTTTTTCATTTTTTCCATTTGTATTAATGTAGGCTGAGTTTAGAGGTTCCTTCTGGTTCCTGAGGGAAGGAAGATGGGCTAAGTAGCAGCACAGAACAGACATCTCTTTGCTTTTAGAGAGCAGCAGTCAAAAACATATCTGAGAAGACCCCAAACACTCAACTCTTCATTGCTTTTTGTTAGTCTCATCCAAGATCAAAAAAAAAAAAAAAAAAGAAAAACTGGTAACCATCTTCTGAAGTCAGAATGAGTGACAGGAATTCTCTTTTTTGTGGCAAGAATGAATGCTTGAGGAGAGGTTCATGCTAAAATGTTCCTGGCTCTGCAATATGCTAAGAAATGAAACAATCCATATCTATAGGGATAATGATATAAGAGCAAATTATTTTGTCAAAGCACCCTGGAATAGAAGGAATGAAAAAGCCTAATGCAGATGAAAGAACATTGGGTATTCATTTTGGGAATCAAGAGACCTGACTCTAGCCTCACTTTATCACTGACCAGCTATATAACCTTGGACAAGTCACTTTACCTCTGTGGCCTCAGTTTCTCTGTCTATAAAATGAAGGGGTTGGTACAGAAGTCTACATTAGGTCCTTGACAGCTCTAACATTATATGATTAGAAAAGATTAAAGATATTTTAAGAGTTCTGGATAACTGCATATTTGTGTGCATATCGTTAAGCCTTACCCAAAGGAATCTAAAATTTGGGCAGGGCCCATTTCCACTTAAAATATAATCTTATTATGTTTCCACTCAACAATGTTTAGCCTATATGGCTAAACTCAGGTATAGCAGATGGAAAATATTCTGCCAGTTAGGTTAGTTGGTTTGAATATCGTGCTGAAGTCAAGGTCAAAGGTTCAATCTCCACATTTTCTCTGCTCCATTGTCACAATATGGGCCTCTTAACCCTAAACAGCAACTATAAGGAGGATTGGGTGAGGGAGGGGGGATGGACTAGTACAAATCCATTACGACTACTAGAAAAACAGCTGTAAGGGGATCCTGTGTTGATGGTGCATTAGTTATAAAAGATAGTATATTTAACAGGGATGAGGACTAGACCCATAATTCCACTCGTACAGGGAAATCTTTGTTGAGGCAACTTCCTCTTCCAATGAAGACCAAAACCCTACCTTAAATTTACAGAGTAAGAGACCTGACTAGGTCATTGAGAATTCAAGGGATTTGCCCAGGATTGCACAGCCAATATGGTCAGAGTAGGACTTGAACCATATGCTTCTGCCTTTGAGGTTGGTTCTTTATCCATTTTACATGCTGCTTCTCAGTATATTTAAAACAAATCTGTAAAGCAAATACATAGAACCTCATAACTCTTTATATCCAGAGGCCCCTAGGTAGTGCTGTGGGCAGAATGCTGGGTCTGAAATTGAGAAAAACCTGAGTTCAAATTCAGTCTAAGACATTTTATAGCTGTGTGGCCTTGGGCAAGTTGCTTCATCTCTCTCTGCCTCAGTTCCCTCATCTACAAAATGGGGATAATAGCGCCCATGTCCTACGGTTGTTGTGAGGATAAGATAATGGCTGAAAAGTGCTTAGCACAACGCCTGGCCTGTAGAAGGTGATATATAAATGATAGTTGCTGCTATTTTTATTATGTGTCCCTTAAAGCACAATTAAGTATACATAAAGACTGACATAATTGGGTGAGTCCAGAAGGTGTTAGTCTAGTCTCCCAACTTCAGTATCTTTATGATCTCAATTAGTGTGAATATTCTCTCCAAAGATACAGACAGAAGGGTGTCTGCTGTAGTTCTTAAACTATGGCACAGATTTAAAGCTCTAATTAATCCATATAAGTCCAGTCTAATGTACTGAATCACATTACCCTACAGAAAGCTAGAAGAAACATCTTCCTGACCTGTCATAATCATAATGAATTTCCTTCTTCCATCCCCAATTAACACTGATGATTCTCAAAATCCACTCAAAGTAAAAGGAACAGTTCTTGGACCCAGCTTTCTCTAACCATACGGTAAAGGGTTTTATCAAAGTGTCTAACACAGAAGTCAAAGAAGGAAAAACAAAAGGAACAAAACTCTCAGACCCCATGGTCACTATCAAACAGAGGAAGATACATCCCACCATATACAGTCTGTGACATTTGACACAGGATCCAATACTGTTCTCCCTGATACTTCATATTTGAGTTTATACAAGGGTGGCAGTTACCTATGCTATTTTAAATTAATCTGATGTGACTCAGGGAAGCTGCTGGCAGGCTGTGGCTGGGAAAAGTCAAAGAGTCAGATACACTATGATTTATTACTGTCTGCAATCAGGAAATCCAAATGAGTAGATAATTCACCATGTTTTTCCATCCCATTTGCTGCATAAACCCATAATCTCAAAGACCAACATCTAATACAATACAATGGAACTCAACTAGTGAAACTAGCTTATGTTTACACTTGCTTATTAGCCATGCAATGAAATTTATAAGCAAAAAAAAAAAAAGAGGAATCAAAGGAAACTGGCAAATATGAAAGTGGACAGGTAAGTGAGCTCTCATCTTAAAGCATATTAATTAAAAGGCTGCTCCTGGCTGAGTGCATCTAATGTAGCTTTGACCTCAATGCAGATTTTGGCTCTGTTCAGAAGAATAGATTTTTGAGAATTACACCTACTTTGATGGGGCAGGGAAAAAATGAGACAGTATATATAACATCATCAGGTCCCATATTAGGAGCATACAACACACACCCAAATATGCTGTAACTCCTATTAAGACAGTCCTCATGCAGAGTCACTGCTGAAGGCTGGGCGCTCCAGGCCTAGGACCTGCAGCTCAGGCTTTGGGTGTACATCTTACAGTCACTACATCTCTTCCATCTTCTTCTTCCATGCAAATATAGTAGTATCCTATGTAATACAATTGCTTATGGATTTTGTTATATTGCAAGTTAAATCGGACTTCTAGAGCTGAAAGGTAGCTTGGAATTTTTAAAAATCTAACCCCTTCCTCCTATCAATTCATAAGTACAAATAGCAAAAGAAGGTTATGGTAGTCCAAAACACAGTCCTTTCAACCACAAGTGTGTTTTAAAGAAAATTGGCTTCAGATAAACTTACTCATATCACTACATCTTCAAAAGAAGGTCTTCACTATACCAACACCTTAGCTGCCAAATGCAGACCTTTCCCCTTATCATCTCCACCAACTCTTAAGATTAGATTGAACAGGGCTACACAGGATATAGAGACGGCCCCACCTAGCACAGCACCCTGTCTCTAGTGAATGCCCCACAGACATTGGCTGAAAATGATGGGTAGGAACCCCTTTTCTCACCTCCACTGAGCTACCCCCGCCATCCCCACCCCAAAGCTGCTGTGAAATCACAGGATTTAACAGCCAGTTGGGATTGTCCAGACCTGTTTCCCCAAACCAGTCCGGGCAAGAGGGAGTGAGTGGGCAGGAGGTCCCTGCCACGACCTCAAAATGATTACCAGCGAGAGGGATGGGGACCCTCCAGCTTCCCCTCCCCCTCTCCATCTTTCCTGGCCCACACTAGAAGAGAAAACCAGAGAGAATAAAGGATGTCAGGTCCAGGAAAGGTGAGGGGGGTAGGGGTGGGGATGAGGATGGGCGGAGAGGGGGGAAGGAACCCATTCCCCGAAGACAAGAGGTATGGAGGGGCCACACGTGGTGGGCGGGGAAGAGGGACCCCCAGAGGAGGGGGGAGGGCCGGCGCCCCCCGGGCTCGGGGCGGCCTGAGGAGGGGGAGTGGCCACCGGGGAGGCCCGCTGGGGGAGGAAGCGGGGCCCCTGCGGGCAGCCCCCCGCGGGTGGGGGGAGGACACCTGAGGGCCGGGGATGCCTGGGGGCCCGCCCCCCGCCCCGTCCCCTCCCCTCCCCCAGCCCGGGCCCGGGCCTCTCGCTGACTCAGCCCCACGGCGGCTCCCGTCGCCTCGGCCCCGACTCACAGTGCACGAGGCGATGGCTCCGGCGGAGGCTGCGGCGGGGAAAGGGGGCGGGCGGCGGACGGGGGAAGGGGGGCGGGCGAGGCGGCTGTAGCTGAGGCTCCGGGCCGGCCGGGCGGGTTTGGGGCTCCGGAGCGGAGGGTCCTAAGCAAAGGCCGCCGCTGTCTCCGGCTCCAACGCACAGACACTGCGGGGGAAGAGAGCACTGCGCAGGCGCGATGCGGCCGCCGCTGTCAGAGTCCGAGGGGGCGGGGCTAGGCCACCCGCCGTCTCCACGGCAACGGGGCGCAGAGAGAGAGAGAGAGAGAGAGAGAGAGAGAGAGAGAGAGAGAGAGAGAGAGAGAGAGAGAGAGAGAGAGAGAGAGAGAGAGAGCCCATACCTCCGCCTCCCCCTGGCAGCGGAACAGGCCCCCTATATTGCCATAGCAACAAGGAACTGCATCGCTCCGGTCCTCTAAGACACCTCGGGAACCAGGAACCCTGTTCCACATCACCGTGGCAACGGGGAACAGCCTTTCCTCTTTCCCCATAGCAACGGGATGACAACTACCCCACCCTTCGTAACTGGTCGCCGGGAAGAAGGAAACAGCAGGAGGCAGGAGAGGGTGAGCTCGAATTCTGCAGCAAAGGAGGGAGCGGAGACGGGCCGCATCTCTGCCCCGCGGTCCATGGCCGTGTTCCCCGTCATGGCCTCCGCGGGTGAAGCCTGGACTCTGTTCCCTTTGCCTTGGATTTAAAAAAAGGCTTTATTCCTTCTCTCTTTTAGTAAAGGGGAAGGGAAAATTTAATTCTCCTCCAGTTGCTGTCATCATAGAAAGTAAAAGGAAAATAACAGAGGTATTAATTGACGGGTTGTTCAGTCACGTCCCGCCATTCGTGATCCCATTTGAGGTTTTCTGCGCAAAGATGCTAGAAGTCCTTTGCCATTTCCTTCTCCAGCTTATTTTACAGATGAGGAAACTGAGGCAAAGGGGATTAAATAGCTTGCCCAGGGGGGTCCCATAGGTAGCAAAGTGTCTGAGGCCAGCTTTGAACTCACAAATAAGTCTTTCTGACTCTAGGCCCGGCACTTTATCCACTATGCTATTTAGCGGTGGAAGTGTAGCTTGAAGTCAGTCTGGTCTTCCCTTTACAAAGGGTGAAGGTGTTTCCTGATTGATTTGGAAAGGGCAGCAGGCCAACGGGTGCAAGCAAATATTTTAAACGACCATGCTCTGGCTGCTCCTTAAAAAAAAGACAGTTTACTTGCCCTCTGAGAAATGGAAAAGGAATCTAGTTCCTGGATATATTCACTGAAATCACATGAAGGTGGAGGAGGAGAGACCTGGCAAGCCAAAGTGGAGACTGGACATAAGGAATTGATGGAGTAGGTCGGGGCATCAGTCCCTTTCCTGCCCAAGATTCCCTTACACAGTTCATGTGATAATTTTTCTTTTAATTTTAAGTCCCAAATTCTCTCCCTCCTTCCAGCCCTTTCTCCACCTTTTCAGAAAGTATGCATCATGACACACACATATAATATATATTATATTATGTATAGTCATGCAAAATATATTTCTATATTAGTTATGTTGTGAAAAAGCAAGAAAAATAAAATGAAAAGCATATGCTTCAATTAGCATTAAGAGTTTATCTGTTCTCTCTCTGGAGGTGAATAGCATTTTTCATCATGAGTCCTTTGGAATTGTCTTGGATCATTGTATCGAGCAGAGTAGTTAAGTCTTTCACAGTTGATCATCGTTACAGTACTGCTGTTACTATGTACATGGTTCTGCTCACTTCACTTTGCATCATTTCATTTAAGTCTTTCCAGGTTTTTCTGAAACCATCTCCCTCCTCATTTCTTTTTACCACAACTTCCTCAATGATTCCCCAGCTGTTGGGTTTTCACTCAATGTTCAATTATTTGACACAGAGGTTATTTTTAATTTCCTTTTCCCTTTGGTCTCCCTCATAGAAGGCTGAATCCTTGCCATTAGGCACGGGGAAGTCTGTTTCTTAAAACTATATTTACCTTTATTAGTTGGGTGTACTCATTAAGAATGCAGAAGGGAGAGGAAGCCCATCAATTGGGGAGTGGCTGCACATGTTGTGGTATATGAATATAATGGAATACTATTGTGTTACAAGAAATGATGAGCAGACAGAAAAACCTGGAAAGACTTATATGAACTGATGCTGAGTGAGCAGAGCAGAACCAGGAGAACACTGTACACAGTTACAGCTACATTGCATGATTGATTTTTATAGACTTGGCTCTTCTCAGCAATGCAAGTTTCTAAGACAACTCCAAAAGGCTCATGATGGAAAATGCTATGCACATCCAGAGAAAGAATTACAGAGTCTGAATGCAAATCAAAGCATACTATCTGCGCTCTCTTTTATTTTGCTATGTTTCTTTTTTCTCATGGTTCATTACACTGGTTATAATTCTTCTTTACAACATGACTAATGTGAAAGTATGTTTAATATGAATGTATATATAGAGTCTATATCAGATTGCATACTGTCTTGGGGAGGGGTCACAGGAAAGGAGAAAGGGAAGGAGAGGGAGAAAATTTAAAACTCAAAAGCTTGCGAAGCTTAATGTTGTAAACTATAAATTAATTAATTAATTAAAAAAGAATTGCAGATAGGGAATTGAGGAGAGTATTCCAGGAGAGAAAAAAGGTACAACCATCATATTTTCCCAGTATTGTCTCTGATTAGGGACTTAGATCTAAGGTAAAGCAAAAACAAGAGAATTATATTCATTTGTTACAACTTCCCAGAGCAGAGAAAGAATGTTTATTTTGGGAAAATCATTTGGCAAAAAGTTAATAGTATAGGGGACAAATAAAAGTCTCTGACTTTACATACCACCCCATCTCAACTATATTTTCTTTTCTTTTTTTTTAAATCATTGTTACTTCCCAATAAATCCCTCCTCCCCACAATAGAGGATTCCCTTGTAACAAATAAGCACAGTAAAGCAAGGCAACACATTGACTTTGTCTGAAAATGTATGCCTCATCCTGCACTATAGTAGAGTACCTCTTTGTAGAGATCTAACTCCTTTGAACCCCTATCATCTCCTGCAAGAAAGGTTCACCTCCACCCTTATCACTAATCACCTCCTATATTCAGGTAGCTGTTAGTCTCTTTTCTGAAGCCCCTAATTGTTCCTCCCTCAAAAAAAACCTGGCAGAGCTGGGCTCCTCCTTTACCACCATTTCATTTCTACACTTCTTGATCATTCTTGTCATTTGGTTTTTACCCTCTTTCCTTTTAAACAATTTTTTTTTGACCTGTTTAATTTGACTTCTGTGTCCTTGGCTAAAAATACCCTCTTCCTCTTACCTAGGTCTCCTAGCTATCTTTATAGTCATATACTAGTCTAAGAATGAATCTTTTATCCCCTCTGATTCCACTATTCTTTTTTGACAGAGTCCATCACCTCATTCTCCTCCCCTGTTTTCTGAATTCCACTTTTAAAGGCTGTAATAGTTATTCTTCCTAGCATTCAAAGATTTTGCCCTATTCTTGCATCTCCTAGCTGCAAGTCACTTAGGATTGTCTTGGAACCTCTATATTTTTTATACTACCTAGATTTCCTTCTTCAAAAAGTTTTATTACAACTCTGAGGTACCACCTCACACCTATCAGATGGGCTAATATGACAAAAAAGAAAATATTGGATGTTGGAGGGGATGTGTGAAAACTGGGACACTGATGCACTGTTGCTGTTGTGAACTGATCCAACCATTTTGGAGAGCAATTTGGAACTATGCTTAAAGGGCTATAAAATTGTGTATATCCTTTAATCCATCAATACCACTGCTAAGTCTATATCCTAAAGCTATCCAAAAAAGGGGAAAGGACCTATTTGTAAAACAAGTTTATAGCAGCTCTTTTTGTGGTGGCTAAGAATTGGAAGTCAAAAGGATGCCCATCAATGGGGGAATGGCTAAACAAGCTGTGGTATATGACTATAATGGAAAATTATTTTGTTATAAGAAATGACAAATAGGATGATTTCAGAAAACCCTGGAAAGACTTACATGAGCTGATCCATAATGAAGTGAACAGAACCAGGGAAACTTTGTACACAGTGATAGCAGTATTGTTTGATGAAAAACTGTTAATGGCAGCTATTCTCAGCAATACAATGATACAAGACAATCCCAAAGGACTAATGATGAAACATATTATCTGCCTCCAGAGAAAGAATGGATGCTGTTTGAATAAAGACTGAAACATGCTATTTTTTATAGGGGAGGGAAGGAGTGAGAAATAGAATTTAGAACTCAAAACTTTAAATAAAAATGTTAAAAATTTAAAAAAAGTTTATCAATACCTTTCTGGGGGGTTTTTTTGCACCTCACTCATTTCCCAATATGCTCTCCTCTACATTGAGCCTTGCCTTAAAAAAAAGAAATACAGTTTAGCAAAGCCCATTAACAAAGTGACTAACATCTGCTACTATATGCAACATTCTATATCCATAGTGCTGCATATCTTTACCAAGAAGAGAGAAGTGTGTTCCCTTCAACTGTTCTACTGGATCAAGAATATTAATTACTAATTAATTGATTAAATTATTAATTTATAATGTATAATTATAATAAATAAAACAAATTACTAATTACTAATTGATAAATAAATATAATATTAATCTGAGTTTAGCTATCTCCTATTGATATTTTCATTTATATTTTTGTAATCATTCATTGACCTTTTCACTCTCTATCAGTTCATGAAAATCTTGCCATCTTTCTCTGATTTCCCTACACAGTTATATTCAATTATATTCATATGCCATACCTTGTCCAGATGTTCCTCAAACTGACTGGCACCCACTTTGTTTCCATAAAAAGTGCCACAGTGGTTTCATCCTTAATGAACTATAGAAATATTATGAATATTTTTATTGTAAGTTATGACTTCTGCTGGCATTCATGCTACCACATCAAATTCTTATTCCCATGCTATTTTTAAAATCAATTTGCATGTTAAGAACTCTCTCTCTCTCTCTCTGTCTCTGTCTCTGTCTCTGTCTGTCTCTCTCCCCCCTAACCTCTCAATGACTTATCTGAATGCTCAAGGTTATTTCAAAAACAACACGAGATCAGAGTTTCCCATCTTTTCTCTAAAACCTTTTCATTGGTCATTTTCTCCAAAGCTGCATTCTCTTTTGCATCTTTACTCTCAGTAAGTCATAAGTAAAACCATAGATTTAGAGCTATAAGAGAATTTAGAAGCCATAAAGTCCAATACTTTTATGTTACAGATGAAGACCTAAGACCAAGAAAAGTTAAAAATGCCCTTGGTAACACACATAGTAAGCAGATATCAGATCCAAACCCAGATTTTCTGACTCAAAGTCTTGTGCCTTTAATATTCCCTTTCCTCTTGCTATTCTATTTTCATATTGGTTTTAATGATTTTCTACAGCATTTTCTTTGCGTGTATATGTTCAACCCCCCTGTCCAGTTCAGATGAAAGTGAGGTTCATTTGACACTCACCCCATCCATTCTTCCATATTTGTCAAGGACAGGTTCTGACTGCTCTAACGTGCTTGGATTGGGTAGTGAGTCTGTTCTACCACTGGCTCTGTCTTCTACTGGTATTTGTTAGACACAAAATGCAGATAGGTCCCAGATTAGTCTGTATTCTGGGTACAGAGCACTGAGCTCTTCAAGGTGATTGGAGGGCTCATATCAATGAGCCCCTGCAAATTTTCGGAACCACTGGAATGTGTAAACTGATAGCTGACCTCCTTGGAGGACCTTTGCCTCACATCTGGGCCCTGAACTCCCCGAGTTTAACTGTTCTGGGGCCTCTTCACAGGAGTACTTGAGATCTTTGACTGCCTTGGTTTCTTGACTGGAGCACCAGCTGAAAAGCCTCCAAATAATTACTCTTCCCAGTTTTTCTTGTTGTGATTCTGATCTTAATGCCTGCAAGTTTTTGAGTGTCCCTTTTGCTGACCTAGGCTAGATGATGATATTTAATTGTGGTTTCTCTGTTTATTTCTTAATCATTATTTAGACCAATTTTATTTTAAATCTTCTCGAGTACATGTCTGAGACTGGGGCTGTTTTGCTCCTACTTTGCCAACTAGATTTCCTACCCATTCCTTTTTCTTTTCTTCTTTTCCCAATTTATCAATAAACAAAAAAAATACTATATGCCAGGTACTGTGCCAGATGATGGGGAATACAAAAATAAAAATGAAACAGTCTGTCTTTAAGAAGTTTCTATTCTTTTGGAGGAGATAACATGAATACTTATAAGTATATGCAAAATATATTCAAAGTAAATATAAGATTTTTTTGAGGGGGGAGGAGAGAGGCATCAGGAGGATTCATGCCTTTGGACAATATCAGACGAATCTATCCAGAAATTTTCTTTCCTTCCCCCCACACCAAGCACAAATTTCCCCACTCTGTTCCTTCCATTTCACCTGTTCTCTTTGGGTTTTAGTCCTTGAATCCCAGAGAACAGTAGAAATGGTTGCTGAAGACTTACTTTTTAATCTGTGCTCCTCCCTCCTCAATCATAGCCCATTTCTGCCAAAGTCCAATGCCTACCATTAAGCTGATGAGAGTCTAAACAGTCTGTGAGTAGGATAAGTATTATTGCTTTCTCCCCGCATTCTTCCTTGAGATCCCTAACTAGCTGGTTCAGAAATAAGGGGTATGAGTCCTGAGAAACAATGTTAAGTAGGTATAATTCTTTGCTGCCACTCAAAGACATGGATAGACATTTGTCCTGTTTCTTTCCCAACTCTACTCCTTTATCCCTCAGTGACCTTTTAGATTTTGGGCCAATTCTCCCTTTCTAGGGGGGCTAGTCTCATTGCATTTCCCTTTTCCATGATTCCAATCCTTATCCCTCTTACAAAGAGTCAACTAGCCGTTGTTCTTCTATTTCAGTATTCCTTCTATGCCACAGAGTATTTGTCTAAGCTGGAAAGAAAAATCTCTTGGGTTCTGTCTCAACAACCACCCATTTCAGCCATTGCTTTTCATGATCTGCTGCTATGAGTGACTGGGCTCTTTACCTTTCACACCCAAAGATCTGGAAGGGATCTGAGAGGAAGGCTAGGAGATGGTGTAGACTAATAGACTAATGCTTCCCAACAGAAATGTTTGCTATAGTTTTTTTTTTTCAAATTATTCTCTGTAGAACAAACTGCGATCACAGCATGCTAAGTGTTTGAATCTCAGCAATAAACAGTGAATTGAGAAGGTGTATAACAGGCTGTATGGACTGCTGAGCTAGGTACTGATATAAATATATATATCATATTTTTATATTTTAAGTAATATTTTATTTCATGCCCTAGAGTAATTTTGGATCGAGCTAGGAAGGGATTACTTCAAATGAAGGGCCTACGTTGGCCTACAGGAAAATTTGGGTGTTCGTTGGCTGAGTGTCCTCTGGTGGCTAAAGGCGGTATTACATGGTTTTAGAAAAAGACTTGTCCAGGTGCCAGGTGCCTGAGAGAATGCTGTCATTTTCAATGCCAACCTAGAGACTCAAGTGAAGAACTAACTTGTAGACAATTAACACATTGTTCTCTCTTTCTGGATAATTAACACTTTTTCTAGCCTTATGGAAGGTAATGTTTGAACCACTATCAAAAGGACCCATGTGAGAGCCAGTGTCCTATTTATTAATGGTAATTGAATCACCTACTGTGCTATTACATTAGATACTAGGAATATAAAGATGAAATAAGACTGTTCCAGCTCCTTTACCCCAAACAATTTGCAATTGTATAGGAAGAGATTATAATCTATATTTTGGATCTTTATTTCTCTTCCTTCTAAAGCTTAACAATTCCAAAAATCTATGTCAAAATAATCTTCCTCACTAGCCACTGACTGGCTTACCTCCAAGACCATTCTCCATTCTCCAGACTAAGTGTAACATCCTAGAAGCCCCGCACTTTGATCTCTCTTTGCTTTCCTTTTTGGTAAGTACCATTGACACTTTCCTCTTTATATCAGGAGATCTAGAAGAGACTCAGGAAAAGGGCTGTCTCTCCTACTACATTCTAGGTTCTTCCAGGGATGGGGAACCTGTGGCCTCAAGGTCACATGTGGCCCTCTAGGTCCTCAAGTGTGGCCCTTTGACAGAATCCAGGCCACACTTGAGGACCTAGAGAGCCACATGTGACCTCAAGGCTGCAGGTTCCCCACCCCTGTATCTAGACACATTGGTGTTAGATTCAGGCCAATGATACCACAGAGAAAGTCTCTGAGTAACTTCTCACAGGAACGTCCCTCAGAGAAAAGAGTTTTTGGTGCCCTTGTACTTCTCTTAAACATATTAATATTGTTTTCAGACAGTGTGAACCCCAGGACCACCGTGGTTAAAGCATTCAGTTTAATTCAGATACTTTACTAAGCCATGTGCTAGGCATTGCAAAATTCAAAACAAAAATAAAAATCTCTGCCATTAAGGAATATACATTTTACTGGAAGCCTTAAAGGACAAGAAAGATTCTGAAGGGCTAGTGGAAGTATGAAGGGAGTGCCTTCTTGGCATGGAGGACAGCTAAAGGGAAGGCTTAGAGAAGTGGAAGATGGAATATAGAGTTTGGAGTAAGGGCCAATGTGTCTGGAACATAGAGTATGTGAAAAGGAATAATATGGAATATGTCCCAAAAGGTAGGGTGGTGAAGCCCAGTGGTAGAGGAATTTCTATTTTATCCTAGAGACAATAGGGAGCCATTGATACTTTTTGAACAGGGGAGTGACATAGTCACTTAAGCCTCAGGAAAATTATCTCCATAGTTGTGTGGAGGATGGATTGGAGAGGGAAGAGAATAGAAGTAGGGAGACCAGATAGGAAGCCAAACCACAATAATAAATGTGAAAGGTAATGATGACCTGAACTAAACCTTATCTCTACTGAAGCATTTTGCTATGAAAGAAGAATCATTTTGTGTGTGTTCATCCTTCATTGCCGAAGAAGATCATGCCATCAGAGAAATAATGACATGACTTGCACTTGACTTTGTTTTGAGTGAGGGAGGGCTGTGCAGGTCACCAGCCTCACTTCTCCTCCAGAGCCATCTGAATCCAGTGACCAGATATTCATCAGGATGACTGGAGATGACCCAGGATGAGGCAATTGGGGTTAGGTGACTTGCCCAAGGTCACACAGCTAGTGAGTGTCAAGTGTCTGAGGTGAGATTTCAACTCAGGCCCTCCTGACTCCTGCACTGGTGCTCTATTCACTGCACCACCTAGCTGCCCCTATGACAAAAGAAAAGTTCATGGTGGAGGAGGTGGGGATCTGGGAGAGGTAATGATCATTGCTTGCAGTGCTGGAGGAGAAAAGAAAAGACCTAGGGGTCAGTGTGGAGGCTGAGCTTAGCATTCTGGAACTCTATAAGCTCAAAAGCAAAGAGGGTAATAAAAAACAAAAAAACAAACACATAAAATGGGACCTTCTTGAGGGAAATGTATCAGGAAGAACATGGAGGTAAACACTCAACACTTTCCTAAGTAATGTTATTTCCTGGTCAAGGAAAAGGTGGCATACAGAGACCTGTAGATTGTATCCTTTCCTACGGTGTTCAAGGCCAGCCTCTGGTTCCACAACTGGGCTCTGATGACTAGCTTAGCTACCACTTATTTTTTTTTAATGTGTTGTAAAGGCCTGCCCAATTTAGCTCAGTTTCAATGGTATAAGTTGACCCGTGTGACTCTAGAGGAAAAGTTATGATTTGGAGTAGCCTCAGAAGGTCCAATCTAGCTTGGTCATGCTTGGTCATGCATGATCTCCAAATGGTTGAAATGATGTAGAAATAAATAGGGCATGTTTCATTTTTTTGCAATCTGCCCTAATGTGCAGATGATTTGTAGGTTTTATACTTTTCTGGGGAAGTTAACAGAGTGTAGAGGGATTCAGTGATATTCTGTGGTTCACTAGAAATTGAGATAGTAAGATTTTGATTTGGATAATAGAGAAACATTCTACCTTCATGGTGGGCTTGAGTCTTAACTCTGCAACTAGCTAGTTATATGACCTTGGACAAACCTTTTCATACCTCTAGGCCTTAGTTTTCTCATCTGTAAAGTAAGGGAAATAGGCTAAAAGAGATGCTTTTTTAACTCTAAAATTCTAATATTCTGGGAATTTTAACATAGAGCTTCTAGAATGATAGCAGTATTTGATGAGATTGAAACATGCCTTTGATTCCTATCTTAGAGTACAATTAAAAATGGGGAAGGGCCTTGAAATGAAAATGAATCGATTCCATATTTTTGACAATTGTATCCTAGAAGAGGAATTTGCTTATCTTGATTTGACTGAAGGAGTTTAGTGTAGAAAACCAACTTGTTGAATGAATGGGTGTGCCAAGGATGGATGTGCCATTGTGGTTTGGATTTATCCTTACATGAACTGAGATGCCCTGCAAACTCCCAGGCCAGATGACCTACATACTTATCTTAGAGTAGATCCACACATTCAGAATGACCTTGGAAATGACATAGTATTCCAGGAAGAGGAGGTATATATGAGGAGGGATAATCTGAGGCTATTATAACCCTTCCTGATCTGACAAGGTTGGTTTGTGGAGCTGAGGGTCAAGGTCTTGTTCAGGAAGCAACCTGTTCTCTCCTGAGAACAGAGTAGACCCCAGTAGGCTAAAGGGAGCCTCTACTGATAATGTAGCTACCTCATAGGCTTCAAACACCTCCATCCTTGCCCAGAACATAGAAAAGGAAACCTTGAGGAAGAAGAAAATAATAAAGATAGAACTGTTTCCTATGTCATATCACAAAATAGGTATGGAAGAGGTGATTAGTTGAAACTGAAATAGAAGTAGGCAGGTCTCAAGTGTGGAAAAGAAATAGCATTTTTTTCTGGACTTTTTCTTCATGCATTCAGCACTTCATTGGATAGCATATGGACTGAAGGCCTTTCTGAGACATAGGCCATTAGGAAGAGTCATTGTTAAGGGCTTCATTCCCCTAGTGACCTGAGCTTCTTTTGACTCTTCCCATCTTATCTGCAAAATTATTGTTGCATGAGAAACTGCAATTACGGGATGGGTGAGGGCTAATGGCACTCAAAGTTCTATTTTAAGGATACCTTCTACTATCTTTTTAAGTACTATCTCATGGGGACCCCCAAATCCTTGAATGAAATAAGGATCATGAAATCATAGATTTAGAGCTAGAAGAAATCTTGGAGATCATCAATTCAAATCCTTCAATTAATAAATGAGGAAATTGATGTCCCATTGATGGAATTCTAATTTCAATAGGTTCTTACTTTCCTTCTATCTCCTTATTTTCACACAAGGTCAAGGAGATCCCTGGTTAGATATTTTAGTTGCTTAAAATACTTATGGTAAATTCCTGGAGCACTGAACCTTTTATCCAAAAGAGACAGAGAAAGGAAACAGATGTAATGATGTTTACCTCATCCCCGCTTTGGGCTCTGGGTGGGAAGATTTTTTTAAACTTTTATTTTAAGTATTTGCATTTTTATTTTTTGCTTCATGAGGTGACAATGTGATGAATGCCTAACAAGTAATGACTTATTAAACATGATATATATCTATTCAGAGGGGCTTCTGTTCAAATTCCCTCCTTCATTACAACTAACCAGAGTGGACAAAGGGAGGGCAGATCTTTCCTTTGTATATTCCTATTCATGGTAGAGCAGGCCTGAGCCACTGTGGAAATACCCGTCCTTTTAGTTCACCTTTTGGATCGGTTGGTAACACCTAGATTTTCAAAGAACTATCCTTCCAAGTAACAAAACTATTGGAAACCTACCATCTTTGTCAACCCCAGGAACACAAGGCTGAAATGTACTGTCTCTCTTACCCAGGTTCCAGGCAAATTCTTTGGAGATCATGGGTTCATAGATTTAGAACTGAGAGGGCCTGTGGGGATGCTAAGGCAGGGCTGATGTTACAGCAAGACTCACACACAAAACAACTGCTCAAAGTTGATCTTACGGCAACATTGCTGCTACTGACTGCAGTGTTCTCCTGCTTCTGCTCATTTTGCTCTTCATTATTTCATGCAAAACTATTCATATTTTTCTATATCATCAAACTCATCATTTCTTATACCATAATAGTATTTCATTACAATCATATACCACAACTTGTTCAGCCATTCCTCAACGGATGGGCATCCCTAAAATTTCCAGTTCTTGGCCACCACAAAGAGAGCTACTATAAATGTTTTAGAACATTTAGGTTCTTTTTCTTTTTTCCTAATAATTTTTGGAAATAGACCTAGTAGTGGTATTGCTAGGTCAAAGGGTATATATAGCCTGTTTAATAATTCTTTGGGTATAATTCCAGATTATTCTCCAAAATGGTTACATATGAAAAGTCTTTCAAAGGAACGGTTGATAAGTAGGTAGACTAGAAAAAAAAAAAGATCACGGTAACAAAGATGTTAGGGCAAAAAGCACTTGCTTTGGAAGGTTTGGATGCTTAAGATGTGTAACTCAGGCACTATGATTTCCCTGCTTATTCTACCTACATTCCCATTCATGAAGCTGAGCTGTGAATAGAATTCTGAGATCCAGTTCCTTTCTAGGGAAGGCTCCAGCCCAGGAGTCTGGGCTAACTGGCTCCTTTAGGAATGACCCAAGATAATTTACCATCTACAGTAACTGCAATTATTTTATACTAAGAACAGAGAGGAAGTCTGACTATCTGTGAGTGTGAATAAAAGTACATTTAAAATGAAAAACAAACTGATGGTCAATTAACATTGAAAAATATAAACATTTCCAAATATAATGACCAAAAAAGAGGATCGCACAAGAAACTATGAATCTCTATTACATACAAATGGTTTTTTTTTAAGTCCATGTTAAATTTAATATGATAATATCAACATTTACTTGCTTGTCTGTGGCTCCTTCTGAACTTTATTCTTCCCTCTTCAGTATATTATTTAAATGTTTAATACTCTTTTCTTCCTTTTCTTTGTTTCTTTCCATCATTATCATTATTATCGCATAGTGGATAGAGAACAAACCTTGGAATCACGAAGACCTGGGTTCCAAGCCCACCTCTTACACATTTGGTTATGTGACCCTGGGCAAGTCACTACATCTCAGTGTTCTAGGTCAGAGGTGTCAAACTGGAGGTCTGCAGGCAGGGCAGCTGGAGATATGTTAAAATGCAATTGGGAAATGTTTAACAAGATAAATAAAAATACAATACAATATAGATAATGTTAATTTGTGGTTTTCTAAGTTAATATGTGGTCAGCAGGGATCCATTTTAATTTGAGTTTGATACTATCAATATAGAAGATATTCCTTTATTAGCTGGAATGTTGGGCCAGATGACCTTTAGGTTCACCCAACAGGAAGATTCTGTTATTATTTTCCCTGTAAATAACCCAGAGTTTTGTTTTAGCACAGGGTAATCCACAGCTAGTTACTGTTTCTGTCTATCCCTCTATCCTGAGGGAAGAAGCTCTCTGTCCTCAGCTAAATCTACACTGTCAGAAACATATGATGCTATCAACAAGTGATCAGTTCTCTTGAAGGTTTTTGCCATTTATGGTAATTTCTGCTCAGAAGGAAATGCTTTAACTCCTAGTATGTATGTAGATATCCAAGTATCCTAGCAGAGATTCACAGTTTCATATGCAGTCCTCTTTTTCTGTTCGTTGTATTTGGGAATGTTGTTTTTTTTCAATGCTAATTGACCACCAATTTTTTTTTTCCATTTTAAATATACATTTATTCACACTTGCAGACAGTCAGGTTTCCTTCTCTCTGTTCTTAGTATAGGATAACTACAGCTACAATAGATGGTAAATTATCTTGGATCATTCCTAAAGGAGTTTTGTTTTATTTTTTTTTTGGAGGGGAAAGAGAACAAATCCTTATCTATAGACTTACATTGTTTAGATGTAGAAGAGACCTTAGAAATAATCTAGACCGGTCTTCATTTTTCAGAAGAAGAAAATGAAGACCCAGAGGGGCTAAGTGCTTTCCAGAAGATGCCAAAGCTAGCAAGCAGTAGACCTGGAATATGTACTCAGATCTTCTGATTTGAAGTTCAGTTTTTCTTTAACTATATATATATATATATTTTTTTTCTTCTTAGTTTCAGGATACATTCCTCAGCCATAAAAGTAATATGTAGCATTAAAAAAATGAAATATACTGAACTGCTTGGGAAAATTTTTTTTGAGAATTCCATACTATTCAAATAAGAAGAGGGGACAGAAGACTAACTTTGGACCTAGTCAAAATATAAATCACTAGATTGTTATCAGTTAATACTTGAAGCTGAGGAGTCTGGATAACCTAGGTTCAGGGTTTGCTTCTGACATGTATTGGCCAGATAGCCAATGGCAAGTCACAGCCTTTCAGCGTCCTAGGTAATTCTATAAGACTATTAATTGCATAATGGTTGCTAGATTGATAAAGGACATTTCCTCTTTGAGAGTTCTGTATAATGGTGAAATCACAGATCTGGACAAAAATAAAATTGAGGACACTTTGTAATATTGCAAAACCAGCATTGGAAGTAATTGCCATGAAATATAGAAAGGAAGAGGTGTGTGTGAAAAGGAAACTGCTACCAGAGACTGATTTCTAGGTTAAGTTCTTGGGATCATAGCTTTAGAGCTGTATGGGACCTTAGAAAACATCTGGTCCAATCCTCTCATTTTATGGATGAGGAAACTGAGAGCCAAAAAGCTGGAGTGCCCAAGGTCACATACATAGTAAGTGGCAAAGCTGAGATTTGAATACATGTTCTGTGACTACATCCGTGTTCAGTACTTCTTTATGTTGTGTAATGATATATGGAAAATAATAATAACTCATGCTTGTAAAGCACTTTAATTTTATACTTTGCCTACATTATCCTGTTTGTTCTTCACAGGGACTCTGTACATAGGGTACTATCATCATCCTCACTTTAGAGTTGAAGACACTGGAGATCAGAAAAGTTTAGTAACTTGACACAGCCAGATTTCTGAACTCAGATCTTTTTAATTCCAGGTTCTGCACTCAATCCACTGTGTGATATTCCCTCCCTATAAATGCCTTGCTGAGCTAGACAGTGGAGTTCAAATGACAATTATCTTCCTATAATTTTATGAAAGCACCCATGAAAGACAGCTTTATAGCTAATACAGAGGCTATGTCTCTATGAGCTGCATGAGAAAGACTGTTCATATTGGAGCTACATCTATGTGAATTTGAAGTTCCCCGAGCAAGTCTTAGGTATTAGCAAGTACCATAGTTCTGATGCAGCTAGACCCAGGGAACAATTCTGGTGTTTCAGCATTGATTGGACTGAACTCTAGACTATTCAACATATGGGTAAAATATTGTAGTCTGTGAGCTGGGTCTACCTGATCACTCCATAAATCCATGCCTTTTATGTAAAAGTTTATAAGAAAATAGAAAAAAATGGTGATTAAGAGCACTGAAGGCATCAGTTACCCTCTACTTTAAGAGTGGGCTCAAAGAGATTGAATTTAGTGATGATCTAGTGCCTAAAGAATGAAAGGAAAATTTGAAAAAGAAACTCAGTGTTAGGACTCATAGTATTTTTACAGCATGAGTAGAATGTCCCCATGGAGTAATGGGAGGGGGACAGGACAAGCGTCTGTGGTTGTTGTTCAGTTGTTTCAGTTGTGTCTGACTTTTCGTGACCACGTTTGGAGTTTTCTTGGCAAAGGTACTGGAGTAGTTTACCACGTCCTTCTCCAGCTCATTTTACAGAAGAGGAAACTGGGGCAAACAGCGTTAAGGGACTTGCCCAGGGTCATACAGCAAGTAAATGAGTGAGGCTCGATTTGAACTGAAGAAGCTGAGTCTTCCTGACTCTAGGGCTGGTATTCTAACCACTGAGTCACCTAGTTGCCCAAGCATTTGTTAAGCAACTACTATGTGCCACGCATAGGTTAAGTGCTTTACAGTTATTATCCCAGAGTTCATCTCAGTGTCTCACACTCATAACAAAATTAATTTCAGAAGATTTTCCTTTCAGAGATAAAAAGACCTCATCTCTGAAAGACCTATTAGTCAATAGGATTATCACAAAACCTCATAGTCCAAATGCTTTACTCGTTGTTTTCATCTTTCATTGCCGAAGAAGGCCATGCCATCAGAGAAATGGTGGCATGACTTGCACTTCACTTTGTTTTGAGTGAGGGAGGGCTGTGTAGGTCACCAGCCTCACTTCTCCTCCAGAGCCATCTGGATCCAGATATTCATCAGGATGACTGGAGATGGCCCAGGATGCCATGGGGCCATGCCCCTTTAGGTCAAGTTCTATTCATTCAGGTACTCACTTAGGGTGAGGCTGCGCCTATTCAGTGAATGTTTAATGCTTAAGAAGTAGTCAGAGGATGGCCCCTTTAATGAGGCAAAGAAAAATAACTAAATCAGGCTGGGAGGGAAACAGCAACAGTTACTACTGATAATCACTCTTAAGCCAGGAGGGTCCAGAAAACATACCTTAAGTGGAGCTTGGGCAGGAGTCTAGTGTGATACAATCTATGGGCTTCAGAGTGCAGTAGGTCGGAGGTTTTGGGAAAGGGAAGGGAAAGGAAGGAAAAGAAAAAAAAAGAAAGGATCTGGTCAGTAAACCCTAAGTTAATTGGGCATCCTCTGGCCATCCAAATTTACCTTCCCTTGGATAGGAGAAGGAAGAGGAGGGGGAGACAGACAGGAGAGGAAGAGCTAAATTACCTGAGTCCCCATTCAGGCAGCTGGGTCTACTCACAAATTGTTGGGTTTGTCCTTCGTTGTTCAAGAAGACTATGCCATCTGAGAAATAATGACATGACTTGCACTTGATTTTGTTTTGAGTGAGGGAGGGCTGTGCAAGGTCACCAGCCTCACTTCTCCTCCAGAGTCATCTGGACTCAATGGCCACATATTCATCAGGATTCCACAAAGTCAAGATATCTTGCCTGGATTCTTTATGAGGTAGTTAGTGATTTTCAATGCAGAATCTGCACTGAGGATGCTATCAGAATATAATTGTAGCAGAAGATAAGGACAGGACAGACTAACAAACTTATAGGAACTCTAATGTTTCAATGACTCAGATAGAAAGGAGTTGAAGATATGAATAATCTGGTAGGTTGTATACTTGAATGGTCTCATTGTCTTTTGGAAGACATTGGAAGAAGATTAAAAAAATAAATGAAAGTGTTAGATCAGATAGAAGATGTTGACCTGAAATTGTTAACTGTCAAATGCTGTATCTACAAAGGTTCTGCCAAATACTCAGGTTATGTTCTCAGTAGAGAGTGAACACTGATTTAGAGAAGATGGTACTAGTTAGCTGGCTACATCCAAAGAACCTTAGAAAGCTAAGGACTTTTTCTAGGATTTTGTGGCTGTTTTTAATGGGTGAATTATACTATTGTCACTTAGCCTCTCAATTATCTATCTCACTCATGATTACATGGTTGGGAAGAACTGAAGGCAGAAGGGCAATAAAGGGCAATGTGGACTGGTTCCTTTAAAATCATTTAATGGTCATTTAGATGAGAAATGTGAATGAACTTTTAAGGACCTGATCAACTGTTTCATTCATGCATCAGTTTTAATCTCTGCAAACTGACACATGCATGCCCTTTTTGTGCTATACTCTGAGACTAGCTTGAAAGGCTTGAAAGTAGTCTTTTATCAAGAGAGTAAGAGTCGTTAGAAACTTATTGCCATTTTTCAGTAGAAAACTTACTCATAGTGAGTCTCATTTTCCCATATGCAAATTAAAGTTCTGGAATTGTGGGCTGTCACTAAGAAGTTCAAAGACTATATACAGAGTTCACTTTCAAGTATGAACTGTCAACAATCCACTTCCATTTTAACCAACACTAAGTTGAGTTCTGTTTTTTTAGAAATAGGAGTGGGCATCATCTAGTTACGAATCTATTGTGAATTATAGGCCAGGGAAGACTGAGTACAGATGCTCTCTTCCGTGGGCTCTGTGAGTCTAAAATGTCGAAAGAGTCTAAAGCAAATAGTGACTGAAAGAATGAAGGTGGACCTGTGACAAGAAGGGAGACAGGCTTTTGTCACCTGAAAATATATTTGAAATTCCCAGTCCCTCAATTGCCTTAACATCCATGACTCCACCTTAGCCCCATCCAGGGATGGTGACATATTTGATTTTATCATTACTCCCAAGAGTCCCATTTCCATAATCAAGAATTCTGAAGTTCTTTTGTTTGATCCTAACTTTCTATCATGCCATTGCTTTCTAAAGCTCCTCTAAACCTATTTTTCATCCTTACAGTGACCTCTATTTCCTCATTACTTTAGTACTTTTCCCATCTTATCACCTCTGCTTTTGCCTCTCTTTCCTTCTTTCACAGTCTTGAATGTATATTTAACAGGTTCAATTATACTCAACTCTCAAGTCTTTCCCCCCTAGTCCTATCATTACTCATGCTTTGCTAAGCCTCCATACTGGATTATCCTTTTAATTTGCTTTCTCTGCTTCTACTCAGGTGAAGCTGAACAGTGCTAGAGGAAAACATACTTGACTGGATCCATCACAAATTGTTATTATGTAATCTCAACTGCTCCCTCACTGCAGCAAGGCAATACTTTAATTCCTGTCTCATCGATTCTCTATTGAACTCAGAAGCTGTTCCAAACCTTTTCTTCTCTCAAACTTCTGACAGCATGTCTCCTCCTACCTCTCAGCTGAGCACCTTGAAACCTTTGCTAGAAAAATAGAGATCAGTTGCCATCAGATTCCTCTTCACATTTTCTCAAAATCCATTGATATTATCCTCCATCTTCAACTGTTCCTTTACTTCACTCTCTGATGAGGTAGTCTTTCTCCAAGCCAAGGTGAAGCCCTAAATATGAACCACTGATCTCATTCCCTCCCATCTCCTCAGGCAGTTTGTATCCCAAATCAGTCCTCTGCTCCTCAATCTTTAATCTCACATTATTTACTGATTCCCACCCTGTCTATCCCATTCTGTTAACACCTAATATATCCAATTCTCAAGCCTTAAAAAAATTTCACTTGACTACTAATCCCCCAAGCTACCATACTATATTTTTCTTCTTTCATAGCCACTCTTCCAGAAAAAACTGTTAATTCTCACAGCTCAATCCTTTGAAATCTGTCCTCTAACTTTATCACTCACCTGAAACTGCTCTCCAAAGTGACCAGTCATTTCTTCATCATCAAATCTGATGGATTTTCATTAATTCTCATCCTTCTCCAGCTCTATGTAGCATTTGACAGTGTTGCCTTCCCTCCTGTCTACTTTGGGTTTGTGTGACCACCCCTGACCCCCACCTTGATTGACCTATCTTTCTAACCATTCCTTCTTGGTCTTTCTTGGTATATCATCATTCATATCTGCTCCCTAACAAAACCCCAAAGGCTCTGTCCTCTTTCTTGGTGACATCATCTCCAGTGGGTTTAATTATTATCACTATGGAAATGATTCCTAACTCTCTATATCTAGTTCAAGTCTCTCACCTCAATTCTGGTCTTGCATAACCTCATTAAACATTTTGAATGAATGTTCTATGGGCACTTCAAACTTAACGTGTCCAAAACAGAATTTATTATCTTCTCTACCATCCCTGCCCTCCAAACTTACTCTTCTTAATCTTAACTCTTTCTTTCAGGGTATCACCATCTTTCTAGTTACCCAGGTTTATAACCTTGGAGGCATCTTCAGCATCTCATTCTCACTCGTGCCACACTGATATAATTTTTGTCTGTCCCATTCTGTACTCAAAAAACTACCAACTTCTTTAATCCTTTATCACCTCTTATTTGGACTCTTGCAATAACCTTCTAATTGACTACCCTGCCTTATCTTGGAAAAAGTTATGGATCTGGAGTCAGGAAGATCTGAGTTTAAATCTTGCCTCAAACACTTACTAGCTGTGACTCTGGTTTTCACTTAACCTCTGTTGGTCTGTTTCCTTATATGTTAAATGAGAATTATAGCAGCACCTACTTCCAGGGCTGTTATAAGGAATGAGATATTTGCAAAGTGCTTTGGAAACCTTTAAGTGCTATAATAAATTCTAGTTTTATTAAATTGTCTCTCCCTCTTCAAGCAATTTTTCAAACAGGAGCCAAAGCGATATTCCTAAAGCACAGATTCAACCATCCCATTTTCTAATTTGAAACTAGTGGCTATTATCTCTAGAGTCAAATACACATCCTTCATTTTGGCACTTAAAACTGTTCACAGTGTGGTTCCATGCTACTTTTCAGTCTTCAATACTCTCCCTACATATGCCTCATTTCAACTAAACTGGCCACTTTGCTGTTTCTTATGACAGCTCAGCTTCCATCTCTGGAAAGGTTTGCCCTAATGCCCTGAATGCATTACTTCCTCACCTTTATCTCTTAGATGCAAAGCTTGATTTAAGTACCACTTTCTACATGAGGTCTTTACTGATCCCTCTGGGTTCTAGTACCTTTTCACCCTCATATAACCTGGCATTGATTTTGCATATGTTGCCCCCTAATAAAATAGGCAGGTCTTTCTATCCTCAGGGATTAGCACAGTGCCTAGCAGATACTTAATGGCCATTGCCATGCTATTGTATTTGCTACCTACATTAATATTAAATGTGTGCAAGTCTAATGCATTATGTAGTTGAGATGATTATAATTATTACATTATCAAGTTATGTTGCTTGCGATGTTCACAGATGCTCAATCGTATCCCATGCAACCTGGGGTTACAAATTCTTCTCTGGGAAGGATACATACCTCTTCCCTGTCCTTCCAGGATAAGGGGGCTGGGCAAGAGGTGAGGGAGGGCCGGTCAGAATAAGGAGGGAGAACATCTAACCTGGGGCGTGAAGTCAGACTGAGCAGGAACATACACACTTTGGTGAAACAGAGGAGATAGGAGACAGGAAATGATGGTGGCAGCCTGACTTACAATCTTGATAATTTCATTCAGTCCTGTCCAACTCTTTGTGACTCCGTTTGTGGTTTCTCAGTAAAGACATTGGAGTGGTTTTCCATTTCCTTCTCCAGCTGATTTTACAGATGAGTAAATTGAAGCAAACAAGGTTAAGTAACTTGCCCAAGGTCACATAGCTATTGTCTGAAGCTGGATTTGAATTCAGGTCCTCCTGAATCCAAGGCCAGTGCTCTATCCACTGTGCCACCTAACATATGACTTTTAATATTAATGCTAATGTACTCTTTGTGGGCTTGAGTCACTTGAGAACTGGGAGGCATGACTAACACTGAGTGACCTGCAGCAGTGATGACAGTGAGCAAAGCAGGGATCAGAATGGAGGCTGATGAAGGATAGCATCCATGTCGGATCTAGCCAAATACCCTCAGTGATTTATTCTGCCATGGCTGGTTAATGTTGCTTCCTCCTTGTAGTGGAAGGGGAAAGCTTGAATTCAAGTACTTGAATTATTTTTTTTTAGTGGATTTTGGCTTGCCTGTGACAAAGTGGAGGGGTTTGAATTTGTGTTCCTAGGTTTTTGGCTGCCTCATCTAGGAAGGATTTGTCATTTAAAAGCCTGCCTATGCTTTTTTCCCCTTCCTAATGCTATATTTCAAGAACCGTGTATATGTGAATTAACAGTTTTATGAGTAAATTCCATTGAAACAGCAGACACTGGAGGAGTGGCATTTTTGTCCCCTAGTGGGTGGGGGCATCAAGTCAAGATTTGGAGTGGATATATCCACACTAAAACTAAGCATAAGCAGAGCCACCACAAAAGGGGAGAGGCTGCGGAAGAGAAGGAGCCAGCTCTCTCAGAGCCCAAGCCCCATCTAGTGTTCAATGTACTGCAGATCCCATGAAGACAAACCTTGGGTTGACAGCAAAGTGCTCATTATTATTATACGGGACCTGTTCAACAGCCCTCCTTGGTAACCAAAATTCTATAGTAGGCAAATATTCTGCCCTAACTATAGTACTCCATGTGGTTCTTTCATTCAAGGCCTAACATGATAGAGTTGTTTGCTTACTTTGTATGATATAGTAACACAAGGTATGTCTAAGACTCCTTTAAATATTTTCCCCATATTCCTTGAAATTCTTCACCACAATTTTTAAAAATCCTACCATCAGAGGTTCTTTCTTTTATGTTAACCCAGATGCTTCTAAAATTTACAAATGTGTTTTACCCTGGGAGGGTAATTCTGGAACTCAGGGTATCTTTAGGGAGGGCAGATGTAGGGCACTGAAGGATAAGATTCTGGACAGCCAGAGGCAGTGCTGAGGACCTGGTGGTAACAAGAAAGAGAGGGGTACATAAAGGAAGGTATGTGGGATTTAGGGGAAAATTCTGTCTGTTTCAAACTTTTGACTAGAATCAGTCCTGCTTCTAGTCCCTTATATGACTACTCTTTACCACAATAACAGAGGTTTCTGTGAGTTTTATAAAAAAAAAAAAAGGATAGGTAGAGGATTATCAGTCAGGGAATCAACTTTTAAAAACACAAACAATGAGAAAGGTTGAGGCCAAGGACTTCCAAATGGCTAAAAAAGCAAGGTTGATTTGGGAGTTTGGGGTGGGGGGAAGCCAAGATAAATCATTGCAGGACATCTTTTTTCTGTCCTGTATCCAGTACTTTCCTAAAATGTCTACGTATTAAGCATCCCAAGTTTATTAAGAGAAGTTCCATGCACATTCTTCCCTTGAAAAAACACAACTGAGACAAAGTGAGAAGTAGCTACAGTTTAATACAAACCTGCACCAGAACACAATGTGTTGGGGTGTTTTTTGTGGTGTTGTTTTGTCTGAAACAGGTGGCTAAAGCATAGGAAAAGTGTGTCATTTGGGGACTGACACATTCTTAGCACCATAACATTTACGGAGGCATAAGGAAAGTCACTTGGGTGCCCGGGATGTGGGGTGATTCCATGCTGACCCCAGACCATGCCTGCCGCCTCTGCTGCTGCTGAAGAAAGGTTTTGGTTTCAGTTTGGTTCTGTTGGTTTCTGAGTCAGAGTCCAAAAAGCCCTCACCACGGTACAGACTTGACAGAGACCTACTGTGGATTCCTAGCACTACACACGCACACACACACACAGTAGTAGCACAATGTTCCCATAACACAACCCCACAAACCTAGAGAGCAGCTAAGGCAAGAAAAACAGCATTTATTCCAGCAAGTACAAGACCAGTTTGAGAGCTGCATTCAATGCAACCAGAGACCCTTTTTCATTCCAACCATGAGAGACAAGTATGTCTTCCAGGTGGCTCCAGGCTCTGTAAAGGGGCAAGGAGAAGCAGGTTGAGGGGAAGAGAAGACACTATTTCCTACAACATTTTGGACTACCTCCTGATTTTCCAGCTAGAATCATTTTTGGTATGGGCGGGTCATGGATAGAGGTCAGGAGGGTGGGATGGGGAAATCATGATCTCTCAGACCTGCAATTTTGGTGAGAGAAGGAATGTGGTTCCACTACTCCCCTTTCTCCCTCCTCCCTGCACTGGGCACTTTAATTCTAAAATTCCAGTACTGGGACCTGTATGGAAAAGCTCTGCCAGCAAAAATATGTGGTAGTTCTGACTGGCCCTGCTGGTCAGCTCTCTCTTCTGCTCTTTGGCATCTGCCCAGTCCCACTGCATAGAAAGTGGGGAGAAAGGTAAAGTTGTCTTATTCAGGACCACAGAGAGACTAGAGCCCAGAACAGCCATAGTAGGCATCTCTAGCCTTATGGGGCTAAGTTGGAATCCACTCCCCACTCCAGATGCAGTCATTATGTGCTATGTCCTGACCAACCTAATGCCTACTTGGCTACCACATCTATAACCCCCTGTAATCTACTCTGGCCCTACCAACTATTTGCCTTTTATCTTCTGGCCAGCTGAGACTTGCCCTCTCCAGTGTGCTAATGAGAGACTGAAATTGGGTTAGGAGTAGAGGCTGGGTGTAAAAATGCCACACAACAGGCTAGAGTTCAGAATACTGAGCAAGCATCTAATATTTTACTAGTCCTAGCTCAGACATAAAGGACTAAGTTTTAAGGATTTTTGCATTAGACTGAATGGCCATAAGAGAAAAAATACCAAACACATGTATGCCCTGCCAATGATTCATCTGGGAGGCAAATTCTGCAAGTGATTTTGTAATTATCTGGTGAGGACTGGCAACCAGAAATTGTCTCATGCCTCCTCTCCACAGTAAGGTGGCATGATCAAAACTGCTGGGGGAGTTCTGGCAACTTCTGAGATGAACAAGGGGGCACTGCTGAACTCCCATAAAAGCTTTGGAGCTATGGAGGATTGGCTTCATGTGAGCTCCAGGAGATGGAAGACTGGTCTAAGCAAGAGTAGGGCTAGAACTAATAAACTGGAATACAGCCCAAGAAGAGGAGGGTATCTCCCCGCCTGAGTGACTCCTCCTAGCCTCTCTTCAGTTGAGAGAGAATGTCACTCAGTCATGGATGGAGAGACCCCACCCCATGTAGCTGAGGGCTCCAAAGAGTCCGTGTCCCTCCTGAAAAGCTCTGTGGTCTTCAGTGTTGGAAGGCGGACCGTCACTAAAATTTTATTTCCTTTCAAGTAAAGAATACCCTCAATGTTGGGGAAGGACTTGATTGTGACACAAGGAGTCTTGGGAAGAGGACAGTAACAGGCAGGGATGGGGTGAGGCTGGCTGGAGGCATGGCCACAGATGTCCTACACACAGCCTTATAGGACTCTATAGCTGCAGCTGTCTTGCCTAAGCTCCCCCTCCTCTTGTTATCGAGACCCTTCTCCCCTCCTACTTCTGCTTTTCCCCCTCTCTTAGAAGGCAAGACATTTCTCACCAGTCACCAAGGAGGAGTGCCCAGGCCTCTTCTTGAAAGTTCCCCAAGGAGAAGGTAGGACCATACAAGTCTGAATTTTTTAAAATAATAGCTGCCCAGGCCATTCTTACAGGATCAGGTTCCTGATTGTGGTCCATGTGAGGATGGATCTATGAGCTGTGTCCTTATCTATCAGGCTTGGGGGAGGGTGGATCCAGGACTTTTTTGCCCTTTAACCGTTGGGAGGACCCAATATAGAAGGCAGGAGGATGGGGGTTCCTTCTATACCTGCCCTGCCTCTTGGGTTGGTGTTGACTGCAGCATCTCTTGAGGATCATGTCTATCCCCATTTCTATCCTAACGCTAAGTGACACAAAGCACTGTTTTTTTTTTTCACATGATGCACTAACAAATCAAACCAAACCACTGCTCAAATCAAACGTGCAAAACAAAATCATTTACACGCCCATGGCACGAGGCCTCGCACCAGCTCCCAGCTTTTTCTTCTTGGCTGCTTGTTCTTTGTAAGTGTGGGAGGGTGACTGGAAGGAAGAGGGAAGGGGAGAGGGAGCTGGCAAAAGGTTCATTTGCTTCATCTGTATAAATGCCTTGGCCTGGAACGGGGACCACTGATTAACTCAGTAACTATGGGATTGGGAGGGAGTCTTAAGACATGGCTGGGGAACAAAGACTCTAGCAGGATTGGGAAATATGGTTATCGAGGAGGGGGAGGTGATGGTTGAAGAAGCATAGGAAGGGAGGAGGGAGGCCTTTTCTTTTGAAACACTTCTGTCAAAGTGCCCTGGACATTGGCTGGCCAGGCTAGGAAGAAGACCATTCAAGCTGATGCTTTCTCATAAAGCAAACAGCCTGAGGCAAGTGTGAGAGTTGGGGCGAGGTTGTTGCCTATGCATTTTGGTCAGTGCATAGTGCCGGGTCCCCCCTGGCCCACAAATGCAGCCTGCTGAGGCCAGGAAAGGAAAGGACTACAGCAAGAGGAGCATCGTCCCAAAGTGCTTGTTAGAATTGGCTTAAAGCATAGTGAATGACATTTCAGACATATGACGTGCTTCCAAGTGTCTAGTAAATCCTTCCCTTCCCCCCCTCCCGCCTTCTTGGGTGTTGGACTGTGTGGCCCAGCCTCCCCATGCAACCTGCAGTGGTGGCCAGAAGGTGGGCTGGCTAGCTGCTGCTGCATCCTTAGTTGGGAGGCTGGTCAGCATCTTTACCAAATGCCACTCGACCTGCCACCGGGGGGAGCGAGAATCCTAGCCGAGGCTCGCTTTGGAACATGGTCATCGATTTGAGAACCTGTAGGGGCAGAAGAGCAGAGGGTGAGATTTTGCTGACTTTGCCAGAGACCCAGGATGTTCTCACTTGGATTTCTTTCCTTGGATTGTAAGCTTTTTGAGGGCAGGGCCTGGGTTGTGTTTCTTTTTTTTCTTTCTTTCTTTTTTGCTCTTTTTGTATTCTCAGCACTTAGCACAGAGCCTCAAACATAGTAGGTACTTTATAAATGTTTATTTATTTCTTATTGATTGATTCATTTGGATAGTTCATTTTGTATTCTATAGATCTGCCCTGGGATGAGGGCATATTAATACAAATTTGGCACCCAGGGATTCTTCTGATGGTATGTAAGATGTCAAGAGTCTCTGCTAACATAGAAATCCTTCTTACCAAATTTCAAAAGGTTGTTTTCATTTCAGAAATCTTTTACTGTACTGAGAAATTAAAGAGCCAGATCCCAAAGCCTCTGGATAAAGAGATACCAAGACTTAGCTACTACTAAGAGAGATCCATGAAACCCAATGGAACCAGCTGAGTGCTAGCTCTAGACTGGCAGCATAGGACTGACGCCCAGCTCATTGAGAGGGTCAAGGAACAGGTTTTAAGGTGAGGACAAACATAAATGTCTTAGAGTTAGACGGGTTCTCAGAAATATAACCTATATTCAGTAATGTCATCTACAATCTGCCTGACAAATGGTCACCTACCTTTGGTAGAAAGACTTCCAGTGCAGGGGAACCCAGCCCATTCTACTTCCACATAGCTCTATTTGGATAGAAGCTTTTCCTGAAATCTAACCTGTATCTGCTTCTCAACAACTTCCTCACATGGCTCCTAGTTCCACCTTCTATGGCCAAGCAAACAAGCGTAATCCCTCTTCCACATGATAGCCCTTCAGATACTTGAGAAAATTTCCCATTCCTTTCTTGAGTCTTTCACAAGCTAAACATCCTTGGTTCGTAGGGCAGTTTCCCCAGACCTCTCACCATCCTCATAATTCTCTTTCTCCCAGTTGTCTCCTCTATGACCTCCCCCAACCCTGAGCACTCTCTAAGTGTATATAAGAGCAACATTCCTTTTTTCTTGAATTCCACACAGATAGAAGGATATTGGAGACTCAGAGGACTAGGGTGAGAATAGAGGGTCTATTTCCTTGTGGGGAGAGCATGGAGATGAGCATATATGGTTCTGTATGGGGAAGGGTTTGCTTTCTACAGTTGTGGATGAATTAATTTAATGAAGCCCTGGGGTAGGCGGTGGTTCTGGTAGGCCAGAGGGCAGGAGGAGACTTGGACCCTTTGAGTTATGCTTCATGATGGTAAGAAGAAACCATCAAATGTGTGGGCTAGTGGCAAGCATTCTGAATCTCAAAGTACCATCTCCCACCCTCTCCTACCCCAGACTACAGAGGGGTGGACCCTCTCTTCTATTTTGTATTCCGTTCCTTATGACTGGTGGGAGCCATGACAGCAGTGGAAACTTTCTGTCCTGCCAAAAAGTTTGCACTCTTTTGCATACCTCTGACATGGTAATATCATGACCCTATGCAGACACTGAGAGAAAACAAAATATACAATGATAACAAAAGAAAACTGAACTCTGAGTAATGGAGAAACCAGTGAAGGGCCTGGAGGAAAGCTTGAAACAAACCTTCACAGCAGAGAAGTGGGGGAATACTAAGATACAACATCATATACAATGTCAGATAAGGCTTACGCATTGAATATTTTTGCTTCCTTTTTTTTTGTCACAAAGGAGGGCTCAATATAGGTGGGAAGTGGTTGGGAAATAACTATGATTAGTCACTAAATCACCAGTCACTAAGCTGTGAGTACCCTTTGACCAGAGGTGGCTGGGAGAAAAAAATTTTGGTTAAATGAAAAATAAAAAATTTCTTAAAAAGGAAATGATTAGGATATAAATACAGGGACAGGTTCCTCATCTGTCAAGTTAAAGGTTGTACTACATGACCTCTGAGGTCCCTTTTAGCTCTAAAGATATTAAATTATAACAATAAGCATCAACAAAAATATTTAAAAGGAAAAAATAAAAGGCCCTTTCTACTCCTGGATCAGTATATCAGATTCTTCCTCAATCCAATTGCCATGCTGCTATAGCTGATGAGACCCTAAGAAATGAACTCAGGTGAAATATCCGATTGTGGAACACTGGGAGAATGGTCTTCACAGTCCTTTCTAGGGGAGAGAAATGGTGAATACAGTTCTTCCCCCTAAGGCAGAGTGATTTGGAGCACATTTTGTAAACTCCAGAGTCTCTGTGTTTGTCTGCTTATCCATATATAGCTATTGTATGTCAGAACATAAGAAGACACCATCCTTGCCAAGAAGCAGCCCATGGCTCCTCCATGACTGGAGGAATTAGAGATGGGTTTTTCTAGAATTCACAGGGATAATGATATCCACCAGGGCACTGAGTTAGTGCTGAAGAAAACCTTGCCATATACAGGACCCTCAAAAAGATGGAAAGAAAGGAAAGTTGCTGGGCTAGGAAATGCTAGATGCCACTCTAAACCTGGCAAAGCCTCAGGTGAAGAGGTCTTGGATATATACAGAAGATCCCTCTCTCTCATTTCAACATTTGTCTACTGTAGTGGTGTCATCTACATAAGAATTATGAGAGCCAGTGTGGCATAAGGGCTAGAGAGCTGGCCTGGGTTCAAGTATTGTTTTGGATTCACATTTGGTTATCTCTCAGGGGCCTAAGCAATTCTGAGACTATAAATTGTAGAGAAGGTGGTGATCTACACTGACAAAAGGAATGAGTTCTTGGGGAGTTCTCTAGTCACAAATCAGATCGTGTCTTTGCTTGCTCCAAAAAACACTTAGCTAAACTATTCTAGAACTTGCTGTTAGAGTGTGGGGGAAGGGATGAACTGGTACCTCAGACAAAGTTTCCTACTACCTGATGTAGCTGCATTAATTTCTTTTCTTCCCTCTGCCCTCCCTCCCACCCTCCCCCTCCCTGGGACCCAAGTGCTGATACCCACACTGTGCTGCCCCTGCTCTTACCAGATAGGCTGAAGCTGGACTCGTGAAGGTCCCTCATGCCCCCATGTCGAGTGACTGGCCGGGTGGGAGTGTCTGCAAGTGGAGTTCCCATCTCTTTTTTCCCAGCATGCACAACCACAGCTACATCCCCCAGGTAGGGAGTACGGTCCACTCCCTTAACCTTTAAGCTCTAATAAAGGGGGAGGGGGAGGGGGAGGGGGAGAAAAAAAAGACAACATCGTCAGAGCCAAGTGGTTTGACTCGGGGCTTCTTCCAGGGATATTCTTGGTGGCTGACAGAATACTGTATATAGCCACACTCACCTCATTTTTATTATAACTCTATGTAGCAATGGATTTATACATTCTGATTTCTAAGGAAGAATTCTTTGTGTCCTTTAATTGTGTATGAGTGTGTAGAGAAATCCCCAAGTCCATCTCTAACACTAGGGAGCCCCAAGGATAGAGCTGGGGGGCACCCTCTGTCATTGAAGTACATAGCTTCTGGAGATATTAGAAATTAAGAAGCACTGTTGACATAAAATTAAAGCCAAATAAATAGGTGGTAGTTCATATACATTCTTATTGCCTAACATCTAAAAAGAAATGACACATTGTCACTGTAATTTCATTACGGAAACAGTGCTTACATAAATATTTCATCTCCTAGCACTGTCCTTTTGACAAGTGAGGCATCTCTCATGTCTGGACCACTCTCCCTTCTTGTTTTCTCCTCTTGAAATCTCTTGTTTCTTTCAAGGTTTATCACAGGAGCTGTCCCTCACAAGAGGCCTTTCTTGATCTGACATCCATCAGTTGTTGGTGACCCCCTACCTATCACTTTGGATTTACTTTTCTGTCTACATATTGTATTTCTTTAAACTTTCTCCCTGTCCCCATCATACCTGACCAGTTTGCCCTGATAGAATACAGGTTCCTCCGGAGTAGAAGCTGTTTTGCTTCTGGCACCTGACACCAGGCCTCAAACGCAGAAGGCACTTTATAAGTGCTTAATGAATTGAATTGAGTTACAACACTGATTTTGAGGAAACTAAGGCAACCAATTCATGCCATGCAGCAAATAGAGGGATACAACTTATGGGTGGGTACCTATTCCCACTACAGAGCACAAGTGGTAAGAGGAAATTGTTCATTCAGCATTTAAAATTTAGACCGTGGAAACAATAAGCCAGGGTTGTAATCTTACTAACTGGTTAGGATCATTTGGTTCGTTTTCTTCTTTGCAAATTGTAAAATCACTCAAGGATGACTATCTCAACCAGAGGAAAAAGGAGAAGCATTACGTGAGATTCCTCAGAGAAGATCACACTTACAAAACGGTTAAGAAGTAGAGAAAAATGAATGGCCTCATTAAAGAAATATGATGCTTTATTTAGTTTTTAGAAATATTGGTGTATAAAATTTCTCCATAAGTCTTGGAAGTATCTAATATCCTAGAAAAGTGAAGCTGACTCTCTCCAGTCCTTTAGCAACCAAAAGTCCATCATCCTATCTTATGCTCTCAATGAAAGAGGTTTCCTAGTGTGGTAGTGAAATAAGGCATATATCCTATACAGGTTCATGCTACATTGCATTCTAAGGATAAGGCAGAGGAGGTGCTGTATTCATGTTCTACATAATTTAGGGGTGCAAAGAAAGGATTCTTTTCTTTCTTGCCTTGACCTTAATTTTGGGATATTATTCTTTGGTCCCAAGAAAACACTGAGATTAGGTCACGTGTGATTATTTAATTCTCCCTTTCCCTCTCCCACAGACACAAACACATGCATATTTAGAACTGGAATGGACATTAGAAGTCACCTAGTCCAACCTATTCATTTTACAGATGAGGAAACTGAGGCCCAGAAAAGGGCTGTCTAAGGTTGCACAAGCAGGTCACACAGAGTCAGCCAGGGAGGCAGGCAACAAGCATTTATTAAAGGCTTACTATGTGCCAGGCACTTGGCTAAGCACTGAGGATACAAACAAACACAAGCGAAAAGAAAGGCAGTCCTTGCCCTGATGAGGTTGCCATCCTACTAGGGGAAGGAAACACACAAAGGTGCTAGAAAGCTGGGGATTGGGAGATAGGTAAAGTATCTGTTGCGGAGCAGGGGAAACATGCTGGCAAAATCTGCAAAGTTAGAGGCAGAGGAATGAAGCGTGACTGGCCTCAGCCCTTCCCTTAAAGGGAGGCCAAAGGAGAAGCTCACAAATGGGAGGAAGGGCTGCTGGAAGGAAAGAAGGATGTTTCAGGGTGAAAAGTCCCTGTGCACTAAACTGGGATTGTACTCCGGGGCTTCTGGCTCTGAATCTAGGCTTTTCCATAGCACCATACTAGAGACTGACGCTGGGAGAGACCAATGTAGCTATAAATATCAGTAACAAACGAATTCATCTCCTTGAATATTATTATAGAGTAACAGGGCTCTGGAAGATGCTGGAAGCAGATATGGAACATGACAAGCTCTCACACCATTGACTTCTAGAATGCTGACTCCAAAGCCAAAGCTTGAGATCAGGGATGTCAGGTGAGAGAAGGATAAGAGAAGCAAGTTTGCTTTGGAACAAAATAGAACTTCCTGCCCCACCCCCCAGATTCTCCTTAATGTATGTGAAGGTTCTTTGCAGTGAAAAAAGCAAGTTTCCATTATTACTAATACTTTTAAAGAATAACCTAGTATAATATATGCCTGCCCAAAGATTCCTTGGAACATTTGGCTAGCTGTGATTTCTAAAATTGGCATTTAGCCAACAGAAAGCTCAGACAATGGCTTCCCATGTTCCTTTGCTTCCAGTAAGAAAAAGCCTGTAATTGAACAGTCTTACACATGTACCCACATTAAGAAGTGGCCCTTCTACTCTCTCTATAATCACCCACATGATGACTATTAAACCTTCAGTAATATAGATCAGTTATGGTATATGTTGCTTTTGGAGGATAATTGATTAACCCTTTAGGTAGAAAATTCCACATCAATCTTTTTAACAGGATTTTTTCTAAAATGTATTCCAAGTTTCCCAGCTCCAATAAACAAGAGCATATTGAATATGTAATTTAACCTTTTTTCAAAACCTCAAAGTTATCATTATCATTACTTTTGGTCATGCAGAGGTAATGAGGTATTTAGTTAATTCCAGACTAATGTAAATTCACTTTTACTTGTTTTCTGGAAGCAGCTCCACCTAGCAACTTGCTTTCTTGTCATTTTCCTTGTTCTCAGAGGAGTGGGGCATAGTATGTAGAACTAATAATAGTTTTGGGCAGCATAAAATAGCACCTTTTTTTTAAACAAAATTTGTTCCTAACAATATTCACCCTTTGCCCAAGTTATTTTTTGATCTCAAAAACCCCCCAATAATTTTTGGTCTTTATCAGTATTATTCTTTCACTAAAGTCTTTCTCTGATGACTGATCATGGTATAGAGGTGATATGGGCTCTGGAAGGCAACGCTAATGGAATATCGCTATGGTTAGCTCTATCAAGCTGGAAAAAGCACTGTTTATCATCTGAGGACCAGTCTACCTCAGTTCAGAGACACTCATGGCTGGATATTGCGCACCAAGTACTAATACTTCTGGTCACAGAAACTTGTGGAACTGCATACTTAAGACACAGAGGAGGTGCTATCTAAGTCAGCAGAGTGCAAACCCAAACTGATGAAATCCAGACCCTTAGAGTATGAGTTATCTGTGATTTTTTAACAGCATTCAAAATGCTCTCCATTGTTTCAGCATCAGTAGCCACTGCGAATCCATCCACTTCAACTCACTATCTCACTCCTCTCCAGCGTTCACACAAGGATAAAACATTGATGAGTTTATCCTTTTTCTCCATTTATTTTTTGCTTTGGGGGGTTGGAAGTGTTGCATCATTGCTTTGCAATGACAACATTGATTGTCACATTGTCTTCATTTCCAGCCACACTTCCACATCTTGTGGACTTTCTCCCCACCTTATTTCCTTCTTCTCCATTACAAATGATCTGGATTATCAGCTATTACACATTCTCATGTTATCCTCTTCTGCTTCATTCTCTCATATACACTGTGCTCCATGCTCCATGCCTGAAATACATTTTTTTCTTATCTTCCAAGAATTGTTTTTCCTTCACGTCCCAGCTCAAGTGCTACGACTTCACTAAAGCTTCCTCAGCTAAAAATGATTCTTCACATTTCTTATAGTGTTTTGCCTTAACTTTTCCTTTGTCCATATCACCTTCTCACTTATGTCAAACTTATTTACAAGAGCCTTATCCCCATCATTAGACTATAGGCCTCATGAGGACAGGAACTGTGGCACAGATGTGCTGGAGTCAGCACATACAGCTCATGGAAGTATCAATTTTCAGGGAGAGCACTTGCACCTCAGAAATTGACACCTGACAAATTGGGGCTTCATTTATTGCTTTGTTGACTGTCCAGTCTTGAGGAAGTGGAGTGGAAAATGTTAATAATGCTGATTAAATTTACAAGTGTATCATCCATACCTTTTTTTTGGATCAGTTCTTAAACATTTATGAACACAGGCCAGTACCTTGTCTAAACCTTCTATCTCCTATACAGCCTAGCAAAATTTAATTCAAGAAAGCACTGCATGTATTATTTAACCAATGAGTGAACTATTCCCAGAGGACACAGACTGGGATGCTTTTCATCTTGGTAGCACTAGTCCCTAGCATGGTGCTTTTTTGTACATAGTTGTTTAATAGACATTTGCTGAATTGAATTGGAAATTGCTTCTGAAGACCGTTAGGGTCAGGCTGTGTCTTTTAACCTATAGGTACAATGGGATTTGGCGTTAGCGCTTCAGGATTTCTTCATTCCGGACAGCTGAGAACACCAAACTTTGGGGGAGCACAGGACTAGGGGTGGACAAGGTAAGCAGTCATACAGGGCACATCGCGCAGATTAAACTAAGGTGTACTTCACAATGTTACTTTTTATAAATGCAAATTTCGCTTACATTTTAATTTATTTCTGTCAAGACTAAAAGCTCAGAGGCAAATATCTAGTTTTATGCAAGGTTGATACCTTTTGAGAAAATTTCTTCCCCTGTTTATTTACCATTTCAAAGGCTTTGGAGAACAAGAATACTGAAGAACAAGGATCCCTTGGTTGACCAACACAGAGGGATTTTTAATCTCAGCGATGTGGGTTGTCTTTTCAACCGTACAGAATGCCTCTCATCTATGTATTCTCATCCTGTTTGATTCTTGTCGGTATCTTCCCCTAAAATGCTGCAGAGGTTTTCTCGGCATTCTGGGGGCCTTCCTCTAGGCATGATGACGTGGATAAATATGGAGCATGCCGCTATCCACTGGTTGTCTTTCACTATGATTATTATATGACCAGCTCTCTCTCTTTTAAATATATATCTCTCTGCTAGCTTCTTGTATACTGCTTCTCTCAAGCAGGTCTTCACTGGTAATATGTTACAGCCTAATCACATTCCCATGTACCTTTCCATTGCCCTTTGGGTGACTTTTGACTTTAATTTTTGGAGACCTTGATATATTGAGATATGCAGTTATACCAAATTATGAGAAGAATACTGAAGTTAAAAAGATGGGCATTCTTTCAGGGAGTAGCTTGGAGTCATGAAAAGCATCACACAATTTCCTAAAAGCAATATAATTCTTGGCTTAACGTCACAAGTGCCTGTCCAAGACACACACACACACATACAACACATACATGGATGTGTGTGTGTGTATATATATATATATATATATATATATATATATATATATATATATTATATCCTATATATGTCTTCTATGGCCTTCATAGTCTTTTGACCATGACTTCCGTTTTTGCAAAAGATTTTTTGATATTGAATTTCTATCCATGGAATCAACCTCTATGAAGGTAATATTGGGAACTGAATTTTCATTAAGTAGAAATCCTAACATTTTGGAAATATATTTACCACTTTTTCCCCATCATACTACTTGGTTAATACAGAGGGGAGGAAAGACTTATTATAGGAATTCAAAGAATCATTGTCAAATGTCGATGAAATTATCTTACCATAAATGTTAACATTTTGCATTACTCTTCTGGCTCAATGTGAAATACTTCAAGACAAGCATGTATTAATGCCTCTTGTATTTTGTCCTTGTCTCAGCATAGTATTATAGGTGGGGATTATGGCTACCTAATTTGTTTTTGGATTTAATGTCTTCAATTTTCAAACATATGCATTTCCTAGCAACCAAAATCTTCTTTTGTATAGATGATGTGGTATTGGATTTCTTCTCTTCATCTCTGTTGGGTCCTAAAAGAGTATTCAGGAATGTTCTAGACCTTCAGGGCATAAGATTATAGAGAACTTTGATCTTTTGATACAAAGAATTAGTTTTCCTTTTTCCTTATTGAAGATCTATATAAACAAGGTAGGAAATTCATCCACTGAGATTAAGTAATGTTCCTCACCCTATTAATACCAATAATTCTAAGCAGTATGCAATAGTGGAAACTCAAAGACAGTACAATAAATTTGTAGATCAAAGAATTTTTCTGGTAATACAAAGAGGAATTGTGCTATACAATCGACGATCCTAAATTCCCCTTTCTGCTCTCCTAGGAGTTCAAGCCTGTCAGGCATTTTAGAAATCCGGTTGAGAGCCAGGAATGTTTTACTTTTGTTTTGTATCTCCAGTGCCTAGTAGAATGCTTGATACCTAGTAGGCACTTTGTAGATGCTTGTTGAATAAAAGGAAACTATTCTCTAGGTATTAATAATCAAGTGTACTATTGTCACTAACATACTAACATCTCAGCATAACAAACTAGGCAAAGGTTAAAAAAATAAATTTATCATTTATACAAAAAACTTTGCAGAGGAGAACAAAAGACTGAACATGGGCAAGAATAAAGGTCCTCATAGACTTATGGCCAGAGGGGCCTTGAGACTGCAGACAGGCCATTCCTCTCATCCCAACTAAAGAAGGCACGGGGAACTTTTCACCTCATCTTGTTGTATGGATCAAATCAGAATCAATTCTTTGCCCAAGGTAATAAAAGGTTTTGCCCCAGAAACTAGAACCAGAAGCACTGGGATAAGTTGCAAAGGAGGCAATTTAGGCTTTATGTTGGGAGAAATTTCCTAACAAAAGTAAAGTAGGTTTCCTTGAGATATGATGCATTCATCCTTCTTACAGGTCTTCAAGCAGACACTAGATGACTAGGGTGTTTTATAATGGAGATTTCTTTAGGGTATGAGTTGGCTCTTATGGCCAGTGGGGTCTCATCCAAGTCTGAAATTCTGCAATTCTGTGAAAACAGGAATTTTAATGGAAAAACTAAATGAATGAGAAGGGGAAAAGATGGTTGACTTTCAGGCAGATTCAAACAGCCATGTGGGCAATCTTTGGGGTGGAATTAAGGGTAGTCAAGCTCTAATGATTACTTTAAACAGTCTGTAAACTAGTACTGCTATTGACTTGACTACAAGCATGGTAGCTAGGTGTTAAAGGTTTGAAAGAACTATAAAACTAGAACCAGAAAAGAAAATTTAGGGCAAATGTCAGACAGAATGAGATCAGACAGCTACAACTGTAGCTCTAACGAAAGGTTTATCTGAAAATGCCTCATCTCTTGAAATGAAAATAAACAATAATCTCAGCATCAGAGAGGTGATGATCATATCATTTAATTTATAAACAAACTTTCAACCTTGGTGGAGAGATTCTTATGACCATGGAGGGGTAGAAGTAGTGGTTAATATTAGATGATGAGGAGGGTTAGGGATGAGAATCTGCCTTCCAACTCAAGCCCCTGGATAGAATCTGCAATCCAGAGCTGCCTCTGGAGCTGAGGATAGAAGAACAACTTTGTCCTGGAGCACCTAGGAGTTACAATGGTGTAGATGCTCAGGAGGAGTTCCCAAGAAAGCATCTTCTCCAGGTCTATCTTGAATAAAAATCTAGAAAATAAATTCTTTCTGAGTACTCCTATTTAAATGGGTACCTGTACTTAAGAATTGCAAGCCTGAGGCCAGTATGAAATCCTTGAGCTGGGTAAAATTTTCCTCTCACCTGGAAATTGTCTCTGTCATCATATACCCCAAGGAAGTCAGTGGTCCAGAAAAAGCCCCCAAACCCTGAGTACCTATTATACTCAGAGCATTGTACTGGTAGGAGATTAATAGGGGAAGTCAATGACTAAGACATGAGTACTGATCAAAAGTTCAAGAATAAACTAGAGGACTACTTATCCCACCTACAAGTAGGATACCTTTCAGTCCTAGATTGGACTAGATGAGTGCTGAAGTCCCTTCCAACTCTCAAGGTCTGTGACTCTGAGTAGTTCGGGGTAAGAAGAGAAGATGGATTGTTTTTAAGGATTCCATATTCCTGAAACAAGGGACTTCACAATATTTGGATGGGGAAAGGAGAACTTTTATACTTTTTGAGGGATGGGGTAAAGAGAATTGGGGTTTGGGGAGACTCCTGGGACAGATGTTAGAGACAGGAATAAGGGGTCCTAAATGTCTGACAGGGACTCCCTGCAGAATATGCAAGAAATACCAGGAATAGGTCAAGAGAAAAGTATTTTAAAGTAACATAAGGTTGAACTGTATAATTCACATTTTACTACAGACTACTTAGGGAAGCCATGATAGGAACAGTGAAGTAAATTCAGGAACATGTTTCTTTCACTAAATCTCTTCCAGTCCCTTGGGACTCTCACCCACGTGACAAGACTGAAATGGGTGACAGATATGAAGTACCCAGGGCCCAGAGTTGTCCATTTGTATTATTACTAGGACGTACAGGGCTAGACTCAAAATGATGTTAAGCTTCTTCCTCATAAGAGGTAGCATTTACATAGCTCTTTAAAGTTTGCAAAGTGCTTTACAAATATTTTCTCATTTTATCCTCCTAACATTCCTGGGTATTATTATCTTTTTTATCTACATTTTACAGATGAAGAAACTGAAGCAGATGCATGTTAAGTGCTTCGCCCAGAGTTACACAGTTATTAAGTGTTTGAGCCTGGATTTGAACTCAGGTCTTCCTTACTCCAGATCTGGCACTCTGTCTACTATACCATTTAGCTACCCTCTACATTCTTGAGCAATATAGAAGTATGTAGTCTTCTTAGGACCACTGCCCATCCAATTGCCTGCTAGGATCCCTAGGGAAAAATCTTGGATGTCAAAGTTATGATAAACATGCAGGACTACATGATTCAGATTTCCTGAGATAACTTTAGATGCTGTAGAACTGTAGATTTTTAGTAGAGCCCTATCAAATGCTTCTATATCCACAGGTGTATTCACAGTTCATTAAGCATATCCATATGGAATTTCAGGGAATAAAGTAACTCTTGGGCAATCACCAGCATATAGGAGAAATTCATCCAGATCAACTGAATCCTACTTGGAGACTGGACCAGCTATTTCCTACCATCATCGTATCAATGGGTGCAGAGAATATTTGAGAGGAATCAGGGAAGTGCTTTCTCCTGAATTCTATTTTTCCCCACTGATATTTTCTAGTCTTTCTGTTTTTTTGCCAAAGTGAGATGGGGTTGAAGAATTAAAGAAAAAAGGCTTTAAGCCATTTAGTGCCTCAGTCAAGCTGTGCAACGATTTAGTAGGAAATTAGGGGTACCAGTATTTATGAGAAACAGAGAATTCGTCTATGACATTTCTGTATGCAGCCCAAGCCCATACTCCTACTCCCCTGTTCAACTCTTACCTTCTCTCTCTGGACCATCTTCTTGTACACAGTATCTGGGAAGGATCGAAGTAGGCAGAACTTGCCTGTGCCCTCAGCACACATGAAGACTCCATTCTCATACACAACTCGTCCTCGGCTGATAGTGACCAAAGGTACCCCATGGCAGCGCATGTTTTCATATAAATTTATGTCTCCTCCTTGCACTTGAGTGCTAGCTGAAATAGTCCTGGGTAGGGAAGAGGGAGACACTGGTGTTATAGATAAAATACGAGATGCTTTACAGATGGTGCTTATACCCAGGGGTGCTATTAAATACTAGAAAAGTTACTCTGGATTGCCATACTAATCTAAGAATACAGTAAAAGAACTACTAACATATGAATTTTAGCTACTCAGAAAGCAGCAGGAACAGGAGAAAGCCCACCCCAGAGACAGGGGAGACTTAGATTCCAGTCTCAACTATACCATACCTTGACTTTGTGACCTTGGCCAAGTCATTTACCTTTTTTAGTGTTCTAGGCAACTCTTCAAGACTAGAACTTACAAAGAAGATATTAGTCTACCTCTATAAAGAAAGTTTCCTATACTAAATCCTGCTCTCTACCCCTCAAAATAATCCACCTGAATAAGACTTAGCTTAAGAAGAAGTTTAACCCAGCAATATCGTTTCTAGGACTGTAACCCAAAGAGATCATAAATATGGGAAAGAGTCCCACATGTACAGAAATATTTATTATAGCTCTCTTTGTGATGGCAAAGAACTAGAAATTGAGAGGATGTCCATCAATTAGGGAATGGCTGAACAAGTTGTGGTATATGAATGTAATGGAATACTATTGTGCTATGAGAAATGATGAACAGGAAGACTTCAGAGAAGCCTGGAAAGACTTATATGAACTGATGCTGAGCGAAATGAGCAGAACCAGGAGAACTTTGTACACAGTAACAACCACAGTGTGAGAGGAATCTTTCTGATAGACTTAGCCCTTCATAGCAATGCAAGGACCTCAAACATTCCCAATGGACTCGAGGCAAAATGCCTTCCATACCCAGAGAAAGAACTATGGAATTGGATTGAAGAATGAAGCAGAATATCTTCTCTTGTATTTCGTTCTGTTTTGGTTTTTCCCATTCATTTTAATTCTTCTATACAACATGACTAAGATGGAAATATCTTTAAAAAGAATGTATATATAGAACCCATATAAGATTGCACATTGTTTCAGGGAGGAAGAGAAGAGGGAGGGGGAGAAAATCTAAGACTTATGGAAGTGATTGTAGAAAACCTGAAAACAAATAAATTAAAAAAAATAAAAGAGGAGGTTTCAAATAATTTCCCTGGACTATTTTTTTTTTAAACACTGATTTACTCTCTCTTACATCATAGGTATTCATGTGCATGTCTTTAGATGGTGAGCTCTTGGAAAGTGGGAAAGCAGTTTCATATTTATCTTTGTATCCCTAGCATCTAGAATACCTTGAACATGGTGGGTTCTTAAAAAATTTTTATGAAACTGAATGAACTCAATCTTTCAAACCCTTTCATCCTTCTAACCCCAGAGTTCTACAATATGGCCTGAGGGCCAAATCAAGGCTTACATTTCTAAATACAACAAATTTTAAAAAATGTAAGAGACATTTTTGGCTTCAATTATATAAAAGGTCACATTTTGCCATCCCTTGTTCTAGAACACCAGCTCTCTTAAAATCCCAAGTCCCTTAAAGCCTGGGGTCTAATTTTACTTTGTAGCCTCTGGGTCCCACACAACCACATCAGCGTCAGCTCCAGGGATGATGCGGCCCTTTCGGGGATACAGGTTGTGAATCTTGGCTGCATTTGAACTAGTCACAGCCACAAAACGGTTTTCATCCATCTTTCCTCCCACCTGGAAAAAATGAGAAGAAATAAAATAACAGATATAATTACATGAACAATAAAATAAGATATAATATAAAAAAAAATAATAAAATAAAATCATGAGATTCCTGCATAAAACCATGCAATCTCCATGGTTTCTCTTTACTCCTCCCAGAGGCCTATTAACTTGGCTGGAGAGAGCATGATCTTTATGAGACCAAGGCTGTATACTTAGTTTCTTTGCTTTATTTCATAAGTATTGAGCCTAACCCCATTCAGCTGTTTTTAAAAATGCATACCAGTACTCCAAAGGGCTGTGAGATATAAATCTATTGTAATGAATAGAACATTATTATCTATATCTATATCTATATCTATATATCCACTGTAACCAACATAAATGTATAATCTGTTGATGGCCAACCAGTCATAATGTGTCTGTATGTGACAGTATGTATATTCTGCATAGCTGAAAATATAGTTGTTTTACTCTTTCGTAATTTCTATTTTCAACTGCCATCCTTGGGGCCTATTTTCCAGAACATTCATAGGTCACTAAGGTAGGTAGGTAGGTAGGAATAGTCTCACCACTCCTCCATGTGTTATGTTTTTGGCCAAGAATAAAGAAATATATCAAAGATCTGACAAATCATATGCCACTGAAACAAAGATGTAGGTAAATCATGTAAAATGGCAAAAATTCAGCTCCAAGTCCTGTTAAATAGACATAAATGTACATTTGGATTATACAAAGGCTTTCAATGTATATAGTTGCATATGTACAGCATATAAAATTACAGTTCTATGTATAAGAATTTTACCTAAAGCTAATATGACTAATTATCATAAATGTAAGTGAAATATTTAATTAACTTCAATTTTCCTTGCCCTCTGAGAAATGAAAAAGACTTTTGATTTTTAAATTAAAGATTTCCATCCTTTCCCTTGGCAGATGTCTTTACCTTTGTTAACTTATACTGTATTCTCTTTGGGCAGCTTATAGTCTAAATAATATAGCAATGAACTTTGAGCCTAATATGCTAGGTGGGTCTTTTTCTGTGACATATCAGAAACAAAAACATTCACCTAGATGGACAGGTCATGAAGCCTTCAAATAAAGTGTCAATCTCATCAATGAAGCCTCTTCCAGTGGAGAAGAACTCTTGAGCATTCCTTTGTCCTTAAACTGTCCCCCTCCCATCAGATTCCTACTGACTAAAGGATGGGGAAAGATGTAGATCAACATTTCTTCCCCTGACATCATGATCCAATTTGCTACTCTGGGGCAAACATGACTTAAGTTTTATGGGAAGCAGAGCAAAATGGTAGGAAAGAATGCTGGATTCCATCTGAGGAGCTGGATTCATTCTGGTTCTGCAACTGACTACCTGTGTGACCTTGGATAACTTAGTTTAACCTCTGTGGTCCTGAGGGTTGGGCTGTATGACCTCTAAAGGTCCTTTCCAGCTCTGATAACCTGCCCTGCCTTTGTCCTCACTAAAATGGCAGTTTAGAGAATTAGGAGAATTATTACGGTGGTAATAAATGGCTAAAAAAAAATCCCTCAAAACCTAAACCTTTGCTGTACCTTGGGGGTGGTAAGTAATTGTGCCTGGGTGACATAGGGATTATTACAAGGCTTAGTGCCCTTCCACCCCACAGAATTATGCTTCTGGGTACTATTGCTCCTGCTGTACCCTTTTATATCAATCAATGCCTTTGGAAGTTTCTTTGGTAAGAAGCTGTTGCAATAATCTGAGGGAGCCTTCATAAAACCTGCTTAGGTAACATATCCAGGATGAAAACAACGTGAGGCAGAGAATAGGGAAATTTAAAAAAAAATCAGGAGACCCAAAAAACTTACCACGCCTCTCTCCCAGATGATACTCATACGGTCTTGTACACCGCTCACTCCATGAGGGATCTTAGTGAAATCCTCCTTGCCCATTGCCTTCTGTTTTGTGGTGAAGGGCCGATGGTCAGAAGCTACAATGTTTATAGTGTCACTGAAGGGACAGAAGGACATGACGAGTAACAGATTAAATTAGTTGCTACTTACCTATTGGCTGGCTAAAGTGCCAAAAAGCAGCCTAAGGAATTAATCTGAGATGGTTAGAAATCTCAGCAGAATCAACCAATTTTTTAAAATAAGCATCAGGATTGAGAGGAATCTTATATATGATGGCAAATTTCATAATATAGAAAATATATTCCTGAGATGCCATTGTCACAGTAGAATAGCTATTGGAAAGACCACAGAGTCTTTATCTTCCTGCATATCAAATAGTGGGTTATGTTTTTTTTTTCCCTTATGAATGGTAAAATAACTGAGAGGTAAATTTTCAAACAAGAACTGAGCAACAATTATATATTTGACCAATAATAAAATAAAAGTATAACAACTAACCTGAAAATTTATTTAACTTAGCAAAAATTACTTTATTTATATGAGGGACCCAGTGAATACATCTATACACATGACAAACATTATAATTATATATATTATATATGAAAATTATAATTCTATAAACTTTTTTATTTTAATATATATTATATACATATTATATATAATTACAATTCTATAAACTTTTTTCTCTCTTTTGAAATAATTTTTTAAACTAGGGAGGCACTATAGCATAGTGGATAGGAGGCTTAATTTGGAATCAGAAAAACTTGGGTTCAAGGCCTGTCTTTGATACATACTGCTTATGTGATCCTGAGCAAGTCACTTACCCTCTATGGAGCCCAGGAACTATCTAGGACTATAAATTGTAGTGAGGGTACCAATCTGCATTGGTAGAGGGAATTTCCTCACTGAGAATTCTCTATACCAATAAAATCACAAGTACAATAAAAAAAATTACAAACATTTTGCTTATTTTTTTGTCTTTACACTGAAGTTTCCTCGCCCTCCACAAACCCCCAGCATTTACAGGTTTTACAAACTTGATCTAAAAAATGGCTAGCTATCACAATTTAACTGAAATTTAAGTTTAATTTCCCCATCTTAGAATTGAAAAGGGTTTTTTAGGTGGACTGGGGACAACTTGGATGACCCAAATGTCTTCAAGAAGCTGTGTAAGGAAGTGTGCCTTACTGCCTTCTTTCCTTTCAGTAAGTTTCACTGCAGCAGCTGAGACATTTGAAACATTCCAGTGATGTTACAGCTATGCTCAGAGCACTGTAGGTGATCCTCATATATGCTTACTGATGATTGACGCTTGTTTTTCTTCTTCTATTTAAACTGAAAAGCAGTTTCTCGAAGAAAAGGTTGACCTGACATTTTCCCTTCTTCATCTCCTCAGTGTATTCAGCATCGGACCAAAGCAATGCCAGCAGAATTACCACATGTCCCTGCAGTCTGCCTTTCTCAGCTGTCAGCACATAGGGCCTACTTGACACTTGCACGATCATGTGCAACAAGGACTTTATACTTCACCATAAAAAGCAATTAGCAAGTCATTGGTAGACTTCAAAAGAGGCTTCAAAACAGCTCTCTGAGAATTTCTAAGGCAGGAGCCCAAATGTACACAGCTGTTACCTTTATTGGTGTCTTTGTTAGGAACACTGATAGAAAATCTCATAATGCATCATCAAAGATGGCAAGACATGAAGTTTGGCTTTTATTTACCTTTTTGGATTAGACCTGTGATTTCATTGGTCACTCTTGTTGTGGAAACTCCATCAACCAATGCAAATAGACAACTGCTCTCCAACTCAGTCTTAGAGATTTGTCAAGGGTATTGGGGTGAGATGACTTAGCCAAGGTCATACAGCCCTATGTGCTGGAAGTGGGTCTTGGATTAAGCTCTTCCTGATTGAGAAGAGTTTTCTGTTGATTATACCACAGCGCCTTTCAATATTAATTATGGGGGGACAAATAGGGGTATCATGAATGAAAAGCAGGTACTGCATGTACCAGAAGGGAGTGCAGAAGAAGAGAGATAATACTTGGGATACAGTCTCAGTGATCTCTTTCCATTCCCTTCTTTATAAAAAGGAGTGGCAACAGGCCAGAGGTGCCATCCTTTGGTATTAATCTATGGGCTTTTTTGCTTGGGATGATTCCCCACTGATGAAGCTCATCTTGAATCCCTTGATACTTAAAGGGCCCTAGATTCTAGATGGTTCAAAAGAACCAGCATGGGGCCCATCAGCTGTACCAAGGACATTCATTAGTTCTGATATCTTTAGGTTCTTCCCACCCAAACTCTGTTTTGATTCTCAGTGTACTCCTTAAAAATCTTTTAAAAAGAAAACTTTAGGTAAAAAAGTAAAGCAAAATTTCTGAGATGACATTTTCATAGCTTGCCTAGCCTAAAAGCACAGCAGTTACCAATGGGCCTGATCCCACTACTGATTGGCACAGAAGCTTTGACCTGCTCCATTACTGACCTGAGTCAGGTTTGTTCTTCTTTAGGCATTCTCATGGCCTCCTGCTGTCAGGGGTTCATCATATTAGTGCCAGATTTAGTGTAGACACCTGATTGATGTTAGCTGAAGCTCAGAACTCCTGAGCTCAGAGATGCACCATCTTCAGCCTCCCCAGTAGCAGGAATTATGACTGTATGCCACCATACTCAGTGAAAGCAAATATTTACATAAATGGAGTTTATAATGGTGAAGTGATAAGGCTTGTGCTTAATTTATAATAAAAAGTTTGCTATTTCTTGCAATCCTTCCTTTAATTGCTTACAAGAAGAGCTGATGCCCAATTACTGGATGTGGCATGTTCTCAATTAACAATTCTGTTTTTGTTTGAAAGTACAGGAATATGTGTTCTATTTCTGTTTCTCTTAATTATCTATTCCTAAAGAAAATCTCAGAGGCAATGTACCTAGCTGAGAGACAACAGAGAGAGTTGTGAATACCTGGGTTCAAGTCTTGCTCATGAAATAATGATTATGTGCCTTTGAGCAAATCATTTAATCTCTCAGTACTCCAACCAACTGTAAAAGACTACAAAAATCTATTGCTATTCTGCATTGGTTGAGGGAGGTTATTCACAGGGAGTTCTCTATATCAGTGAAATTACAGGTCTAGGCCAAAAGAAAACAAAACCAAACTTTTAGGGAAAAAGAAAGACAAGGCAACCTACCTTTTGGACTTATGTTACCCTACACAGGGGCCACACCCCTAATGGTACATGCCCAAAACCCTGGAGGGGGTTGATTTTCTTACCTAGAACAGTCTTTTAGGGTCAGAAATCTCCTGGATGATAGGAGTCCCAACCAATCTATGGGTCAGTGCCCACTGTGGCCATGGGACCAATTGTTTACTCTTTGCTTCCTAGGTCACTAGTGTGTGCATGAGGCCACTGCGTGGGCACGGGGACAGCTTTTAAGGGTGGTTGCAGTTTTATCAGTTACATTAAGAGCTCATTTAAAGAAAGCAATTTAAAATGCTCAATTTTCCCTTTGTAAAAAAAGAAAATAAAACTTTATTTGACAAATGGGGATAACACTAAATATTTTGTAATACATAAGTAGAGGTGCTTAAGAAAGCTCTGAGCCCCTGGGCTGTGGGTTTTAGAATGACTTATTGACACCCTCTGAAATTCTAATTAATCCTTGGTTACAATTTGACAATCGGTTTTTTATCCTTAAACCTTCAGACTTTTACCCTGAATGGACTAGCCATTTAATAGGTTAGTCTGAACTCATTTTGAGGGTTCTACATATGATAGCCAGAGAAATCTTATCCCATGGGCTAGATGAAATGAAACTGATGTCCACTGTGATCTGTGGGTGGTAGATTCTTCATCCCTAGAAAGAGTCTTCTCAATAATCCATAAATTTCCCCCCCCCCACATATGCATGCACATGCGTGTGTCCTGTAATTCATGCTGGTGATGATAACGTGAAGATAGCACAGTAGGTTCCTTACTTGGCTAGCAGACTCATGAGGTAGGTGGAAGTGTTGGTGTCCAGCCTCAGAGGGGGCACTGTGACATAAGCAGCTGCATGGGACCAGTCCTGGTGGTAATAGTGTAAGCCTGTCAATGTGGCATGTGCAGTGGTGGTCTCTGCATAGACAACCTTACCTGAGAAAAGGGTGAAGAACATTATTGGGCAATGTGAATCCAATATTTTTTTGAAAAGCAAATATTTCATTGAATCAAATTTTTGTTAGTCATTCTTTACCAAACTATTTTTGAGAATTCAAGTGTATCTTTGCTTATGAGTGCAGAAATAAAGTAAAAGTCTTTATTAAAAAAAGGAAAGAATTACCAAATGCATGCTACTACAAATTTCCTGCACTCAATATTCAAAGACAGAAATAATGATGATGATTTTGCACTTGCATTTCGTTGGTCTATAAAATAAACAATGCATTGAGGGCTTTAACATGGAAAAGGTGCTTGCCAATGGAGAAGAGAGAGCATCTTTAGGCGTTTGGCCTAGGAATACAGTGTGGGATATCCTGTCATATAGCAAAGAACTTTGTAAGCTGAAGATAGTCACTATCTTGCCTGATTCAGATTCCACCATCTTCTGCAACATGTGGAACAGAAACAGTATGGGGTTTGGAAATGAACCAATTCAAGAAATAAATTAAACATGCAAAAAACATTAAAGCTGTTTCAATTCAGTTAAGCTTTCAGTTTTTAGAAGTACATGAAGATGAGAGCTCACCATTTTGAAACAGCTCATATTTCTATAGCAGTATGATTAAGGTGATGAGAGTAATGGCTCAAAAAACGAGATTGATCAAAGTTCTTCTGTGAGAGAAAAGCTGCATTTAATGAGCATTCCTTTTCCTGAGCATGCTGAAAATCATTTTTTCTGTATTTTTATAATTTGTGGGCTACTAAGTTCAGAAAGCAGATTTTTATTTGTTTCACTATACTGTTAATAGTTTCTTCTCCTGGTTTGGCTCTTCTCCAATAAACTGGCCAAAACCAAGAGAGGACAGTTCAGTAGGGCATAGTGTGCTCTGGGTAGAGTACTGGAATCTCAGTCAGGAAGACCTGCTTTCCTGAGAGATGATCTCTCAGAAGTGAAGCCTCCTCAAAGAGTTCATTGCTTCTTGTATTATTAAAACACACACTCCCTTGAACATCTGCAGCTAGCTAACCTTGTAGAGAAGCACACTATAACATATCTTATACTGCGCCTGACTCGCCCTTCATCCCAACCTTGTCTCAAGCATGTAGTAGAAAAAGAACAGCATGTGCCCCACGTGCCCCACCTCTCCCCAGCTAAATTGCACACTTTTGTAAAACTTCCCACCAAGATTATATGTTCTTTGTTGCTGGGGAAGATTTCCATGAATAGATTGTACCCCCTGAAGTCCAGCCAATGGGATAAGGGGAAGGGATGGGAGCTCGCGTTAGGGTATAAATTGACCTTGCTTTCTGTATTCCCTTGTACTCCCTGGCTAGCGATGAAGTGGGGGGTACCCTTTCTCATGAGAAAGCATTAAACTCCTTTTTGCTTTTCCTAAGACAAGTCTCTGATGAATTATTTTCAGGAGTCTCAAGACCCATCCCACACAGTTTTGGGAGCTCATCTGGGATTCCCTCTTATTTAAGGAAGGGTCTCCCAGCCAGTCCTAGGAAAGGTGCCTGCTGGCCACTTGCCAGCAGTCCTGGAACAGTTTGGGAGTTTCCTTTCACTTTTAAGGAACAGAGCCGAAGAGAGATGATCTTGAAAGGCAAAAGTGAAAGTAGAATGACCACAGAGAAGGAGAGACTGAGTCAAGAAGGTCACGTAAGTTTGTGTGCACAGACCCAGGTAAGCAAAACCCATGAGTCCTCTTAGAGGGCAAGATCAGTGAGCCCCTGGGTGACTGTAGAGTTAGGGTTGAGACAAGATCAGTGGGCCTCTCTAAAGGGGCAAAAACTGAGTCTCTGCCTGCTTCTCTAGGCAAGATCAGTGAGCTTCTGTCTTAAAGAGGAGAGGCAAGAACTTGTGAGTCGTGTGGAAAGTTCAATATAAATCTAAAAAAGAAAAAAAGAGTCTCCTTCCAAAACTCTGGATGACAGTCTTCCAAAAGTCCTGGAAGACAGTCCTTTAGGTAAGAGGCTTAGTAATTGGGAACTGTCAAAGTATCAGGGGAAAGATAAAAAGAAAATGATTAAGTATCGTTGTGTAGTTTGGGCAGACACTCAGCTCAGAGGAAATGTCTTCTGGCCAGAGGACAGATCCTCCAAGGACTGGATTTGTCAAAAATTTAAACCTACGTGTGCACTCTTTAATGTTTTGTCAAATGTCTTGTCTGTATATGTCGTGTTAACATTTCTGTGTGAATGAAAGTCTGTCTTTCTGTTTTATCTGACACTTTGTAAGGTTGTAAATTTAACTAGCCAGTCAGAAAGAGCAGAAAGTCCTTGAAATTCCTGTTACTCCCCTTCTTCAACCCTCTCAGATGAGTTTCAGAGGAGCGGAGGGACAGGGAGGGAAGGAATTTCTTTTTTTCTCTCAAACCAAAGAAAGTCAGGCTAACCAGCATTTAACCATGTCCTGCCTCACCCAAAAGAGAAATTTTTGTGTAGTGGGACACAATAGAAAGTTAACTGAATTCATTCTGGTTGTATTTGGAATTGTGAATAAGTGAAATGTGTCACTTTTAATGTTTAAGATAGGTTAGAATTTATTAAAGTCTGGTGCAAGTAAGTGGAAGATTAGCAAGTGAAAAAAATCTCAAGCAGGCAATTAGAAGAAGGGCTGAGACTTTTGAATTTAGGTTTCATTAGGTCTTGAAGCTAAAGTTGGTACTTTATGTTCAAATTAAGTCAATACATCTGATACCAGACGATGTGTTTAAAGTGGCAAAAAAGAAGAGGTTTTTCTGTTTTTAAAAAGTAATCACCTTAGGATAAGGAAAGAGTTTTATTTTATTTATTTATTTTTTGCGGGGGGGGAGGAGGAGAAATATGGCTTTCTTGGTATGTAAATTGTTACACATTTAACTCCCTCTAGTTTTTAAGGTTTAGGCCAGGACAAAATTGGTAGGTATTTTATTTTTATTTGGAATATAAAGGAGAATAAAAGTAGTCTGAGTAAAGAGAGAGGAAAAAAAAGGATGGTGTAAAGAAAAATGGGAGATGGGGGAGCAACGGGCCTAGTTCAGAAGATTTGGGTATGTTGAGAAAATGAAAATTTGTAACTTGATTGGAAAACTTACAGAAAACTATTATGATTGATAATTGTTACAGTTCAATGAATTATTAAGTTTCTAAGTTTTCTGCTTGGAGGGTAATTCAAGCCCACCTAATTAACACTGGTTCAGAATTAATAAGATTTCTTTTACTTAGGCTAAAAGATAGTTAATTTAAGCATATTTTAAGTTAATATAATTTTAAACTTTTTAAGAAAAGGAGGTTATTTAGGTTGAACTTAAATAAAAAGCAATAACTTATGAGCTATCTTGTTTTATGATTAAAATGTAAAGGAAAGCTAGATAATCTGAGTAATGAGATTGAGAGATTTGGAAAGATGAATAAAGATTTGACTGAAAATATGGAAGGCAGATAAGGTTTGGGAACAAATGAGAGTTATTCAAACCCCTCCTGTCCCTAGGTAGTTGTTCTGGACCTTTGCGTCAGTTTCAAATGGTTTCAGTAAGTGGTGAGGGTGTGAGGAAGTATTTTAAGAAGACAGAAAAATCATGTAACTTGATTTGATAATTAATAGTGCAATCGAATTTGAGATGACTCTATCTGATCAGGTGATAGGACTATGCCCACATGGTGGTAAAGAGATGAATTACTGTGCAAGGTGATGTAGAAATCCATTCACCTAAATGAGAAATGGCTTATTTTAAGTTTTAAGTAAACTTAAATAATTTAAATTTTTAAGTAAATCTAAATGTTGTTATATTAGGAACTGAATTGTTAAATTAATGATGAATGGTTAAAAAAGGCTGTTATGAATTCTGTGTAAGAGTTTTTGTGTTGTAGAATTCCTATTAAGAAAATGAGAATCCTTAAAAAAATAAATATACATATTTTTATATATGGATGTGATTTTCAAGTCTGTTCCATCTAAGGATGTATTAAGTATATTGAAAAGTTTATTTCTGCTATTAAGAAGTTTAAACTAAGATTGTTTTTGCTATGAATCAAGCATTTACAAAAGTATGTTTATAAAAAGAAGCTTATGGGCAAATGTGAAAAGGCCTTGGTTTTAGATCTTGTAATTTTTGTCAATTAATTGTGAACTGTTTTTAAAAGAGGAAGATATTTGTATATGAAGAAATGTGTAAAATCTTTTGTATGATTTTTGAAAGATCTATCTACCAAATTTATATTTGTAAGCTAATTTTTAATAATAACTAAATGTTTACTGGGTTTGGAAGATAAGGTAAAGTAAAAGATATAAGGGAGACCAGGAATTTTATGACTCCAGGAAGCTCTGTGATAATTTTAAGACAAAAAGCCTCCTGGCCCCATCCTCCTTTCCTTGTGAAGTTCAGTCATTACAGAAGGACTTCTTATGATCTAATCTGAACTCAGAACTGATCAGAGAAAAGATATAACTCTTTCCTATTGTCAAAGGAAAGCAGGGATGCCAGCCCCATCCTAGGACCCTAAGACTCAAAAAGCCTAAAATCATCACCCAAGTGGTGTGGTGCCTCACTTTGTTAAAGTTGTAATCTTTTATGGAAAGTGTAAACTGTATATGAAGTTCATAAACAAGGAATTTGTGGTGGTAATAATCTCCAGTGATCAGTTTTTAGGACAAATTTAAGAAGTGAATCCTAGTAAAATTTTTGATTCGTGAAACTGGCCATTTAACGTATAAGCTTCTGAAATACTCAGAGAGGAATGTGACTGTTACAGGCAGAAGCTTGCCTCAGGAGACAATCTTGTCCTTAACTTGAGATGGGATCCTTCTGGCTCAGTTTCTTCATTGTGTTCCTTTGAAAAGGAATGCTTTCCTACTTGACTATTTCTGAGTCTGACTATAAAGTGGATATGACATCTAATTAAGTTCTTGCTTTTCATGTTCATGGCATGTTTCTACAATCAAAGCAGAGAGTTTAAGATGTAAGCACAAGGCAGGTAGTGGAATCTTGCTGTTTTCAATTAATTGGGTAGATGATATGAAAGATAAAATCCCTGAAAGAGAACGTTTTTTCTGAATGTTATAGGAGGGAAAGGAAACCAAAGTAGAAATGTAATGTTGTATCATTGTTCCACAGAGCAAGACTGGGATTTAAAGTTAACTGTAATTGTATGGAATTGTTGAGGTTGGGGGTGCTTGGGACCCAAAAATAGTGACATGCTGGGTCCTGCTCAAATGAATTCAACCCAAGCCTCCCTTCAAAGTCTGTTATCTACAAGGTAGAAGGAGGTGTCCAGGGGTGACCCCACGTGGTTTGGGTGTTCCAGGGATGGTCTTGATGCGAGTGGTCAGTAACCTGGAGATTCGGATTGATAGGATCATAGATGGGAAATAGAACAGAAATTTGGGCATAATGATAAGGAAAAGTTTTGGGGCCCCTAGAGAGTCAGCTTAAGTAGAGAAATCCAAGGAGCTTTCAAAGTGAGGTTTTCCAGGCCCGTTTTAGACAAATGGGACTAAAACTCCTTTGGAGTAAGGGACAAAGGTCCCAATTTGGAAAAAGGTCTTTACCTATTACAAAATGATGTAAAAGCAATTAGTAGTAAAACAATTGACTGAATCAAATTACTGAGACATCTTCAATTTGGAGAAAAGAATTTCAATGTAGTTTCTTAGAGGCAGGTAACCTCTGGTAATATTTTGCATTGATGGAAAAGTTAAATGTTTCTGTTCTGATTTGAACTCATTTCATGAACATAAGTTGAAGTTAGTGTTTGAACTTATCATACGTGTAGCTCATTCTTTTAGGTTGAGCATGGTTAGAAAGGAACAGAGTACTTTGGGAAACAGATGTAAATCTATTAGAGCAATAACTTATGTTTTCAATGTTATTTAATCAGAAGCTAGAATGTATATAGAAAGGCATGCAAACTACTTAAGACTTGCTTCAAAAGATGTATTCCTTAGCCAATGTGAAATTATAGTCATATCTGAAACTGATTATCAAAGCTTGCTATTTTAAAGATTTTATGGGACTATTAACTGACTCTTCTTCTGAGTCTAACTCTAGGTGTGGATAGCAAGAAAGACTGTCTGAGCTACTGATCCATGTTGCCAGTGAGCCTGTGAGATGCTGGTATGAACTGCAAAGGGGTGACCTTATGGGAAGCTTTGGAGAGCAGCTGTTCAGCCTAGGCTGAGATAGGATTCTCCTGACTCAATTTCTCCACTGACACCTGGCAGACTTTAAGCCTGACTGGATGCCAGCTGACAATCTACTTCTGCCTGGAATTGACATGAAGTTAAGGATATGTTCCTTTGAAATGTCCCTGCTCTCACTAGAAATTTCCTATAATCAAAAGTTGTGTAAGCATAATACCAGATCTATTAAATAATAGATTGTTGGTAGGGGGACATTGAGATTAAGTCCAAAAATTAAGCTATTAAGCTTAGGATTTTAGACCAAAACAATAAGTTAGGGTCTTTTAATTCTTAGTAATAGTATGGAGACCCTCAGGTCAAGGGCCTGTGAGATTAGCATACATAGTCATCGTTATATTTGTCTCAGTTGGTTAATGTTAAAAGAAAAATAGTTTGTGGTCTGCATTGTAAATGCTTTTAAGGAAGTATTGCATGACCAGAAGTTGGAATTATTTTATGATGGGATATGTACTGTGTTAAAAAATGGTTATTTATTATATTTATGTAAGTACTGGAGCCTGTTATTGACTCCTTAGTGAAACCTCATGAAGGGGACTGCCCCTCCTTGTAATCTGTCAATGCATCAATCAGCCTCCTATCCAAATGAAGGGACCAGTGCCAGCTCTGACAGTGGACTGGTGTCACAAGATCCTGGAACCTTAAAATTAACTTTGAAGAAAGGACTGATCCATTTGTGGCTGAAAAGACTGTTGTGGGTTTATCATTTTTGTTAGTTGCTATACCTTTCTCTTCTTTGCTGCCAAGCAAAGCGACACTTTTTCTTTCCTTTGCCTCTGGCCTCTAGGCCTTAGCCATTTCTGTTGCTATGCACCAAGTTATAGTGGAAGAAGTGTTTCAACAATGTGGTGAGGAGTCTTCAAATTGTAAGAAATAAGAGTGGGGATTGTGAGAGACGATCTCTCAGAAGTGAAGCCTCCTCAAAAAGTTAACTGTTTTTGTATTATTAAAATACACTCCCTTGAATATCTGCAGCTAGCTAACCTTGTAGAGAAGCATGCTTTATAACGTATCTTATACTGTGCTTGACACTTCCCCTTCATCCCAACCTTGTCTTAAGCATGTAGTAGAAAAAGAATAGCATAAGCCCCTCCCTCCCCCCGCCCCCGCCTAAACTGCCTATCTTTGTAAAACTTCCCACCAAGATTGTATGTTCTTTGTTGCTGGGGAAGATTTCCATGAATAGATTGTACCCCCTGAAGCCCAGCCAATGGGACAAGGGGGATTAGGGAGGGGAGCTCGTGTTAGGGTATAAATTGACCTTGCTTTCTGTGCTCCTTTGCACTCTCTGGCCAGCACTATTAGTGTGACAAATCGGGGGCGGGGTACCCTTTCTCATGAGAAAGCAATAAACTCCTTTTTGCTTTTCCTAGGACAAGTCTCTGTCTGATTGACTATTTTCAGGGGTTTCAAGACCCATACTACACACTGATTCAGATAATTCTTAGCTGTATGACCCTGGAAAGTCATGTAATCTCTGTATGACTCAGTTACCTCAAATGTAAAAGGAGGATAATTCTAGCACCTTACTCTCCAGGTTGTTGTGAGGATCAAATGAGGTAATATTCGTAAAGTATTTTGTAAACCTACTGTATAAATGCTAGCTATCACTGTAGTTCCATTGATAATTAATCAATAAACATTTAAAAGAAAAACTCAGCAAATTTTAATTATTATATGCATTAATGATACCTTTAAACTTATTAGGACTAATATGATAATATTATGAGCACATCAAGCCATACTGGAAACCCAGTGTCCTGTGTGTTCCTAATGCCCCCTACCTATGTGTGTAATTTTGTAGAAGCTATTAACTTATCTGGGCCTCAGCCTCCTCACTTGTAATATGAGGAGATTGTATAAATGATCTCTGAAATCCTTTACAGTTCTATGATCTTAAGACAGGGAGAGAGAGAGGGAGGATGGGAGAAAAGGAAAGAAAACAAGGAAGGACTGAAGGAAAAAGGAAGGAAAGATGGAAGAAGGAAAAGAAGGAAGGGAGGAAGGAAGGAAAGAAAAAAGAAAAGAGAAAGAGAAAGAAGGGAGGAGGGAAAGAAAGAAGGATGAAAGGAAAGGAGAGAAAAGGAAAGAACACAGGAAGAAAGGATATGAAGATGAAAAGAAGGATAGAAGGATAAGGAATGAAAGGAAGATGGAAGGAAGGATGGAAAGGAAAAAAGGATAAAAAGAAATAAGAAAGGAAAGAAAGGGAGGGAGAAGGCTGGCTATATTCAAAGTCAGAAAATGAGACTGAACATTGCTTCTGCTGACTTACATTACACCTGTGTGGTCTCCATTAAGTTATTTAACTTCCTTGACCATCACCTGTAAAATGAAGAGCCTCTGAAGTCTCTTCCAGCTCTGGATCTATTTTCTTTGGTGTTTCTGACAATGATGAGATCAGAGGAATCGTTCCAATGATCTTCCTTTTATAGATAGTGTAACTGAGTGACTTAGCAGTGTGCAAAAAGCAAAGCAAAGGCAGAAACAAGACTTAAACCCAGGTCTCCTCAGTCCAGTACTTTTTTCAGTGAACCACGTTGCCACTCCAGAATGCGTTAAGTGCTTAAGAAAATGCTACCAAAGTTCAGAGGAGGGAGAGGTCACTGCTAGCTATCTCGGAAGGAGCTGAGAGATCCTGTAGTGGTAGAATCAGTAAGATTTAACAAGCAATTGGATGTTGGGAATGAGAAAGAAGAAAGGAAAAGAATTAAGGATGGATGTTCTTAAGGACTGGAAGATGTTCTTACCCTTGACAGAAACAGACAAGTTTGGAGGAGGATAGCATTGGAAGTTGGGAGTAATGTAGAGATAATCAAATAGTAATTAAGTTCTTAATCTGGTCTCAGCATCATTGTCTAAACTGCCCATCTTTTGGTAATGCGAAAGACTACCTTCTACTCCCATTTACAGCTAGAAAACACTTCACCTTGGTTGCAGATAAACTTGATAATCTTGCAAGTGTTTAATGAGAAGCTGATCATTTACTCTAGCCTCCAGGCATACTTTTCTCCCATACTTTGATTAATTAGCTAATTAATAATTAATGCAATTAAGAGAAAAAATGAAACTAAACAAAATGCTGGATAAAAATGCAAATCTTAATCTGGAAAAGAGAGGAAGAAATGCACCCCCTCTTCCCAATGCCTTGTATGTAGCAGGCACTAAAAAACATTATTTGGGGAAGAAAAACATTATTTGGGGAAGTAAAACCTTGTTTCCTTTTTTTGCTTTGTTTCCCCAAACAGTTAGAAGCTTCTTTCTAATAACCCACCCACCACCACCCTACCCTGCATCATTTATAGCCTTGTTTCTATGGGAGGATAAAGGTGATCAGAAGTGCAAACTGAGTTACAAATGAACTTTGGGGCACTTGGTATGGGGTAGGTGTGCCAAATAGGTAGAAATAAAATCCATTTTCAAATTGGAACTTGCCTAAATTCTGGCTAACAGCTAGCTGGTTATAGTTCTTTTGCTAAAAGACAAGTCCACTCACTCAGCCCTGATGTTGTCCCTGACTTATTTGCCCTAAGAGATAGCAAAAACTCCTCCAGAATTTGCATGTAGAATGGAAGAAATTCTTAACATAAAGATAAATGAGATCATTAATATTATTAATTTTCAACTGTTCTCAGAACAAATAAATCATCTTTTCCAGGAGAAACAGTTTAGTGTAGTAGCTAGAAGAACACTCATGGAGTCAGGGAGGGCTGGGCTTAGGTTCTGCCACTTACAAATACTACTTGTATGCCACTAAGTAGCCTAGAGGCAGCTAGATGGCTCAGTGGACAGGGCACTGGACCTGGAGTCAGGAATATGTGAGTTCTAATCTGGCCTCAGACACTTTTTAGCTGTGTGAACTGGGAAAATCACTTCACCCTATTTGCCTTAGTTTACACATCTGTAAAAATGAGCTGGAGAAGGAAATGACAAACCACAGTATAAAGAGTCAGAAACAACTGAAAAGCAATAGTAACAAATCATCTCCTAATTTAAAATTCTACAACTCTGATTCTATAGCATGCACTCAGAGTCAGGAAGACCTGGGTTCTAACACTTCCTAGCAATGGAACTCTGGGGAAGTCATTTAACTTCTGTGTTCTTCAGAATTCCCTAGGATTTATCTTTAGTGGAAAAAGAATCCCAGCTCTGCTACTTACTACCTTTGTGACCTTAGGCAGTAACTCATTTAAAACTTTACATGCCTCAGTTTCTTCATATGTCAAATGAAGAAATTAAATTAGGTAGAAGAAAATGGTCATCAGAAAAACAGGAGAGGAGTGCTCAACGTTCTGGGAAATCCCAGTGGGCCCAAATTAGCCACTCTGAAGTAAAAGTTAGAAAAGTCAGCCAATCTCGACTTCAATCACTTTTTAAATCCTATGACGTAAGCTGAGGTCCATTGGCCTTGACATTCTATCCCTGTCTGAAGGCTTACCTTGCATCTTAGCAGCAGCAATGACATCTCCGGCAGAGATACTGGACACGTTGACCAGGTAAACTGGACAATGAGTCTAAACACAAGAAACACAGTTCTCACACAATGGGTCTTTCAACAAATGAGACACAGGATATAGACAGCGTCTTCATAGGAAAAATAACTTTTAATAAAAATAACTCTGTTGCCAAAAGATCTCTATTGGAGAATCTAGTTTCCTTTCCTCACCCAAAGTAGACATGGCAGACCTGATATTTTTATGCTAAGCTGACAAATTGTGGCTGAAGCAGTTGTATATAAACAGTGAGGCTGCTAGCCACTAACTAAGCATGTTTAAACACCATTCTCTGTCCTGTGCCATGGAGGTCATTCTGTATGGGTGGATTAGTGAAAGACTCATCACTGTCACTGTCAAGTACTTAAGTTGCCCATTTTCTACCCTTTTATCAGAAATGGACTTTAAAGAAAAAAATGAAATCCAGTTTAAGAAAATTCCTATGGAAAATGGACATAAATAATTTATCAAAAGAGAGTGTTTTTGTCTGAATGTGAGTTGAAATTTACTAAAAAAAACCTTAAGTGACCAAGCACACAGTAGATGGCATACAGAGCATCAGAAGCCATGGGGGCTAACCTCTGACCCCTGAGATTCTAAACAGGCAAAACATATCCTAAGTCAAACTCATACAGGATTTAGTCCTAAATAAGCCTGCTCTTGGATATAGAGATTTAGGTGCTAGGAATAGCACTGCCACTAATTAGCTCATCAACTTGGTACTAGGACCACAGAGGTAACTGAATTTGACTCCCATCCCCCAAGTGTTACAAAGGAGGAAACTGAGGTCCACAAAGTCACATAGTTAAAAAAGTTGAAGAACCTGGTGAACCCCAAGTCCTATGACCCTGGACCTGGCACTTTCCTTCACTTTACCAAACTGCTCTATTACCGTGGATAAATCACTTAACTTCTCTAAGACTCAGTTTCCTCATCTGTAAAATAAAGGTCATTTCTTGACTGTTCAGAGCTTCCCTTCAACCTAGAATAAGTTATCATTGGGAGGAACCTTGTGATTAAAACTACAGTTATTAGAAGAAGTAGACAGATAGCCTGGCTCTCCAAAATGTTGCTTTGATGCAGTCTTTTTTTTCCAGTCCACATAATAAACATGAAGTCTCCACTACATCTAAGGTACTGAGGATATAAAGATTTTGAAACAAGCTATAGATCCTACCCTGAAGGAGCTTACATTCTAATAACAGGGCTGAAGGCGGTATGGTCTAGTGCTGAATCTGGAATTAGATGAGCTTGCTTCTAATCCTGTCTCTACCACTTGGCTACCTGTGTGATCTTGGGCAAATACTTGACCTAAATTGTCCTCAATTTCCTTATCTGTAAAATGAGGAGACTGGAACAGATGACCCTCAATGATCTCTAAGCACTCTTCTAGCTCTTTATCTGTTAATCTTTCATTCTACAAATGCAATTAATTACAAAGGAGAGGTTCAAAGTAGTTTGAGGAAGGAGGGGAGCTGGGAAAGGCATTATGGAAGGGATGGCGTCCAAAATGAGTTTTAAAGAGAGGGGTTCTAACAGGTAGAGACGAGATCATGAAAGATAGCTGCTGCCTATACCAGAGGGGAATATTCAAATGTGGCATTCTTTCTCTCATACTTTCTATTGTCCCTCCACCTTCTCTTCGCTCTCTTTAACCGGTCCCTTATCATGGAAATATTGATTGGAGAGCTACTTATACTTGGGTAGTGAATCAGGTTTTATCTCAGGTTCTGATAGGAGGGGGCTGTACTTTGAGAGACGTTGCAGCAGAGGGACACAAAACAAAGTATCTAAGAATGAAGAATATCAAAAGGCAGCAGAAGTTATAACTTCTGCAAATTGAGGAGGTTGGGTTCTGATTCCAGGAGGGAGGAGGAAATGCTGCTTACCCTGTTGGCAATGGTGATAACACGGTGGGTTGCTTCAGCTTCCAGCTGTTTGGGGAAACAGAACACAGGAGGTAAACAAGATTCATCACCTTCCAAAATCAAGTGTTTTTGAATGTAAGGCATTGTGCTGGGTAGTGTCTCATGGAGGGCTGTATGTCTGCCCATGCCATACACATTTACAGAGATTATCCATCTTGTGGTTCACTGTGTTATCTGGAATCCCTGGCATATATTCGCAAAGATAAGGGCTTTGGACTACCAGGGAGGAGATCTGGGTTTGAGTCCTTCCTTCAATATTTACTAGTAATGTGATTTTTCAATAACAGCCCAGAAAAAGGAGGAAGGGCTCTGCTATTTTTTAGTCTTTTCCCTTTCTTAATCCACCTTTGTCCAGAGTACGCTTTTATTTTTCAATGAAGGACAATATAGAGCTGTCCCAGTTCCCTCTGAGACAGAATTGTCATTAGAGTACAGTGACTAAGGCTTTGATCAAGGCCCCAAAATTTAAAGAGAGAAAAAATTTAACACATAGCTAACTTAGTTGTAATTCATCTGTGAGCCCCTACAATAATCATCAGTTCTATCCTCCAGCTCAAATGTCCCAGGTACTGCTTGCATTATTTTCACATTACGAGTTATAAAGCTGACTGACGGTATGCCCTGAACTGCCAGCCCAAGCACCAAAATATATAGTTATTGCCTCTGCCCTGAAAAGTTCTCTCAGGAAAGCTTTAGGCCATACTTGTCCTAAATTATCATTTAGGACACTAAACTACCCCGAGAATATAAAAAATGATCTCTGTGAAGCAGTCAATTGGGATTTTCCCTCTTGGAAAGAGGAAAATATATAAAATCTAATTTATATTTGTAGGTATCTCTAATCCCCAAAAGATTCCAAATCCCTGTGTGAAGGCTGATGGAAAAAAAAGCCACAACAAACTTTTCTTACCTCCTCTGGACGGCTGATCTCTATTCCTTCAGGACCGGTGATGCCCAAATCTAGTGCCTCCCTGGCACCCTGAATAAACAGCAAAGAAAATTGGGAATTGTTTATAAGACAGATCCAAGATGAAAAAGATGAACCCCAAATGGCCGAACCATACAAAAACTCAGCAGCTTTTCTTTTTTCTTTATCATTTTTCCTTGAAGAGAAAACCTTGGGGCTTAGGTTTGGTAGTTTAGGTTTGGTTCATTTGGCAAATAAGGTTCCCCAATTCATATTTTTATGAATGTGTTCTAAGTAATCAGTAAGTAGGTGAAATAATAAGTCAAGGATCTGGGATTTCATCGATATGAGTCTTCCCTCTATTTTGATACAAGCTCTCTCAAGATTGGTAGATGATCTTGGATAATCACTGTGATTGAAAAATTAATCACACACCTTGGCCAATTTGGTGTAAACCTTTCTGAATCTGTAGCATGGTTGACCTTTAGGGGACAAGCAAGACATAGAGTCCAACAAGTCTTTTCAACTGGGTAGGACCTATCAGAGCTTGGAGGCATAGATCAGGGTGAACTCAGAGTCACCTTGAGGACCCAATGAAGTGGAGCAGGACTTTAGCCAGGAAATAATAAATAAAAGGAGTTAAATATCACATAATGATTTTAAACAGGCACCATGGGGGATACCTTAAGAATTACAAGAGAGATTCTTTATCCTTGAAGAGTTTACAACCTAGTTAGCAATTGAAACCAGAAGGTTCTAATTCAGATACCCAGCTGAGGAGTCCAACTACCAGATCTACCTTCACTGCCCACCCCTTTCTGAATTTTGTCTCTATACTTGCCTCGGCCACAAGCTCTCCATTTTCAGCATGGACTCGGGCTATCGCACCAATATCCTTGCAAGCACAGAACACTTGATATAACTCACTATCTCGAAGCATATATAAGTCTTTGTAGGTCATAAACATCTGGAATGAATTCACACCTTTCTCTCTCACCAGAGTCTCCATTTCTGCTTTTACCTGATGGAAGGAAAGGATCCACATTACATATCCAAGAGATTGATGGAAGGGGCCCTGGACAACCTGCATTTCATTCCCTCCCTCAGTATGTACCAACTGTGTGATCTTTGATAAGTCACTTAAGGAGCCTGAGATACAGAAAAGTTATCTGGAACAGAGAAATAATCCCCCAACTTCTGTGTGATGATCAAACCAGAGGATGTAGGAGAACACTCTGAAAACTGTGAAGTGGGGCTGTCATCTTTATTCTAATTTTTAATGCCATCAATTATTAATAATACTGGGGATGGGACTTTACTTGGGATAGATCTGCATCTCAGGTACTCAGGAGAGATCCTCTGTCCATGGAAGGGAATGAAATGGAACAAGAGATTTTTAAGCCCTTACTATGTGCCAAGGACCTTACATGCCTCATCTGAGCTTCATGAAAGCCCTGTGAGGTAGGTTCTATTACTGTCTCCATTTTACAGCTAACAAAACAGAGGGAGACAGATTAAGTGACACAGCTAGTAAGTTACATTTTGACTCAGATCTTCTTGACTTCAAGCTTAGTACTCTAATCACTGTGACACCCATTTGTCTCTAAGCCCATCCAGGACTCTCCATGGAAACCCTGGTATAACAGGAATCTGGGGGGGAAAAATAATGTGCTTTTTGTTTGCTTTTGTTTTAGATGGTAATTAACAGCCGGTTTTCCAATAATATTTTCTTTACAAGTTCAACTAGCTTTTTGAGAAGTTTTGTATGGCTGAATGCTTATATATCAATATCTTATATTACGTATGGAAAAGGATATAAATAGTATGGATGGTTACATTCCTAGAATGCTAGTGACTGTCTATTCATCTAGCGATGGTGGGAACATAGAAGATTGCCCATGCTCATTTTTTTCTACTTTTAAGTGGACCTAGACATTTTGACTTAGGGTGACCTGAGTCTAGTCAGCCTGTCTGATATCCTTAGGGCTGTAGATCCATAGGATAACATTTACCAGAAACTCTAAGTAACCCTGAATAATCAATCCCTAGTACTTAATTCCTGTCTGGAGCCCCACACCCTTTTGAAGTTTTGTTTTCCATTTAAATTACTAGCTTGCTTGTCTCATTTGAGGAGTATGAGCAGACCTCTAATTGAATTCCCTAGGCGTGGCAAGGATACCTGGAGAAATTTAGGGGGCCTTATGTGTTTTGGGGACCCAGGAGAATTTCTCCTCCCTAGTATTTAATCCAATTTACAGTGTAGGTCCAGAACACAGGGGCCCTGTAGTGTGACAGGAAGCACGGGAGTGCCTCAGTCTCTTTTTAATGCACTGGGTCAGTGTTACTACATAAGCCCCAATAGAAAGCAATTCAGTTACTCCTCCAAAGAGGGGCTGGAATAACTTCCAGTCAACCCCACAATCCTCCTCCCTCTGGGAGTTCTTTAGAAATCAGACTTTGCAGGGAGGGGTGCAGCAGCTTAATTTTCTTCTCCTTTTTCTTTTCCTTAGTGTTTTTATCTTAGGGAAGGTCTCTAAGCACCAAGACAGGCAGTAGAATTTTATAAAAATGATATCTGCTTGTTAAAATTATGGAACTGATTTTGGAAGTGAATGTAATCCTCAGATTCGCCAGCTATGGTAGACTTGTATCCTTGTGAAAACGATGTTAAATTCCAGTTTCTGAACTGTTCTGTAATAATTTTGCCAAAATGTGCCTGAATTGGTTTTCCAGAGATGGCAGATGCTTAAGTGGAAGGAAAGTATAAAGGATGTAATAACAAACGACAAGGTGTTGGTTGCAAATATGATTTTCATACACAATGATCCCTTCATAAGTGTGAAGACCTGTAGCTAACAGCAATATAGGAACAGCTTGGGATTTCCTTGGATGAAAATTTGGTCATGGTGGACATCATGGTGGACTACCCCCAAAAAGATCAAAAAAAGATGAAAAGGATTCTTATGTATGAAATTTTTGTAGCAACTCTTTTCATAGTAGTCAAGAACTGGAAACTAAGGGGATGCCCTCCCCAGTGGAGTCTGGTTGAACAAAATAGAATATAAGAAAAAAATGGAATGCTACTGTGTTGAGAAAGTACGGGTTCAGAGAAACCTAGGAAGACTTGTATGGACTGATGAAGAGTGAAGTAAGCAGACCTAGAAGAACAACAATACTGTAATGACAGACAGTTCTGAAAGACTTGAGAGCTCTAGTTAGTTTAAAGACCAATCACAATTCTAGGAGAAGGCTAATGACATATACTATCCATTTCCTGATGGTGAGCTGATGGGCTAAACATGAAGGAGACCAATTTTTTGAATACAATCAATATGGAAATTTGACTAAGCCAATTTGTTATCAGATTTTGTTTTTCTTTTCTTTTTTTCCAGTGTGGGAGAAAAGAAAATAGGTGACTTTTAGTTGGAAAAAAAAAAGGCTGACCATGGCCCAAGGACCTTAAAGGACTAAGTGGTTATCCCTGTAGTGAGTTTTATCAGTAGAGCAGGCAATAGAGGGAAAACTGGACCCCTGAGAAGCAAATGCTTGCAGTAGTGGAGGGGCTATTCCTCTTCCCTCCTACCTCATCAGTCTTGTCACTTTGAAAAAAATCTTTTCAATCACTAGGAGACATTGTATCTATGATAGGTACTATTAATAAGAGGCCCGGGCTCCAAGCACCATGTTGGGCAACCAAATCTCGATCTATCTTAGGGAAAAGGCCCCACGCTTTTCTTGCTTTCTTTCCCCCCATCATGACTTCTTGGAGCTAATTTTTCTTTTGTTTTGTATAGTAGGCTTGTAAAATCAGGTATACAGAGGCATTAAATCCCCCAGGAGAGCCCAGGCTAAAATGTTGATGTCAACATACATGGAAGACAGCCACGATCAAACTAGAGAAACAGCTACCTTTGGAGACCACCAGGTGATTCCCATGTGAAGTGAGTAGTCACAACACACTTTGGGGTCAGCGAGATTCCTGCACTTCTCATAGGCATCCAGGAGGGATGTTTCTTTGTCAGGTAGAACGTGGCCTATGATCATGGTTGTTCCTCCCACCAGTGCAGCCTGTGGGAAGAAAGAAGAGAGAGAAACATAGTTTCATAAGTCATAGTTTTAGTCATGTTCTCATTGCACAATAACAAAGTGAAGGGAACGTATCCCAGTGCTTCTTAAACTGTGAGCTGTGACAAAAATTTGGCAACAGTAAAAGGTTTATGAATGTGCAATGACCAGAATACCATTATCAAATATTTTGTCAAGATTTAATTCTTCCAACAAGCACATCCATCTCATTAGTATGCAAATTTGCTTTCATCTTTAATAAATTGTAAAATTATAAGTATACCAAATAATTTTTCTAAAATAAATTTATGATTTGTTATCAGTAAATTTTTGATTTTTCATATCTATTTTATATACCTATATAGCTGGGGTCACGTAAAAATTTCTTGAGTGGAGAAAGAGGCTGCAAGTGGAAAAACTTTATTGACCATGCCTTTGCTTTTAATTATTTTAAATTTCATTTCAATTTGATAGAAAACATAGTATTCTAGATGAATAGTCTCTTTTAAGAATAGATTCAATTAACCGAAATCTAAAATTGAAAAATAGAATTCTACTTTTCTTACAGACTGAAGGAAAACATGTAAGGAAGGGATGCCTAGAAGGAAAAAGCATATGACATCACCAGAAGGGATAGAGAATAATAAGAGAAATGAATGAAAGATAAATATAACTAAAAATAAAATGGAATCTGGACTAGAGTTTGGAGGCAAGAGACCCAGGTTCTTAACAATCTGACTAGGACCTATCTTTCCTGCCTTATTATTCTACTTTCAAAACTGTGTGATCCAGCCAAACTGGCCTTCTCTCTGTTCATCATACACAATACTCCTTCTCCCATACCCTGAGGCCTGGCTACTTTCCTTCTCTCCTCCTCTCCACCCTCAATGCACTACCTACCTTCTCACCAAGGTTTCATGGGATTCCTGACTTGCTTCAAGATGAAACTCAAGCATCACCTCTTATTTAAAACCTTTCCTGATCCTCAAAATTGCCAGTGTCCATATTACCTTGTGTTTATTTTGTATTTGTTCTGCTTATATAAGCACAAATTGTCTCCCTTTACAGGATGTAAGCTCCTTGAAAGCTGAGATTGTTTCTTTCTTTCTTTCTTTTTTTTTTTTTAAGTTTTCAATTTATTTATTTTTAGTTTTCAACATTCAGTTCCTAAGTTTAAAATTTTCTACCCCTCCCTTCCCAAGACAGCATGCAATCTAATATGGGCTCCACATATACACTCCTATTAAACACATTTTCACATTAGTTATGTTGCATAGAAGAATTATATTGAATGGGAGAAACCATGAGAAAGAAAAAAGAAAATAGTGTGCTTCACTCTGCATTCCAACTCCATAGTTCTTTTTCTGGATGTGGATGTCATTTTCCATTATGAGTCCTCTGCAGTTGTTTTAGGTGCTTGCATTGCTGAGAAGTCTATCCAAACCAGTCATTGAATACTGTGGCTGTTTCTGTGAACAGTGTTCTCCTGGTTCTGCTCACTCCACTCAGCATCAGTTCATATAAGTCTTTCCAGGCTTTTCTGAACTCTGCCTGTTCATCATGTCTTATAGCACAATAGTATTCTATTACATTCATATACCACAACTTGTTCAGCCATTCCCCAATTGATAGGTATCCCCTTGATCTCCAGTTCTTGCCCACCACAAAAAGAGCTGCTATAAATATTTTTGTACATGTGTACATGTGGATCCTTTTCCCAGTTTATCCCTTTGGGATACAGCCTTAGAAGTGATATTGCTGGGTCAAAGGGTCACAATTTTATAGCCTGTTGGGCACTGTTCCAAATTGCTCTCCGGAATGGTTGGATCAGCTCACAGCTCCTCTGACAATGAGTTAGTGTTCCGACTTTCCCACGTCTTCTCCAACATTTATCATTTTCCTGTTTCGTTATGTTAGCCAATCTGTTAGGAGTGAGGTGATACCTAAGAGTTGTTTTGACTTGCATTTCTCTAGTCAATAGTGACTTAGGGCATTTTGTCATATGTATATTAGATAACTTTAATTTCTTCCTCTAAAAACTGTCTGTCCATATCCTTTGACCATTTACCAATTGGGGAATGACTGTATTCTTGTGTCTCCAGTGTCTAGAAGAATGGTTAGTTAACTGACTGATTGATTGATTGACTTTCATGCTATAACTATGTGACCTTGGCCTTATCATCCTCATCTATGAGATCAATTATTTGGATCTAATGATGTCCAAGTGCATTACAGCTCTAACATTCTAGAAGGCAATATTTGCCTTAGTTCCTTATAAGCACAATTTGGCAAAAAATCAACTGAAAATAAATAAGATAGAGTGAACACATGGCTACATGCAAGGTTAGACATTTAGATATAGACATTTAAAGCTCAGAAAATTCCCTGGTATCAAAAAGCTAAGAGGAAAATCAAGATAAGCAGGTAGACTTTGCATAAATTGATGAAGGTGATGTATGAATCACCAAGAGTTCTAAAAGACTTATCTGTTGAAGTTTGGACCCTTAATTCATATCCTAGCAGGGTCTCTCAAAGTTCTTCATTCTAATGAGAAGATGTCAGTGTTCCAACAGTGAGAAGGGGGTAACCCGGAGTAGGAACGGAAGGAAAAACTTGCTATTTCAAGATCCTAATAAATGTGTCCTGGAGAAAAGGCTAAGTCGTAATAGTTACGTGGAGTCTTACAATCTCAGAGCTGAAAAAAACCTTTGAGCTCCTTTAGTCTAGTCCCTGATTTTACACATGAAAGTGAGACCCAGAGATGTTAAGTGATAAATTCAAAGCTATATTTAATAAGCATTTATTAAGAACCTACCATATGCCCACTTGCCTTATTTTCGGTACAGGATTTTTCCAAAACTTCATGATCTCTCACTTGTACTCTGCTTGGGGTGATGTGCATTCCTGGAGAAGACTGGCTTTATGGACATGTCATGTCTATGGACTGACTGGCTAACAGTTAACAAGGTAATGGCCTCAGAAGAACTTGTATCTATAGAAACCAAGAAGATCTTTGCATTCTTGTGCTGTCAAGTTTCAGAGAAGGATTTTTCTTAACTGAGGCAGCAAAATGGTACAGGAGATGAGTGCTCAACTTAGAGTCTGGAAGACCTGAACTTGAATACTGGCTCAGAAACTTGCTGGTCAAATCACTTTACTTTTCTCAAGCCTCAGTTTCTTCATCTGTAGGATGAGGGAGTTGAACTCAATAGCCCTTGAGGTCCTTCTTAGCCCTAACTCTGTGACTCCAGGGCACTATGTCCTGCCCCTGCCACTTTGGGCATTTCAGGCTAGCCTACATCTCTTATGAAGAGTTGACCTGTGAATATTTTTCTTTTGTGCTTTACCAACCTCCTCTTTCTTTACCTAGTCTTCAAGGGTGTTTCCTCCTCTCATCCCAATCAAACGTGAGGGATAAGTTCTGAAAGGATTATTTTGGTTGTAACACAAAGTTGGAACATTTTTAAATTAATAGAATTCTTTTTTTTGGGCTGGCTTATCACTGTCAGACCAGAAAAGGACTCTCAGAAATAATACAAGATCATGTGATTCTATGTGGCACCAGTCTTGGAAAGCAGTCATCTTTCTTGCACAAAAGGCGATTTTGCCTTTGAACAATTACTTTGTAGGGGAACAGGCAGTGAGAAAAGCTAGATATGAAATGGAACTATATTTGATCCAGCACTGCTCCTGACCTTGGCAGAAGCTCAATACCTCTATCTAGAAGGGTACTTCTCAGTTCTCAGTCAGTTTTAATTATTTCAAGAGTGAAATCTATTTAAAAAATCCACAGAATATTACAATTGGAAGGAACCTAGAGGTCTGCCTTCTACCTGATGCAAGAATCTTTTCTATGTATTCCTAACAGAGAATGTCAGTCCCTGAATGAATGCTTCCAATGAAAGGGAGCTTAGCACTCTGAGAATCTAGCTTTCTCCACTGATGGACAGCTCTAATTGTTAGAAAGCTCTTCCTTACATTGAACTGAAATTTATCTCCCTGTTACTTTCACCCACTGGCTTCAACATGGCATATGCTAAGTCTAGTGCCTGTTCCAGATATAGTCCTTTAAATACTGGAAGGCAGCCATCTTTTTAGGTCTTTTATTTTCTACAGTAAACATCTTCAAATGCCTCAAACATTCTAAGTATGTTTATGATTTCCTGACCCTTTATCATCTTGATCACATTTTTCTGGACATAGGTAACTAGGAAGTACAGAAAAGAGAGTACGGGACCTGAGTTCAAATCTGGCTTCTGACACCGACTAGCCATATGACCCTGGACAAGACCCTTAGCCTTAACCTCTGTCTGCCTCCCCCCTCCATTTGTAAAATGGAGGCAATAATAGCACCCATCTCCCAGAGCTGTTGTGAGGACCAAACAAGATAATATTTATAAAGCACTATATAAATGCTAGATATTATTATTATTATTAAAAATGAGTGGTTAAACTCCCTTCTTTCATTGTAGAGGTGGAGGGTCATGGATATATGTCAAACAGTTGATGTGTTAGTTTTGCTGAACTGTTTTTTTTTCTTCTTTTTTTATTCCTTGATATAAGGGATGGTTCTGTGAAAAGGATATATTTGGAAAGGAAGGGGATGCAAAAAAAAAAAAGATCAATAAAGTAACTTAAAAGCGGTGCTTAGAACAGAATACAATGGTCCAGACATGGTCTGATCAGCAAAAAGTACCCTTTAGTAGGAGGCTATTAAAGTAGGAGGTTAGTAACCCTCCTTGACCTGAAAACCATATTTCTATTAATCCAATTTGAGACTGCATTAATAATGGTATTTAAAAATTTTTTTAGCTTTTATGTCACAAAATTGGCTTATACTGAGCTTGCCATCAGTTGAAACTCTAATTTCTTTCACATAAGTTGATGACAAACCAGGTCTTCCTCATCCTGTAATGAGGAGTGTGGTGTTGTGGAAAGAACCCTGGAGACTTGGGTTTGAACTTTGTTACTGATCCTTAGTAACTAAACTATGTGACTGTGGGCTTCTTAAGCCTCCCTCAGTTCCCTCATCTGTAAAAGGAGGATAACAATTGTAGATTGTACTATCTACCTCACAGGCTCATTGGGAGGACAATGCTTTGTAAACCTTAAGGTGCTATAGAAATGGTAGTAGTTGTTATTTGGATCATGAGATCACAGGGCAGGGACCTATCTGTCTTCTTTGGATCCTCCTGGCCCAGAGTGAAGGTAAAAATAGTAACTGTTTCTCTTTTGGCCAGTAATCCTGAGGGTCTTCCCTTCTCAGTTTTTTTTTATTATTAAACAGACCATCCCTTGACTCATTTTTTTAAAGAAGCCTATTCACAGAATGGGCATTGCCTTAGTCAAAGTGAGAACTTGAAGAGACTTTAGCTGAGAAAGGTCAAGGTTTCCCACTGCATCCCAAGCCATCTTCAGTAGACCTGATCATTCTGATTTATATCTGGCCCCTGGACCCAGATGGTTCCGGAGGAGAAAGTGAGGCTGGTGACTTTGCACAGTCCTCCCTCAAACCAGATTCAATTCCAAGTCATGTCATCATCTCCTGATGTCAGGGTCCTCTTGGAGAACAAAGGACAAGCCATACACACACTGAGATCACAGATTTAGAAATGGAATTTAGTCCAACCCCATCGTTTTATGGGGAATAAGAATAAAGCTAAAACTTACATTCTAAGGTTTACAAAGCGCTTGACATGCATTACCCCACTAGATCCTCATAACTTTGATGTGGATGTTGTTATTATCCTCATTTTGCAGATAAGGAAACTGAGTCTCAGAGAAGCTAAGTGACTTGCCCAGGGTCACACAGCTAGTCAAATATCTGTAGGATTCAAAGCCAGGTGTTCCTGACTCTAAGACCACTACTCCTTATTAATATTTCACATTGCTTCCCCTTCCTGGATGAGAAAACTGAGGTCAATAGAAGTCAAGGGACATTCCAGTGCTCAAGTAAATGAGTTTGGAGTCTAGAAATTTACATTTATCTGTTAAGCTTAATCTACTCAGGATGAACAGACTGCCCTTAATGATGGCAGTTGAAGAACAGGAAGTAGCTCACATTTTATAGTGTTTTACAGCTAAGGTGCTTTACTCAAAATCCTATTGGTTAGTAGTATAAGTATTATTAATCCCCATTCTACAGATGAGAAACTTGAGGCTCAGAAAGGTTATGTGATTTGCCTGAAGTCATGCACAGCTAGTAAGCAGCAGAAGACACATTTAACCAGTCTTATTTCCATTATCTGTTGAGGTTGCCTAGAAAGTTTTTCATGCCAAAGTAGATAATTAGAATGATAGAATTTAACAATTAATGCTTAATTAATTTTAGTTGTTCCAATAATAAATTTTCACATTGGTGAATCAAGGGTCACCAATGGACAGCCAGGTGCCCCAGAGTCATACACTTACAATTTTGAAAGAAAATATGGAAGCTATCCAGCACCTTGGTTAACTCCCTTATTGTGAACTGATAATATTTAATATAAATTCTAGACTTAATAAGGGCCAAAGTTTGAATTAAGAAGAACCTGGACCTAATAGTCTCCTTTTGTTTAGAGGATGCCTTTTGTCAAGCAAATGGGACCTCCTTACCAGATCCTTCTTCTAGCATCTTAGTGATAAGAGAAAAACACAGATACCTTGGGTTATAACTTCAGCTTTGTCAACTCTGTTAAGATGCCACAACTTCAAAGGCCTGTTAGGACAGGATCTGTTATCTAGGTGATGGGACTTTGTTTTTTCCTTATCTTAAATCACAAAGGCATGCTACAGAAGGAAGATGCCTATAGCCTGGGATCATTAAACCCAATTGATGCCACTTTGTTTACAATATATTTATCTAAGAGAACTCCTTCCTCCTGGCAAAATGTTCTTAAGACAGTCAATTTCTGTACTAAGTCAGCCAGTTCTGATCCTGGCTCCATAGCGCTATGTAACCGTTGTCTTTATTGGGAATTGTTTAATTAATGAAATCATAAAATGTATGCAGTTAGCTTGTTGCCTTTTCTCTAACCAAGTTTTCAGGTTAACAGAATGTATGGGAAGAAAGATGAGAATCGCACAAGGGAGGCAAGTACAGGATAGTGGATGGTTTCCATCATTGGAAGGAATGCCTACATCTGATGAGATCACATATCCACTGGAGTATTTGAATATAAGGATATGGAGTATAAAATTGAAGGTTGTAGTTTGTTCTACAAGACCTCCTAAATTACAGAGCTGCTGCCACCTAGTGGCAGTTTGGGACAATAGCAGAGGAGGTGCTGAAACTAACTTTAAGCACCTATGCCAGATGCAAGTGCAAGTCATGTCATCATTTCTCTGATGGCATGGTCTTCTTCGGCAACGAAGGATGAAAACACACACATGCCAGATGCACTACTCTTGGTGCAATGGATACACAGACACAAGGAAACCCCCCCTCCTCAAGGAGCTTACATTCTATAGAGGGAAACAAACATGTACATACAAAAGTATATACAAAATAGATAAGCGATTATTTGGGGTGAGAAGGCACTAGAATTTGAGTAGGAGTTGGAGGAGTCAGAAAATGTTCATGGAAATGATGGCATTTATTAAACATTTACTACAAACTTGCCAAGCCTTGGGGACACAAAGTACAAGTGGAGAAAATCTGTGAGAGGGGTGAGAGGGTTAGTGATAATAATTCCTCACATTTACATAGCACTTGAAGGTTTAAAAAGTGTTGGATAGAAACAATGCCAGCTTAGTCAATAGAAAATGGCTGAATTTAACACTGAGAATGTTTCATTGCTTTCAATCAATCAATATTTATTCAGTATCTACTATGTGCCTGGTACTGTGCTACGCTCCTTTCACCACTTAAGCAATTTATTGATCTATAGAATAGCAACCAAATATAAAGACATGCAGGGACAAAAGGATGGGAACTTACGGGTGTGCCTTTCTCATGGCATGGCCTTGAAAGACAGGGTATCTCCTTCGACAGAAGAAATTCTGGGGTGGAGGGAGAGTTTCATATCTGTATAGTTCTATCTGTGCTTTAAAAATCTTGGGAAAGGACAGTTTACTTTTTATATGAAGAAAGGTAAAATGTATGTCTAAGATTGTTACTAGTAATGATGTAGTTTGAAAGAAAGGCTGGGTTAGACATGAGCATGATGGGATTCTAAAAAATAAAACTGTTTGGGAAAAGGTAAAGTGAGTGAGTAATTATCTCAAACAAATGGACTGTAGGAGGAAGAGCCTGCACAGAGGAATTGGAAGGGGGAGGAAGGCTGCTAGTGCTGGAACCTTCCTCTTTTCGGGAATGGATTAAAGAGGGAACAATACAGCCATATGTAGAAGGGTAGAAAAGGGTACAGGTAGGGATGGGGGAGAGGATAAGGGAGGGAGTTTTAGAGGGAACCCTACCCACATCGGATCTGGGTTAAGGAGAGAACAATATGTACATTTAGAAGGGAATAAAAAGTCTTCTAAATGTATAAAGAAATAAAAGTGAGGGAATAAGACAAAGTGGGCTAAAGAAGAGTGTCTATGTTTAACAGGATGTTAATGTATGAGTTAAATGAGTTAAAGAGGGAATAACATATATTTGGAAGGCTATAAAAGTCTAAATTCTAATAGAAACACTAGGGAAGGGAGAAGGGTGAGGGGGGAGAGGATAAGGAAGGAATCTTTGGTGGGGCAGGTTAAGTAACAGCAGGGCGAGGTAGTGGATAAAATAAAGTAGAGGAGTCAGGAGGGCTAGGAAATAAGAGATAAACCCAAACATAAAATAAAAATCCGGAGTAGAATTTATTAGCAAAAAAAGCAGGGGTAGTAATCAAGGTCTCAGACAAAGTTAAAGCTAAAATAGATTTAACCAAAAGAAAAAAATGGGGAAACTACATTATATACAGCCATGTTAATCGATATTGTTTTAGACTACTTAAAATGACTAGACAGTGTAATGTTGGAATATTGCTGTGGTGTAGGAAATGATGAGTTAGTAGATTTAGAAAAATATGGAAAGACTTCAACTTACAAAGGAAGATGTTATCCACCTTCAGAGAAGTAGAGGACAAACAATTATAGTATGGTCTTACCTAGCTGCATATGAATGTATATGAGTATGTTCGTAGATATTTAAGCATATGTATGTATATATTTTTGTGTGTATGTGTACGTATATGCATATACATATATGTACACATACATATCTGTGCTTAATTGTATCCTTCATAGGTGGGGGGAGAATGAAGGGGGAAAAAGAACAAAGCAGAAAGTACACAGCAGAGAACAAAAGAAAACTTACAAGGAAGCAAAGAAAAGATAAACTCTGAACACAAAGTGTAATATTTATTGTATAGGCTTTTCTTGAAATGGAAATTTATTGATGTGTATCATGAATCCTCTCTTAGGGTCTGCTGTGCACATGGCAACACTCTTTTTTTCTTTTGTATTTAGGTTTAAAAATACATTTTAAAAAATCTTGGGAAGCATTTCATCAGGGGCTACGTATGCTTCCAGAAGGAAGGACAGTCTGATTGGCAGCGACCATGACTGCTAACCCTGGGGCTTTTGGACATAAGGCATCTATGAGATTAGACCAGGGAGCAGTAGAAGATGCAATTTCCTTTTCATCACAAAAACTGTCAAGAACTTTTTTTAACTGCTGTGGAGCTGGTATAAAGGACACACACACAAAGTAAAAGGCCTCAAATACCATCATGCCCCTTAAGATAGGTTTCCTTCAAGATTCTGTTCTTGTCCTTAAATCTCTGAATCCCTTTGGAGACCTCCATGCCTACAGTTTCCACCATCATCTCAGTATGGATGAACCCCAAGTCTGTATCTCCAGCCCTGACAAAGATATCTTCTAAACTCCTGGTCCACATTTCTGGTTGCCTAGAAAAATGCCTAGAAGTTTCCTTAGTCAATTTAGATAAAAATTTCAGTGCCATCTTGGATGATTTCTTTACCCTTACCTGCTATGTCTAAGAAGTTGCTAAGTCCTATCAATTCTCTTTGGGAAATTTTACGTATCTATCTATTCCTTTCCATTCCTAATGCTACCACCTTAGACCAGTCCTTCATTTCCTCTTGCTTGGATTACTGAAATAGTTTTTGTGGTATGAGCAACATATATACCCAATGCAGTCTAGGGGTTAGGTTCCTCCCCCACAAAAAAGGCAATAGAACTGTTGTTGAGATTTAATTGGTTCTAGAGACTAAGGCTCAAACCATTAATGTAGCTTCCTACTCAACTACAAGGCTTCTCAGGACTTGAGGAATTAGCTCCTTGTTGCTGCAGGAGTCAATACTTCCTGTTGTCACATCTATCTCCTTATGGAGAGCTGTATCCATCTGAACCAAGATTGTATCCTCACTAAACATCTTTTCCATGCAATTGTTAACTCTTTTAATTAAACATTATGTGGCTTATATTATATATTATTACTATAAATATCTTATACATATAGCAATATAATATATTATATATAGGCTCATTTCATTCCAATCTCAAAATAAGCCACCAGACCAGCCTGAGTCAAGCCTGGCCCAGAACAATTCAACCAGCTCCTTTCTACCTTCAATCCATTCTTGACACTTCAGGATTGATTGATTGATTGTTATGCACTGATAGGATAATATCACCCCAGTATTCAAAAACTTCCAAGGGCTCTCTCTCTCACTTGCTAATAAACTCCAACTCCTTAAAGGCCTGGCAGTCAAAGCCCTCCACAATCTGGCTTCTTCCACACTCTGAGATAAAGCCAAACTGGACCGTACTCAACTACTCACAGTAATCTGGCTTCTGATCACGTCCCTTGAGCAGAAGTGCTCTCTCCAAGGTTATCAACAGTCTTTCAACTGCTAAATACCCTAGGCTTTTTCTCAATCTTTTGACAAGGTCATTCTGGATGCACTTTCTCCTGTTGGCTTCTTGGTTCTCTTACTACCTGTCTGACAACTCCTCAGTTACCTTCACTGGAGTATCATCTCCCTTCTGTCCATTAGCATGGGTGTTCCTTATGTTCCCCCAGTGCTCTTTTATAGATCCTCTTTTTCTTCTCTCCCTAGATTATCTCATCATTTCTCATGGATTCAATTATCTCTCTGCAGATGACTCCTATTCAGTTTTATTTTTAGCTCTGAATTCTCTCTTCCTCCTCCCCAACCCATTCAGAAGGGGAGAAAAACAAATTCATTAGAAATATGTGTAGTCATGCAAAGCAAAATCATGCATGAGTAATATCCAAAACAAAAAGAAAAGAATGCTTCATTTCAATACTCTGAATGCATTAATTCACTGTTTGGAGGTGGAGAACATATTTCATCAAGAATCCTTTGGAGCTGTGGTTGGTCATTGGATTGATCAGTTCCTAAGGTTTTCAAAGATGATTATCCTTACAATATTATTGTTATTGTATATAAATTGTTACTCTGGTTCTGTTCACTTTACGTTGCATGAGTTGATACAAGTCTTCACAGGTTTTTTTTGAAACTATACCCTTCATCATTTCTTATAGTACAACAGTATTCCATCACATTCATATACCATAACTTACTTGTTCAACCATTCTCCAATTGTTGGACATGCCCTTGGTTTCTAGTTCCTTGCCACCACACAAAGAGCTGCTATGAATTATTTTTGTTCATACATGTCTGGCTCCTTCTTGTGTCCTCTTTGGTGAATAGACCTAGTAGTCTTATCACTGGGTCAAAGGCTATGCATAGTTGAATAGTCCTTTGGGCATTGCTCCAAATTGCTTTCCAGTTCACAACTCTCATCAATTGTAAACTAAAGTATATGTGTTCCCACAGTCCCTTCAGCATTTGTTATTTTTCTTTTTTGTCATTTTGGCCAATCTGATGGGTGTAAGGGACATCACAAGTTGTTTTAATTTTAATTCCCCTAATTTTTAGCGTTTTAGAGCATTTTTTTTAATATGGCTATTTGATAGCTTTGGATTTCTTTCTCTGAATGCTGTCTATACATATCCTTGGACTATTTATTGCTTGGAGAATGGCTTTTATTCTTATATATGTGATTGTTCCCTATATAGCTTAGAAATGAGACCTTTATCAGAGAAACTTATTCAGGTGATTCTTAAATCTATATATCCAGCCCTAATCTCTAACCTGAACTTCAGTCCCATGTGACCAACTGCCTGTTGGAGCAAATTCAACATGTGCAAAACTGATCTCATTGTCTTTCTGTCCTAACACTTTCATCCTCTAAACACTCCCATTGCTGCCAAAGGGCACTTTCATTCTTCTAGTTGTTTGGGCTCCTAACCTTGGAATTATCCTAGATTCTTGCCTCTCTCCCTCTCCTCCACACAAAATCCAATCAGTTGTCAAATCTCAGTTCTATTTTCACATCTTTTTCATCTAGTTCAGGGACCCTGCTGCCTCTCATATGGACTATTTCAGTAGGTTTTTGATTGGTTTCACTGCTTCCCGTGTCTCATTCTTGCAAGCAATTGATCAAAAAAGATGCCAGATTCATATTCTTAAGATATAGTTTTGATCATGTCACTTCTCTGCTCAAAAAAAATTCAGCCATTTCCTGTTGCTTCTAGAATTAAACACAAACTCCTCAGCCTGACATTTAAAACCCTCTAACAACATTTCTCATTCTTATTTCACATGATTCTCCTTTATGAATTCTACGTTCTAGCCACAGAGGCTATTTCCTAAACGCTACATTCCATCTCATGTCTCCCTACCTATGCATGGCTGCATCTCTCCCATGCTTGGAAGATACTCCTTCCTCAGCCCTTTCTCCTAGAATTGCTGCTTTCTTTTGGATAGCTAGTTCAACTAAGGAAAACCTGAGTTCAAATCCAGCCTCAGACACTTCCTAGCTGTGTGACCTTAGGCAAGTCTTTTAGCCCTGTTTGCCTCAGTTTCCTCATCTATAAAATGAGCTGGAAAGGGAAATGGCAAACCACTCCAGTATCTTTGCCAAGAAAATGTCAGATGGGGTCACAAAGAGTTGAACTCAACTGAAACAACTGAATATCATCATCATCCTTCCAGGTATTCTTCAAGGATCAACCTAGGTACCATCTTCTTCAGGGAGCATTTTCTAAATCCCTCAATTGTTAATATTCTTTCCCTCCCAAAATTAATTTGCATTTACATTTACCTGACGGGTTGGTGATTATGAGGATCCTAGTTGATCCTGGTGGATATGACAAATATCCCAAACAGACCCAAACCTGGGAACTCCAGGATGAAGAATCATTCTGTACCCAGGCAAGGTCTCTGCATTTTAAAGTTTTAGAGTGTTCTCAATCACAGGTATCAGCAAGGAAATTAAAATGTAATCGGGGCATGTTTAACAAAACAAATAAAAATGAAATAAAACCTAGGTAATGTTGCTAGGTTGTTTTCTAAGTCAACATGTGCTCCAGTTTGTTTGTGAATTTGACACCCTAGATCACTGGGAGGTTAATTCACTTGCAAAGGGTCAAACAGCCAGTATATATCAGATGTGAGGCCTAAAAGCTGGATTTTCCTGGTTCTGAAGTCAACTCTATCCACTAGCCCAGATTGCCTCCAACCTAATTTTCTACATGCATTCCCTATTTTTCCTCCTCACTACTCTAGATCTAGCCAAAATAGCCTTCCTGAAGTTCCTTGTGTACAGGTAATTCCATTTGCCTGCTCTCCCTCCTCAAGTCTCTTAGAATCCCTACCTCTATTCTGGGTTCAGTCATGGGCCACCTCTAAGGCTTTCCCTAAGCCCTCCTCTGAATGATCTCCCCTACTCTCATAATTGCTTTGTATATTAAAAAAAACCAAACACTTTACTTATCTGTGTATCCCAAAAAGAACGAAGTGAGCTCCTTGTGAGCAGGACATCCCTTCTTTTTTTTCATTGTATTCCCAGTGCTAGGCACATAATAGACACTGTCAAAGATCTTCTTGAATGGAGGATGTGAGCAGTTTCTGTTTTTCAGGGTGTTCTATTTCTCCTCTTCACTCATTCTGCACTGCTGAATTAAGATATATCCTTCACTTCTTAGGAAGATGGCAAAAATACATGGACAGTTTATCCTATGTTTGACTTAGTAACTGTCTAGTGATTGATATTTTGCAGCTCCTTGAAAAATGTTTATGCCAATGATCTGGTAATACATTTTTATGGCCTTCTAAGTGTCATGATGATTAGAAATATTTGTGAGAAATACTTGTGAGAATAATTTCTATCTTTCAATTGCCAGATGCATCAAAACAAGTTATGGGAAGCATTAAAAACAATTTTGATTGGGTTGAAATAAGTTCTACTGGGTTTTATTTTGTAGGGGAAGTTGTGTAACAAGAGAGAGAAGAGATGGAATAATAGGATTTGGGGGAAGGAGAATGGAGATGAGAAAACAAAAACTCTGAGAGATGAAGTCTGCTTACTTCAACACTGCATAGCAAATGGGTGGCAGAGCCAGAACTCAAGTCCCATTCTCTCTGATGCCCAGTTCTTTCCATTACGTTCCATTATGTGGCCATCTGGGAAGAGCTGGGTCAAACCCCACCCCTGCTTCTAATCCAAACTCTGCCACTTCCTACCTGTGTGACCTTTGATTTCATTTAATCTCTCCAGCGCTCATTTTCCTCAAATGAAAATCTCCAGATCTTGATGCTATGATCCTAAGTTTGAACAAATTTCCCTTTTTTTCAATTTTAATTTTAATTTATATCTTATTTATCCAGGATCATAGGATCAAGATCTGGAGAAACTAGCATGAATGACCCAGACTGGCAGAGCTAGTTATGACAGAGAAGGATGAGAGTGATTGACATCTGGAGACAAAGTTTTGATCTGATAATGAACATCTGTATTTATAGTTTTAAATACACTGAAAAGAGCAGGAGAAAATAAATGTCGGTTAGCTATTAGTTTTGAAAAATGCTTTTCTAATGGACAAAACCAACTTCATCATCCTTATCAAACCCACAACAAATATTTATTGGATACTTCCTACTTTTAGTGATGCTCTAAAACTGATATAAATATTCTGAATGCCTCTGCTTCATGCAAGGAATTTTTTTTAAGTTATTAGTCCTTGAGTAATGGCTAAAAATTTGTGGTACCTGAAAGTAATAGAGTATTGCTGTGCCATAAGAAATATGAACATGAAGCATTCTAAGAAATATAGAAAGATATGTGAGCTGACATACAGTGAAGTAAGCTGATACAGGAAAACAATATACACAATGACTGTAACAATGTAAAGAGAAACAATAATAACAGAATGAAACTGAATGCTGTGTAACTGTAACAATCAAGAGATAAAAAATGTACCTCATTTTTTCCTTTGTAGAGGTGGGGATCCAGGGGTGCAAAACACTGAATATACTATAGCACTACACTATACTATACTCTAGCGTGACTCCTTACTACAAGAGATGACTTGCTGGAGAGTATAGTGGGGAGGGGGAGATGTTCAGAAAGGAAGGTGATGGATAAATAAGATATAAATAAAAATTAAAATTGAAAAAAGGGAATTTGTTCAAACTTAGGATCATAGGATCAAGATCTAGAGATTTCATTTGAGGAAAATGAGTGCTGGAGAGATTAAATGAAGTCAAAGGTCACACAGGTAGGAAGTGGCAGAGTTTGGATTAGAAGCAGGGGTGGGGTTTGACCCAGCTCTTCCCAGACAGCCAATTATTAATTTTTGAATGAGAGCATTTACACCCTGGAAATCCGCAACCTCTGTAGATCAGGGCTTGGTTTATTTTTGTTATTGTTATTGTCGACTAAGTATACTTAAGAAAGTCACAGAGAAAATGTTACTAATACAGATTAGACTTAAAATATGCCCTGGATACACTGTTTTTTTGGAGAGCTGGTTGTTAAATATTTACATGCACATTCCTGATCAGAACCCAGGTCCCCCAATTTCAAATTTAATGTTCTTTATACTATATACTCCTTGGAAAGTTTTTTTTTTTTTTAAAAAGTACTGACCCATTCAGATCATCCTCTTTTTTTCTAATATGTTCTAATATTACATATATCCGGGTGATATATGTTATCATCTAGATTACTACAATGGCTTCCTAACTGGAGAATAAATACCTCTTAAAGAATAAGGAGGATCCTCTGTGTCCCCTGCAACAGGAGGAACAGTGGAGGACTTGAAGTCACCAGTTGGAGGAGAAGAATGCCTATATTTTGCTTTCTGATATTACCATGAGTTACTCGAACAGTGCAGATCTGATGGGAAGGTGGTTGTCTATCTGGTAGCCACAAAATGTGCTTGTCTTCTAAGGGGATCCAAATAACAGAGTGGCACTGTGAGTCTGAGTGAGACTACATGAGAATCTGTTGAGAGAGGATGCTTTACTGGAATGTCAAAATGCTCTCCCCATGGCAAACCCAAGTTCAATTCCCTTTCAAAGGGAATGGGCTATTGTGAATGCTGCATTTGTTTTCTGTTTATGGGGTTCTGAGAGTCCTCTGCAACTTTTGCATTTTATATGAAATAAGAAGTTAAGACCACATTTGTGAGAACCCTTATAATAACTACTTATGGAACTTTTCTAAAAGTAAACCCTTCATAGGGGCAGTAAACTAAGAAAAAGTGATAATTTTGGATAACCTTGAAGACTAAAGCTGGACACGGGGAGCCCAGATTTTTGGGGCCGTAGGTTATACTCATGTTCTCTGGGTTTCCATTTTTTATTCCATTCCATTCTTTATGAAAGATGAGGAACTTTTCATAAACTGAAAGTTTGGATTAGATAATCTCTAAGGTTCCCCCCTCCAAGTTCATGAACTTTTCTTTGGGGTATTCTGTGGTTAGATATTTAGAAAAGTCCTCCGCAATATTTTTTAGGAATTCCCAAGTCTGGACACATCCATAGATCATCATTCACCAAATATTAGTGAAGAGCAAAAAATAGGAAAGGTAGCCAGGGACTCAGGTGCAAATGTGCCCAGTTGAGTCCTCCTAGAAGGTGCCACATAGGCATAATGTCTATGATTCTGGGATTAAAAAAGGCCAGTCTTTCCCCACTCCTCATAGGAAATCCCAGTTACATGCTGTCACTTGGAGAGTTGAACAAAGAGAGATGGAGCCAAAAGCTGTCTCTTCTGCAAACTGATACAGCATCCCTTGAATGTCTTGAAACAGCCTTGAAAATGTCATAACGGATTGAGAGAACCAAGGGGCCACTAGGAGTTTGCTATGCCATAACAAAACACCAAAGTCTTTCCAGTGCTACTAATCAGGCCCTAAAGCTTCCTGGGGCGTACTAAGTCAATCCTGGGAATGACTTTAGGAATTTAAGAGGCCTTAAAATCCCATAAAGTATAAGCTGAGTAGCAGCAAGGAAGGGGTCCTTGACAACTACCCCAGTGCTCTTGACCAACAAATGGATTAATCTAAGCCTGGCCAGAAGATATAACAGAAGTTGTTTGGACAGTGCGATGCCAAGGTGAAATATAAAATGCCTAATTATCAAGTCCTGCAAATTGCTTTATATTCTGATGAGGTTTTAGTATCAGCTTCCCAGAAGAATATACTAGTTGTTTTGAGTTGTTGCTTTTGTTAATGTTTTGTTAATGTTCTCTCTGAGTCTTTTATCTTTAACATTTCTTCTGTGTACAGTGTTATTGGACAATGTTCTTAAAACTCAAAATCTAACCTTAGGGAAGGCTTCAAGAGTGATTCCAAGTTCAAGAGTTCAGAGATCTGTCCTTGAACTTGTGAGGAAAAGTAGTTCCTGAGAAGTTCACTCAAGGCCTAAGGCCATCTGTCTCATGATGGTACAGTTGACAGCTTCAGATCTGATGATGCTCTATAGTAATGTAGGGTATAAACATTTCCTATCATCAGTGATATCAAATGAAATAGGGCTGTACAACAAATGCAAACTTATTCCATTTATCCCCCCATTTCTGGAGCCCAAGGAAGCAGCAAGGGAATTTGCTTCTGATATTAAAATGCTTTTCTGATTACCTAGAAAATTCTTTTAATTCAAAACCCCAGACATGTCATCCTAAGCACTTGACATATTCAATCTAGAGTTGATGAAGGGTTGATGACTGTGTATTTCCAAAGTGTGAGACGTGGGTGATTATAAACAACTTCTCAGAGTTCACAGAGTACTGATGATGATAATTAGGACAAAAACCATGTACTAGAGAATATTATCATTTTATGGAAGAGTTCCATTGACTCAGAGAAATTGACATTTTTATTACCTTAAAGTTTGCAAAGCACTTTATATTTATTATTTACTTACTTGATCCTCATCATACTCTATAAGATAGGTAGGTCCTAGAGGCATTATTATCCCTATTTTACCATGAGAAAACTGAACCTTGGAGATAGTGCCTAACATCACATAGTCAGATGAGTCAAACCTGGCTCTTTCTGACTCCAAGTCTGGTAGCATTTTATTCCCTCATACTTCTTTATAAGCTCAAAAGGCAGACTGCCCAAGGATGTTCTGACTGACAGGTGAATTAACTGAACCAAAGTTTTAGTTCTCAGGGATTGGAGATTTGACACATCTCAAAATAGACATGGTACAGCAGAACTTCTTTAATAAGTTTAATTTCTTCCCCCTTCCATTTATCTCAATAACCAATCAAAAATAAGGAAATCCTTGCAAAAGTGGTTAAATGTCACTCCAGAGGTCAAATATCATTGTACTGAAATTATGGCAATTCTTAGAAAAGCAGTTATTATGCTTCATCAGCATAAAGTTAATACAAATATCATTTTAATCTGACCATGAGTTCTATTGTCATTTGATGACTATTTTGTTCTATGCATGAAAATTCTCATGTGAAGAATTCTCACTCTGACATTCATCGCAGCTGCTCTTGTAAGTTGGTGCTTTTGGTATACTGATATCTCTTATCTACTGTAAACAAAAGGCCACTTTTTAAACTAAGCCACTATAGGACACCATGACTTAAGTGTAGGGGTTCCATAACTTTATAAAGTCAATGGGAAATTTAAATTCTATATGCAGTTTTCAGAATCCATTTATATGCATTACATGCTCATGTACCAAGGCTGAAGAAGAGCTAAGAGAGGCATACACAAAGCTGACAGATGGAGAAAAATTAGGGCAGATTGCCTCAATGGGCAGAGTAGCAGGATTTCAGGGGAACCAGTAAATTTTCTCAGGCCAGTTAAATAATACCTGAAATTCTGAAGTTAAATATTCATGCCTTTGAAGAAGGCAGGGATGGTTACAATCTGCTTTGGGATAAAGAAATCGACATTACTTTCTCTGTTTACGTAAATCAAAATACCCTAAACTTCATGCCTTTGTTTATACTTTGATGTGGAATTGTGTCTTTTGTTTTAGGATTACTATAAAATATCATTGGAGTTGCTTAGGAGAGAATTCCAATTAGCAGGGAAAACATGGTTTGTTTGGGCTCTTCTCCAAGCAGGAATGTTTGTATATTAATGAACTGACTCTGACAGGCTTTTCAGGGTTCTGACATTTTCTGTCACTCTAGTAAAGGACAGAACCAGCATTTGACTGTGGATCTTGACTCCAGAATCAAGGTTCTATCTGTTAACACTGTGCCATCCCTCTATGGGATTAAGAGGCAGCACGATTAACAGACCACGGGCTCATCTTCACCCTAGCAGAGAAAGATGAATTGTCAGGACCACAAAAATGTCTTCATTGAGTAGTAGCCACCCCTCTGTTGAGCCTCACTAACTTCGGTGACCTGGTCCTTGAATCACACACACACACACACACACACACACACACATACACACAGAGTCCGTTGCCATGGTTACAGACAACACCTCTGCAGCTTGGTAGGACCACCTGTCAAAGCCAACATTCCACGACACAGCCTTGAACAGTCCAAGGTCCCTCTTGTACAATGTTGGAGGAGGAGGACTTGACAATTTTGCCTGTAGCTGGCAATAAACACAACTTAGCTTGGGCTAAGTGATAAGGAAAGTAATACAGCATGGTGCCAAGGATACATCTAATTACTTCATCATGGGAATAACTGGTTTTGTCTTTGTCAAGGGAGGTAAGCCCAAACAAAGAGATGCTACTAAGAGGCAAAATTCTCGTCTCTCTCTTCTCCCTCCCCACCCCCATTAAAAATGCAGAGTTACTGGTAAGATGCTATTTACTGTTGAAGTAAACAAGCTGTTTAATTGCAATCCTGCAGAAGATGGTCAGGAAGCTGTTATTTGTCTGCCCTCGGCAGCCAGTGGTGCCGTAGCACCATCAGGTAGCACTGGTGAAAGGCAACATCCATTATCGAAAGGCCCTGGCTCCATGGTGTCAGGAAGCTTTCAGACAGACAGTTCACTGACTTCAGAGCAACATAATTAGAGGCTAACCACTTGGAGCTAAGTTATGTGAACCAGTCAAATCCAAGCACACACAAAATAGCCCATGTGTAGAAAGTAAAGAAGAGGAGAATGAATCAATGAACTGCCACACTGAATGGGGCTCCTCCTCACCTTCTCCTAGTCTTTTGTGTCTCCCCCCCAGTCCCTGACCCCCCCAAATGGATGATAATACCCTAGATTGACCTGGTAGACTGTTGAGTGGGGATAAATCATGCAAAGGTAGGGAACAATTCAACTTATTTTAATAAAGCATTGATTAAGCCCAGTACTGAGCACTGTGGGGGGCACTGTAGATACAAGGTCACAAATGAAACAATCCCTGCACTCAGGGAGCACATATGAAACAATAAGTACACAGACAAGGAAATACAAAAACAATAAAAAGTAGTTACATCTCTTCCTTTTTTCTTTTTTAAATTCTTTGTGATAAGGAAAGACTCTTTGGGAGGCAGAAGGGGAGGGGGAAGAAAAAGGAGGGAAAGGTAGACAGTGCAAAATGAAAAGCTATCAATGAAAACCTATGTTTTAAAAAAATACATTAATATAAGGAGGGATGGGCCCTAACATTTGGGGGATGATCTTGAAAGACCTCATACGTAGGAAGTAAAAACTGAGTCTAGCTTTGAAAGGAACTGGAATACTAAAAGTAGATGGGAAAGAAGTGTATTCCAGGCATTGAGGCTTAGAGACAAGAAATGCAACATCATGTACAGAAAGTAACAAGCAAGCCATTTCTTTAGTTTCCCTTCTCCCCACACAAATTTTCTCTCTTGCAACATTATTTCTAGGGATTAAGGGGACATCAGCTGTTTCTAAATTTCTGTTCCAGGGCTGATGGTTGTAGGTCCTCCTGTACCTGAAACCTCAGTGAATCTTCTCTGGGCTCAGGTGAATATGTTTTAGAAGATCCCTGAAGGGGAGAGGAAAGCTACAAGTTCCCTCTTTGTCTGCAGTCATCTTTATATGTTCTGGCAGAGAGGGAAGAGGTAGGAAATTGGGTGTCTGAGGCCCCTAGAAAAGAGGACTCATCATTTCCCTATTCTCCCAGGAATCCTCTGAACTTTGAGGAAGAGTCTTTAAGGGGGTTCCAGCAAATTGAAACAAGTGCCATGGGACCAAGATGGCACCCCATAAAGCTGCTCTACAGTGTAGGCCATAGGAACCCATGTCTAAAATCTGCTTGAAATGCAGTGACTCCTGTACCATGAAGAGGAATGTTTAATACTCCCTTTAAAAAATGGGGTGGATATACTCAGCCAGGGACTCTTCTACCTTTCAGTTCTAGAGTCCCCATACAGCAGTCCCTGGGAGAAATGTTGAAATAAATATAAATAATATTTCTCAGAGTATAAACATTTCTGTGACCATGTAAAACATTTCTCCTACACCCTGAAAGTAGTATTCTTAGCATCTAAGAGATGGAAGAACAGTGTTCTCCCAGACACACAGTAGCAGCTGGTTTATAAAAATGACATCTTGTCTGAAGTCATCAGACCTCCCTGGCACTTGAATTTGCCCCTTCCCCCCCAAAAGAAAGAAAGAAAATTACTATGCCTCATTTATTTTCAGCCTCCCTTCCATCTGGGCCTTGCATGAGGCCTGTGCTATTGAGTACTGATCTCTATCTGAAGCAAGGAGAGAGTTCAAAGACAGAAGGGCACCCAAGTACCCGCAGCTCAGGAACAGAGGGCTGGGTACAGTGGGAGCTTTTATCACAAAGCTAAAATCGAGAATTTGGCTCAAGTTTGTAAAATCTTGGGATAAAGAGTTCTGGGCCTTTTCTCCAATCCAGAATGATTATCTTTGCTGCAGAGAATCCAATTTAAATTCATTGTGTTTAATACAAAGCCAGAGTATAGAAGAAGCTGTCTCTTGACATGCAGTTACTATGGAAACAGGATATGATCCTCAAAGGTAGCCATGCAGTCAGGGAAAAAATGGCTGACCATCTGAGAAACAAATGGGTTTCTGGAAATTGCTTAAAAATAAAGCTTCACAAACAGGTCCTTTGTCACGATGCCTCCCCTAGCCAGGTCCCTTTCATAAAAAGGGAGGAAAAGTCAAAAATCAAAAAGGTACCTGTAAGTGGATTTCTAACAAAGTCTTAAGCTAATTGATATTCCTAGGAGCATGATTTTATCCACAAGCTGCTGGGATGGGACTTGAGTATTCACACTGAATGAAAGCAACTGGAGCTCAGAAAAGACACAAGGGCTAAGTATAGAGAACTGGGAGTCACCTGCATAGAGATGACAATTAAACCCATGGAATCAGTGAGGTCACCAAGTGAGAGAATGCAGAGATGAAATGATGAGGGCCCAGGGCACTCACAGACAGGGAGAGTAGTATGGAAGATGAACCAGAAAAGGAAACAGAAAATATTTTCTTTTAGGAAGGAAGAGAGGTAACTAGGAGAGAGCAATGTTGTAAAAACCTAGGGAAGAGAGGGCATCCAAGAGGAAAGAGTGGTCAGTAGTGTCAAATGTAGAGAAGAGATCAAGAAAAAAAAATTATTTAGGCTCACTCTGGCTTTGCCTGTCTCATGCTATCAAGAGAGCTGCAAGGTTCAAATGAAATAATGGACATAAAGCACTTAACAAGCTTTAAAGTACGGTATGAATGCAAGTTATTAGTATTAACTGACAGTCACCAGGCTTTTAGTCTGGTGGTGATTTCATTTTTAACTCTTGCTGAGGTCAAGGAAAATTTATAAAACAATAAGGGGGCCTGTTGATAAATGTTTAACAATCAGGTTTCTGGGGGGATGTATGTACACATTTTAAAATTTAATCTGCATTGTTAACACTTTCTTAAGTCTACACAATCAACAAAATGATAAATTAAGTGCTGAATTAGAGATTTCTAAGGTGTAAATGCTTACAATGAAAATTTAACAATTGGCTGAGAGCTCCTCAGACCTGGCTCCAGCATACCCCTCTATCCTATCCATTCAAACCCCTTTTTCCTTCATTAGGCTTGCCTTTCTCCCCTGGAAGGTCTTATATTCTTTTTCCAGGGTGGCAGGCATAAAGAAAACAAAGACCTTTAAGTAACATTGCTTGCTATCCCTACTCCTACTTAGCCTGCCTCACACCTTTCAATTTTTCTGTAGAGCTGTGAGTAATCCCCTTTGTCATAAAAGCTCTGATCTTGAATCCATTTACCTCCGGATTCACTTATGGGAGAATGTACTTCCTGGTTGGGAAGTTTTTATCAACTGTTCTTGTCATGCCACCTTAGTGAATATCCATTTCTAAACTTAAATTTGGATGGTTGATATTAACTAATAATCACTGGGGGAAGAACACTGGTAGGAGTTCATGAGATATAGAATTAGAAAATGACATGCAAATTTCTGAGTAATTCCTGGAACTCAGAGGGGGAAAATAGCAAGCTTCTTTCTGGGGATTCAATTTCCCAGTTTGAGGGGGGATTGGGAGAGTAAGTCCGGAGTCTATGCCATACTTCAGTATTTAATTGATAATTCTTTACTTCTCTTTCATAATTCTTTGTTTGTATTGTGTTTCAGCTTCCCGTGAATTACTCATTTTTATAGGCAGGGCCTGAGCATGGAAGAGGAAAGAGGTCTAACTTTTTCCTGACAGTATGGTTGTAGAAAGGGCACTGGCCCAACCAGATGGAAAAATGACCACCTATTAGACACTGGAACTACATAAGCAATAGAATATTTTTAGAGCTAGAATTTACTTCAGAGATCACCTAACACAAAAAACAGTAATTGTACCACTTCCCAGCCATGAACTCCAACCATGCCCCTGTATTCTAGTCTTCATTCTCATCCTCTCCCGTCTCTCTCCCATGAGCCATCCTAGGTTGACTTCCTGGCTACCATTTCTAAACCAAGCTACCTGCATCCTGGTCTGGTCATCATCCTCATCCTCTTCCTCTCTATTCTCTAATAACCTTGGACTCTGTACTCTGTCCACTGGAACCACTCTGGTTTCAGAAGATAAGCTTTTACTTTATTTTGCCCCAAATCAGTCCTCTCTGTCACTTCTTGACCACCATTTCCCTAAAACTATGGCTCTTTGCCCACTTCCCTTTCCTAACTCACTACCACTTTATTATAAAATCATTTCATAAATATTTTCTTTTTAATCCATCATTCATTATGAGTTGACCATGTGCCAGATACCATGCCAGATGCAGATGATACAAGCAGCTTACATTCTCCTGCAGAGACATAGTATATGACCAGTCTAACCCTCTTATTTTGCAGGTGAATTAAATGAGGCTCAGGGAAATTAAATAATGTGTCCAAGGTTATACAGCTAGTTAGTCTTGGCTAGAGCAATCAGTTAGCCAATCAGGTATTAAGCAGTTTTTATCTATTAGGTATTAAGCAGGTATTTGTGGTAAGTGCCAGGGTAGTAAAGAAAGTAAAAAAAATATATAATCCCTGCCCTTATGGAGCTTATATTTTAATGGAGATGATAAGCAAACACTTATTTAAGTATAAGATATATACAATGAAAATGAGACATAATCCTAGAGGGAAGGCACTAGCAGTGGTGGGAGGAAGCTGGATTCTAGATATCTTGGCCCTAGGCCTGAACATTTTGCATGATCTTTGTGTATTCCATGATGAAGAGATAGCATGGCAGAGTGGATAGAGGCTTTGAAGCTAGGAAGACTTCTGTTCCAAGTTCATTTCTAAGATGTACCATCTGTATGACCTTGGGCATGTGTCCTCCAGGACTATAAATGGTAGACAAGGTGCTGACCTGCATTGGTGCACAGACTCTCCTCATCTAGGAGTTCCCTATACCAATGAAATCATGGGTCCAGTTGCCATCCCTATGGCTCTCTCTGTCTCATGATAACTGGGAAGAATGTGTTCAGCTGGAAGTTTGATGATCTAATCAACTGAAAATGGCGAAGCAGAGAAAAATGCCCAGATGAAGCTATTACACTGGAAACGATATAAGACAATAAGTGCGATATTTTATCAGTCAACAAACATTTATGAAACACCTTCATGTGTCAACGTCTAATGTTAGGCAAAAGAGATGCAAAGAAATAGAAATGGTCTTCTGCCATCAGAGACATGTACAGTCTCATACACAATATATGTACATATCTATATTACACATATGTATATACAGACATATTTATATATAAGCATGTATACATACATATATGTATTCTGTCTATACCAGATACAAAGTGATTTGCAGGGGAGGAGGAAGGACACTAACAGTTGGTGGGATCAGGAAAGGTTTAATGTGGAAGAAATACAATGGAAGCGGTGCTTTAAAATTTACAGGAGAAAGCAACTAAGAAAAATGAAAATGAATTCAGATTTCTACATATCTAGATAACAGACAGAACTTGATGTTTTAAAACAAAGAGGGAAATGTGGGCTTATTAGTATCACTGAAACTTGGGAGGTAATTTGCGACTAGAATAGGGTGTGATATCCCATCTTGTCCATTCTGGGAGAAAAAGGGGCAGGGACCTGGGATGGACCAGTACTATAGCAAAGTCATTCATTCATAGGCACTTAGTAGGTGCATCCTTGTCAGGGATAAAGCAGAGGAAGAAAGCTGAAGAACAAAGCTAGTGTATGGGCATGACTCAGTCAAGGGTAGAGAGAAGGCAGAAAGATAGGAACACAGTCAATGAATCAGAGCAGGATGGTAAAATGTCATCAGGAATTTGGGAAAACAGGCTATTGAAATATGAGAAGTAGTGTGGTATAATGGGTAGAGGAATGGACTCATAGTCATAAAGACTGACATTCAAATCCTGCCTCAGATGCTTACAAGCTGTATGACCCTAGCAAAGTAACCTCTCACTGAGTCCTAGTTTTCTCATCTGTAAAATTAGGATAATGGTATCACCTACCTCATATAGTGGTTGTAAAGATCAAATGAGATAATGTAGAGAAAGTGCTATATAAATGTGAACTATCACTATCAGGAGATGAATAATCGGTGTATATCATGATGGCATACTGAGTACCCATGCTGAGTACTATACTGACTTCTTTAATTACTATAGTCACTGTTTTGATACTGATGGTTTGAACATTTTCTGAGATAAAACTCAGGTTATACTATCTGACAAAATACATATTTCTTTTGCAAAATCTTGTTAAAAATATGCTTTCTGGGAGGAGCCAAGATGGCGGAGTAGAAAGATTCATGTATGCTAGCTCCGAACGCACAGCCCATAAATTTCCTGTAAAAAGAACTCCCCACAAATTCTGGAGTGGTGCAAGCTGCACAGCAATGCAGTGGAGGAGATTTCCGTTCCAGAGAGCCCTGAAAAACTGACCCCAAAGGTCCGTGGCACACCAGACAGCAGAGTCCACCCCTGGCCACACGGCCCAAGAGGAGCAGATCCAAGCAGGCTTCAGGGACAGAACCTCCGGCGGCCGCGAAGATCCCTCCACCCACAGGCGCTACAGGTCAGTGAGAGAGACTTCTGGGCTGACTGAGAGGGGAGCGCGGTGTCTCCATGACTTGGGCCCCCTCTGGAGGCAGCGGCAGAGGCAGCGGCAGCCAGGTGCTCCGGGAGCAGGCAGGAACTCCGCTCCATTACTGAAGGTCTCTGCATAAACCCCCTGAGGGAACTGAGCCTGGGAGGCAGCCCTGCCCCAATCTGAGCACCAGAACTTAGGCTCACATTGAATAGCAGCCACGCCCGTGGCTGAGGGCCCCAAGGCTGGGGAGCAGCATTTGAATCTCAGACCCCAAGCACTAGCTGGGAGGATCTAGGCGGGGGTGGAGAGGAATCTCAGAAGTCAAGTAACTGGCTGGGAAAATGCCCAGAAAAGGGAAGAAAAATAAGACAATAGAAAGTTACTTTCTTGGGGAACCGATGTTCCCGCCTTTCATTTCTGATGATGAGGAACAATGCTTACCATCAGGGAAACACATAGAAGCCAAGACCTCTGTACCCCAAACATCCAAAATAGATATCCAATGGGCTCAGGCCATGGAAGAGCTCAAAAAGGATTTTGAAAATCAAGTTAGACAGGTGGAGGAAAAACTGGGAAGAGAAATGAGAGATGCAAGAAAAGCATGAAAAACGGGTCAATACCCTGCTAAAGGAGACCCAAAAAAATGCTGAAGAAAATAACACCTTGAAAAATAGGCTCACTCAATTGGCAAAAGAGGTTCAAAAAGCCAATGAGGAGAAGAATGCTTTCAAAAGCAGAATTAGCCAAATGGAAAAAGAGGTTCAAAAGCTCACTGAAGAAAATAGTTCTCTCAAAATGAGAATGGAACAGATGGAGTCTAATGACTTTCTGGGAAACCAAGAAATCACAAAACAAAACCAAAAGAATGAAAAAATGGAAGAGAATGTGAAATATCTCATGGGAAAAACAACTGACCTGGGAAATAGATCCAGGAGAGACAATTTAAAAATTGTGGGACTACCTGAAAGCCATGATCAAAAAAAGAGCCTAGACATCATCTTCCATGAAATTATCGAGGAAAACTGCCCTGAGATTCTAGAACCAGAGGGCAAAATAAGTATTGAAAGAATCCATTGATCACCGCCTGAAAGAGATCCAAAAAGAGAAACTCCTAGGAACATTGTGGCCAAATTCCAGAATTCCCAGGTCAAGGAGAAAATCTTGCAAACAGTTAGAAAGAAACAATTCCAGTATTATGGAAACACAATCAGGATAACTCAAGATCTAGCAGCTTCTACATTAAGGTATCGAAGGGTGTGGAATAGGATATTCCAGAAGTCAAAGGAACTAGGACTCAAACCAAGAATCACCTACCCAGCAAAACTGTGTATAATACTTCAGGGGAAAATATGGTCTTTCAACGAAACAGAGGACTTTCAAGCATTCTTGATGAAAAGACCAGAGCTGAAAAGAAAATTTGACTTTCAAACACAAGAATGAGAAGAAGCATGAAAAAGTAAACAGGAAAGAGAAGTCATAAGGGACTTACCAAAGGTGAACTGTTTACATTCCTGCATGGAAAGACAATATTTGTAACTCTTAAAACGTTTCAGTATCTGGGTAGTTGGTGGGACCACATACAGATGTACACACACACACACACACACACATACACACACATGTACATGCGTGCACGCACACACACATACACACAAGCACACACACAGAGAGACAGAGAGCCCAGAGTGAATTGAATAGGATGGGACCATATCTTAAAAGAAATTAAGGTAACTGGTGAGAGAGAAATGTAGTGGGAGGAGAGAGGGTGAAATGGAATGGGGTACATTATCTCTCATTCAAGAGGCAAGCAGGAGACTTTTTAGTGGAGGGAAAAAGAGGAGAGCTGAGAAAAAAACATGAAGTTTACCCTCATCACATCTGACTAAAGGAAAGAATAAAATGCACACTCATTTTGGTATGAAAACCTATCTTACAATAAAGGAAAGTGGGGGAGAAGGAGATAAGCAGGGTGGGGGGGATGATGGAAGGACGGGCAATGGGAGGAGGGAGCAATTTGAAGCCAACACTCGGGGAGGGAGAGGATCAAAAGACAGAATAGAAACAATGGGGGGCAGGATAGGATGGAGGGAAATATAGTTAGTCTTACACATCATGACTATTATCGAAGTCATTTGCAAAACTACACAGATATGGCCTATATTGAATTGCCTGCCTTCCCAAAGGGAATGGGTGGGGAGGGAGGGATGGGGAGAATTTGGAACTCAAAGTTTTAGGAACAACTGTTTAGTGTTGTTCTTGCTACCAGGAAATAAGAAATACAGTTAATGGGGAATAGAAAAGTCATCTGGCCCTACAGGACAAAAGAGAAGATGGGGACAAGAGAAGGGATGGAGGATAGAAGAGAAGGCAGATTGGTGATAGGGAAAATTGGAATGCTCGGTGTATTGGGGTGGGGGAGGGGATAAATGGGGAGAAAATTTAGAACCCAAAATTTTGTGAAAATGAATGTAAAAAGTCAAATAAATAAATTTATATTAATAAAAAATATGCTTTCTTAAATTGAATTCTGAGTAATGGAAAAACCAGTAACATTTCCTAGATCCATGAGGAATTGATTCCATAAGAGCTGCTCCCCATGTGACATATGGTAAGAGGATGTGAACAGGCAGTTTGCAAAAGAAGGATCTACGTAACAACAGTCACATGGAGAAATGATAATTAATGAACTCTGAGCTTCTCCATCTCCCTATCAGTGGCAAAGATAGGAAAGAAAAATGACAAGCACTGGAGGGGCTGCAGAAAAACGGTCACATTAACACTGCTGGTGGAAGAGCACAACCATTCTGGAAATCATTTTGGAATTATGCTCAAAAAGTTACTTAACTGTACAAATTGCTTAACCCTGAAATATCACTACTACTTCTCTTTCCCAAGGAGACTAAAGGAAGAGGAAAAGGATCCATATATTTAAAACTATTTGTAGCAGTAATTTTAGTAGTAGTAAAGAGCTTGAAATATAAGAGGAGCTGGTCAGTTGGGGAATGGCTAAACAAATTATGGCATGTGAATGTAATAAAATGCTATTGTGTCAAAAGGGATGGCTTCAGAGAAACCTGGGAAGACTTGTCTGAACTGATGTAGAGTTAAGTGAGCACAATCAGGAGAACAACACTGCCTTCTGAATGAAGGGGGGAGAGACGAAGGAGGGAGAGGATTTGGGACTCAAAATTTTAAAAACTTTTTAAATATAATTGGAAAAAATAAAATATTTAAAAATTCAAAAATATTAAAAGAAAAAAGTGCCTTGTAAATCTTAAAATGCTATATAATATGAGGTATCACTGTATTTTAGAGGCAGGATGGCATACTGGATAGAGGATCAGTCTCAAAGCCAAGAAGTACTAAGTTGTAGTCCCATCTCTGGTACATATTGGCTCTATGACACTAAGCAAGTCCCTTAACAATGCTTAATAAATGCTTAACTGGCAAATTAAGTGATAGCCTCTCAGTGCACCAGACAACCCTCTAAGTTACAGAAAAGGTGCTAACCTGCATACTAGTAAAATCACAAGTATCTATTTCCTATCCCTTATTATTGTTTTCGTGTTCACTAAAGAAAAACTACTAGGTTTTAGGCCCAGAACCACTGAAGTCTTTGCCTTCCATCACCTCTACAGCCTCCCTCTGCCTATCACATCTCACACCCAAGAAGCTCTTCCTGGTGTCTTCCTAGGGGAAAGAGTGCTAGCTTTGGAATCAGAGAATTTGGATTCAAACTCTGGCTCTGACTTTTACTACATGTGTGACCTGAGTAAATCATTTCCCCATTCTAAATCTCACTCTCCTCATGGATAAAACTAAGGGGGTTGGACTTGAAGGCCCTTGAAGTTCCATCTAGCACTGAATCAATCCATGCAATAGTAATCTAAACCCTTCATTATTAGCAGAGGCAGATGAAACCCATTTCCTCTGGTTCTGTCCTTAGCAACTGAAAAAAAAGTTCCCAGTAAAATTTTATACCCAGATAAAGAATCCACTTAACATTATAATTACATCACAGTTCGTGATATACTGGTGTGATTTGTACGATGCTAAGGGCAGCCTGTATTAGGCAAGAAGTAATGAATCACACTGTTCTGAATAAATATGGTGGTTATAAACTAGGGATGCTGCAGAGGGGCCGGGCTCATTGATCAAAGAAGTCTTTTGGTTATCAAACTGTCCCCATTACTCAGCCTCTCTTTTACATCCTCGATGTTGGTCTGTCAGGGACATGCAGCTGTTACCACACAAAGTTGCTTGTGCCCATTCAACTGAAAAGTTGCGGGTTGACTGAAAGGGTAACAAACCCAACATGCAGCACTGGGACTTAAAGGGGGATAAGATTTATGGGAGTGATGAAGGAACCAAATGGAACACAAGACTGACAGGCAGGGCCCTCACCTAGTAGAGAGGAAGAAGTTAGCTAGGAATTGAAAATATAGGGAAACCTTGGCAGGACATCATAAATTTTGGGAATTTCAAATACTAAGAAAAGGAAGGCAGGAAAATAATGAAGTAAAGAAGAGGAATTTTAGAAGAACAAATTGTCTTTGGGAAGCCTCTCTTCTCCAGGAAGCTTTCTGTAACCCCTCTTAATTCATGCAGCTCCCCTCTCTTCTTCATCTCTTACTTACTCTGTAGAGGGCTCGTCTGTACATACTGTTGGTTTGTTCTTCCCCCATGACACTGTAAGGTTGTTGAGGGCAGGGATTATTCTTTGCCTCTTTGTGTATTCCCAGCAATTAGCACAGTGCCTGGCACATAGTAGGTGCGTACTAGCAAAGGAAATGGTGGCAACAGCCTCTTCTAAGGATAAGAGAGGTTCCTAATGGGGATACAAGAAAGGACCACAAGATACTAAGTCTAGAGTGGATGAGACTTTAGAGGTCATCTACGCCAATCTCTTCCAGGCTTTTACTGCAGCCCAGTCAGGTTTAATAACTTTAATAACCGAGGGGTCAGGTAAGTTATTGAATGATGGATTTTTTTTAACCTAAATGCAGAACTTAATATTTACCTGTTGAGCTAATTAAAGTAGAATGAATTAAGTTTTTGTTACTATTATTGCCATAAAGGAAGTAATCTGTGGCAACTGAGGAGTAGCAGCCCACATTTTTTAGTTTTTTATAGTGAAATGATGATCTCAGTGCCTGGCACCTAGTAAGTGCTTATAACGCTTACTGGTTAAGTGCCTGACTGATTCAAGTACTTTCCTCACTTCCCTATGAGTTAAGAGAATGTAAACACTATTATTCCCTAGATGAGAAAATCTAAAAGACAGGCTTGAACTTACAGCTAATAAAGGGCTACAGTCTGAGGCCTGATCTGCTGCCTCTGGACCAGTACTCTCCCCACAGTCACTCAATCACAGATTTAGAGTCGAAAGGGACTTTCAAGGTCATGTATTCCCACCCCCTTATCTATACCATGCTGCTGCCTACAAGGCCTTTTTATGTCATAGTAGGTAAGCAGAATAATAAAATTTATTTTCTACTTATTTCAACTCTTCTAATAATGAGTTGTATACATGTACATAAATATGTGTTTATATGAATATATACATATATGTGTATGCATACATTGCATACATGCATATTATTACATTATGTACATATACACATATACATGTAGAATTTTAAAGGAAAGTAATAGCAGCTAAAATTTATATAGTATTTTAAATGCTTTAAAAATATCTCATTTGCTCCTCACAACCACCCTAGGAGGTAGGTGCTATTATTAAGCCTATTTTACAGATGAGGAAACTGAGACTGATGGGTTACATGACTTGCCCAGGGTTATATAGCTAGCAAATGTCTGAAGTGTGGAGTTCAACTTGGATCTTTCTGACAATAGATTCAGAGCTCTATCCACTGAGCCATCTAGCAGCCTTCAGGCTGGTGTCAGAGCAAGACATGATGAAGGAATGATGGGTGAATACTTTATGAAAGGAAACATGTTCAAGAGAAATCCCTGAAAAGGAGATTATGGGTATGGGTTAAAGACCCATACAGATTCTGAGAAGTGGGGCTTCCAGCTAGTTTTCTTGCTGCTTTGGTAACTGATGCCAGATTGATAAGGAAAGAACAATTCAGGGACTATAGAGTTCAAAACTCCACTGATCCTTCCATCAAAGACAAAATAACCCACACACAAACCATAATAGAACTTGATCTCTCTTTCTCAGCTAATGACCCAAGTGAGCTTTCCTTGGGATTATCATTCTATTCTACACAGATGCATAAAAACGAGCCAGCACCTTAACTTTGGGAGAGGTACAAAACGGGTCACTAGTAGAAATATCAGGTTGCCAAAGGCCCTGTAAATATTTCATTCAGCAAGCAGTTGGCATCAGCATTCCAGGAAAAGCCTGAAATGAATTAGGAATAAAGGATACAGTGATCCCTTCTCTCTCTCCATGGCCACTTTCAGTAGCCTAACACAAAAATTTCAACTGAAAAGAAAAAATAATCAAAATAATGAGAAATAATAAATGAGTTATGGGGAGCTGGTCTGCCACTCTTTGATGGAGGTCAACAACCATCAAAGACAATAAATCATTCACATTTCAATAGTTCTGTAAGGTTTGTAAGGCATTTTATTTATAATAACCTTGTGATCTGGCAAGTATTTATTATTCCCATTTTATAAATGAAGAAACTGAGGCTCGGAGTTATGACTTTCCCAGGATCACACAGCTGGTAAAGTGCTTGTGTCAGGAATGGAACCCAGATCTCTCTTGGCTCTGGGTCCAGTGGTCTTGTCACTATAGCACACTGTCTCTTTAATGCACAGAAAGCAAGGATGCCAAAAGGATTCTGCATTATCTAAAGTCCCTATGATAGAACCATGCCCTTTTATTTATTTGTTTGTTCACTTATTCAACAAATATTTGAGTACCTACTCTGCACAAAGTAGTATAAAGGATTCAAAGGTAAATAAGACATAACTCCTGCCTTCAAGGAGCTTATAGTCTAGTAGGAGAGAATTATCTCCTACAAGGAAGGACACATAACAGTGTTATAAGGGAGGTCCAAATACCATGGAGATTAAAAAGGGGCACAGATCACATTTAAGAGCTGTGATTAAAGAAACCTTCAGGAAAGAAGGTGGTGGAACTTCAGAGCTCATATATCATTTTACATAAGAAGAAACTGGGACCTAGAGAATAGTACTTGTCCATGGTCACCAAGTTGGAGGCAGAAGGAGCACAAAGTATTTGGTTCAGTGCTCTTTCCATTACACCACATTAGCATTTTGGGTCACAAATTCACTTATATTGGACCATTTCTCCTTAATACATAAGCAAATCTTGCAGATCCACACAATCCCAAGTTAGGGACTGAAAGCAATGAATAAATGAAATCCATTTTTATGATAATCCCCATGATCCATAATATCCATAATGTCAGTCTCTTCCTTCAGTAAATGTTTTACATGTTGAGAAGGAATACCAAGATATGGGAAATATAGATGATATGAAACAAGATAGCAATGCCAATTTATTTTACTTTCAAAGCATTATCAATTTTGCATTCTCTGAATTGTAATGTGAGACCAACATATGGTGTCACAGAGATGATCACACAGAGAAGACCAATGAGTGGAGAAATAGCAGCAAGACTGCTGAAGTTAATCTCTTCCTCCAAGCCCCACTCCAAATGTATTTAACACTAATAGTAGGACTTGACTGGCAGCTACCGAGCAGGGTTTACTGTTCAGAAAATTTTACTGAGGTTCTGAGACTTGATAGTTTGGATTCATGATGGAGTTAATGGTAAGATGCCAGGCACAAAAGGAATAAAGAAGCATTCATGTTTGTTTGTTTTTTCCAACTTAATATAGCTATATCTGAGAATGTAATAAGGGAATCCTATTGAATGAAATGAGGCTGCTAGGTGGATCAGTAGATAGATAGCTGGGCCTGGAGTCAACAAGACTCATCTTCCTGAGTCCAAATCTACTAGCTGTGTGACCCTGGCCAAGTCATTCAACCCTCTCTGCCTCAGTTTCCTCATTGGCAAAAAGATCTGGAGAAGGAAATGGCAAACCACTCTAGTGCCTTAGCCAAGAAAATCCCAAATGGAGTCATAAAGAGTCAGATACAACTGAAAAAACAACTGAATGAAAAAGACAACACTGAATGAGCTAGTTTTATTTTTCATTATTTAATGAGCTAGTTTTCATTTTAGTTCAAAGAATATTTGGCTCTTCTGATTTTGTCCTAGTGAAGGGATTTTTCAAAATATATAGGATTTGTTGTAGTTCAAAGTGATACTTCCTAGCCTATTTAAAACAATACTTTGGTTCAATAATAACCTAGTGTTGATAAACTCAAGAACACAAATTATTGGGAGACCTTCCTATAAAAGGTCAACAACCTTCAAATAGAAGGTCTCACCTCAAGATCAAATATAAAATCTCGTTTGTTTGGTATTCAAATGGCTTCATAACTTCCTTTTGCCTAACCCCTAGTCCAGGTGTGGGGAACATGTGGGGAATCCTTTTATTAAAGGGATTTGTTCTGTGAAGTTTGGATTCAGTCACAGGGCTGCACATGAGGACCTAGAGGGCCACAGGTCCCCCACCCTTGTCCTAGCCTTTCTAAGTGTTTCCAATTATTCTTACACCCTATATTCTTGCCATCATTATATATTCTGCAATTCAGTGACACTGGTCTCTTTGGTATTCTTCAAACAAGACACTCAACCTCCCAACTTTGGGCATCTTCCATTACTGGAATGCTCTCTCTGCTCATATCTGTCTCCTGGTTTCCATCAAATCTCAGCTGAAATCCCACCAGAAAGAAGCAGCCCTTCCCAATCCCCCTTAACTCGAGTGCCTTCCCTCTGTTGATTATTTTTATTTCCAATTTATTCTATACATAGCTTGCTTGTACCATGGATAATTGTTTGCACATTGTCTTCCCTATTGATTGTGAGTTTCTTCAGAGCAGAGATTGTTTTTTTTTGCCTTTGTACACCCTTGATGTTGTTGTTAAACATATTCATTGTGTCTGACTCTTTATGACCCCATTTTTATGGGGTTTTCTTGGTAAAGATACTGAAGACATTTGGTATCATTTGTTGGTAAAGATGCTGAAGCTGGTTTCTTCTCCAGAGTTCCCCATTTTATAGTTGGGGAAACTGAGGAAAGGGTGATAGTCTAGTAAGTGTCTGAGGCTGGATCTGAAGTCAGGTCTTCTTGATTCCAGATCCAACACTCTGGGCTTCCTAGCTGCCCGGGCCTGAAACAGAGTAGGCACTTAATAAATGTTTATTGACTGGCTTTTCATAACTATGACTTGGGGGAGAATTCTTAACAAACAAGAAATAGAGATGATTATAAAAGAGAAAACAGACAATTCAACTACATAAAATATGAAAGCTTTTGCACAAACAAATCAATAATGTAAAATTAGAGGGGGAACGGTCAAATGGGAAAAATCTTTGTATTAAACTCTGGTTCTGTTTTTGATTCAATAAAAACATAACATTTAGGTTTTGGTTTGGGGCTCAACAAATAAATGCAATTCATCCAGGCTATTCGTTTACAATCCAATTTATTTCATTCCCCTGGGTAGAATGTACTTCTGAACATTTTAGAAACTGGTAGGTTGGTGAAGGTTTGCACATATGTTCTAATTTTTCTGCCAAAACTTCCAATATTAAGCTCCAAATATTATCAAAAGTCAAGGAAACAGTCAGCTTTGCTCTGAATACTATGACCTTGAGCACAAATGTGCCTAAATGATTTTGTATGAATATAAAATATTTGGGAGTTAACCTGCCCAAACAAACCCAGGAACCATATGAATACAATTACAAAACATGTCTCACACAAATGAAGTCAGATCTAAGTGACTTGGAAAAATATCAATTACTTGTGGGTAGGCTAAGACAATACAAAAAAATTACAATTCTACCTATTTATTCAGTGCCATACCAATCAAACTATCAAAGAATTATTTTATAGAGCTAGAAAAAAAGAATAACAAAATTCAACTGGAAGAACAAAAGGTCAAGAATATTAAAGGAATCAAACAAGAAAATGTGAAGGAAGACAGCTCAGCCATACTGGGACTCACACTGTATTAAATAGAGGTCATCATCAAAACCATCTGGTACTGACTAAGAAATAGAGTGATCGGAAGAAATGATCAGGCATGCAATATACGTAGTAAATGAGCATGGTAATCTGCTGTTTGATAAACTCAAAGATCCAAGCCTTAGGGGAAAGAACGCTCCATCAAAAACTGCTGGGAAAACTCAAAAGCAGTTTGGAAGAAACTAGATATGGACCAACATCTCACACCCAATGCTAAGATAAGGTCAAGATGGGTACATGATGTAGACATAAAGGGTGATACCATAAGCAAATTAGGAAAGCAAGGAATAGTTTACCTGTCAAGTCTACCAAAATGGGAAGAATTTATTACCAAACAAGAGATAGAGAGCATTGTGGGATATAAAATAGATAATTGCCATTACTTTAAATTTAAAAAGGTTTTGCATAAACAAAAGAAAACCAATGCAGCCAAGATTAGAAGGAAATCAGAAAACTTTAGAGCAAGTAAAATTTTTTTACAGCAAGTTTTTCTGATAAAGGTCTCATTTCTGAAATATGTAGAGAACTGAGTCAAATATATAAGAATGTGTCATTCCCCAGTTGATAAGTAGTGAAAGGATGTGAGCAGGCATTTTTCAGATGAAAAAATTATATCTACACTCATATTTTTAAAATGTTCTAAATCACTATTAGGAAAATGCAAATTAAAACAACTTTGAGATACACCACCTCACACCTATTAGATTGGCTAATATGACAAAAAAGGAAAATGACAAATGTTGGAGGGGATATGTAGGAAAATTGATACACTAATGCACTATTGGTAGAATTGTGAACTAATCCAGCCATTCTGAAGAACAACTTGGAACTATGCCTAAAAGACTATAAAACTGTGCATACCCTTTGATCCAGTAATATTATTGCTAGGTCTATATCTCAAAGAGATCAAAAAGGTGGGGGGGAATAACCTATATGAATAAAAATATTTAGAGCAGCTCTTTTTGTGGTGGAAAAGAATTGAAGATTGAGGGCGTGTCCATCGATTGAGGAATAGCTGAACAAGTTGTGGTACGTGATTGTGATGGATTACTATTGTGCAACAAGGAATGACGAGTTTTCAGAAAAACCTTGGAAGACTTACGTGAACTGATGCAAAGTGAAATGAGTAGTAGCAGGAGAACACAGTACTGTACACACTAACAAGAATACTGTATGATGATCATCTGTGAATCATTTAGCTATTCTCAGCAATACGATGATTTAACAAATTTGGAAAGACTCATGATGAAAAATGCTATCCACCTCCAGAGAAAGAATTGATGGAGCCTGGAGTGCACATCAAAGCATACTTTTTTTACTTTATTTTTCTTAGTGTTTTCAGGGGGCTGGGATCTATATTTTCTTTCCCAAAATGACTAATATAGAAATATGTTTTGCATGACTGCACATGTATAATCTATAACAAAGTGCTTGCCTTCTCAATGAGGGGTAAGGATAGGGAGGATGGGATAAAATTTGAAACTCAAAATTTTTTTTAAAAAGCCAAAATTGACCATGTAATTGAAAAAAATAAAAGATATCCTCCATGGAGTAAGAAGTCCAATAAAATTAAGGTTATATTACAATCATTGTGCGTATGGAGGCCCTAAACAAAGCCAAAGATAGTCAATGGCAATACAAAGTAGAACATTTTCCATGAGATCTTACTATCAGGGGTAGCTAATGTTCAGGGATGTACTAGTTAATGAAAAAATGGAAAATGAAAATTTAAAAGGCCAGAATATCTTTTGGGAAACTGGCACACATTGTGATGCTAGTGTGGCATCAAATTCTAGATCAAATTAAATCCACAAGGTAATGATTTATCTACAAATGTATATGCATACAGGTGTTGGTGTGTGTGTGTGTGTGTGTGTGTGTGTGTATGCACTGATAGACAATGAATTGGGCCAACAACTGAATAGGAGGAGGAAGGCGGACTGAACTGCATTTAGGAAACTGCAAACATTTTCAGTGATCCTTTGAGAGAGCGGAAACTGTTTTACTTTTCCATTTGTACTTCCAGACTTTGCATACAGTTAGTACTTAGTGAATACTTTTTCATTCATAAGTTCACTAATTCCCAAGTTGTTTCCTGACACAAAAACCCATCTTTTCAATATCACTCTTCTCCTAAGGATATTAGAGAGATGTAAATTACCGAACACCATATCATGATTTCAGAGAATCTAAGTTATGAGTTACCTAGTGTCATGGAGAAACATGTCATGAATATAAGTAGATTAAAACATGTTACCAATGATGGCATAAAAGACACACTGGAAAAGGAAGTGAACCAGTTACGTGGGTCAAATGAGAATGGGAACATATATGTAAAACATGTACACATATATTTACATAATGTTTTACAAATTTTAAAGTGCTCGATGAACACCATCATCATCATTATTCAGCCCAGCCTGAATATTGCACTGATATCACCTAATACCAAAAGAATTAAAGGCAAGTTTTCAATATTTTGTTTGATCTTCTGCAAGGACACAAATAAGAATTACACAGAATAAAGAAGGGGTTCCAGTCTGGGGCAGGAGAGGGAGCCCCCACACCAATGAAATCATAGGCCCCTTGAAGTCCAAACTATTACAGCACCTAGCATTCTTAAGTAATTGTTAAGATTTTGACTTGCATGCAAAGTACATCCATCTTCTAGAGTGGGTCTATTAGTACTGTCATTCTAAGTGGTTAGGATTAATATCAAAGATCAGGTGATAATCTCTCTGTATGTGTATGTATCTGTCTGTCTGTCTGTCTGTGTCCATTCATCTATCTGTCTATCTCTCATCTTTCTATCTGAGAAGAAGTTAAGAGTTTTATGGAATAGGTGATAGAGACCTGGCCTCATGATTCATTTTTTCTGATGAGCATGGAGCATGATTTTAATTCCCTACATCAGTGAAATCACACATCCAGTCCAAAAATTTTAAAAAAAGTACATGCATACTGCTACATATTACAAGTGAGAATGCATCTATATTCAGGAATTAATTACTTATGACATCATAGCAACTCAAATCCAGTTCAGTAAACATTAAACATTGTCAGAACCACAATCCAGCTAAACTAAAAATATAACTTTATAGCATTATACAAGACTGCTTTTTAAAATAAAGGATGGTGATGAATGACGAGAAACAATTGATCAAAATTCCAATTTCTGGTCTACAAAAGAGGTACAGATATTTCACTAAAAAGGAGAATTCAAATGCAGTGGTCTATACCTTAAAAATCAAAGAAACCTTCCCCCTTCCCAACCCAACCCTTTCAAGCTTGTATTGTCTTCCAGATCTCTATCACATATAAAAATTAGTTTGGGGAGATAGATAGCCAAGCACCCAGCCTGCAAGGCTAGTTTACATTTCTCCCTTTTCTACAATTTCTTCTCAGGCTTAAAGTGATACTTACTGAAATAACTTCAAGGTCAGGCTGAGAAGTAAATTCCTCAAAATAGCTATTGCTATTTCCCCTCCACCCGCTACCCCTGGGGCACAGTTAACGAGGTGTTCCAATTCCAAGTGCCCTCCCTGATTTACTAACAAACTGGGAAATCACCATGTTGCCTTGGTCCTAACATGCTACTTTCTCCACAAGCAGAATGAACCAAAAGGGTCAACCACAAGCAATGCCAACGTTACCTTTGTTCCATGATAAAAATCATCCACGCATGTGGCATTCATGAAGGTCTGATGGAAATGAGTGCTGGTATCGATGCCCCCAGGAATCACCAACTTTCCAGTTGCATCAATCACCTTGGCTCCTCCTGGGATCATGAGTTCTCTTCCCACTTGCTGAATGATGCCATTTTCGATATAAACGTCAGCCTCATGGGTGCAGTCATCATTCACCACCTTACCCCCCTTGATGAGAATCCTCACACTGGCTGAATTGGCAAGCATCTTCCTAAGGAGAGAACACATTGTATGTTAAAGATCTTTCTTAGGGACAATCAGATCACTCCATTCCCTATCATGGCCAAAATGTTGTTCCCAAGTCCTGGGCAGATAAGTCTATTGAGCTAGCAAATTATGAAAAGGAGCAAGACTTGCTTGCTTGGGAATCGTGACATAACCACATAAAATATGTTGTGCTATAAGAGGGCCATATGGATTAAATCAAACAGCTGTCAGAGTCTTTACATTTCAACTGAACTGTCAGTCAACACTGGTTGTGGGAGCTGAGGTTCCAAGAAAGGTCCAGTCTCATTATTAGAAGCTTTGGGGGCCTTGTCCTGATGCTGGTAGATTCCTATTGAGAGCAGCCTGAAGACACAGAGTTCCACATTCCACCCAGGAGCAGAGTTATGGTTTGGTAAACTTATGATCCTGAAATAAATTGCAACTCCCCTTTCACTTCCAGGCCACTTCGCAATCATTCTCCTTCCTCAGATCCATTTTTCTGCCTCACTAGTAACAGAGTTCATCATAAATTGCTTTTCACTGTGCAACCTTTCTTTAGCTATTTCCTTTTTAAAGATTTTATTGATATCTTTTGTTTTTATATAAACCATTTTGTAAGTCAAGATAGAAAGCCAGGAAGACCATGAGCTCAAGGATGGACTTTGACACATACTGAGTAAGTCAATTAACCTCTTTGTGTTAGACTAAGATCATAGCTGCAGATAGGAGGTGACCTGCATTGATAGAAGGATTTTCTCATTGAGGGGCTTCTGAGATCGCTGAAATTAGATAGCTCAGTGGATAGAACACTACATCTGGAGTTAGGAAGACCTCAGTTCAAATTCATATACTTACTAGCTGTGTAACCTTGGGGCAAGTCCCTGAATCCCCTTTGCCTCAGTTTCCTCAGCTGTAAAATGAGCTGGAGAACAAAATGTCAAACCACTTCAGCATCTTTGCCAAGAAAACCCCAAACAGGATCATAAAGAGTTGGACACAACTTAACAATAACACTTTATCTCCATCATTCATCTTCAGCTATACCTCTCCTTTCATATATAGTGAGTCTTGGAAGATGAGTTACATAGAGTGTGTAACAGAAAATCAGTAAAAAAAAGCGGTAGAAAGAGTGAGGGTATCTGGTCATATTTGTATTTTTCATTCACATAGCCTTTCACCTTTCCAACAAAAGAGGGCATATTTTCTTGGTTTTTCCAGAGTGAAGATAGTATCTTCTAATTCTATGGTATGTGGTTGCGTTTTATTGTCCTCTCCATTATATTTCTCTTTATATTGTTTTCTTGATTCTGCACCATTTCCTATGTCTTCCCATGTGTCCATGAATTTCTTATATACCTTATTCTTTTATTATTATTATTTATTTTAAATAGAAATTTATTTAACTTTTTACATTCATTTTCACAAAATTTTGGGTTCCAAATTTTCTCCCCATTTATTCCCTCCCCCACTCCAATACACCGAGCATTCTAATTTTCCCTATCACCAATCTGCCCTCTCTTCTATCATCCCTCCCTTCTCTTGTCCCCATCTTCTCTTTTGTCCTGTAGGGCCAGATGACTTTCTATTCCCCATTACCTGTATTTCTTATTTTCCTTACTAAACAGTTCTTCCTAAAACTTTGAGTTCCAAATTCTCCCCATCCCTCCCTCCCCACCCATTCCCTTTGGGAAGAGAAGCAATTCAATATAGGCCATATCTGTGTAGTTTTGCAAATGATTTCGATAATAGTCGTGTTGTGTAAGACTAACTCTATTTCCCTCCATCCTATCCTGCCCCCCATGGTTTCTATTCTGTCTTTTGATCCTGTCCCTCCCCAAGTGTTGACTTCAAATTGCTCCCTCCTCCCATTGCCCTCCCTTCCATCATCCCCCCCCCTTGCTTATCTCCTTCTCCCCCACTTTCCTGTACTGTAAGATAGGTTTTCATACCAAAATGAGTGTGCATTTTATTCCTTCCTTTAGTCAAATGTGATGAGGGTAAACTTCATGTTTTTTTCTCAGCTCTCCTCTTTTTCCCTCCACTAAAAAGTCTCCTGCTTGCCTCTTGAATGAGAGATAATGTACTCCATTCCATTTCACCCTCTCTCCACCCACTTCATTTCTCCCTCACCATTTACCTTAATTCCTTTTAAGATATGGTCCCATCCTATTCAATCCACTCTGTGCTCTCTGTCTCTGTGTGTGTGCATGTGTGTATGTGTGTGTGCATGCACACGTGTACATGTGTGTGTGTGCGTGTGTGTGTACATGTGTGTGTGTGATCCCACCAACTACCCAGATACTGAAAAGTTTTAAGAGTTACAAATATTGTCTTTCCATGTAGGAATGTAAACAGTTCACCTTTTGTAAGTCCTTTATGACTTCTCTTTGCTGTTTACTTTTCATGCTTCTTCTCTTTCTTGTGTTTGAAAGTCAAATTTTCTTTTCAGCTCTGATCTTTTCATCAAGAATGCTTGAAAGTCCTCTGTTTCATTGAAAGACCATATTTTCCCCTGAAGTATTATACACAGTTTTGCTGGGTAGGTGATTCTTGGTTTTAGTCCCAGTTCCTTTGACTTCTGGAATATCCTATTCCATTCCCTTTGATCCCTTAATGTAGAAGCTGCTAGATCTTGTGTTATCCTGATTGTATTTCCACAATACTGGAATTGTTTCTTTCTAGCTGTTTGCAATATTTTCTCCTTGACATGGGAATTCTGGAATTTGGCCACAATGTTCCTAGGAGTTTCTCTTTTTGGATCTCTTTCAGGTGGTGATCGATGGATTCTTTCAATACTTATTTTGCCCTCTGGTTCTAGAATCTCAGGGCAGTTTTCCTCGATAATTTCATGAAAGATGATGTCTAGGCTCTTTTTTTGATCATGGCTTTCAGGTAGTCCCACAATTTTTAAATTGTCCCTCCTGGATCTATTTTCCAGGTCAGTTGTTTTTCCAATGAGATATTTCACATTCTCTTCCATTTTTTCATTCTTTTGGTTTTGTTTTGTGATTTCTTGGTTTCCCAGAAAGTCATTAGACTCCATCTGTTCCATTCTAATTTTGAGAGAACTATTCTCTTCAGTGAGCTTTTGAACCTCTTTTTCCATTTGGCTAATTCTGCTTTTGAAAGCATTCTTCTCCTCATTGGCTTTTTGAACCTCTTTTGCCAATTGAGTGAGCCTATTTTTCAAGGTGTTATTTTCTTCAGCATTTTTTTGGGTCTCCTTTAGCAGGGTATTGACCCGTTTTTCATGCTTTTCTTGCATCTCTCTCATTTCTCTTCCCAGTTTTTCCTCCACCTGTCTAACTTGATTTTCAAAATCCTTTTTGAGCTCTTCCATGGCCTGAGCCCATTGGATATCTATTTTGGATGTTTGGGGTACAGAGGTCTTGGCTTCTATGTGTTTCCCTGATGGTAAGCATTGTTCCTCATCATCAGAAATGAAAGGCGGGAACATCAGTTCCCCAAAAAAGTAGCCTTCTATGGTCTTATTTTTCTTCCCTTTTCTGGGCATTTTCCCAGCCAGTTACTTGACTTCTGAGATTCCTCTCCACCCCCGCCTAGATCTGCCCAGCTAGTGCTTGGGGTCTGAGATTCAAATGCTGCTCCCCAGCCTTGGGGCCCTCAGCCACGAGCGTGGGTGCTATTCAATGTGAGCCTAAGTTCTGGTGCTCAGGTGGGGGCAGGGCTGCCTCCCAGGCTCAGTTCTCTCAGGGGGTTTATGCAGAGACCTTCAGTAATGGAGCGGAGTTCCTGCCTGCTCCCGGAGCGCCTGGCCGCTGCTCCCTCTGCTGCTGCCTCTGCCGCTGCCTCCTGAGGGGGCCCGAGTCACAGAGACACCCTGCTTCCCTCTCAGCCAGCCCAGAAGTCTCTCTCACTGACCTGTAGCGCCTGTGGGTGGAGGGACCTTCTCGGCCGCCAGAGATTCCATCCCTGAAGCCTGCTTGGATCTGCTCCTCTGGGGCCATGCGGCCAGGGCAGCGCAGGGGTGGGCTCCACTGTCCGGTGCGCGATGGACCTTTGGGGTCGGTTTTTCAGGGCTCTCTGGAACGGAAATCTCTTCCACTGTGTTTCTGTATGGCTTGCACTGCTCCAGAATTTGTGGGGAGTTCGTTTTACAGAAAATTTATGGGTTGTGGGTTCGGAGCTAGCATACATGAGTCTTTCTACTCCGCCATCTTGGCTCCTCCCCCCCGCCTTATTCTTTTTAAACAAGTATGCTACTATTTCACAACATTTGTATCATAATTTGTGCAGCCTTTCTTACTTTTTTTCTAGCCCTTTGCTATTGCAAAAAGTATTGCTATGAATATTGATATACATATATAGGATTTTTCTTTTTGTCTTTGGCATCCTTGCCTTGGAAATGTGATTCCTGGGTCAAAAGCAGGGATAATTTACCTTTTTTTTTAAACTCTTTTCCAGAATGGTTAGAATAATTCATAGTTCCACTAACAGTAGGTCTATCTTCCTACTTTTTCCAAAAATGGATTATTCCTATCATTTGACATTTTTCCAATTTGAAGGATAAGATTAAAAGTTATCATTGCTTTAATCTGCATTTCTCTTAGATTTAAAGCATGTTTTGATATTTTTTTCCCTTTTCCCCCCTTTTTTTTTCTCTTCTAATGGGATTTCATCAGTATGGGGAGTTTTAAGTGGCGAAATCCTAACTAAAGCATATCACCAACTGCTCCGCAATTCTGGCTTAGGGACTTGTTTAAAGATACTAAGAGCTTATGTGCCTTGCCCAGAGACACACAGCCAATAATGAACAGGATTTAGGACTTGAACCAGGGTCTTTTGTGACTCCCAAATTATTTGTCTCTCTACTACAGCTGTCTTATCAGGTAAAGCTTAGAAATCAATGATAATATAACCCAGCCTCAGCTTTACTCGGAATGTTGTTTTGCTATATATATATATATATAATTTTGGGAATTTTGACCTGTCAATAATCTTTCCTTCAATGCCACTGCTTTTATTTCTAGAAAATGATACTCAGGAGAACTAAGCTTTAAGAAAAATTCCCCAGTATGGTCAACTCTGTCTTCTCTCTGTTGCTTTTTCTTAAACCCTAACCAATATTCTTCAAGAACTCTGTGGGTGAGCAGAATCTGTATTCAATTGAATACCATTCATCATTTAAATAGTTCAGGTGTTACCCTCAATAAGAAAATAATTAAAGTTAAGATTACCATAAGCAATATACACTACTCATAGAGCAGCTAAGAAGGTAAGCTTAGACAGTGTGTTGTCCAAATATGAATGAGATGCTAGCCCTATGTGTTTATCACAATGAATCTTATTACCTGTATCATATAACTATAATATTAAAATGCTTTGAGAGGTTCCTCCAGAAGGCATTTTAGAAGTTGTAGCTGTTTCACTGTGTGGTAGTTTAAACATTTAGGGCAAGGATGGGGACCTCTGGGCTATGGGCCAGATAAAACCCTTAACATGACTTTGGCTCAGTGGGTGTTGTGGGGAGATAAGTTCTAGTCACAAGTGCAACAGTCCACAAAATTATTTCCCTCTTGGTGGATGGCTATGACCCATATTCAGAACACAGCCTCTAATGGAGGCTGCAAATGCATCCATATGGAGCATTCTGCATGGTGAATTTACTCATCCAATGTGGATCACAGCCATTCAGTAACTTAGCAGATAAATCTTAGGGTGCCAACTGAGGCTCTGACTTGTCCATGATCATGTATCTGTAAATGCTAGAGGTAGGATTTGAAGCCCAGGAATTTTAACTCCAGTACGAATTATTCTGAGAGGTAGTATGACATAGTAGATAGAGTGGTAGACCCGGAGTGAAAGAAGTTTGAGTTCAAATCCCACATGTGACATCTGCTAGCTCTGTGACCCTGAGCAAGTCACGTAACCTTCCTGAGATTCAGGCAACTCTCTCTGACTTATCTACTAAGGTTACAATCTGTCTTAGAGGAAAGATTTCTCACAGGAAAACAGATTATTCCTGCAATTTACTCTGAAGCCTATTACCGAAGCTACCATCACAAAAGCAGTTTATTTTCTACTAAACCCTCACTTCAGAATCTACTACATTCCAACCCCTTCCTCTCCCTTGCTTCTCAAACTTATCTCCCTTTCCCTTCTCTCTTCTCCCTTTCTATCTCACTTCTCCTTTCTCTCTATCTCCCTTCTCCTTTCTCTCTTCCTTCCTCTTTATTCTTTCCTCTCAATCCTTCCCCTTCCTCCTTTCTACCTTCCATCCACCCTTTTCCTTAGTTGACTATAATATAAAATGGAAGTTTTTAAAGTATTTGCTGTAACTAAAAAAAGCAGTTGACCTGAACCTTTTCTCTCTAAGGAAAGGAGAATAGATTAGGCTGCCTTTTGCTCTATGTAGGTCAATGGCTCTTCAGGGGATAAAAAGGCTCATCCTTATGCATAATAGAAGACCACTGCTGCTCCATGGAGTCCACACAGGTTTTTTCCTCCTCCAGAAATAAAACTGAAATGTTGCTTCCACACAATCTAGTGTTATGGAATCTTAGAGTTGGAAGCCTTGGAGGTAATTTAGTCAACAGTATCCCAGACAGCTGGCCAGTCAGCCCACTTCTGATTCAATACTTCCAGTGATGGGAGGAGTCTCCCAAAGCTGCCTCACTCCAATGTTGAAAAGTTAATTAAAATAAATTTTGAAAATTATTGGTTTTGACCTATGATTTCATATGTAGTTTGGATGTACAGTTACCTGGGGGCACTGAGGTTTAAGTGACTTGCTTAGAATTGTGTAGCCAGTATGTGTTCAGCACAGGGACTTGACCCTGGGTCTTCCTCGATTCCAGAGCAAACCCTCTATCCACTATGCAACACTGTCTCTCTTCCTGACATTGACCTGAAGCCTGCCTCCCTACACTATCCACCAATCAAATCACAGTGCCTGGCACATATTAGGGACTTGGTGATTTTGTCCTGATTCTCCCTTCTGGAGCAAGGCAAAATAAGTCCTGTTCTGACACATACCAGCTCTTCAAGAATTTGAAGATAACTACCATGTCTTCCCTTAATCATCTCTTTCTCTGTCTCTAATTATCTTCATCAGACATAGTTTCCAGGCCCTTCCCCAGATAACAGTGCCTACTATGTGCCAGGAACTATGCTAAATTCTGGGGATACCAAGAAAAGTAAATTTCTCAAATTACTTAAATCATTTGCTCAACTTCAACTGCCTAAAATCTAGCTTTTCAATGTCTCTGTTACAGTATGGTGTCCACAACTGGATGTAATACTCCAGATGTGGTCTGATCATTGCAGAAATCAACAGGCTTATTTTACGCTTCCTGATTCTTATGCAAAATGAGCTTTTTAGAAAAAATATTCCAAGGCATTTGTGTTATAATTTTAATGTCTAGAGTCAGATAATGTGTAAGTCCAGAGACAGAAAATTTGTCAAACTGTCTTTCACTGTATGCATTTCCTGACCATTAAGACAGTTGGGGTTACTGTCACTGATTATTTTCATTATAGGATTTTAAGGAATCAGGGCCAGTTCATCTTCCCACAGTGTCACTTTCCTCCTTTAAGCCTGCTATCAACCAAGAAGAATGACCTAAACAAGGAGAGCTAAATCAAAATGAAATGGGTTGTCACAAGAGAAGGAGGGCCTCTCTCCCATAGAAATTGTCTAGCATTCTCTAGATGGCCACTTGGCAGGTGTGTTATAATGCATATCTGTTTAGGTTTCTCAGTTTTCTGCGGAGCAGTAGAGGAAGGCAGCATGTTATAGTGGATGGAATGTGGACAGGGCTCTCTGGAAGACCTGGCTTTGAATTCCATTTCTGGCACTTTTATCATGGATAAATTCCTGAACCTCAATTTCCTTATCTTCAAAATGATGATAATAACACCTGGAATACCAGCCTCACAGGATTGTTGTAAGGCTCAAAGGAAATAATGGATATTATAAAGAAAAACCATTGTCTTCCTTGAGTTTCAGTCTCCTTATCTGCAAAATAAGATAATTTCTGAAGTACCTACCTCACAGGATTCTTGTGACACTCAAAAGAGACAATAGGTATTTTAAAAATAAGCAACTGTCACGTAAAAAAAATCAGATATTATAATTTCATCTAAGCACCTTGTCTTTATAGCCCTAGAACCTAGCATAGTACTCAGCACAAGTAAGTGTTAATAAACATTTGAACTGAATTCCAATTTGATATTTGGGATCAATCAACAAGGCTTTTTTTTTCTTTTTCCCTGAATACTGTAGAAAAGTCTTGGTTTCCAGGTCACACAGGCTGAAGGCCATTGTATTTGGACATTAGATTAGATAACTCTTATGCAGTCACAATCTTTCAAGTTTCTCAACTGGAGCTAATGAGGAGGATATAAATAACAACTCACATTTATAAAGTGTTTTCCATTTTGCAAAAGTACCTTTGCTCATCACACTCCTGTAAAGGAGAGAGATTAAGAAAAGCACTGGTTGCAGGCAGGGGGCAGGCTGGCAGCTCCAGTGATACAGCTGATAGCAAACCCAGCTCTCCTTACATCTAAATAACATGATCCTAGGGACTTTTGCTCCTGACTATCACTCTAACCCACAGGAGAAAAGGTAGGCAGCTGACCGACCGTATATGTCAGTTTGGCAGACAGCTTAGGGACTGGCAAGGAGGGGGATCCCTACCTCGAGACACTCGGGAAGGAAGACAGCAGAGAGGAGACAAAAGAAAGGAGATCAACAGCCAAAGCAATGGAAATTTCCACAGAATGACACAAAACACCTGTGGAATGAGGTCGAACTAATCTGCTAAATTTGTGCCAGTAAAATAAAAACCAAGGAGTCTAATTTTACTGTACCTTTTTTAAATGGACAAAAGTCTGAAAACTAATTTGTGCTTTGAGCTTCAGTTCATTAAGTCAGTCAGGGTGGTGATCCAGGTAGAGCTCAGCCACCCCAGCCAACAAGGTCTTAAGAGTTTTTAGAGGCAATCTTGACTCCAAGCATATTTTAAAAGTAATGCCCCACAGTGAGCTGGATGAAAAAATAGAATCCATGGAAAAAGTAGAAAAATGATAGAAGTGGATACATGAGGAGAGGGAGGGATGCTGAAGTTATGCCTAGAACCCAGTACACCTAAAAAGCACACAACACATGATCCATATTTACTTTAAGTGATAGTTCAAAATCTTGTGGAAAAATTAGAGTGGTCGTGCTAGATGCCTCCTCAAGATTGGAGAGACTACATTATTAAACATACTATTATTTTGTTTATGAACCTAGAACCTAGGTATTAGATTGGAGGTCATAAAACCTGGCTTCTAGCACTATATTCCATACCATGATCTTAGTCCGAAGAAAATTACAAAGAATAATATGTCAACAGGAATATGAAGAAATAGATTACTGGAACTAAAATATGCCAAGACTGCCAACTGTAATCACTTTGAGGGGCAAAGAGAAGAGAGATGGCTCAAATCAATATGGAACGCTAAGTCACATGACTTTGGTCTTCCACAAAGTTCCATGGGTCTAGCTGCCTAAATTACCATTATTATATCTCCTACTGAAGGGGTGACTTGGAAGAAAGATGGAGAAGCCAAAGGTCTTATGATTTCACATATCCCAGTTCTTTTCTACAGTTGTAGAATCAAAAACTTTGCAAGGAAGATGGGACCTTGGTGGCCATCTAATCAATCCATTATCAGAAAGAATTTTCTCATGCTAACATACTCAGAAAGTGGTCATGCTGCTTTTGCTTTAAGACTGCCAAGGTAATTGAACCCATGAACTCTGGAAGCAACCTAGAGAAGATCTGGGGTTGGGAGAGAGAGGGAGAGAGGGAAACTATCTTTGGGAATCAGAAAGGCCATGGTGTGGAACAGGGATGGGACTTGTTTGTGCTTGGCCTAGAGGGCAAAACTAGGAAAGCAGTGAGTGAAAGCAGCAGAGGAGGAGGTCTCAGCTTGATGATGGAAAAACTTCTTAAAAATCAGAATTCTCCCCAAATGGAATAAGCTCCCTCAGGAGATAGTGCATTCTCTCTCACTGGAGGTCTCTGAGTGAAAGTTGGACATACAGTTGTTCAGTGGGTTAGATAGGGAATGCTCGATCAGGTGTGGGTTTGTCAGGTTGGCTTCTGGAGCTCCTTCCAATTTTCAGATTCTCAAATTTTGTGAATTTGTGTATGTTACTATGAAACCCTACCATGACCTTTCAAACCATCAAAAATTCCAAAAAGTCTAAAAATAAAATTTTCAATTTGTATCCAGAGACCTTCTCCCCATCTTAACTATCCTCACAGTACTTCAAAATTCAGTGAGTAACAAAATCTCAGAATATCAAGGATCCCCTTAGAGATACACAAAAGCTATGTGACCCCCACCCCCAAAATCTGAAATTGTTTCTTTCAGATCAATGTGGAAAAGCAACAATGTTTTCTAATATTTATTATTCTATTATTATAATTATTACTATTCCTTTTGGGGACATGCCTTTGCCCAGTTTGTTACTTTTGCATAAAATTTTACAAAATGTACTTAAAGATGATATTTTTAAAACTACTAACAGTTTAAACAATAGAGTTCTGAAAAATGATCAAAGAGCTAAGTTACATGGCTGTGATAACAGTGGTGGACATAAGGCCCTCAGCAATTCCCTTCTCTCTACCAAGGTGTATATTCTTGTCAACTTCTTCTTTTTGGTGACTGCTGATAATGATTTTGCCTTGAAAGATTCGTATGAACTGATGCAGGGTGAAATTTGCAGAACCAGGTGAACCACGCATTACAGTAACAGCAATATTGTAAAGACAACTTCAAAAATTTGAAGAACTCTGATTGATGCAATGACCAATCACAATTCCTGGAGGTGGATGATGAATGACGTTATCCACTTATCAAGAAGTGACGAACTGAGTGTGCAGAAAGGAATATATTTTTTGGGACATGGACAGTGTGAAAATTTGTTTTCCTTAACTATGCATATTTGTTATAAAGGTTTTCTTTTTTACAATGTGGGTGACTGGGAAGGAGAGAAAATAAATGCTTGTTAGTTGAAAATAAAATAAAAGCTTTAAGAGATAATGATTTTGCCTCACTTTCCCTTGGAGTTCATTAACACTTAATTATCTTAGCAGTTCCCTATAGGCTTTCCTGAATTCCACAAAGGGAAAAAAAGGTTCCTAGCACACATGGCTGACTGTATGCATGGTGATGTTTTGTACAGCAGGATCCTAAGATCTCTCAAAGTAGTCAGGATCTCTCAAGTCTCAAGAATTTAAAAGGTTTGAGAAGCACTGTGCAAAAACAAAGCCTTAAGCAACAAAATCTGAGTTCTGTTGCTTAATTCAATTGTTAAAGATGTTTCCAGAATCAGAAAATTTTAGAATAGAAGTGGTCCAGTCCAGTCTGTCAATTAATTAGCATTTATTAAAATCTTGCTATGCTATCAGGTACTGTGCTAAGTTCTGAGGATAAAAAAAAATGCAAAAAGATGATTCTTCCCCATAGGGAGCTCACATTCTAATGTGGATGAAAACATATTTAAAAAACTATATGTAAAAGATAGATTGTGGATGGAAGTTAATCTTAGCAATGGGAAGGAGACTGGGAAAAGCTTCCTTGCAGAAGGTGGGATTCAACCTGAGTCTTGAAGAAAACTAGGAAAGCCAGGGGTAGAGAACAGAAACAGAAGATAGCCAGGGAAAAGGCAGAGTCAAAAACTGGAGTATCATGTGTGACAAAGACAGAGAAGTCACTAGTGCTTTAGCAAACATGGAGGCGAGCAAATTTAGACCATTAACCCATAGTCAAAAATGAATCCCACTTTAATACACCTAACAAGCCATCAGTGAGCCTCTGCTTCTGTGCTGGAAGAGAGGAAACCCAACACCTCCTGTGGCAGCCCATATTCCACTTCTGGACAGGATGTTTTTCCTCACTTCAACCCTAAAATTGCTTCTTTTCTATTTCAATCCATTGCTCCTGGTTCCACTCTCTGGGCCTGACAGAGGCAAATTTAATCTCTCTTCCACATTACAGTCCTTCAAGTCTTAGGAGACAGTTCTCTACTCCATGCCCCCTACTCCCACCCCCACCTATAAGTCTTCTCCATGCTCAACGTCGCTCTATTTCAATTGATCCTGCTGACATTAACAACCACCCTGGTTGTCCTGTTCTGGCTACTCTCCAGATTAGCGTCCTTCCTAAACTGCAGCACTCCAGATGTAGTCTGACAAGGCCAGAGTACAAAGGGGCTATCATCTCCTTATTCTGGAGGCCATACCTCTCTTCATTCAGTCCAAGATCACTTTAGCTCTTCTGGCTGCCACATCACATTGATGACTTACATTGATGCTTTCTATCCAAGTTCTATCAAACTTTTCAGACAAAAATGCCCTCAGACAAAGCATACCTCTCCCATCTTGCTTTTGATACTGACTTCTTCAACCCAGGAGTAAGACTTTATATTTATTCCTGTTAAATTTTATCTTATCAGATTCAGCCTAGTGCTCTAGATCGAGTCAACAAAGTACTTATGGAGACCCAAATCAAGGCAGCAACCTGTTTTTGTACAGTCTGTGAGCTAAGAATGGGAAACTCACAGGTCACACAAAAGAACTGGCAGGCCAGCTCTGACCCCAGATATGACTCTCAACTGTCAAGAGACTTTTAGATCCCGACTCTGCCATTGAACATATTCTTATGCTAAAGTTAGGGTCACACAGAAATAGAGAATTTTCAGCAATTTAGTATCTAACTAGAAAAGGCACCAAAGGAATTAGGCAGGGATGCTGAAAATCACATACATAATTTGATCACATCATAAAAAGTAATTGTACCTGTTGTGCTAATAATGACAACTAGCATTTACATGACATTTTAATGTTTGCAAAGCAATTTACAAACATTATCTCATTTTATCCTCACAACTATCCTGGGAGGTAGGTACAATTATTATCTCCATTTTATAGATGAGGAAACTGAGAGTTGAAATGAGCTGCTCAGGGCCACACAGCTAGCAAGTGTTTGAGGCTAGGTTCGAAATCAGGGCTTAGTGAATCTATGTGCCCTATGGCGCCACCTAGCTGCCTTTCCTAGAAGCTCACAGGATTAGACGAATATTAAAATTAAGACATCATTTAAGCTGAAATTCAGAATAAATGTTCATTTTCTTTCAAACCTTCACGGATCTTCCCAATGTTCCTATAATTAACCAAAAGGTTTGAGCATATAGATTTTTCTTTGTAAATGTCCTAAGTCACAGAATCTGCCTGACCATCAAGAGAAATGGGAAAAATGCAAAATATTGCAATGTTAATAGAAAGAATGGATCTTTACAATAGAATCTTGGAACTGGAAAGAACCCAAGAAGTTACCTAATCAAGCTTCTAATGCTGGGCAGTCCTACAGAGAAGATATTTAAAACAGCTACCACCTATGAGGGTTTTAAGCATCTCTTGGGATGGATGTTTCACATCTTCTTTTATTTACTACAATTTCTTATTACCATTAACATCAGGCATTTCTTCTCTATGTAATACAATCTATTTCTTGCCTGCTGTGATTTATACTCATTTCTTTTTGTTTCTATAGAGATGGAGATTGACCAACCCCTTGTCTCCCATTCTTCCCTATTTCCTATTCAAATTTATTTGAAATTTTAAAATAACTCTCCCTTTAGCCTTTTCTCCTCAGAACTAAATACTTCCTTAATTTTCCTTTTCCTAAAAAGTTTTGCAGTGTCTTCTTTTTGGTAGCATTCTTTGAACTCTCTCTAGTTTTTCCAAATTGTTTTTGCTCAGTCATTTCAGTTGTGTCTGATTCTTCATATGCCCATTTGGGTTTTTCTTGCCAAAGATCCTGGAGTGGTTTGCCATTTCCTTCTCCAGATCATTTTACAGATGAGGAACTGAGGCAAATAGGGTTAAGTCATTTGCCCAGAGTCCCACAGTTTGTAAGTGATTGAGGCAAGATTTGAATTCAAGAAGATGAATATTCCTGACTTCAGGCCCAGCACTCTATCCGCTGGGCTACCTAGTGGCCCTCAGTGACAGAGCAGATTCAAACTTAGGTCCTATGACTTCCAAGTGCAGTGCTCTTTCCACCAGATTATGATGACTTCTACCTTCTTATAAGATACCACTGATTGATAAGCTGCAAGCATTTATTATAAAGTGTCTTCAAAAGTTTCCCTCAGAAATCCCTTCTAGCTCAAGATCTATGAACCTTTGAAAGGGAAAATACTTAGGGTTCCTTGGGAGTGTCTGTCTGTCTTTCCATCCAGGGTTATCTTGCATGGAGCAGGTACTTACTAAATCCTTAGATTTGGAGGGAGTCATCAAAAGACATTTAGAAGAGGACTTAGGTAGTATATGAATGTAATAGGACGCTATGGTGTAATAAGAAATGATGAACAGGCAGATTTCAGAAAAACCTAGAAAAACTTGTAGGAATTGATGCACGGTGAAATAAGCAGTAACAGGAAAACATTGTATACAGTTATCAGCAATATTTTGTGATGATCAGCCAGGAGTGACTTAGCTCTTCTCAGCACCACAATGATCTAAGACAAGTACAAAGGATTCATGAAGGAAAATGCTATCCATATCCAGTAAAGAACTGACAGACTCTGAATGAAGATAGAAGCATACTTTTTTTTCACTGACTTCACTCTTTTTTGTTTTTTTTCTTTTGATGTTTCTTCTTTCACAACTATAACCAATTATGGAAATGTTGTACATGATAGTACATGCATAACCTATATCAAATTGTCTGGCATTTGAGGAAAAGGGATGGGGAAAGTGGGAGGGAAAAAAATCTGGAAAACAAAGTCTTGTAAAAGTGAATGCTAAAAACTGTCTTGATATGTAATTGGGGAAAAAATAAAATACAACTTTTTTTAAAAAAAGAAGAGGACCTAGGGAAAGAAGTAAGAGAATAGCAGAAGCACTAGAGAGGAGGACAGCACCAAAGCGTGGTGAGCTGAAAGGCAGCAGGATGCAAAGGGAAAAAAACCACTATCCTTAGAGTCAAGAGGACTGACGTTTAAATCCCACCTCTGACCTTTAATTTCTGTCTGACCGTGGGCAAGTTACCTCACCACCCTAGGCCTGTGTCCTCATCTGTAAAATGAGAGGACCAGACTATATGATTTTCATGATCCCTTCCAGCTTTAAGCCTACAATACTATGCATAGAGGAAATGAGAAGAACATAGGAGGAAAAAGAAACTAGAGGACGAGAAACACAAAGTGACAAAGGCCAGCATTTGTAATACAAGTAGCTCTCCAAATTCACATCCTTCCCTCTTTAACCCTTGAACTACGTAACTTCTCTCTTTTTCCTCTTCCCAAATCAGGACTGTGTACTGATTTTAGGAGGGGTTGTGAATGAGTTGGAAGGGCTCCAGAAACATATGGGTCCTTCACAACACTAAATTCCTGCCTTAGATCTCAGCCCAACCATCTGTCTCATTTTGCTGATAACTTTCTTTCATTTTGTTGGTTTCTGTGCCATGAATCATGAAGGCACAAAAATCCTGAAATCCTTTCCTCTAGAAGTGTGGATAAAACCATATTTTTTTTTCCTTTTGAAGGTTTAGGACCCAGGTCTTCTCTCAGTTCTATAGGGATAGAGGTCTTCTGGTAGTTACCTCCTTGGTTCTAGAGTGAATCCCTTTATCATAAAGCACACACTGTTGAAAAGAACCATTTTAGAGAATCTTGAAAAAGCAGAAAAATGGAGCAGTACAATGGAAAGAGTGCTGTACTTGGAATCTGATGACCTGGGTTTAAATTCTATTTGGGTCATTATGTGATCTTGGGCATGTTAATTAACCTTTCTGGGCCTCACATCCCCATCTGTAAAATGAGAGGTTTTGGACAAGATGACTTCTAAGGCACACCTCCTAGCTCTAAATCTGTGATCTTGTAAGAATGGAAAGCACAAACTTAGGAATGGAGAGTGAATTTTTCAGTGCTACAAATAAAAAATAGTCAGTGATCAATTTTCATTCTAATTTGTATATTAATTATATATTATACAAAATGGAATTTTAAAAATTCATTTCCATTACCTTCTAAAAATAGCCCAACTTTGGTTTCAAATCGTCTCAAAAGTTCATTGTATGTCTTAGTAGTTTCAAGGTTTGGTAATTGATTAATAAGACTCATGAACACTTGACTAACTATGTGCCTGAGGCTGGTTCAGTTCTGGCCAAGGGCTTTGGGTTTCAATAAAGATTGGCTCTGACCAGAGCAGGTCCAAAGGGTCCTTTTACATCCAGTAATGGTGTCCAAGAAGGTTGTACTGCCTTCTTCCCTATCATCATTCCAAGGTTAGAATCTGTAGGGAGACAGGCTAAGTTCCAAGTTTGTCCAAGAAACTAGAGTGGTCCTGGTTCTAGTATGGAGGTTTGGATCAGTCAGTTGTCTCTGAGTTCTTTCCTAGGTTATCTCAGTTGAGCCTGTGCCTTTGGAGAGGTTCCAGGATCCTGGGAAGAAACATCAGAAAACAGAAAAAAACAAGGTACTCTACCAAATGGTACAGTCCATCTAGGTTCCATATAGGTACAGATATAGCTATATCTGTACCTATAATTCAGCCAGAACCAGAAGGGTTTTAGACCGGTTTGTAGCAGCTTGACACAAAGGTCTTGTTCCTCTTATACCGCAGTCCTGCTACATAATGGCACAAGGAAATGCTGATCTTTACAACCAAGTTCCTTCCATCCATCTAGAAATCAATCAACCGGTAAGCATCTCTTGAATCCTGACTATGAGCCAGACATTAGCTATAGGTGCTGAAGAACAGAGGCAAAAATCAGAACAGTCCACACTGCCAGGGAGCTTCCATTCTCATGGGAGAGACAACATTTACACGGACACACACACACATGCACAGACAACTGATATGAGGTAACCTTAGAGAGGAAGGTATTCAGTATCCGGGGGAAAACAGGAAAGGCCTCCTGGGGAAGGTGTGCTTGAGCTGAGTCTTGAAGGAAACCAAGGATTCTAACGAATAGACACAGAATATTCAAGACAAAGGCATGGAGATGGGAGGACTGAGTGTGAACAAAATCAAGAAGCCAGTTTGGCTGGAACAGTGTGTGTGGAGAGGAGAAATATGTACCATAAGGATTGAAAGATAGGATGGGACCAGGTTGTAAAGGACTTCAGATGCTAAAGAGCAGTTCAAACTCAATATGAGAGGGAATGGGAAGTCATGAGGTTTGCTGAATAGGGGGCTACCACGGTCAGAGGTATGCTTTAGAAACATCTCTGACAGCTGTATGGAGAATGGAATAGAGTAGGGAGAGAGTTGAGTTAGGAAGACCAGTTAGGTAGGTACTACCTACCAGGAAAGAAGTGAGGAGGGCTTGAACTAGGGGGCAGCTATTTGAGTAGAAAGAAGGGGAGGCCGAAATGCTAAGATTTGGCAAATGAATGGATGTGGTGGGGAAGAGTGAGGAGTCATGGATGACATCAAGGTTGGGAATGTGGGTAACTGGAAGGGTAGTGGTACCCTCAACAGAATGAGGGAAGTTTAGAAGAGGGATGTGTTTGGGGCAAAGGTAACGGGCTCAGTTTTGAACATGCCAAGTTTGAGATTCTTGCAAAACATCTGGTACAAAATGTTCAGAAGGCAATTGGAACTGGAGCTGGAGAGGGAGGCTATGACTAGATATATGTAACTGCGAGTTAGCTGCACAAAAAAGTTAATTAAACTCATAACTCTCAGACTGCCTCCTAAAACAGAAAGAAATAATGAAGATTTTAAAAAAAAACCAGTTCAAAGATAGTATGACAAGAAATCTAGCTAAGCAAAGCAATCCCTAGGTCATTTAAGAATGAAAATGGAAGAAAAATTATGCACAGGAGGAAGACTGAAAAGGTTTTCAAAAGCTTTTAACAAACTAGTTTTTCCCCATCTAGTACAGTGGAACCACCACCTTGGACCCTAATATTCAAGTCTTGGGTGTGCTTCTTTGAAGGGATAGAAATGGCATTAGTAGATGCCTAATAAATGTCTGCTGATTGAAACAACTCCTTGTTAACAAAATAAAAACTGCATTAACGGGAACGCTCCTTTTCCTAATTGCAAAACGTGTCTTTGTATCTCCTATACCTAGGTCACAACAGGTGCCGAAAAATGTTTTTTGAACTGAACTCAGTAACAAAGAATGTACTATATAGTCACCAACAAACTATTCTTAAATAGAAATTTTATAGGAAATGTTTCTCTGAATGAACATTCAAAGTCATGTAAGTAATTTTTATTATTTCATGAAATTCATAGACCACTCTTAGACGTTTCAGGCAAAATGACAAATATTGGAAAGGACATGGAAAAACTGGGACACTAATCCACTGTTGCTGGAATTCTGAACTGGTCCAACAATTCTGGAGAACAATCTGGAACTATGCCCATTGACCCAACAATACTACTATTAGTATTACAAAATACAAAAATATTTATAGCGGCTCTTTTTGTGGTGGCAAAGAATTGGAAATTGAGGGGATATACATTCATTTGGGTAATGACTGAACAAGTTGTGGTATGTGAATGTAATGGAATACTACTGTGCTATAAGAAATGACAAACAGGTGGACTTCAGAAAAACCTGGGAAGACTTGTATGAACTGATGCAAAGTGAAGTAAGCAGAATCAGACAACACTGTACACAGTAACAATGATATTGTGCAGTATTGTACAATAATCAAATGTGAATGATTTAGCCATTCTGATCAACACAGCGACCTAAGATAATTCTGAAGGACTTATGATGAAAAATACTGTAAGCCTCCAGAGAGAGAACTGATGAAATCTGAATGCAGACTGATGTAATGTTTTCACTTTATTTTTATTGCTTTTTTTTGTAACACGGCTAATATGGTAATAAGTTTTGTATTATTTCGCTTGTATAATTGATATCACATTTCATGCCTTCTCAGTGGGCAGGAAAGAGGTAGGAGGGTGGAGGAGAATTTGGAACCCCAAATTTTTTTCCAAAAAATGAATGTTAAAAATAAATAAACCTCTCTCTCATACACACACAAATATGTGTTTCCAGGCAGTCCATTAGGGAAGCAGCAACATAACAATGTATGTGTTGGCCTCTCTTAATACTCTCTGCACATGCCTCTTCTGGGAGGGGCACAATTAGAAAAGCCACACAATTCCATATGGCTGCTAGCTGACATCAGCTTAGTTGACAGACTTTGGCTTGGAAAAAGCGTTGATGGACACTGTGTTGTGAATAGTGCTAATGTAGTCAATATTTTTGCCACATGCACAGAAAAGGATGTGTGCACTTTTCAAATACCCATATGGACACATGCAGAATAATTAAGAGAAAAATTTAAAAACTTCTTTGATGTGACGGGTTTGGTGTGAAGGGAAGGACCTCGATGAAGGCCTCTGGTGCACTGTGAACATCCTCTCTGTAGGATTTATGGAAAGACATGAACAAGAATCACATAGGATGAGGAAGGTAAGGGCACATCTACTCCACTGAAGGCAAGAATCTGTCAAAGAATGAAGTGTCTGGAGGTACCAGTTGTTCTGCATGGAAGGCCAAAGAGTGAAAGAAACCAACTTCAGTCATTAACAGCACGCACATTCTATATCATGGCTCTGAGCACATAACCACTCCCCAGGCTGCTTTGCTGGATTTTCATCCACCTCCTATTTCCTCCAATTAACTTTTTGCTTCTGATACCAAGGTATGGAGTCTGTCAAACACTCTGACCTTGAGGTTTGCTGCCTTTCCCCCATTTTTTCTTCTTTTCTGGCAGTACTCCTTTTCAGTTATCATCCCAGTGAGACATGACAGGTCCTCATTTAGCGGTAAATTTATTACGGTGTCAGAGGATGTTGGCATATAAACTCTACACTGTTGAAAGATGGAAGAGCATGAATGTATCCAGCTCCCTGACACAGTGTCCCCTGAGGTTCTGCCCCAGTCCTTTCATTCTTTTCCTTTTATATTTTGGTAACCTCATCAATTCCAATAGATTGAATTATCCTCTCCTTGCAGATGACTCTCATATCTATCCATCCAGCCTTAGTTTCTCCTCTTTAGCTTCAACCCCATTTCACCAGATGCCAATTTGGACAGTTCCATGAGCATGTCCAAACAGGACTCATTATGCCTACAAAACACCCTTATTTTTGAAGGGGGCACTACTATCTTCTCAGTCACAGAGATTCACAACCATAGAAATATCTTCATTTCTTCCCTCCTCTTTACTCCTCCCCTCACAAATATTCAATCACCTGCCAAATCTTTGTACCACTTCTCCTTGAGATTATATTGCAAGAGAATGATTGATATCTCTATTTCTAGTCTCTTCCTTTCTCTAACTCACCCTCCACATAACTGTCAAAATAGTTTTACTAACAGTATACTCCTGACCATCTTATTTTTATACTCAGGGCATTTTAGCGGCTTCCTATTGCCTCTGGGACTACATGTAAGTTCTTCCACTTAGCTTTTAGAGTCCTTCACAGTTGGGCTCCAGGCTACATTTTTTTTAGGCCCTCAGGTTAAGTGACTTGCCCAACGTCATACACTAGTAAGTGCCTGAGGCCAGATTTGAACTACAGTATTCTGGACTCCAATATTCTGGTGCTGTACGCACTGAACCACCCAGCTGCCCTGATCCTACATTTCTAGGTTAATTCATAGCACTACCCATCATGCATTTGATATTCCAACTAAACTAAACTAACTTCCTCCCCAAATGTGACATTCCAAAATGGAAAAGAAAGACAATGGTCGAAGTACCTGGGCCTTATGCATGTTTCGCCTGAAGTACACGAGTAATTCTGCCAGAAGTATTTTACCAGACAAAAATTTTGAAAGAGAGAAGCTCGATGTCACCCATGATCCCAGAGGACCAGTGATAAAGCACTTTCTGACAGAGAGGTAACGGGGCAGGGGGAAGAATGAGACAATTTCTTTTTCTTGACATGGTCAATGTGGGAATTTATTATTCTCGACCATGCATATGTTACAAGGTTGTTTTTTCTTTTTCTAATGGGTAGGAGAGGGAGAGAAAATACATTTTTGTTCTTTAGAAAAAAATTTTAAGTGTTTTACCAATATGGTCTTGTAATCAAAGGTTCTGGGTCTTGGCTCTGATACAACTTACTGCATGTGTGACAATGAAGAAGTAGTTTACCATCTGAGCCTTTTTCTTCATCTATATGATACAGATAATCAAAATTCACACCATCTGTCTCATAAGGTTGTGGTGAGGAAAGTGCTTTGTATATCTTAAAGCACTACATTAAGGTAAGCTGTCCTTGTTGTTTATCCAGCTCTCCAGAGAGTTGGATAAAGTGTTAAAACTGGTAATATTTGCATTGGGACCCCCTCCTAATTCCCATTGTTAAGTCCCTCCCCGTCTACCTCTAATAGTCTAAGTCTCCACAGTAGAAGGACTGGGCAAGGAAGTACCACCAAAACAGAAGGGGGAGTAGGAAAGATTGTACATTCTGGGACATGGCCATTGAAAGAAAAATCTCCATCCCTTTTACCACTGGGGAGAGGTGGCAGAAAGCTAAGAGATGGGCAGAAACAGGGCCCTTGGCAGCTGGGAGATCAAAACAGGTATTTTGCATGAGAACTTAGTCTAAAATTTAGCAACCAGTGGATTTCTGGATCTCTTGTACAGTCTGACTATGTACTTTCTAGTCTCTATCCCTTCCTCTTACCAGATCAAATACTTTTAAATCTGCAGTATAGACACTATGTGCTAGAAGCTGAACGGTTTTACATAGTACCTAACATAAAGTCTTACATAGAAGTACAGTAACTGTTTTGATGGATGAATGAATGAATGAATGAATGTTCTATTTCCAATCCAAATTACACAAAGAAATGGAACGTCCAAAATGTTAATTTACCACTCTTAGGCCATTCAGTCAAAAGGATTTCATACACCAGACTCAAATTTCAGTACCAGAGCACCTAAGTTTTTTGGATTGGATTATCTTCTTTTGTTGGAGGGGTGTCCACCAAGATGGGGTAAATAATGGCCTATGCAAAGCCACCCCTTCCATATATTGCCCAACTGATAGGTCAGACCACTTCACCCCCCATGCTTAACAAAGCTGTTACTGGCTTTCAGATAAAAGACAAATTCCTCATTTTGCCATTTAAAGTCCTCCAGAGCTTGGCTCCAGCCCATCTTCCCAGGCTGGTTATATGCTGCTTCCCCTCAGGCACTCCATGCTCCTGCCAAACTGTCCTCCTTCCTTGTTCCTTGCAAATGACATTATATCTCTTGTCTTCATGCCTTTGTTTGGGCTTTCTTGCCCTCCTGGAATTCTTTCTCCTTCCCTGTATCTCTTAGAACTGACTGTTCCATTCAAGACTCAGTTCCCATGATTCCTCCTTTCACAGCCCTTGTCTAATTCCCCAGATGATAGCCTTCCCCATGATAGAGTTAACAGAGCTGCCATGAACATGTTGCATTCCCACAACACCATGTAAGATCCTTAAGGGCAGAGACTGTTTCATTTTTATATGTGCATACCTAGTGCGTAGGTAGCTAGGTGGCACAGTGAATTGAGTGCTGGGCCTGGAGTCAGGAAGACCTGAGTTCAAATGCAGCCTCAGACATTTACTAGCTGTGTGACCATGGGCAAGTCATTTAACCCTGTTTTGCCTCAGTTTCTTCATAAGTAAAATGATCTGAATAAGGAAATGGCAAACTATTCCAGTTTCTTTGCCAAGAAAACCCCAAATGGAGTCACAAAGAGTCAGATACAACTGAACAACCACTTAGCGCCTACCCCGATGCCTGGTGCATAGTAGGAGCTTAATAAATGCTGATTATCATTGTCTGTTGGTTTATTATTGATTGATAATTGTAAATGGGATTAGAGGCAGAATCAACTTCTTTCCCCTCAAAATAGTTCCTTATCTCAATCTGTTGATTTCTATCATTTGTACCCACCATTTTCCAAATCATTCAAATTAAAATTTGTCATCTCTGACTCTTCTTACTCCTTTCCCACCTATACTATGTAAGTCACTAAATTCCATTGATTAGTTCTTTAAAATGCTTCTTCCAAATATGCCTCTTCCACTTTCACTACTCCTTCCTTAGGCCATGCTTCTCCATGGGGCCTAACCTTGTTTCACAGCCTTCCATTTCTCCCCTTTCCAGTTCTTTGTCCCTTATGTCCACCCTCTCCGCCATTAGCAGAATACTGCTGTCACAGCCCCCTGCTCAGAAGCCATTTATACCTCCCCAAACCATACAGGACAAAGTCTAAACTCTTGGCTTGGTACAAGGGTTGTTTTCACCCATAATCTATTTTACTTCATCCAAACTTATTTTCCATTATGCCATTAACATAAACCTATTAGGTCCTAGAAGTAAAAACCACACAATGAAGAACTGATGCTTCCTACCCATTTTTTTTTCTGGGTTCAGGGTACCCTAAAGGAAATTCTGAAATAAGCAATTTTCATCTTTGGCAGCCTCTCACTTTCCTTTCTGTATATCTTTCTGACCTCACAGTATCCCCTTTTTTCAAGTCCTCAAGTGCCTTGTGCCAGATCTGAACTCACAAGATGAGTCTTCCTGACTCCAAACCTGGCACACTACCCACTGTGCCACCTAGCTGCCCTCCTCACACACAGCACTCCTTTAAAATGCTTCTTTCATATATGCCTTCTCAATTTTCACTACTAGCTTCCCTTATCCATGAGGACTGAACTTTTTTCCCAGCCCTCAATGCCACATGTTACTTTAAATCCTTTATAGCAGGTTGCCTCCATCTTGTAAAGTACTCCATAATCCAAAATTATCTACTTCTACTCACTAATCAAAGATGCTAATTGATATTCAGAGTAGAGTTTACTGAACTAATTTCTACAGACATGTGAATGACTATTAACCCTTTCATAGTAAGAGATTCCGTAACATCCCTCGAGGTGTTAAGCCTCTTAAAAGAAGAGGCTTCTTAGGTGAATGGAAACTGAACAATTAAAGGCAAACAATTCTAAGTAGACATTTTGGGGGTAGAAATCCTCTCAGTGTCAGACACCAGGGCTAACTAGGAGACTGTCTAGATGGTGGAGACTCTTGCTTCTTCCTCTGCTGAAACTAGTGATTCTCTAAAAGCTCCAGGGCTCTTAGAAGAAACAGCAGGGATGCCTAAAGTCTGCTTGTGCGTATACAGGAGAAGCACCCTCTTCCTAGCCGCCCTGTGTAGGTATAACTCAAGGGTTTATCTTCACCCCTCATCTTTTTTTATACTTTCTCCACTTGGCAATTGAGTTTTCTCCCATGGTTTCAATTACCATCTCTATGCCAAAGGATGATAAGGAGAGGTGAGACAAAGTGGAGCCCCCAGTCTTTATCTCTAGGCCTGGCATCTTTTATGAACTCCGGGCTAACATTTGCAGCTTGGCTATTCCATCACACGACCCCATAAACTCAACAGGTCCAAAACCAAACAATGTGTCTTTTCCTCTTCACAATCTGGCCCCAACCTTTTCTTCTACCTTCCTTCTACATGATTCTTTTTCCACTCTACAGTCTAGCACAGGGGCGGGGAACCTGCGACCTCCGGGCCACATGTGGCCCTCTAAGTCCTCACTTTCAATGTGTTGCTCTCACTTAACTTTTTATTTTCAAATGGTTGCAGACTCCTTTTGAGTCTACCCGCACAGAATCTCAAAAATTCCCCTCACCAAATTTCTCTGCCACCTCTACCACAGAAGCTCACTGCCACCCATCTTTATTACTGACATACAAAATTCCCTTCTCTACCTCCCACTGGAACTGTTTTCAAGTCACCAATGACATCCTCTTTAAGAATATAAAAGAATTGTCATACTAAGCCAGATCAATTGTCTATGCCCCTGCCTCTGATGGCATCAAGAACTGAAAACATCCTAATTTTTCTGAAAAACTTCTTTATAAGGCCTACCTGGCATTGCAGACCAAGGCTGTAATTCAGAGTGAACATGTCTCAGCCAGACTAAGGAAACCCTAGAGGCCCTCTCCTCTGTGGGGGCAAAGAGCATGCTCCACAATACAGACAATGGGTATTAAGCGCTGAGAAAGTGGAAGTATAGGTGAACATTCATTCATAAAGTATGGACATAAAAAAGGGGAGAACAATCAAGCAGTAGTTGGAAGGAAAGTGGAGTCAAATGAATGATGGGTGTTTCAGGTGTCTTAAATGTACAAGAGGACTAAGCGGTAAAAATTAACCTCTCATTGATGACCAGAGCCAATGCTGGGTCTTTGGTCTCTTGGAAGATGGCTAGCTTATTGTAAGCACCTGGAGAAGAATTCATACTTGATGACACTTGCAAAACAGAAACAAGAGAATTACCCCTCCCCAACCCGGGAAAAAAGTGTTGAGGTGCTGAACTTAAAATCCAGAAAGAGACATACATTTTGGAAATGGCCAATGTGGGAATGTATTGCAAGACATTTTGTTGTGTGTCGAGGGTTTTATTTTTTGAATTAAAGGAAAAAAAAAACCCAACCATTCAGGCTGAAGGGGAGGTACTGGGAGGAATATATTACCTTTTTAAAAAAAACCAACACAGGGGGAAAAAGACACTATAGGTAACAGAATATCAAAGTAAACTGGTTATGAGATAAATAAGCAAAATAAAAATTGCTTATACTTAAGATTTTTATTCCCTTGCTTTATAATTTAGAAGGTGGGGGTTATTTTTTTTCAGTAAATATCTACTTTGTTATTTTTAAAACAAAAAAAATTCAAACAATTCTTCAGAGTACATGTAGCTGGGCACAGTGGTATACATCTATGCTCATAGCTACTGGGGAGCCAGAGACTGGAGGCTCTCTCACACTCCAGAGTTGCAGTGGCCCATGCAGATCAGGTTTAACATTAACCTGGTCGGCTCTGGGGCTGGTTGGGACAAGGAACTACTGAGTAGCTTATGAGGGGAGAATTGTCCAGGGACAAGATGGATCAGTGTCAGAGGTAGGTTAAGTTAAGGCTCCCACCAATTAATGGTGAAACTGTGTCCATGAGTGACACCTGTACTTTCCAGTCTGGGTGAGATGAGGAAATCCAGTCATGTTCTTTTCTTTAAAACAAAAATTACACGGATTTTTCAAAATTATGTATAAGTCCTGCTTCACTGATTCTCAAGAGTCTTTGAAGAAAGGCAAAAATTAGGATACGTATATATTAAGGAGCAAGAATCTCTTATACCTTTTCAGCAAGGATTTCGCAAAAGAATTAAACAGCTCTTGATGACATATGTAACAAATTCCCTACAACAACTGGACCTCAGGCATATTCCTTTGCTTTGCCCTTCTTGGCCTATGTCATACCAGCTGCCTTTGACCCATATAAGTAATTCCTTAAGATCTTTAAAAGAGATTGCAGCTGGTCCCCAACAACCTCCATCAGGCCAACAGACATGACCCAAGAACTTGGAAGAGGCAAAGAGAAGAGGTAGGATTTAAAATCCTTTTGACAAAAAGAAAAAAGGAGTGAGCATTCTTCTGAGTCTGTGGTTTTTCTCTTAAGTCTTGTTGGTTAAAAAAAAAAGATGAGGAAAATGGCCATGATGAGAGAGCATCACTCATCTGAGTTCTCTGAAAGTCAGTTGAACATGCATATTTTTTTGAGAAGAAAAAATGAGTGAGAAGCCCTGAGGTCTAGTGCAAGAAAGGACTTTAGAAAACATTTGCTCTAATCTCCTTCATTTTACAGATAAGGAAACAGAGGTCTGAAGAAGTTAAGGACCCTAATCACACATGAAGTAGGGAAAAAGTAGAATATTTTTATATTTTTAAAGTTTAAAAACTTAGATTCAATTCTTAAAAAGAGGTGAGATGCACTTCTATTTCTTTATAGGACATCCTGACACCATTCTACTTCTGTCTTCAAAAAATTGATCTAACACAAAGAAATCCCAGAAACACACAAATTTTATAGCAGTCTGTTTTGTGGTAGCAAAGAACTGGAAATGGAATAGATGCCCATGGATTGAGAAAAGGTTAACAAATTATTACCAGGTTGTAATCAAATGATGAATTCCAAGAAGCATAGAAAGACACGAACTGATGCAAGGTGAAGTAAGCAGAGCCATTAGCACAACATGCACAACTGCTACAATATCCTAAATAGAAAGACCAACTACCACAAGGCAATCAAAAATGAATATCACAAAGTCACAGACAATAAGCTTGGCCGAAAAGAAGAGAGATGAGGAGACACTTCTCCCAATTCCTTTGCAGAAATGGGGGTCCATGAGGGTGAAACCCTGCATACAACATTAAATTTTTTTCAATGAATTCATTAGTTTTGATGAATTTTTGTGCCATTTTATAATTTAAAAATTTAAAATTTTTCTTATTGTAAGGAACAGATATCTGGGATGAGGAGGGGAGTGATGGGCACATAAATTCAAGTAATAAAAAAAATCTGCTTTATTAAAAAAATTAAAATAGGACACGGTACACCTCTGGGAAAACCATCCCATTTCCTTATTTCACCCAGTGAAATGATCCATAAGTCATCCCACTTTCATTTTCTCTCATATCCTAAAGAACTGCCAAGAATTCATTTAGAATGAAAGCCTTGAACTCAGGCTTAGACTAGTTCATGAGTCTACCACTTGTATGACTTTTTGATTCTTGATATCTCACTTAAAACCTGCTCCTCCCCCCTTCCAGATGAGACTGCTTACATAAGCCTTGGATTGCTAAACAATATTGCATTTCCCTAAGAGCTGCCAGACCAGCATCTTCACATATTCCATCTTAGACCACTGCTTCCTCCCAGATGTTCTTAACACAGTCAGTCTCCTGAATTGAAAATTTTAATCTTGAAAAATCAGTCTTATGATACATTTCTACTTTACCTTTATTTGGAACTACTGGAACTTGAGTGGCACAGATTGACAATGCAAATGGAAACTTCCTTGGGCCTATCTTATGCCTGGTATTTAAGACTCTTGGGCAACAGACTTGAAGGACAGAATTCCTTGAAATGTCCAGCATTAACCAGAAGTCCTTATCAGTTCTTTTCCCTAATATCTCCATGAGACTAGTTTTTAAGAGGATTCACTTAATGAACAGAACTGTAACTTTCCTTTTTATTCATTATTCATAACATGTTATGGGAGGGACTGACATATGTTGGCACTTGACCTCCGTGTCCTAGGCAATCAAGACTGGAAAACATAAAGAAAAATTGTCTATCTGCATTGGTAGAGGGAGTTTCCTCACTGGAAATTTCCTGAAACTGAAATCCTAGATCCAGACCTTTTTCCTACCTCCCACCCTCCAAAATTATGACATTCAGGCATTTTTCAGTCATGTGCAATTCTTTATGACCACATCTGGTGTTTTCTTGGCAAAGATACTGAAATGGTTTACCATTTCCTTCTCTAGCTCATTTTAGAGATGAGAAGAACTAAGGCAAACAGGGTTAAGTGACTTGCCCAGAATCACACAGTTAGTAAATATCTGAGGCCAGATTTGAACTCAGAAGATAAGTCTTCCTTACTGCAGGTCCAGCATTTTATCCACTGTACCACCTAGCTGCCCTAATATATTGGACAACAGGCTTTTAGGAGTTTTTACTGTGAACGAAATACTAAGGCACAGAGGGGTGCCTATAAAAGGGCTTTTCTTATGTTTTTGAGTCAAATATTCATTCTCAGAATGTTTTTAAATTCATTAAATACACAGAATTACAAAGGAAACTAATTATATTGAAATAATTGCCAAAATATTTTTAAAAAACCATATTCACAGATCCAGTTGAAAACTCCTCGTTTCTAGAAGAGATAGTATTCTGGGCATATTCAAAGCGATAATAAGGGGATGTGGCACATCTACAAATATAACTATGGTGCAATATAATCCATGATTTAAAAAACAAAAACATCCAAGAGGTACAAAAAAAGAAATAGATGAGTCCTGAGGAAGGAAAGGTTATTCATGACTTATTTAGACATTAATCTATTCAATACACAAGCCTTATAGCTCTCATCACCTAATACCATGAACCCCAACATGTCCCACTAGTGGAAAAACTACCATCTTTAGGAAGCAATTGACCCAAAGGTGCCACCCTTGGAAAAAAGAGAGAAATTGTGCCATTCTGGGGGAATAAGGAGAGACTAGTGATGACCAGCCAGCCACCTTTGGAATAGCTGCCTAGTGACCAGGCCTCATGGGAATTCCCCTAGACTGTTCTGTGGACGTCTCTAGTCCAATTCTATTCTAGCACTTGACGGAATTTTAATTTTTAATCCCTTGTTCTCTGATACCAAGGAGGTGCTCTGGTTTCTGGTCCCTCCCTTGAGCCAAGCATCATATGCAGAGGAATTAAAAGGCTCCTCCATCTTGAGCCTGTAAGAATGTGGAGCATCAGCAAGTTTTGCCTGAGGATTAAACTGAGATTCCTTCCCTGATAGTGTAAATGAGAGATGAACAATGGGGATGTCTGTGTCAGGTACAGCTCTGATAACTGCATGACTCAAGCCCACTTCCTCTCGAGGACTCCAGCCCCCAAGTATGAAAGCCATGTTCCTCTTCCAGCTCTGAGAACCAGACACAGAGCTACCATTAAGCAAACAAGTGCTTGTTGCTGTAAGGACCCATGAAGAGATTAACTCCTTCAAGTAACAGACAAAGGCACTGGTGGACCGAAGGGGACTATCTTGCAAGATTGTGCTTTTGTGATCGAAGTACCATTATGTTATTGTTATTATTCTATTTCTTCTCTATTCCTCTCATCATCTTTTTTTGTTTTAAGCCTGACCTGTGATTTCATTTATATGAGGACCTCCCAGTGAGGAAATTCTTGCAATAGTGTAGATCAACAGCTGCTCTTCAGCTTAGGAAATTATGTTGGCATAGTGACTAGCCTTAGAATCAAGTAGATTTGAGTTCAAATTCTGCTTCAGACACTTCTTAGCTATGTGACTCAGGATAAGTCAGTCGGAACTTCTCTGAGCCCCAGTTTCCTCATCTATGAAATGGGGACAATAATGGCATCTACTTCATAGGCTTGTTGTGAGAAGCAAATCAGATAACATATGTGAAGTGTTTTTGCTTATCCCTGAGAAGGAGATAAATTAAGTATCTCCTCGCCTCCAGGCATCTGGGCTGTGAAAGTCACTCCTGGCTCCTACAAGGAACCAGGTGGGCACAGTCACTGTGAAACAGGGACAATGTGCCTACAGCCACTAATAGAATCTCCAATCTCTTCTTAGGGCCTTCTTTCCCTTCTGGTATAATTCGCCTCATTTCTAGTAACAGCCGGTGACTTTAGGAGCAGCATGTTTCAGCTACTTCTGCATGCTAGCAAAAGCAATGTTGAAGAAAAACATACCACGCAACAGGTCAAATATAGTTACAAAAATGCCCTTAAAATGAATGGTTTACCCTAATTAAAGTATTTCTAAGCCTGAGCCAAGGTTTAGTCACAATACTTAATTTATCAGATTATGAAATTCACTGCTACAAATGGTCCAACCGATAGTTTTTCCCAGTTCTTATTCCTATAATCGTTATTCTTATTTTACTGTTCTGCTTGGCCCCAGAGGGTAAACCTAGAAGCAAGGGGTGGAGACTGCTTACACTGTACAGCCACAGACCAAATCTGATGCCTTGTAATGGGTGATAGTAACCCAGGTTCTAACAGAATCTGAGCTAGAAAAGACCTCACTGGGGGCAGCTAGGTGGTGCATCGGATGGAGCACTGACCTTTGAGTCAGGAGGAAGTGAGCTGAAATCCAGTCTCAGACACTAGCTGTGTGACCCTGGACAAGTCACTTAACCCTGATTGCCTCTGGAAAAAAAGACCTCAGATCTCATTTAGTCCAAACTCTACCTGAACAAGAATCTCACCTACAAGATACCATATGTAAGATCATTCAGCCTTTCAATCTACTGTACTTTTGCATAGCTCTAATTTACTAAGAAGTTTCCCCGTATATCAAGTGTAATTTGCTTTTTCCCAACATTCATCCAGTTCCTAGTTTGATCACTGGTATCAAGCAGAAGAAGTCTAACCCTCATCCACATGAAAGCCCATCAAATAATTAAAGTTCTTACCAATCAATAAGCATTTATTAAATGCCTACTATGTGCTATGTACTACTATGTTCCCTATAAGTCTTCTCTAGGCTAAGTACCCCCAGTTCTTTTGACTAAACCTCACCATGCCATGATCTGTCATGGCTGCCTTCCTCTGAACTCTCTCCAGCTTTGCCAATATCTCTTATACCGTGGCACACAGAACTGAAGACAATACTCCAGATATTATCTAACCAGGGCAGAGAAGAATGGAGCTATCAGCTCCCCAGTTCTGGATACCAGATATTTTATAATCCAACCTAGGACTGCATTAGCTTTTTCGGAATACTTAATCACACAGCTAACTTGTGACTGACCAAAGCCCCTGTATCTTTTTCAAATTGCATATGTAGTCATGCTTCCTTTGTATAGTTGATGTTTTTGGAACTCAACTGCAAAGTCAAGAAAACAATGTATACAACTGAAATGTTGATATTTTGGACACCCTGTGGTATTTGTGTGAAGCTGATTTTTTGGAAGCCAAATGTAAGACTTTATCTTTACTATATCTAATCATAATTGGTTTGACCCAATATGGTAGCCTGCTGAGATCTTTTGGGATCTTGATTTTGTTATCCAACATTGTTACCTACCCCTTCTAACCCTGTGTCAGTTGTGAATTCTAGAACAATGCTCTCATGCCTTTATCCAAGTCATCAATAAAGATCTTAATCGATGCTTGTTGCCTTGGGGAGGAGAAGGGAGGGAGAAAAATATTTGGTACTCAAAATCTTACAAAGGTGAATATTGACAACTATCTTTACTTGCAATTGGAAAAAAAGAATATTATTAAGTGGGGAAAAAAAGATCTTAATAGGAACAAGACAGAGCATGGACCTTGCACTAGAGTTGTGATCCCAAAGACAATAAGTCTTTAATAACTATTCCTTGGGCTTAGTCATTCAACCAGTTACAGTTTTCACATATTTCCTCCAACAAAATACTTCCTATTCATAAGTTTAGATCATATGATATTTCTTGACAGATACAGACAGAGATAATTTTGCTCAATTAGGAATAACGACGAGGATGATGGCATTTATGTAGTACTTTAAAGTTTGCTATAACCTTAAAGTGCTTTATGAATATTTTATATTTTTATCCCCCTTTTGAGCAAAACATAAAAGAGGGATAATTATGCTAATGAAAGATGTCCTGAAGTTCAAATGGAAGAAGGATTATTTTGTATAAGGTAAAGTTCAAAAGATATTCCCACATTGGATGCCATTTCATTGACTTCTTCCAACTCTATAATACTATCAAGACCCCTCAATTAAATCCATGACTATTCTAAAGTAATATCCTTAATCATCCATACAAGAAAAACCAAGTGGATGAAGAATTAATATTCCTAAATTGTGACAGCAGTTGGGTTGGCAGTCCATTCAATTAGTTCATCAGTAAATATGTTTTGTAAAGGCACGGTAGAAGTATAATGAGCTGGAACAAGGATTGAAATGGAGTTGGGATGAAAAAGGACTGAGTCATACTTGGGAAACTGCATAGCACTTCCAATTATCTCATTTCTCTCTGTAAACAAAGTCCATCCCTTTCTTTAAACAGAAATGTATCCAACATGCTATATGGCTGTGAATAATCAACATTATACTCTCTGAAGAAACAAAATCACGCGAGTCTCAAAGGACATTGTAAAACGAAAGAGGATTTAAGTAGCAGCATATTACCCAAGGGGGCTTGAAGTATGAGAAGTGTAAAGGATATCATCCAGGAAGTGTATGATCAGAACAGGAGTTGGGTCAGTAATTTAGCAAAGCAACAGACAGCCCAAGGGAAAGCCAAAAGAGGGACATTAGCTGGAGGGTTGATCCTCTGGGTTGGGTTGGCGTGTTGAGGTTTAATAGAAAGGCACAGAGGAGAATCACACAAGACAATAGTAGCAAAAATGGATTCATCAAAGCAACACAATAGTGTTTGCTATTTTTTGTTTACTGCCACCATTAGACTATAAAAGCTCCTTGAGAGGAGGGCCTTATATTACCCAAAACTCAGGTGTCCTTCTCTATATAACATTTCTGATTCACTTCAGATACTGTACTGGAGAGGGAACAAATGAAGGAAAGGCACCTGACTCTTCTTTTCCTCTTCCCTCTCACCAGAATGGGTATTCTAGTCCTCCTTTTTGCCTAGAGAACATTGCTGATAACAAAACTTCTAGGTAGAAATTTAATTTTTATTCCTAGGAGTTTGCTGACAGGACTTGCCCCTTATCACTTTTAAAAAAGAAAAGAGTAGTATTATTTATAATTGTTAGGAGAAAGGACAGTTCTCTGAGACATAGGGAAAGAGAGTTGGGAAGGTGAGAAAATAAATACTTATTAATTGCAAAAAAATGAAAGTTAAAAAAAAACCAACCTAATAATATAGCCTGTCTTCCAGGATATACTCAGCTCTCCCACACTAAAGTCACTCACAAGATAGTTCTCATTAATGGCCTACTCATCCAGCAAGGAGATTTATCTCATTGAGAGAAGACAATCTCTACCATAAAATCTCATCCTACTTCCTAAGTCATTTTTGTGCCTTCGCTTTCACTCTCTCCTCTTTATTTCCTCTCTCAAGAGAAGAAGTATCTCTCCTAGTAAAGCTCAAGTCCTCCACTTGTGGTCTTGGTCCCATTATATCACATTCTCCATTATTTTTCTTGAAAATTTAATCTTCAAGTGATAAAGTAGGTGTTCAGAGGAGGGCCACCATGATGGTTAAGAAACTCAAGGTCCAACAGGGGATACTGAGTCATGAAGAGACTTAGGAGAACATGATAACTGAGAAAATAGAAATTCTATGATCATAGATTTTAGGACTCTAGGTCTTAAAGAGAGAAAGGTCTCTAGGCCAATCCTTTCATTTTACATGTGAGGAAATAAAGGCTCAGAAATTAAATCATCTTCTCAAAGTTAAACAGGTAACAAGTGGCAGAACCAGGATTCAATCGCAGGTCCTCTGATTATAAATCTAATGTTTTCCCCACTGTCTCCCCTTGATTAATTAAACTTCTTATGCTTAGCCCCTAAAGGGCAAAACTAAAAGCAATAGATGGAAGCTTAGAATAGGATTTGTCAGACATAAGAAAAATATTCCTCACAATTACAGATATCTGAAAAGAAAATGTTTTGCCTCAGGAGGAAGCTCTTCAAAGAGGCTGGATTGACTGCTTGACAGGGACATTGCAGAGAGGATTTTATTTATGTTTCAGTTAGATTTTGCAAGGTCTTTGACTCTTTTTTTAAAGAAGATAGGCTTGAATTGGATTGTGAAGAGATTTTAGTGCCCAAAAGAAAGTTTGCATTGTATTCTACTACCAAGAGCCACCAAGACTTGCTAAGCAAGAGTGACATAGTCCATGTCTTACCTCCTTCAGTACATTATAAGCTTCTTATTGCACCTAGAGATGCCCACAAAAATGAGGGAGATGGGCCAGGTGGACGCATGAGCTACATCATCCACTTCTGAGTTCCCTAAGTACTTGCAGTAAAGTACTACATCATCTCCCTCCCTGATTTTCCTTTTTTTTTTTCAAACTCTTTCCCTCTGTGGCTCTTCAGAAAATTGGTAAAAACAAAACAAAACAAAAACAGGCTGCCTCTACAGGAGCCTTTTCTAAGCTGCTGTGTAGAGCCAATAACAGGGCAAATCAGCTAATCCTGGCCCTATCCAAGCAAAAATCCAGAGAAGGAGAGAATGGGGAAGGAAGGACAAAGGAGGATTCTCTTCCCCCTCTCCTCCTCCCCCACACCCTGTGCCCATAGGGTGCCAGCTCTCAGTCGCAGAGATTAAACAATGATTAATAGGGGGAAGACGGACAAAAGAAAATCTGAACTAAGTCCCGGAGAAAGTGTCATCACTTTTATATTTATTAGACTAGAAATAGTCTCGGAAAGGAAGTGATTAAAAATGCCATCATGTTTTTGACCAGATGAGTTGAACATTGGCAGAGATTCATTAATAACTTTCTGTATTTGGAGCTGGGAGTGTAACATTAGATTGCCTAGCCAATCCTTTCCATTTGCCTAAATTTCATAAAGGGATTTTTTTCTTTTTTTTTTTTAAACTGGACAAAAACAACAATTAATGAAAGGAAAGGAAAACAAGGCCTGCAAACTCAGAAAAAAGTATTATTACTCTCTTACCTTAAGGGATTTTTCCTAAGCTATTACACATTCAATCTTTTTTCATGTGGCCCAAATGCCCCAGGATGTTGGCTGGTACCTTATTAAATCCCTTTCCCTTCAAAGTGTGTGCATTTAGGAAGAGAAAGTAAACAGTGGCAAAGTATGTCAACATTCCTAAGCAGTGATCACAGCTCCACAGTCACCCTGTGGGGCTACCGATACTGTCTGATGACAAATCTCTCTAGCGATCACAGCTTTTGAATGCCTGGGGGATGACTGAACATGCTATACAGAGATGCGTGTGTGTGTGTGTGTGTATGTGTTTTCATCCTCCATTGCTGAAGAAGACCATGCCATCAGAGAAATAAGGACACGGCTTGCACTTGACTTTATTTTGAGTGAGGGAGGGCTGTGCAGGTCACCAGCCTCACTTCTCCTCCAGAGCCATCTGAATCCAATGACCAGATATTCATCAGGATGACTGGAGATGGCCTAGGATGAGGCAGTTGGGGTTAAGTGACTTGCCCAAGGTCACACAGCTAGTGAGTGTCAAGTGTCTCTGAGGTGAGATTTGAACTCAGGTCCTCCTGACTCCTGCACTGGTGCTCTATCCACTGCACCACCTAGCTGCCCCTGTACAAAGATAAAGGGAATGCCTCAAGAGAGCCAGACACTGATCACTGATATTGTGAGTTCCATTCTAATTCTGCCTTCTACAAAACCCTTTCAATAACCATCCACCTTGCATGTTTTAATTGACTGGAAAGTATTTAGGGTTCAGATAACTGTGCCACTTTGGCTAAGTCCCTGAACCTCCTTGGCCCTCATTTGTAAAATAAGAGGTTTGGGTTAGAAGATCTAGAAGGTCCTTTTCAGCTCTGGGTTTTATGTTCCATCATGGAGCACAAAGTACTCTATCCTTTACTGATGCTGTAATAGTTCTTCCAGCTTGTTAATCAGTAAGCATTTGCAGACTACTCTCTTACATTCTAGGTGTTAACAGTAATCAGATAGCAACAAAAGACAAGTCACAGCTACCATCCTCAAGAAACCTGAGATCGAGTTGGGGAAAACAAAACCATACATGGAAGAAATGTTATAATAGTTACAAGGCAACTGTGAACTTGTGCTGATGTCAAAAGTACAAAAGCCATTAGCACAGTGCCTGGTAAAATGATATATCCTTTTTCTGACCCACATCTGTGATCTCATTAGCATGGGAACTCACCTTGGAGAAGTTCCCTCCATCGATCAATTACTCAAGTTCATCAGTGCCAGGCAGTGGGGATGGAAAGATAAAACTGAAACAATTCCTGTCTTCAATGAGTTTATATTTCATCTAGGGGTGAAATATGTGTGCATAAGAATATACAAAGCATAGGAAAAATAAACACAAGGTAATTTATGGGAGAAAGGCATTAGCAGCTGGGAGGATATTAATTAGGTAGGACGGAGCATTTAAACTAATCCTGAATGAAACTAGGCAGCTAGGTGGTGAAGTGGGACAGAGTGTGCACCCGGAGTCAGGAAGACTCATCTTCCTGAGTTCAAACTGGGCCTCAGATGCTTACTAAGTGGGTGACCCTAAACAAGTCAGTTAACCCTGCTTACTCATCTGTAAAATGAGCTGGGGAAGGGAAGAGCAAACTGCTCCAGTGTCTTTGCCAAGAAAACCCCAGAGGGGTCATGGAGGGTCATGATTCAGCAACAACCAAAGGAAACCAGCGATTCTGAGCGGGGAGGTGAGGAGGAGAGGTACTGCAGCTTTGCTGTTCATAAGGCGTGGTGACAAGAGCTGCATGGAATGTTGTGTGAGGTCCGGCTGCAGTACGACGTTAAGGCTAGGGTTAGTCCCTGGCTTGGAGAACCCAGATATTGAGCTTCCCCCTCTGGTAACTATGGTCAGGCAGTTGGGGTCCAACTGTCTGTTGAATTCAGGCAGAGGAAGCCATGTCTGTTGATCTTTTAATTTCTCTGTATTTTCTTTGAAATTCAGGGTGCTGACTCCCCTGAAATAATAATAATGATATATGTGTTTGGTTAAAGGACTGATACATGTGCTTGATTAAAGTGATTGCTAACCCCTCAAAAAAAATGTTACGATTAGAGTTAGGGTTCCAGGTTAGAAATGGACACCATAGGGGACACCACAGTGGATAGAACACTGGGCCTGGAGCCAGGAAGAACTGAGTCTAGTTCTGACCTCACATCCTTCCTGGCTGTGTGACATTGGGCAAGTCACTTGACCTCTTTGTTTCAGTTTTCTCATCTCTAAAATGGGGATGATACCAGCACCTAGTTGCCAGAGCTACTGTGAGGATCAAATGAGATAAGGATAAAGTGCTTAGCACAGTAGACTGGCAAGTAAGTGCCATATTAAATGCTAGCTGTTGATATCATTATTGCTATTATGTAGAGTTAATGAGAAGGAATAACATGTACTAAGTTTGAGAAAGTCATTTGGAGGCAGGGTTGGAAAGGACTCTAAATGACAAACAGGAGTTTGTATTTGATCCGAAAGGCTGCAGATCAGTGAGATTTCCAGCACACTGGAAGCTCAAGTGATCTGTTACGTGTGATTTGGTCACCCAGCCAATATGTGTCAGGGACAGAATCCAAAGCTGGCTCTCTATCTACTATGCCATGATGCCCTTGTATATGTCTCTCTCTCTCTTATGTATGTATGTATGTATGTATGTATGTGTGCGTGTGTGTATATATGTAGTGTATATATGTGCATATAGCCTATTATATATATGCATACATACATTTTATATCTATACCTATACTACATCATGCTCTGCTGTGCTGTTCTAAATTATGTTAAACTACTCACCATCTGTTTGGCTAAATGTTGAGAATACTAAATACTCAAGTAGCAGTATCTACAACCAAAAGGACTGTTAAGCATGCATCTTGCCCACTTAGGTATTTGGGGACAGATGTAAGAGATGGCAAGTAACCATGTTACTGAGGAAACAAAAAAATATTCTTCTTATGGACTATTAACATTGCATATGGGCCATACTCAATTCAGCAAAAATTGATTAAGCACTTACAGTGTCCCAGGCAACGTGCTAGGCTGTGGACACTGGGGATACCAAGAAAAAAATTAAACTGTTGGCCTTCGAAGAACTTACATTTTATTGTAAGAGTAAACATCTAAACCAGGAGGCTTAGGCCTCCTTCCTATGCCTAACGAACCTCAAATGGTTAACAATCATGGTCCCAGATCACCATATTATACATCTCCTGGGCACACTTATAATGATAACAACAAATTCAACATTTTAAAGAGAAATCTTTGTGAAAAGATGGATTTGGATCACACAGATCTTAATACTTTATCACTTTTTTCTTTACTCATAGAAGTTCTTTTGAAATTAAATCTCAAAGATTTTTGGAGTTTTAGAATAATGTAAAAAACAATATGTACTATTATTGTAAACTAAAAAAAAGTAGCATTTCTTTTTTATTTTAAGCCCACTTTGAAACTGCCTCTCACCCCCCAAAAAGGTGCAATGTCTATTGTAATTTTGGAGGTGGGGAAGAGAGCATTTAGATCTCTAATTATTTTCTGTATGTGAACTCCTTGGCGGGGGGAAGGGAAGGGTGAGGGTGTTGGTAATCCCTTCAATCATTTTCAATCTTGACAGCTGTACTATAATTTATAGTCACATATAATGTATAATCTTATCTAGAGTTGCCTGGGCCACTGAGAGGTTAGTGGCCTACCCACGGTCACACAGAATGCATCTTAGAGGTATATTTGAACCCAAGACTGACTCCAAGGACAGCCTTCTATTGACTCCCCCATGTTGACTCTCATTTTGAAATCATTAAGACAAAGAAGTTTGGTTCTGCTATTCCAAACTGACGTTCTTTAATATTGAGCAATATGTAAGCCAAAGAGTGCAATTAAAACTCAGAATTGCCATTCTGTCTGTCGACAGGAAACACAAAAGTTTACAGAATGAAAATCACTTGCCAATCTTTTCCAAGGCTACCAGAAGGTCACTAGCTGATCTCCTGCCTCATGTACCAAGAATTATAATGCCTTATCTCCTTTTCTCTTGAAACAAAGGGTCAGAAAGAGCTCCAGCAAGAGACAGAAGGCAGAACAATTCATTGACAACTGGACATTTTCAGTCAACCAGTCCATTGTTTTGTTAACTCCAATGCTGAATAACTAACTTGACAATTTTTTTTCTACTGAATTGATAGGCTACTGTGGGCTTGTATTTTCAGCTGTTAAGAAACAGCTTAAATTAAGACTTTTTTTTTTTTTTTGCTAAGGCATTAAATGGGTTGAAAGTAATCTCTGATCAATCCCTAGCAAGTATTTTTAGCCTTTAGGGACTTAGAAAATAGTCATGTAATCACCATATTGCATACTTTTGCATCCATGTTCTTAACAGCCTTTTAAATCTACATGTCAAAAATAGCGAACTAATTTGAATAAATCTGAAGAGACTTTAAAGGGGTATTGAAACAAGGAAGGAAAAGAAATTGGATGGAAAAATTCAAGCTTCCAAAGGGATTTTAAAGCTGAAAGACCTCGCTCGGATCAATGAGGGAAGAATATGGTTACAAAGGGTGCAATAAGGGAGGAGGTTTCAGCATCAAGTGTGCCTTCACCATGCAGAGAGACAAAGAGAAGGCCTGTAGCAGACAATGGAAGGGAACACAGAGAGTCAAGGTTTAAAAGGCTGGAGCAAGCCCAAAGAGGGTCTGAAATTGAACAAAGAGGCTGTTTGGGACATGGAAACTGAGGTGAACACAAAGATAGTGGGATTGTCTCTTGGGGCACAGAGAATGTTTATGAAACAAGCATTCATGAGAAGTCAAGGCAGTGACAGTCACAGGAAACTTTCTGGTGAAAAAGGGAGGCTGGAAGAAAAATAAACCCAGTCACAATGCTGGATTGAAAATACAGAAATTCTCATCCCTCCCTTCCCCCAATAGCATTCAGTCTTTCTTAAACCTAAGTTAGATCAATTGGTTTTAATTTTAAAACAGGGAACTAAAGGCCTGAGCAGTAGGAAGATGATACAATACAAATCTAAACAATTCCCAAATTATTCATTCAATAAGTATTTACTGAGTAGCTACTCCCTATAAGGCACCGTGCTTGAAGTTGGCATGGGGAGGATTTCCATGTTATATTTTAAACAACTGAGGTGCATCATTTTTGTACTAATAGCTAGCATTTATAAAGCATTTTAAGGTTTGCAAAGCTCTCTAACATATTAACTCATGTGAGTTAATCACATCCTTGTGAGGCAGGTACTATTATTCTCCTCATTTTACATTTGAGGAAACTGAGGCTGAGAAAGATTAACTGACTTGCCCAGGGTCACATAGCTAACATATCTGAGGCAGGATTTGAATTCAGGTCATCTTTTGACTCTTAGTCCAGCATTATATCTAGTAGGCCATCCAGGTGCCAGGAAACACCTCCTAAAAACCTTGAATTTACATGTTAGACTTAAACCTGAGAGACACATCTACTCCTAGTTTCTTAATATTATTGGACTATTAAAAGTTACCATATTATTTAACTGGAGAAAGTCAGAACATTTTCATTACAATCTTCCACTAGTAAAATAAAAATTCTCTTTTTTCTATTTGAAACTGGGGACAGGAGAACCTTGGAATTAACCTTTAGCAGAGGTAGCATGATGTGGAGAGAGAGCCAGCCTCAGTGTCTAGAAGACCTAGGTTCCAGTCCCCGCGTTGAGAAAAACTAGCTATGTGACCTTGGGCAGTGTCCCAGGAAGCTCTCTAAAAATTCCAATTGCAGAGATGTAGGGCTGTCTATATCAGTAGGTTTCAATCACTGCTAAGGTCTTCCTAAAATAAAAATCAGTAAAAAAAAATAATAATAATACCATCACTGTGAATGACTCACAGGCGACTGAGGACTTGGGGAAGGAGCATCACCAAAGGGTCAACTTTGGTTTTGTAGAGATGATCCCTCTAGTCAACGCAGCCAAATTCTCAGAGGCAAAAGGTACTGTGAGTGGTGGCTAGTATATATCATTCTAATAGCAGTGTCTAAAGAATGGGATGGCGAATGGAACACTTGATGCTCATACTACTTTCTGATGTTATTCCAAAGCCTTTCAAGAGTGGGTGATTGAGGGTGCAGTGGATAGAAGACCAGGCCTGGCGTCAGGAAGACCTGAGTTCAAATCTGATCTCCAATACTGATTTACTAGCTGTGTGACTCTGGGCAAGTCACTTATCCCCTACTGTCTCAAAAAAGAGAGGGTGGTGTAGGAAATAGGGAAGCATAAGTAGAATGGGAAGAATGCTGACCTCAGAGTCAGGAGCCCTGGGTTTGCCACCTACAAGTTGTATAACCTTGGACATGCCACCTCATCTTTGGAGACCCAGAGGTTCACAGTGGAAGGGACCTAGGAGGGCTTTATTAGAGCCAGCTCAAATGGGCTCATGAAAGATGGCTGTTAAATGTTCAAACTGGGCATTTACATCTTAGAAATAGGCAAACACCACAAATCAGGGTTTGATTTATTGTTTTGTTGGTTGTCTAGATTTAAGAAAGTGATGGAAAAATGTTAACGATCCGTATTAAACTTAAAACCGTGTCATGCACGCATTTTTTTTCTTTCAGAAAGTTAGTTATTAATCGTTTGCCAACATACCACTGCACCTTGGGGATTACTGACTCTAAATTCCTATTATCAAGTTAAAGAAAGTAAGTTCCAGAAAGTGATGGGACTTGCCCAAGGTCACACAGACTGCAAATTGTAGAGGTAGTGTTTGTCTTGAATCCAAATACAGTGCTTTTTCCACTACATCCCCATAAACTCATTAGAAAAACAGGGACCATTAGTTACCTGCACCAAATGAAACAATTTATGTGGGTACAAGTGTTTTGCTACCTTAAAGTACAATATAAACAAGCTATTACCATCATTATTGCTTCTGCTTTCACAGGAGTTCCTCATTGCTCCCAACAAGTTCCAATCAGGGTTAACTGAGGAATAGAGAATCTATTTTTGTGCCCCTATGTTGGAGGCTGGATGGAAGTTCTCATCTATTTGATGAGAGGGTTCATGTTATTATGAATGTTTAGATTGAGGGACTGAGATGACACATACAAAATTGAGTCATATGTCATACAGAATTATGAGAGAAAATATATTCTGTGGCTGAGTCAACTTTTTAAAAATTGTAGGTATGAAATATACTAATTTTATGCTATAAACAGGAGTTCTGATGAATTTCATATTAAAATATTAAGTACTACATAATAATAGTTCACATTTATAGAGCATTTAAGCCTTGCTCAGCATATCACACATTATTTCATTTGATTCTCATAACAACTTTGTAAATCGGGTACTAGTTTTCTATCCCCATTTTAAAGATGAGAAAACTGAGTTCAGCAAGATTGATTTGCCAAGGGGTCACATAGCTGGTAACTGTCAGAGGCAGGATTTGAATCTAGGCCATAGAATCACTGATTTAGAGTTGGAAAGGATGTCAGAGGCCAACCTTTCATTTTACAGATGAGGAAACTGAGATGACAGAAGTGACCTGCCTAGACACACCCTTAGCTCTAGGACTAAGGTAGGATATGAATCCTGCTCTTTCTGTCTCTGAGTCCAGTGTTCTATCTACTGTATCACTATTAAGTCACAGAATGTCAAACTTCTATCTCCACAAGAAATATATTTTCTAGAGCAAAGCATCCTGATTTATATTCATTTTATTTACTAAATAATTATCAAAATTTTCCTTATAATAAAATCAAAACTTCATCTTTTTTTTTAACTTGGAAAAATTTCAAAGGCTTGTTTCCATGGGACTCTCTACTCTCTACTCTATAGACTCATCCTACTGAATCACACATTTAAACTAACTAGTCTTCTGTTACCATTCTCATGCAAATACCTAGCGATTAAGTCGCAAATGACAAAAACAATTTTGGGGTGTCTCAGAGCACAGACAAAAAGGTACAAATATGGACAGATTCAATAAAAAATAATTGCTTGCCAAATCTTGGAAAGTTCAATATTGTTTTTCCTGACTCAAGACATATATTTAACTATGCCCTAAATTTAAAAAGAAAAAAAGATAAATCTGCATCTATATTATTTCCTATTAGTTGATCATAAATTAAAGCTGAAAGTGACATCAGAAGCCAGCTAGTCCAACATTCTCACTTTATAGATTGAGGAAAATGAGATCCTGTGAGGTTAAGTGAACTGTTCAAAATCACACAAGTATTAAATGTCAGAGGCAGGATTTGAACCTAGGCTCTCTGAGCCCAGAACCAGTCAATCTTCCTTCCATTGTGTTACTGATTTACTTAGAGATTTTCCAAAGATGATGCTCACTACTAGAAACTTCTCCTTTATGCACTGGTCTACCCTTATTTGTGAGGATGCTAGTTACAACGGAGTTCTCTCCCCAAGGCTTCAGGTATGAAGTTGGGGGGAAAAAAACAAAAAAAATTAATTACAGAGAAAAAGAGGAAAGGGCCTGTTCTATCTGGAATTAGGGGGGAAAAGGCAATTTTCTTAAAGTTGTCCTTCTTTGGAGGGGAAGGCGGTGTCCAGACTATTTATTGATTTCTTTGGTGAAGGTATCTCCATGTAGAGAAACTTCCTTCACAGAAACTCATCAACAACTCCTTAGTAATTTAGAGAAGTGACTAGGGGTGCTGAGAGAGTAAGAGATTTGCCAGCGTTTAACCCTGATTGCTTCCATAAAAACAAACCAAAAAAAAGGGAGACAGCTAGGTGGCAAAGTGGATTAGCGCTGACCCTGGAATCAGGAGGACCTGAGTTCAAATCTACGCTCAAACACTTATTAGCTATGGGACTCTGGGCAAGTCACAGTTTCTCCATTTGTAAAATGAGCTGGAGAAGGAAATGGCAAATCACTCAGGCATCTTTGCCAAGAAAATCCCAAATGGGTCACAAAGAGCTGGACATGACTGAAAAAAACAACAGAAATTATTAGGTATATTTAATGCTCAATGATTAGTATCAGGGAATATAGGAGCATTACTAATTATAGAGTCAGAAGATCACAGATGTAGACCTAGAAAAGACTTCGGAGGCCACCTAACTCACTCTCATTTTACATATGAGCCCAAGGAAGTTACATGATTTGCCCAGTCATAAATGTCAGAGGTAGGATTTGAAACCAGGTCTTTTGTTGCCAGAGACAGTCCTCTTTTCTGTAGGCCACAACACTTCCTAAATCAAGGCAATATGGATTACATATTCCCAAAATTTAATTTGAGGGATAATTTTAACCTCTTTCACTAAACCCATTTGTCTGAACAGTACAACATGGCCAAATGTCCAGTACCATTTCATTTTTATTGTCTTTCTCCTTTCCAGCTCCTAAGAAGCAAAATTACCAAGAAGCAGGAAACAGAAGAAAGAGGACGCAGAACATGCCCTGGAAAATAGTCTACTGTGGGATATGAAAAATAAGAATTGCCTGTAATAAAAATATACATGGATAAATGTCTAAAGGGAGGAAATACCCTCAAGTATGACTGAGTGGGAGCAAAATTATACCTAGGAGGCAAGTTGAAAGCAAATTCCAAAGTGAGTCGATATTTTCTTCATACTAGCAAATACGAATTACTGCATTTTAATATTATGCATATTAAGCTTGTTTTCCTTGGCTCTCGAGGAGCAGAATCGGAAGCCCTGGGAGGAAATTGCAGAGAAGCAGTCATGAGCGGTTTCCTAACCATTGTAGCTGTTAGGTACTAGGGCTGTACCTCATGAGGTAGTCAGGAATCTGCTATGGATGAAGTGTGATTACAAAGTGTCTGTTAAAGTTGGTGCCCATACTCCTGGGTTTGTTAAGGGTGCAGTACACTTGAGTGGAATCCCTGAACAAACATGGCATGGACCCAACACTGAACTTGCCTAGAAAATGCATTGAGTTAAACCAACTTCACGAGACTTAGTTGGCTCTTTAAGGTTTTTGCAGAGGGGCTTCTGGGAAGGAACAGGTAACCTCTGGAGCTATGAAAGCATTTTCAGCAACTGTTTATGTGACAGTATCTTTCTAATTTCTTATGTTTCCACATTTTGAATTTCATTTCCTCTCTAGGCCCATTTCTTGGACCAGATGCTTGCATCTAGATAGCCTGAGGGATGGCTTCAGAACCCCAGGTCTAGAGGTCCCCATATGTGGGACTGAGCCTAATCCATGAGGAGCTTCCTAACTGAAGCTGTCAATTATTGGACCTATGCCTCTGGGTGCTGGTGAGTTAGTTCCCTTTCCTAGAGTTCTCTGGGATCCTTCCCTAGCCATGATGCTTTATGGAAAGGGTTACTGCTCAAACCAAGGCTGGGCTGGAAGACAGACCTTTGAAATCTCTTGAGCTTGCAATTCGTGGCTTCTATGAATTTGTGCTAAAACCTTACTCCATGCCCCTTACTTACATTCTCTCCTCTAACTCAACTAGGTTATATATAATTATGTATATATAGAATACATATTATATATGTATATATATATAATATATAACAACTGGGTTACATATATATAATTATATATATATATATAGATATACTGGGTTATAAAATAAGCAGGTCTGCATCTCAGAACCCTTATCACATATACCTTCTGCTGCTGCTGGGTTTGTAATGACTTTTTTTTGCTTCCCTCAAACATTTAAAATTCATTTTTTCCCAATTATCAAGCATTCATTTTTCTCCTCCCATCTCCTGTTCCCTTTCCCATTTCCTACCCCCAATCAAAAAAGAAAAAGGAAAACAAAACCTTTGCAATAATTAGTGCTAGGTAAAACAAATTCCCTTATTGACCAAGTCCCAAAATATGTCTCATTCTTCTTATTAGTCCATCACTCTTAACATTTAAACATGCAATTAATTAAAAAATTAAATATGCAAAAAAAATGGGAGGATTACTCCCCATTCTCCTCACCAATCAAATCAATCAAATATTTATTTCACACCTATTATGTGTCAGGCATCGATAGTGAGGACACAGAGATGAAAAGGAAACAGGCTCTGCCCTTCAGCACCTTACATTCCATGTAGGCTGTTGCCATCCATTTAATTAGGCTATTCCACAAGCATGGCATGACCAGCACCACATCTGCAAGTGTGGCCAGGTGCTGCCTCACAAGCCTGCAGGAAGACTTAAGAGTACTTAGCTCCACAATAGCCAGTTAAAACTGTTCCTCTGTTGAATTTCACTGTTTTGGTCCTTGGCCTCGGGAGGCATCTGCTCTTGAAATCCAACCTCTAGAAATTGGTGGACTGGAGTCCAGAGCTGGCGTAGGAATCCCAGCTGAGGATTCGCAGGAGGACCATAAACTCCTGTCACCTGATTGAAATATCCTTTCAATATTATGTGAGCTTTTCAACATAGCATGAATGGCTTTTAAAACAACAATAACAATAACAAAGCACGTTAAAATTAGCAAAGTACTTTCCAGATGTTAACGCACTTCTATTAGAAAGTATCTGCCTTGCGGGCAAGAAAGCATCTAGCCAGAAGTATGTCGGCAAATGTTTAATGACTAGCTGGGGTTAATGTACTCATGACACATTTTTAAGTTCATCTGCATAAACGTTACTCCATTACTTTCTTAGGTCTAATCAACAAAACAATAGCTTTTGTAGCATAGATTTGTAGCATTTTTAACAAATTTCTGAAAAGATCTTACCAAAAATTTAATAAATCAGGCTCTTGAGAGCCATTATGAACTGGCTCCTGAACACTGATGCATTTAGCATAGCACCTGGTACATTATTTTATTCCACAAGCCCATCCTATGCATCGGTGATTTTGTCACTGCGGAACTTCAGGGTGTGACAACTCACTTCACCAACACAAACTGAAACCTGTTTATGACTTAGAAACTAAATTCGAAGGAGTAGCCTAAATCACGATTATATGATTTGTTCACACAGCTTGCTAAGTATCCCCAGATCTTTCTAAGACCATATCGAACACTCTGCCACAACACCTTGCTGCCTCTTCACACAAATACACATACTGTCGTGAATTTAGAGCTAGAAGGGACCTTGGAGACTTATCCAACCCAGCCCATTTTACAGACAAGGAAAACTGATAACCAGAGTAATGAAGTGATTTACCCAAGTTCACATGGGTATTAAGTGTCAGAAGCAGAATTTGAACTAAGGTCCTAACTCCAAATTCATTGTAAGGTCCTAACTCCCAAATCTAATGCAGCAATGCTGCCTTTCCAATCAATTCATTAAGTATAAATATGAACCTATCTTCTTGGTTTCCTAGCAAATGCCTTTAAAATGTGGACTCGTGTTACTTTTGATATCAGAAATCTAAACAAGAGTTAAGAAACTGAAATCTAGCAAAGGAGAGAGTGAGATAGCTATTTGCAAGAGCTTTGCCTATAGACTGCAGAAGGGAGAAGACCCGTATCTCTGGAAAGGTGGGTAGACAGCATCATTCCCTGTACGTGTGCAGGAGCAGCTAAGAATGCCTCTTAGGACCCCCATGGGACATAACTGCTTTGTTCTGTAAACCTTTATTCCTTACCTTTTTGGCCACAAACACCTGGGATTGGATGGACATGCAGCTAACCCCAAGTAGCTACAACATTTATGCATAGTGGCAACTGGGTGGGAGGGAGTTACCACTCTCTAACTGTACCTATCAATATGCCAGATGGATAAACCATCTCACCTACCTTACCCCCATTAACTTACCACCACAGAGGGAAGAATCACAAAATCCCATCATGGGAAGTGACCTAAACACTATTTAAATCAACCTGTTCTGCATGCAGAATACTCCCTATACCATCCCTAGCAAATCAGCAAAAAGCCAGTGCTTGGAGATCTCTAGTGATGGGAAGGGAGCCTACTAGTTCCCAAGGTTGTTCACTCCATTTTGGGTACGCCTCTGATGGTTAGAAGTTTTCCTAAGCCTAAATACAGATCTTTGAAATTTCTACCTACGGCTCCTAGTTCTGCCCTCTAATGTCAAGAAAACCAAGTCAAAGCTCTTCCACATGATAGCAACTCCACCATCTCATTTCCTCCAGTCAACCCCTACCTCTCCTACCTCTCCCAAATCTCCTCTTCTCCAGACTAAATATCTTTAACTCCCTCAACCAGCTCTCAAAGTGCATCAGGCTAGAGAATCAGGGAGATGTTTGTGAAGCATACTAAATTAGTGGAAGAATTAAGAGCTGTAAAATTTCCTAAAAAGTCATACAGTAGTAAAAATGATTCTGTTCTAAGCCACAAACTCATGGTAATATTCCTCCATGTGATAGCCTGAAAACCTATCCATCTATGAAATAAGATAAAGAAATTTCAATGTCAAGAGTTTGGATTTATTTCTATTATTGGGCTTCCTATCATTTCCCCCAACTTTCACCCTATGGTCTTCTATGTATTTAAAATGCTACTCTGGCTGACCCCTTATGTTTGTATCTGGTTAAAAAGCTCAGACGACTAATACTATTCATAGCCAGTTCTAAAACAAGATTCTGAAATTAGGAAAGGAAAAGTCAAATACTAGAGTATTTTTCAAATACTTAAGAAAAACAATGACACCTACAAACAAAAAATCCCTTGCTGCTTTTTCAGGTAACACACTTTGAACCAGCCAAAAATTTTCTGCTCAAAAGTTGCCTGGGGAAGTAGCTAAGTTCTCTAGCATCTGTTTGTTTCTTTATTATAATGTGGCAACCAAGTAAAAATCTTAGGATATTCATACTTAAAAGATCAGAGACACATGTTCTTTCAAAGAGAATAGAAGAAAGGCCTGAAAGCAGCACAAACGGAACAGCATTAAGAGCTACAGGTTGTGCTTAATATGTATTTTTTTTAGAAAGGAAGCTGTGCATAATATAGACCTGCATTTTCATGTACAGTCATATTTCTGTTCTACTCTATATGAAAATCTCAGTTTTATTTGTTTGTTAAAATAAGAATTTAAAAAATTAAAAGGGAAATTCATACTGTGAGAGATGGCCTGGGAAAAGGGAGAGGAAAATCTCATTAGTTAATGGAAGGACATATTTAAAACTAATTAGTGTTTTCTTTTGGAGCATGATTAGGTCATATTATTTGTACTGTCTTTATCCCAGCTGTTTCTTCTCTTAAAGGTATCCTGGCACTAAACTGCTTTTCATTAAATAAATGCTTGTAACATAATAGATGCTTAATGAATGCCTGTTTATTGATTTTAAATAAGCAGCATTTCTAACTTTGTTATTAGTTAAACATCTTTCAAAACACAAAACAAAAAGACTGGTTGTCAGACAGGCACATGTGGCATCACTGAATTTGGAGTCAAAGGACATAGATTCAAAACCTGGCCGTGTCACTTGCTACTTGTATGACCTTGGGAAAGTCACCTAAAAGTCTCAGTTTCCTCGTTTATAAAATGAGGAATCTGGAAAAAATGCTCTCTCTACAGCCCCTATAATTGCTACATGTCAAGTTACAGCTAAGACAAGAATTTCAATTGCATCTCTGACAACATCGATGTCTATGGAGCAAACTAAGAGAAAAGGACTAAGGACTCTGCCAAATTTCTTATTATTTTATGCTTCGATTTAAAAAAAAAAAAAATCTCCTTTTCCCCCACCCAGGGCATCCGTGTCCTAATTTAGGTCGGAGACAATACGTGAGATCGGAACCGACAGACTGGGTGTGGTCATTTGGCAAACGACCCGAGGCCCATCCCTCTTCCCCGTTATGCCACTAAGAAAGGAGAATTCGCTCTCCTCCGAGGCTGATTTTTACAGCAACCTTGTTCCAGGTTCCAGAAGCATCCCCAACCATGACGACGACTTCCTTTTACACCCGCACATGTAACCAGTGGTACCAGATTCCTCGGGAGACAAAGCCCCGTCTTCCAAGCAAAAGCGACCCTAACTATTTCATTTTTGCACTAGGGTTTGGCATAGAAGAGGCTTCCGAAGAAGGCATACGCGGCTACGACGGGAACGCCTGAGGTCGACCTTGCCACATTTCTGATACTATGTCGACTTTGCCACATTTCTGATACTGACTCCACGAAGCCAGGTAGACTGTCCGCAGACAGAAGGCACCAGGAGCACTAGGGGGTGGGGACAGCGCCAGGAGCCCAGGTCTGTAATTCAGTAATTCAAGAAGGCAGGAGCAGCGCATACCATTCGCCACAACAGACAGGATTCAACAATGTGTCTGAAGGGAGAAGACAAGGTCTGGATAATACTGGCAAAACACAGGCAGGACGCTGGCATATTTTGATATGTGCCCTTACTATTCATTAAATATCTTAAATAAAAATTTCCTTTAACAAGAAGGTGAAATTAGAACCTTTTTTCTGGGCGTGAGATTGGGGTGGGGGGAGAGAAGAAGGATATTATTTCCCAAATATGATTATCCTAAAGATTTCAGTACTTGTTTTTTTATATTTTAGAAACTAGAAAAACAAAAAATACTCTTAGGGTCATTTTCAAACAGCACGTCTGCTTCTCTGAGAGTCTCCGAGCTTCGAAGAGGTAAAGGTGGGTGGGTTGGGGATCCGCCGGATTTTCCCCAAATGTGTGGCCAATGTCCCTCCCCCAATCTCAAGCTCTGAAACAAAGCTCCATCTGGCTCCACTCTTACCTTTCTTTAGCCCCCAGTATCTCTTTTAAACCCAACCTAGAGTCACGCCCTGCTCAGAGATCAATTCCCAGCCTCCAGATTTTGCATACCCACACACATCAAAGTCTTTCACCCGAACTCCCACTTCAGAGCTCTTTTTTCCTTCCCTAGAACCCCATCACACAACTTACCCCACCCCGTCTCCTGCCTCCACCCTTTCTCTCTCTTCTGAAATCCAGGCTCCTACCTCTTTCAAACACCCCCCCCCCCCGCCCTTCCACCCCAGTCTCATCAAGAGCCCAGCCCTAAAGAAGCCATCCCATCTCGCTCCCCAAAGCTTGTAAGGTGGAGCTTTCGTCTTTTTCAGAGCAGGTTGCCCGAAAGGCTCGAAGAGCTGAATAGTAAGTCCAGGCATTTTTCTTGCCCTTAGAACTAGCTGTGGCGAGTGGTCTCTTTGTGGCCCTGGGCAGGTGGCAAAGGCATGCGGTGGTGCCGCGCCCTCTCCCCGACGCAGCGCGGGTACTGGGTTGGGAAAGAATAGCAGTCAGCCCAGAGCCGAAATCCCGACTCTCGGGGCCACAATCAGGTCGAGGAGCATGGGGAGTTTGGGGGAGGAGAGAGCGCGCAACCAGAGACCTCGAAGTGCCTGGAAGGGGAAGAGACCAGAGGGGTGGTGCGTGCATCCCCGGGCCGGGCCAGCTCAGTCTGCAGCAACACACCATCAGCATCTCAACACGAACTGCCCTCCTTCATCCTATTCCTCACCCCCTCCCCCGACCCCTAGAGCAACAACAGTTCCCAATACACCCCTTCTCCCGCACCACCCCTCATCCTCAGGAGCCCTGACCAGAGGTCACCCTAGACCAGGCCCTCTGACCTCCGGTCTCTCGCCTCTAGTGTTTGTGTGTGAGGGTAGTGGCGGTGCTGGGGCCCCGGGGGTGGGGGTGGGGGAAGAATACACACTCCCACCCTACCTCTTCCGCCCCCTTTAGGAGTCGGGGTGGGGGGAATTACCTCCCTCCTGGTGCTTTCGGGGATTATTTCCTCCCTATCCCTCCCACGCCCTTTTGTAAGGCTTCGCCGAGGTAATAAGAGGATAGATGACGCTGCTGCTGTCACTCGGTGAGAAACCCGCTGCCCACTATGCCATCACCCACTCTGCCTGGCTGCCGCCGCTGCAAGCTCCTGCGTCCTCCACGGTCCTCTTGTCGTTGCGACCTCCCTCGGCGCTGCGGCCGGGCTGGGGCCGTGGATGCTCTGAGCCGGGAAGGCGGCTACCGCCGTTAACACCGTTGCCGCCGCGATCCGGCTCCGTCGTGGCCGCGTTCTGCGCGCTGCAATCCCCAGCACACTAAGCGAGAGCTCGAGGATGGGAGATGGAGTGGGGCGGGGGGAGAGGGAGGAGCAGTTAGGGGTGGGGGGGACGGTAACGCGAGAGGGGGAACGGAGGATGGGGGCGGGGGAGAGGGCACCGAGGGATCAGCCTCAACCTATCACTGAGCGTTGGCTCCGCCTCCCCTCCCCCTCTGCAGCCCGCGGCCGAGTCTCCTAGCCTAGGACTAGAAGACCGGTATGGACCGTCCTATCCTATAGTCCTCAAGGCAGGGAGGCTTCGGACTACGACTCCCGTCAGGCCTTGCTACCGAGCGGGGAAAGGAGATAAGTGAGAGCCGCTGGAGAAACCGACTGCACAGCCCACGCCCCTCTTCCCTCGTTCCTTTTGGTTTCCATAGTGACCGCAGACACTTCACAAAGCCCTGGGCAGGCGGATCTCCCAAGAGAACTCCGGGCAGAGAAGAGGGGCGGGGACCCCAAGGAGGCCCACCGCGTCCCCTCCCACCCCTGCTCCCGCTCCGCAGCCCGCCGAGAGCCCCTGTGGAAGTTGAAACAATGGCACGAAAGAGTTACCATCGTGCTGTGTGTGGGATCTCCGGACTGCCCAGCCCCGTGGCGAGGCTGGCTAGTCCCGGGCTGAGCTGCCTAGTGCTGCCCTCCAGTCTGGTTCCCTCGCTGTTTCCGGGGCCCTCTCCTTCTCTCTGGATTGGACAGGTTTCAGGATTTTAGTGGATCAGGTGGAGCGCGCATACAGCCTTTCCCTATTACCGGGCACACAAAGTAGAAATCCCCTGGAGTGGTCTTAGGATCCCTAGGAAACCTTTAATTTGGCAGCGCTTTCTCCTGGGCACAAAGTTTGAAAATGGCGCCCCCTGGGTTGCTGTCCACCAGAATATGTAACGCTGATTTAACTGCACAAAATAAAGACTGGCGTGCATTAAGTATGTGTGCATTTATTTTTCTTAAACTCGTGGTATAAAAAAAAAAAGTCGATTCTTGGGGATGGAGGAAGGGCGAGGGAGCGGCTCAACCCACACTCCTGCCTCAGAGCTTACTTAGTGTTTCATAGTATATATTACTGCGGATATCAATCTTCTATTTGTTAACTGTATATATTATTGGATGGCTTCTCGTTGCATAAAGCCCTCCGAATCCGGAGTTCTCCTTTCTAAAAATACAAATATTGATAGCTTTTGCTTGCACATCACTTTCCTTTCTAAACATATCTCTTCCTTACCCAGAGAGCTGTTCTTTCTAACAAAGAATTTAAAAAACAAAGAAAGAAGCGCGGGGTTGGGGGTGGGGATAAGGAGCAAGTCCCACACCCAAAGTTTCTAAAAAGAGAATTGCAAAGAAGGAACGTATATTTTCTCATTTCTTCTTTTTAGTCAAGCTTGATCATTATAATCCCACTCTTTCGGTTTGCTTTTTTGTCGTTTGTTTTGCTTTTCTGAATCCAGACCTTTTTGACAGTTATCTATCCTTTTTCTGGGATCTCAAGTTACAGTCCCCGGGTGACCTCTCTCAGCTTGCCTACCCTATTACTTCCAAATTCTAAACGCTTCAAGGAAGAAAATGGCCTTAGGCTCCAGAAATACGAGTAAACTTCTGAGGAATATCTCCCCTTCACCCCCATCCTGTGGACCTCTGGGAGTATTGCAAGGGATGCAGATGAAACCAGACCTCCCCAGGTGGATCCCCAGGGCAATGCTGTAACACTAGAACAGTTAGGTGCAGAATGCCTCTGGCGATATTTCGAAGCAAAGTTGCTGTTCACTACTCCCGCCCAGAGAGTGTCTTCGGAGACACCCCGCTCCCCTCAACTGCAAAAAACCTACAACGAAAAGGAGTATCTCTCCGAAGGCTGCGGGAAAAGAGGGCTAGGCAAAATTATTCTCACCTTCCTGTGCTTTTGCACTCCTGGGTCAGCACCTGGGCTGGTCCTGGGCTTCTTTAGTAAAAAAAAAAAAAAAAAAAAAAAAAAAAAAAAGCTGTCATTTTGGAGGCAGAGCACAGTAGGTTTCAATCCCAGCTCAGAGACAAACTAATTAGGATTAAGCTAGAATTGACGTATTTGCAATTCTTTGAACACTCCATCTCTTTTGCACTGGCTGTTTCACATGTCTATAATTTGGCTACTCACCTCTGTCTCTTTAGTTTTCTGACTTCCTTCAAAATTCTGCTCAAATACCACTTTTTAGCCTTTCCCAGTTCTACCCCCACTCCAGCTTTTTTCCTTTAATTACTGTCACCTACTATGTACAAGGGTAGCTAGCTGGCAAAGCAGATAAGAGTCAGGAAGATTCATCATTTTTCTGAGTTCAAATCTGGCCTCAGACACTTACTAGCTGTGTGTGATGCTGGGCAAGTCACTTAACTCTATTTGCCTCAGTTTCCTCATACATAAAATGAGCTGGAGAAGGAAATTACAAACCACTCTAATATCTTTGCCAAAGAAAACTCCAAATGAGGCCACAAAGAGTCAGATGTGACTCAGCAACAGCTATGTATACATTTTGTATTGCTTAGTTATTTGCATGTTATGTACCTTATTAAAATGTACAGACTAGGGCTTTTTTTGGCCTTTGTATCCCTAGTGCATAGCACAGTCCTTGGTACATTCTAGGCATTTAACAGATGCTTGTTGGGTTGTCACCTATGTTATGTTGGACAAGTTTCTTTACCGGCTCTGTAGGTCTCAGATTCCTACTCTATAAATTGAAAGGTTTGGACTAAGTGAATTCTAAGTTTCCTTCCAGCTTGAAACAGATGATAGATTTAGCAGTGACTGAGGCAGTTTTAACAGTTCCATGTTATCTGCACTGAATCACTCAAACTCCAGGGAGATGGTGTTTATTATATGTCTCTTGTATCTGTTGTCATACAGAGTGCCCCTATTGTACCCCTCCGTGTAACCATGCAACAGCATTATGGTCTCCCAGTGCATCCCGGGTCATCTGCCACCTGCTGGTTCTCCACTGAATTGAACCTGCTTCTCCATCTTTTTTTCTGCAGGGAAGCAGTTAGGTTCTCTTTTGCAAGGTAACTCTATAGCCAAAGGCTATTTCCACTTTTTTTTTTAAGTGTGTTGGATTCACCACACAAAGCATGCCCTGCTGACTTATCTCATTAAAGTTATTTTGTCGTTCATTTTTAAAGTTTGTATTTTTAAAGTAAGTTTGGTTTTAATTTCTTTAGTTTCATGAATAAAAATACCCATTATGATTTAGCATTCAAAAAACATTTGCCTTAAACAACAAAATTAAATTCTCTATTTGCATACCCTAATGAATCAATCTATGCTTCCCCAGCTGAACCCCATCAGCTAGCCAGCCAACCATCTGGCAAAAGCATTTAGGTCAAGACTTTCTTTTGAATTGCTTTGCTTCTGCCTCAGTGACCACTTTCCAAGGCCTACTGTCTGAGTTGGAATGAGAAAATGCCTTATATCTCCTGTGCCCCTGGCATGGAATAGAGGTAAGCTTCTTTCCTCTGGATCCATCAATCAACACTTATTAAGTGCCTACTATATGCCAGGCACTGTGCTGGATCTTCCTTTAGTATGCCTAACCGGGCAGGGGGCAGGTAACTTTAGCCTACATCTTTGTTGTACCTCTGCTTTCCCTACTTAAGAATGGAAAAACAACCCTTCAGTAGTGATGTTTCCTTGTACATTCCTGTCCATCCATCCACATATTCATTCATTCACTGAACAAGGATTAATTAAACAACTTTGTTGTTGTTCAGTCGTGTCTGACCCTTCATGACCCCACTTGAGGTTTTTTTGCAAAGATAATAGAGTGGTTTGGCATTTCCTATGGACACTTTACATATAAATAAATAAACAACTTAAATAATTATCTTACCAGTAACACTCCCTTCTCAACTACTTTCCCCATTTGGTAAATTTGTTGGTTGCACATTTCCTTCCCCAGGGATGATTATTACTTCAGGTTCAAAGGTGTAGTTTGTGTGTCTAGGATCCTACACAATGAGTTCAAACCAAAGGCATTTCCTAAGATCACATATTAAGAACAAGAGCTACAATACATCTCTCATGTAAACCTAGGGCATTTTTTATTATTGACTTGTCTCAATCCCGTCAGGCTCTTCCTGACCCTATCTGGAATTTTCCTGGCTAAGATACTGGTGGTTTGCCATATCTTCCTCCTGCTCATTTTATAGATGAGGAAAATGAGGCAAAAAGGATTAAATAACTTGCCCAGGGTCACAAGTAAGGGTCTTGAGACTGGATTTGAACTCAGGTCTTCTTGACTCCAGGCCCAGCACTCTATCCACTGAGCCACCTAGGTGCCCCAAACCTGGGCATACTCTTCCAGAAATTTGCACATCTGTGAGAAGAGTGGGTACAAACAAGTATAATGGTAGTGGAACCCGGAGAAAAGGAAACCCATGCGGGTAAGGCAACTCACACTTCAGTACTATAGGATTTTGGAGTCTTTTTTTTTCTCCTCATGAAGGCTTCATAAGGATTCTCTTTGGATTTCCAGGCTTATTCTGCTTTGAATCCACAGCTCTTTTCTGCTCCAAGGGATAATCATGTTACTTGATATTTTTACAGCCTTTCCATGATTGTATTTGTGTCTGTCAGAATATGTATCTCTCTTCCCTGCTGGATTTATCTAAACTGTGCCACAAATCCTCAAGCTTCTGGATAGGCTGTCTCCTTCTGGGTGAGTAGCTCTGGTGCTAAACATCATATCTTATGGTAGGGGGAAGAGAGAAAATCCTCTCCAAACCCACTGCCTTCTGGCATAGGGACAGAAGTCTCCTTCACAGAGTAGCTCCTAGTTTGGAGGCATTGCTTCTTTTCATTTGCCTGAGGGTTAGCCTACCTTTTTCCTCTCGCCTAGAAGGGGAGGTCAGGCTCCTTATCTAATTCAGAGTTTGTTCATAAAGGGACCACTTTTCTGCTTGGTGTAACATCTTGATGTTTTTTGTGACTGCAGTCTGGACATTCTGGGCTGGTTGGATGGTCAAAAACCAAGTTAAACATTTGTTTTCCCCAGCAAATCAACCAGGGTACTTTTGGTCCCATTAGTCCATAGTCCCAAAGCCTATGTAGCTCTAGTGACTTGAGGAGGCTCTGAGCCACTATTCTTTCAAGTGTGTTCCCTAGTACCAACTAAAGAATCTTGGCAAAGTTCATGTGACACCATTCTTAAACAGTCCAGAAATGAGCATTCTTCTGTGAAGGTCTAGGCTTTTGACAGTTGGTAGATCTTGGAATTACATTTAACCTCAAAGTTAACAAATTGTCATCATTTTATAAATTCTCAGGAGTTACTGCTTGTCCTGATGTTTGTGTAATGACACAGAATTATTCAACCTGGTAGGGATGGTGCTTGGGCATTTCCCTTTTCCATCTGCTACCAAGTGGGACAAAGTCCTGCTGGGCTCAGTCTAGTAGCAAGTATGATTGGTGCTAGTCTCAATAAGGGTTGGGGTGGTCAGATCCATCTCTAAAATTACTCCCAGTTTGTAGGTTCTAGTCTACTTGTAGATTCAGGCTCCTCCTACTATAGCCCATGAGCCACTATGGAGTAGTGACCCTTTGGGCTACTTCCCAGAGGGCATTTACTCTTCCAACTTCATGCATGTTGGGAGCTACATTCTTCCTAGGTCATGACTTCTACCTGGACTCATTTTATCTGGATGAATCTGTCTTTGGAGGTCACTTAGGGGTTTGGCTAATCATTTCTCAGTCAATGGTGAGAGTCCCTTTCTAATTCAAAGAACTTGTTCCAACTCCATAAAGGTATCACCAGGACAGAGGACCCCTCTGCTCTGAACCTATGCTCTGAACCTACCCACAGAACCTGGATTTAGTCCTGGATTCAAAAAAATTCTTTGAGTCCTTGCAACATATGGGACACAAAAATTTACTCCAGAGATCCTTATAACACATAGGGAATTTCAACTGAAAGCCTAGATAAAAAGTTTCCAGTTAGATTTTATATACATAAAGCACCTGAAATTTCTCTAGTGGACCCCAGAAAACACCCAGAACAATACAAATGGAGGTCATGATGCCTTGCAAAAACTAATTTAAAAAGAAAGCAAATAAATTCAGACAGGTCTAAACTGACAAATTCTCAAATTGTTGGATAGGGTGTCTCCTACCAGGTAAGTAGCTCTGGCCCTAGACCTCATAGCCTATTGTAGGGAGAAGAAAGAAAATCCCCTCCTACCTTTCTACCATCTGGCATAGGCACAGGAGTGTGGGGCTATCCAAAAGAGAGTAGACACTTCAGAGTTTATAGGCCATTAGATAAACTTTATTGTATGAACCTGAAATCTATTAGGATGTCTGAACTCATTCTACAATTAAGGGAGAAGAAAAAGGAGAAAGAAGAAGGAGGAGGAGGAGGAGAAAAGAAGAAGGAGGAGAAGAAGCAGAAGGAGGAGAAAGAGTAGGAGAAGGAGGAGGAGAAGAAGGAGAAGGAGAAGAAAAGGAGGAGAAGAAGGAGAAAGAGAAGGAGGAGGAGGAGGAGAAGAAAGAGGAGGAGGAAAAGAAGAAGGTGAATGAGCTCTGACAGCATGCTCTAAATAAATCTCTGGGCACCAGTATCTAGAGCTGTACCTTCCATACTGCTCATGTCAGTTTCTATACTTATCATGAATATAGTAATATAAAAGACATTATTACTACTTGAGCATTCAACCAAGGAAGTTATTTCAAAGAAATTGGTCTGACTTGTAAAGGAAACACAATAGAATTACAGTTCAACTGTAATCTAAAATATAAAAGGAACCTCCCTCCCCCACTAATTTTCCTTCAAGAGATTTCTGCAATACTAGAATATCCAAAAAGGAAAGTACCAAATGGAGAATCTCTACAATAGGTCCCTGCAGATGTAGAGGACTCAAATATATCCCGAACAAAGTCCCCACAGTACCCATTCTGGGATACCCTCATCCTCAACTTGACATTCACAGGTTTACAGGTTGTATCTCCAGGGAGGTGGCTAGTCCCAGGTTGTAGATCTATGGATCCAGGCTTCTCCTACTATAGTTCATGATTTTAATGGTATAAGAAGCCCTGAGTCCTTAATTTAGAGCCCTTGGATAGTTGCCTGGGGACACTGAGAAGTTAAGTGCTGAGTCTCATGATCAAACCTCCTTAGCCAGGGGAGCTGAAGACTATTAGCCTACCTCCTCATTAAATGTCCACCAATCTGGGTTGATCTTCCCACTTGTCAGGGGAGTACCCTTTCAGAAAGGATTTAAGGCATTTCAGGGTCTCCCTTGGTATTTTTGGTCACCAAGAGAAACCTCTGACCATTAATTTATTGATTCCCAGCTAGTCTAATTAATAAATTAATTATTAATTACTCAGAAACTTTGTCTCTCAGGTTTTTCATTCATCTTAATTGGGTTGACAACAGAGAGTTACAGGGAAGTCTCTCAACTGATTTCCTTGAAACTGAAGAGGGTAACATGAGAGGAAAAGTTTTTTTTTCCCCACTTTGATTTCTCTGTTTGGGAGGGGAGTGATGTAGGAGGGAGAAAATGTGAATCTAAAAATAAAATTTAAAATTTAAAAAAAAAAGAGATGAAGAGGGAGTATAATCTAGGCATGAGGAGACTGGCTATATAAAAGCATGGGTGGTAGATTGCTAAATTCATAGAATTTAGTAAACAGCAAAGAGATAGTTCTGTGGGAAGGTAGAGCATGTGAAATAAGCCTGAAAATGTGGGTTACAACCATATTGAGAAAGGCATGAAACCCCAGACTGACGAGCTTTTATTTGATCAAAGAGACAATAGGGAGCCATTTAAAATTCTTAAGTACTGTACAATATGGTCAGGATTACATATGGTTTTTTTTAGATATTAGAAATACAATTTTATTGTGATCTAAATGAAAATGGAATGGGAATGACAGTAACAAACAAAATTTACCACTGAATACTGTGGTGAGATTGCAGCAGACTTATCTTTGAAACACAAGGGAGATGGAATTGTGGTCCAAAACATTTAAATGCACAAGTCCAAAATATGGAATATATATGTATATATAATATATATGTGTTTACATATATATACACATGTATGTATGTACACACACACACACATATATATATATGACTGTCACATTCACTCTGAAGTCCATCCACCTCCTTCAGAATCCTAAAGATTCAACATATGTTCTGCTCATATGTAATTAACAATTTAATTAAGGGGTAAACCCCACTATGTCACTGACATCACAGGACAGTTGCCTATGAAACCAGACCCCTGGCTCTGGGCTGGGGCTTCATTCCCTTATGGGCCATCACCTTCATCAGGGAGCACAGTTGTCTGAGCGACCCGTGGTCCTGCTCATCCTGCACTGCCAGCGCTGGGTCCATGACAACCACTGGGGACGCAAGAGGAGACACGACAACCAACTCTGAATTAAGGTCTCCAATAAATTCTCTAGCGAGCCCAAGGAAGGACTTCACACTGGGGTTACTTTTACTGAAATATCACAATGCTGGAGATGTTTCTTCCTATGGCAGATAATGGATTTCACTTTGATTTTTCTCTCTTTAGAATTCACTTTGCTGTTATACAAAGTTTTTTTTTCACATATTTATTGTGAAATATCACAGACCTCTATGTCAGTTAGGTACATTCTTGTAAGTAACTCAATATTACATCAAATATTGTAATGGTACACTGGGCACACTGAGAGAGAGAGCACATCTTTAAGACCAACAAATTTCTCTCAACCAGCTGTATCCCATATTTTGAATTTAATAAACTCTTGCTAGTATAGAACACCAGAGGATAGACCTCAATGCCTAAGGTGGCTTAATGGTTTCAGTAGTGTCTGACTTTTCATAACCCCATTTGGAGTTTTCTTGGTAAAGATACTGGGGTGGTTTACCAAATTCTTCTCCAGATCATTTTACAGATGAGGAAACTGAGGCAAACAGGGTAAAATGACTTGGCCAAATCACACAGCTTGTAAGTGTCTGAAGTCAGAATTGAATTCAAGAAGATGAGTGTTCCTGATTTCAAATCTGGCACTCAAAATTTGGTTGCCCAGAGAAGTTCATCAGTATTGTACGTCAATTTTATGATAGCAGGTTTGCTGGAGTTCTGGATAGTGGACAATGCTCTCGTGCCTTCCCAGTTACCAATCAAGTGAAACAAGGCTATGTGCTTGCTCCCATGCTTCTTAGCATGATGTTTCCAGCTGTAAGGGGCGCTCTGGACCCAGGCCCCCTGAGAGGATAGGAGACGCCAGGAAGTCTGGACCTGCTGACGTGGCTCTGCCACGCTGGCACTGGGGAGGCTTCACTGAGCTGAGCTCCACCCTCAGGGAGGAACTGGGGAGGAGCCTACCCGGAAGAGGAGGGCAAGACACTAGGGATAAAAGGCACACGCAGGAAGGGCTCGGGGGATTCCTTGACTGATCGCCATGCAATAAAGCTCTGATCCACTACTCCGGTGTTCTGCCTGGTAATTCTCCCTTCGTACCCCCGAAGGGAGCCGGAGACGTCCGAAGACCCTGGGCAGGGTAAGTAGAGGCAGTAGTTGGGGCGGCCCCCGACATCCAGCTATGTTGCCAAATGCTTTCAAAGAGGGTGAACATGGCATCAACATCAACTACTATACTAAAGGTAAGTTCTTCAATTTGAAAAGGCTACAAGTCAAGGCCAAAATGAAGGGAGTGTTGGTGCATGATTTTGTTTGTAGATAATTGTGCACTCAATGCAGCCTCTGAAGTTGAGATGTAATGAAGTATGGATCAATTCTCTGCTGCCTGTGCTAATTTTGGGCTAATAATTAACCCCAAGAAAACACAGGTGTTCCATCAACCACCACCACATCATCCATATGTGGAACCATTGTTTACAAAAAATGGAGAAGTTCTGAATGCTGTGGATAAGTTTACTTACCTTGGTAGTGTACTTTCCAGGGATGTACACATTGACAATAAGGTTGATGCATGCACTGCCAGAGCTAGCTCAGTGTTTGGGAGGCTCCAAGGAAAAGTTTGGGAGAGAAGAGGTATTAGACTGACTACCAAACTGAAGGTTTACAGAGCCGTTGTGCTGACCTCATTGTTGTATACTTGTGAAACATAGACATTCTACCAGCGCCACGCCAGGCAACTGAATTGCTTCCATTTGAACTGTCTTAGGAAGATTCTGAAGATCACCTGGCAGGATAAGGTACCAGATCCTGAGATCCTTGCTCTAACTAAACTGCCAAGCATTCAAACTATGCTTCATAGAGCACAACTCTGAAGGACTGGTCACATTGTTCAAATGCAAAATGTATTCTTGCCAAAAAGACTCATGGAGAACTCGCATGAGGCAAGCAATCACATGGTAGCCAGAAGAAGCAATACAAGGACACTCTCAAGGTTTCTCTCAAGAACTTTGGATTTGAATGTGGAACATGGGAAACACTGGCATAGGACCGCTCAGCATGGCGTGCCCACATCAGAAAGAGTGCTATGTTCTATGGGCAAAGCAGAGTTGAGACAGCACAAAGGACATGTAGGATGGGCAAATTTGGAGTAACTATCCCAAATATTCATGTGAACTATCTGCACCAAACCTGTGGTAGAGCTTTCTGAGCTCATATTGGTCTGATCAACCACAGCTGGACACAGTGAAACTTCACTTTATCATGGCAATGTCATTTTGGTCTTGTTCAAGAATGAAGGACAGCAACCAACCACACTTGTATATACTACATGTAGTATATCTGGTGATATACTTCTCAAATTCACTAGTTAAGTGATGTTTTGCAAATGTGGTTTGTGGTTTTTCTAGGACCTCCATCACCAACTGAGAAGACAAGTTTGAACTGAACTTGGGGTTCTTCTTGGGGAGTCATCATGATCGGCATTTTTTTTTTGAGAATTTTTTACATCTCTGCCTTAGAACTGTGTTTTAAGACTATTTTGGGAGCTGTATGGAGGATGGATTGGTGAGGGGGGAGACTAGAGACCAAGAGTACAATTAGGATGCTATTGCAATAGTCAAGGCAAGAGGTAATTAAGGCCTGAACTAAAAAGAGGGACACATGTAAGATATCTTGTAATGGCAGGTTCAACAAGAGTTAGCATTGATTAGATATATAGGATGAGGGAGAGAGATGGGTTGAGGGCAACATCAAGGTTGCAGACTTGCATAACTGAAAAGAATGGTAGTGTCATCAGAAAAAAAAAGAAATTTGAAGGAAGATAATGAGTTTCTCAACTCGTATTGAGTTTGAGGTGGCAGTGGAATACACTTAGTGATGTAGTATTAAAGCTCTGGAGAGAGATTTGGCTGGATGTATAGATGAGGGAATCATTCATAAAGAGGTTGAGCTGAAAACTAGAGAGATTAGTCTCTAGGTCAATAAACATTTATTAAGCTCTTACTGTGTGCCAGGTATTGTCCTAAGTTCTGGAGATACAAAAAGAGACAAAGGACTCCTGCCCTAAGGAGTTCATAATCTAATGGGGATCTACTGAGACTATGGAGACAAAAGAGAAAAGAGATCAGAAAAGGTCTTGAGGGATACTGTGGGGGGTGAAAGAGAAAACGACTGAGGAAAGAAAGGTTCAAGCTTGTGAGCATATCGATTTATTAAGTAATGTATGCCAATTGCTCAATAAATCAGGACCAGTCACTTTCCTCAGCTTTGGTACTGGACCCCAAAAAAGGGGGATTATAGGAGAGACAGATTTTAATACATTACAACAATCAAATAAGGTCAATTAATTAAAAGATAACAATTAACCAGGATACGACAGTAGGTAATCTGATTTCTAATTGAAGAAAAGATTAGGGACTTTCCAAGGTGGGAGGTGGAGAGTGAACAGGTCCAATTCCCTGAATTCAGAAAAAGAGCACCTATAAACAATCAAAGGAACATGGACACAATGCGGGGACAGTTTTCAGATAAGACACATGGATTGCTTGAAATGTTGTTTGTCCTTCATTTGAAGAGGACTGTGATATCGGGAAGATGACTTGCAAGTGAATTGGATTTAAGTGAAGGAAGACTGTGCAAAGTCACTAGCTTTATTTTTTCTTCTAGAGCCATCTGGGTGCAATGGCAAGATATAATAGATCAGGACAACTGGAAATGGCCCCCACTTGAGATGTACAATTGTGAGGACATTTCTTGCCTCAGTCTTTGGATCTGACTGGATTTTTGGTCAGCATAACCTAGGTCCTTAGTTAAGGGCCTCTGAATAGCAGGTAGAGGTCCAGCTTTCCAGCTACACAGAGTTAGGTTCAAACAATGCAACAAAATCCTCTGACAGTTCCTACAATTGAGCAGTTTTCTCACAGGACAGAAATTGGAATAGACTCATACTTGAATAGAAAGGGAACTGAGCTAGCTCTAGAACTGAGTCACAAGATGGAGTCAATGTGGTTCATTCTATTCCTACCACCACTTGCTGCTCCCATCCCCCCAATACCCAGCACCCCCAGAGGTGGTGGAAGACATTAGGTAATGATCCATTCAGGTAGGCTGAGGTATGGTCAGACTGGTAAGAAGAGAACCAGGATAGAGCTAAGTTATGAAAATGCAAGTGGAGAGAATATTCAAAGGGAATGAGTGGGCATGATGAGGGCTGGAATGGGGTTGGGATCCCCACAAAGACAAGGGTACCAGGGGCAGGTCATCTGGAGAAGAATTCATGGACTCAAGCATTGTCGAAGTCAAGGTAAAGATTTATGATGCTTTTCAGCGGGCAAGAGTTTTTAGGGAACCTGTAATCTTAAAGGGGTATAGGAAAAGTTTATATAATATATTCCACAGTAAAGCAGGTGCCAAATATGCTAACTACATGTTTTGAGGTGGGATTAGGGAGTGGTTAAGGAGTGGTCAGTTTTTAAAGGAACATGCACTTTTGATATCTACTGTGTAGGTATTTTACCCAACATTCATAGAGAAAAAGCCCAAGGCGGGGTTACCTGGAGGTGTGGTTTTAGGCTGGAAACAGCACTAAGTCAACAAATGGTCAGGGCTGGCTCAGAAATACCAGGTTGCTCTCATCAATGTCTTGTTAAACAAGATACATTTGTAAGGGAGATTGGGTATGTCTACGTCTAGGATACATATAATTGATCAGTGAGTAGTGAATGTTGTTATGACCCGGTACACAGCCTGTCTAGCCTAATAAGTTCTATAGGTGCAGCTGGATGCTGTAGCAGGAAGGGAGATAATGGTTGTTGTTGGGTCAGGCTGTGTTCTTGGACTGGGGAGAAACTGCCTGGGATAATGTTTTGAGGCTAGGGGAAAATGTGATTTTGAAAGAGAAATGTGATTTTGCAACTGGGGCCCAAGCACCCCATCAGTCAGCTGGGTTATTGTTGTAGAGGTCAGGAACTCAGAGATTGAAAAAAGGCCATTCCATTTAGCAATTAAGAGATAATTGGTAAGAGATGAGAAAATAAACTGCTCCCTTCCCTTCTTTGGAAGCGTTAGGGAGAGGAGCTATTGATGTGGAACATTTCGATTAGTCACATTCAATTGAGGTGTTGGTTAATCTTGCCAATTTTTTTATTCTTTGTAGCAGATTTTTTTTTAGGTACAGAAGGTTAAGGAATATATTTGCAAATGAAGGTAAAATAAAAATAAAATGTAGCTAGAATTTTTTTAAAAGGTAGTGACAACCTTGAAGAGAACTTGTTCATATATGTGATGGGTTTGGAAGGCAAGACTGCAAAGGGTTGAGAAGTTGATAGAAGAGGAAATGGAGGTAAGAAATGTAGATGGCTTTCTTTTGGGGGGGGAAAAGGGATGAACTTAACTATGGGAATGAGGCAATATATAGGATGATGACTTGAAAGTATAGAGATATTGGCAGTTAGGTGGAAATAGTAGATAGAATACTGGAGCTGGATTCGGAAAGACCTGAGTTTGAATCCAGTCTCAGAAATTAGCTATAAACCCTGGGCAAATCACTTACTTCTCCCCATCTCAGTTTCTTCATCTGTCAAATGGGGATAACAACATCACCTATCTCCCAGTGTTGTGAGGATAAAATGAGGTAATATTTGTAAAGTGCTTTACAAACCTTATAAGGCTATGTAAATGCTAGTGGAAGTGGTAGTGGTGATGATGATGATGTTTGTAAGTAGTAGAGGAGTCTTGCCAGGGGGAAATGCATTCCTTGCTCTCAAGGACATTATAATCAAAGGAGAGAGTTACTACATGATTGAGTATAGAAAACACAGAAATGTATATATGCTAAGGAAAGGAAAAAAACACAAAAGGATGCAAGCAATTTTCCTTTATCAGATCACAATCCTTTATTATTCTATCTTTCCCTCTGCCTTGCAATCCCACACCTGTTCTTCACCCTCACTATGACCTCCAATCCCTCCACCCCCCCTTAGTTCTTTCCCAGGCCATGATCCATAAAAGAGCCATTCTCTTTCCCTAGCTCAACCCCGTGGTGAACCAGCTTAACTCTGCGTTCCCTTCATCTCTACAGTCCCTTGCCCCCTAATTGTATTGCCAATATTGTCCTGCTAAGCCCCAGCCTTGGATCAGCATCACTCTCTATTACCTTCACTTCTACTCACCTGCTAGGTGCTACTATAAGCACCTCACTGCTATTTCACTATTACTCACTCTTCTGCTGTTGAAGCTGGAGAAATTTTGAAATCAGGCTGAGTCTACTAAAAATTTATATTATATAACCACAACTGGGCCCTCACTGGGGCAAAGCAGTCTTTTTACACCTCTCTATTTGATTTACTGGGGCGGGGAGGAGAGTAGCTATGTGGGATAGTGGATAGAGATCCTGTAGTTGGAGAACTTGAGTTCAAATCTGACCTCAGACACTTACTAGCTTTGTAATCCTGGGCAAGTCAATTAACCTGTTTGTCTCAGTTTTCTCATTGTAAAATGAAGAAGGAAATAGTAAACCACTCAAGTATCTTTGAGAAGAAAACCCCAAATGGGATCATGAAAAGTCAGACACCACTGAAACAACTGAATAACAAATTTAAATTATCCTAACAACAGTATGGATTGGGACAAGGGACAGAACCAGTGATTTCACTGATATTTCATTGTAAATAGCTGGGCAGCACAGTGGATAGAGCACAGGACTTGGAATACAGAGAAATCAAATTTAGAATCCTGCCTCAGATATTTACTAGCTGTGTGACCCTGGGCAAGTCACTTACTACTGTTTACCTCAGTCTTCTCATCTGTAAAATGAGCTGAAAAAGGGAATGGTAAACCACTCTAGTATCTTTGCCAAGAAATGACTGAAGAACAACCAAAGAGAAGGGGTCAGGAGAAGACTAGAGAGAAAGCGGCATAATTAAAAGGGCCAAGTTCTAGGGGAGATGGGAGGGGATGGGGTCAAAGGTAGCAATAAGAGTTGTCCTTGTGGGGAGAAGAGCCTCATCCTCACCAGACTAGAATGAAGAGATAAAGGAGCATCTAAGCAGGTAATAGAGCATTAGGGGGAAGGACAGAGGAAAAGAGGAAATTCATTACTGTAAATGGCCTTCTCAGGGAATGCTTAGCTAGATCGCTGCATCCCTTCCACATCCTTTGATTGGCTGCCTGTCTTTCCCTTTCGGCTGGGCTATCCACTTCACACAGCATGGATGCCATGAACTGAGTGGGTGGGAGCAGGACTTGCCTTCTTCCTGCTCCCTCTCTTTCACAGCATCTGAGAGATGAGGGTTCTGTTGTGTTGTTTGTTCTCAGTTTCAGGTGTGGAAGGTGATCCCCAGGGGGCTAGATGGTCAAGCCATAGAGACCTTTGATTGCAGGCCAGGTGGAGTAAGCCAGGCTGGCATGTAAGCCCTAAGCCCATAGAAGCTAGGGTGCCTAGTTTTTGGGCCTGATGTGGGGTTTTGGACTTGAAATTGGGACTATGTAGAACTGAGCTAAACTATGAACTTAATCGCCTTCCCTTGATTGAGGTGGTGCAGGAGGGGAGGGGATTATGCTTCCCATATAATGGGGGAATATGCTTGTATATTTGTTATTATACCTTTGGAAATTAATATTCTTTTGTAAAAGCTAATCTATTAGTACTTCATGGAACTAGAGTGCACAGATCCACCCCCTACAAAGGGGAGCATGGGCGGGGGAACACCATAGGTGAGGGCTGAAGTCATTTGCAGAGAGCAAACCCTGGTAAGAATCCTGGAGGACCTTGGGAGGAGGATTGGTAAAATCTAACCTTTCTGGCCTTCAATCAGTGGGGGCCAGCATTACAATTAGAAATGACATCTCTTTTCTCAATGTGGGTCTGGAAGTGCTAATGAAATGAGTGGTCCGCTGGAGGAACTGAAAGGGCAGTCCAGACAGTCAAGGCATTGTGGAGTGTGTCCCCTGCACTTCTACCAGAACCCAAAAAGATAACATTACATTATGGAGCTGGAGGGAGATTCAGGTCAGAAAGCAGCTTCCAGTGACCCTTCCAACCACAGAGAAGGGAGGGAACTGTAGATTCACAGGAGAACTGTACCTGGTAGGCATTTAAATGCTTGTTGTCTGATGAATTTATTGCCTAGGAAAGGGTGCCTCTTGGTTTCTACCTTAATGCCATCTACTGTCGTAGAATACAGGCTACGGTACAATAGTGCCACCTAATGACAACATACTTTGACTTAAAAACATGCCTATTCATTACTACCACCACCCTCTGCCACCAGAACCCCTCTTATCTCTCAGCCCTACAGTGGTCCAACCCCAACTTCTTTTTCCACAGTTGCTAGACGTGGAGGGTCTCATTCCTTCTTCTGACTCCACCTAGGCCCCTTTATCCTTTATTTTTCTGCTGTAGGAGTGTTATTCCTCTGCAGGTCTCCCTATGAGTTTGGGAATCTCAGAGTTTATTAGAAGTCGAATCTGTAAAACCAAAGACATGAACTGAGAGTCAATGCCAGATTCTCCAAGGAGATTCAACTGCCTTCCCAAACGGAGCCCTAATCTCAGTTCTAGCCTCTTGACTCTCACATCTCCAACTGCATGTCCAGCAAACATCTTAAACTGAACCCTGTCCAACATGTTACCCTTTACCATTACCCTTCCTCCCTAACCCTCTTTCCACTTTCTGAACTGCCCCATTACTGTTGAGGGCACCACCTAACTTTTAGTCACCATTGACTCCTCTCATCTCCCAATATTCAGTATGCCCTGTCAATTTTTTCTTCATAACACTTCTCCTACACATTCCCTTCTCTCCAACATCATTTGCCACCTGTTTCAGGTCCTCATCACCTCATCCTTGGACTATTAATTACAACAGCTTACTGAGTCTTAGCACTCCAGACCATCCTTCACTTACTCAGCTGTCAAACTGATCTTGCTAGTGCAGATCTGATTATGTCGCCTTACCTATTCAGTAACCTCCAGTGGCTTCCCCTCACAGTTAGGATCAAATATGAAATCCACTGTTTGTCATTCAGTGTCTTTTGTAACCTGGGCCCCTCCTACTTTTCCATTTTTCTTATATCTTATTCCCCCCCACAGGTATTCTGTGATCCAGTAACTCTGCTTCCTTGCACAAGATACTCCATCTCCAGTTATTTTCACTGGCTGTTTCCCATGCTTGGAATACTCTACCTCCTCATCTCCTATTTCTAGCTTGCTTGACTTCAAGTTTCAGCTAAAATTCACCTATAAGAAGCCTTTCCTGAATTCATTTAATGCCAGTGCTTTCCCTTTACTGATTATCTCCCATTTATTCTGTATATATCTTGTTTGTATATAGTTTTTAATGCTGTCTTCCCCATTAGACTGTGAGCTCCTTGTGAACAGAAATTGTTTTTGCCTTTATTTGTATTCCTAGTAGTTAGTACAGTACTTGATACACAGTAGGAGCTTAATAAATGCTAACTAACAATAAAGGAGATGTAGTCTTAACCTAACAAGGGATGGAAGAAATTATAAAAGATAAAATGGGTAACTTTGTTTACATGAAAATGAAAAGCTTCTGTGAAAACAAGGTGAATGCACCTAGGATAAGATGGGAAGTAGTTGAACAGGGAAAAAAAAATCTATGTTATCAAATTTCTGAGAAAAGGGTTTGGTATCTAAGATATATAAACAAATAACATATATGTACATACACACATGTGTATATATTAGTGTTTTTTCACCATATACATATAAACACATATACACACAGAGAAACAGAAAGAGAACTAAAAATTCCCAATTCTTTCAACTGATGCTTGTATGACATGATTTCAAGGTCTCTCAGCGTCTTGATAACCATTCATTTTTTTAATGTGCTTCCTTAAATGTGGTACCAAAAATGAATACAAAACACTAAGAATGGCTAGGGTGCCTCCTGAATCTTAGACACCGTGTCTTTCTTAATGTAGCATTAGCTTTTTTGACTAGTCATATATCATACTATTAATATTCAGTTTAAAGTCCACTAAAACCCCTAAACCTTTTTCAGACAAACTGCTCTCTAGGCATTCCTTCCCCATCTTGATTTAGGAAGCTATTTTTTTTTATTCAAGTCTATGGGTAAGAAATCACAGAATTTGCTAAGTGGAAGGGACCTCATTGGTCATCTTTATTTTAGTCTATCCCATGCCCAATAAGAATCCCTAATATAAGATACTCAACAAAGGACCATACGACTTTTGTTTCAACACCTTTACGTTTACATTTATCTCTATTAAATTTGGCACATTACACTCAGCCAAAATCATTTTGGTTCTTGACTCTGTCATGCCAGAAGTGAGGTAAAATGGAAGTCTCCCACTCTCTGGAGGGATATGTATGACATTATAACACTGTAGTACTTATTAGCATTAAAATCTGGACCACCATAGTGAGAATGCTCACTATGTGGCTGGAATCAAAACTGAATGAATCATTTAAAGGACATGCGATCAGAAAAAGTAGTCAAAAATAATTCATCATAAAGAGAATATGGAATTTCAAGGTAGTCTTAAAGAAATAAGACTAGTAGAAAACTGCTTAAATAGAAAACTCTACAATTAGCTACCTACCATATGCTGTTATAGTAGGAACCTGATTCTCTGTTTATGTCTAGGACAATTGGGTTTCAAATCTATTGACTCACTGACTCTCCTGTAGGAAACTTTCTGATTGACTTTTCTCTAATTTATGGGTACTCAAGTCCCTTTCTTACCGAGTTATCTGAGCTGAGCTATCTCTGAGTTTCACCTATTGCTTCCCCTAACCTTGTTTTCCTTTTTCATCCCCTCTTATTTTCAAGGCTCTTCTAGGAAGATCTATTCCTCTGCTCTGGACCAATTTATCTGTCTTCTCTTTAGAGTTTTCTCAATATTTTCCTAAAACTGTTTTAGATACTTAGTCATATCCTATCCCATCTGATAGCTTACAAGTCCCTCTTGCCACCTCTTTGGAAAAAGATTGGGGAAGGAGATACTGAGGTTAGGGACCTAATAATTCAGGATGTCATCTCCTTGGAGATGAAGTACCTGAGAATGCATTATATCCTCCTTGAAAATGGTTTATTTTTAAATATAGATATAATTTACAGATAAATTGGCCCAGAGCAGAGGAAACAGGACTTCCTAGAAGAGTCTTGAAAGATGGAGAGCTTAGTACCTGGAAACTTTGCTGGTCACAGTTCAGACATGTATCCTGACTGGGTCTGGTCTCCCTAATTCCTCTCCCATGCACAAGGATTGGGTCTGTGTCATCTCTGTAAATTACTTGCATTTTCACAAAGACCAGCACCAGCACCACCACCACCACCAATTTTCATATAGCACTTTAACTTTCATGAATTTCCTGTTTTCACAGCCATTGAACTGGTTGCATTATAAAGTGAGGGATGGGTTTCAATGCCCAGACATCACATTGTTCTTGCTATAATTTGCATACCAACCAGGTGGCTTCCATTAGGTACACCTCTCAAAACGGTTCGAGGGGACACAATGATAAGAGATTTAACAAGAGTTAAAAGGAATTTACTGACCCCAAGTCAGATAGTTAGCAGGTACCAGGGGCTATCAGTGAAGACAACAGAAGGAACAGGAGACATTTACAGTTTCTGCTGGCTGCCTGGCTACAAGCAACTTTAGCAAGTCCCTTATGATTTCTCTTTCCTGTTTACCTTTTCATACTTCTCTTGATTCTTGTGTTTGAAAGTCAAATTTTCTATTCAGCTCTGGTCTTTTCATCAAGAATGCTTGAAAGTCCTCTATTTCATTGAATGACCGTTTTTTCTCCTGAAGTATTATACTCAGTTTTTCTGGGTAGGTGATTCTTGGTTTTAATCCTAGTTCCTTTGACTTCTGGAATATTATATTCCAAGTCCTTTGATCCCTTAATGTAGAAGTGCTAAATCTTGAGTTATTCTGATTGTATTTCCATAATCCTTAAATTGTTTCTTTCTAGCTGTTTGCAATATTTTCTCCTTGACCTGGGAACTCTGGAATTTGGTTACAGTATTCCTAGTTTTTCTTTTTGGATCTCTTTCAGGAGGTGATCGGTGGATTCTTTCAATATTTATTTTGCCCTCTGGTTCTAAAATATCAGGGCAGTTTTCCTTGACAATTTCATGAAAGATGATGTCTAGGTGCTTTTTTTGATTGTGGCTTTCAGGTAGTCCCATAATTTTTAAATTGTCTCTCCTGGATCTATTTTCCAGGTCAGTTGTTTTTCCAATGAGATATTTCACATTATCTTCAATTTTTTCATTCTTTTGGTTTTCATTTATGATTGCTTGGTTTCTCATAATGTTGTTAGCTTCCATTTGCTCCATTCTAATTTTTAAAGAACTATTTTCTTCAGTGAGCTTTTGAACCTCCCTTTCTATTTGGCTAATTCTGCTTTTGAAAGCATTCTTCTCCTCATTGGCTTTTTGGACCTCTTTTGCCAATTGAGTTAGTCTATTTTTAAAGGTGTTATTTTCTTCAGCATTCAGTCAAAGCTGTTGATTCGTTTTTCATGATTTTCTTGCATCACTCTTATTTTTCTTTCCGATTTTTCCTCTACTTCTCTTACTTGATTTTCAAAATCCTTTTTGAACTCTTCCATGGCCTGAGACCATTGCATATTTATTTTGGAGGTTTTGAATGCAGAAGCCTTGACTTCCTCTGATGGTATGTATGCATTGTTCTTTCTCATCAGAAAGGATGGAAGAAAATACCTGTTCATCAAGAAAGTAACCTTCTATAATATTATTTTTTTTCCCCTTTTTTGGGCATTTTCCCAGCCAGTTACTTGACTTTTCAGTCCTTTGTCTAGAAGAGGGTATACTCTAGGGACTTGTAAGTTCTCAATTCCTCCCAGGTGGCACAATCCAGAGGGAGTTTACTCCTCTCCTGGCCTGTGCCCTGGTCTGGGAGCAATCAAAAACTTTTCTGCCTAGAATCTGCGAGTAAAATTCCCTCTCCACAACCACCTCCAGCTCCACCATGCCAGCGTTCCTCCTCACCCTAGGGCTGCGATTCAGATTAGCAGCTCAATTCTCCCAGGAGCTTTAGGCAGAGGGCTCCAAAAATGGATGCTGCTGGAGGTCCAGACCACATTCCCTTCTCCTGGGTGAAAGAACTTTCTCACTGACCTCTGAAGCTGTCTGTGGCATTCGTGGGTTGAGCAATCTGAGAACTGCTGCTGCTGGTGACTCCTTGAAGCCTGTTCCAGGTCCTGTCCCTGCCACGCCACAAGGCTCATGCTGGGTTGCACTCTGCTTCACACCCAGTACTATAGACCTTTCCTGTCAGCCTTGCATGCTGTCTTGGTCTGGAAATCTCATTCACTCTGTCATTTTGTGGCCTCTGCTGCTCTAGAATTTCTTTAGTCATTTTTTACAGGTATTTTGTGGGCTATGAGGGGGAACTTCTACAGGTCTGTCTTTCTACTCCGTCATCTTGGCTCTGTGCCATCCCCTTTCCCCATAGAAGTTCTTGAGCTACAAGGTTCTGAGTGGTTGACAATCCTCAGAGTTCCTTTAGTCTGGAAGCAGCCTTCTAGAACTGGGCCATCACTATTTGTCTTGCCTTTTGTCTTGTCAATAAGGTCAGATGACTCTGGAGGAAAGAGTGAGGCTGATGACTGTGCACAACCCAGCCTCACTCAAATCCAATTCATTTGCAAGTCAAGACATCACCTTCCAGATATCATTGGAAAAACAACAAACAACAGCCTTCTAGAACCTAGGTATGGGGAAGGAGGGCTAGGTGCTACAATTGCATTTTGTGTTCGTCCTTTGTTGCAGAAGAAGACTATGCTGTCAGAGAAATGATGACATAACTTGTACTTGACTTTGATTTGGTGAGGGAGGGCTGTGCAAGGTCACCAGCCTCACTTCTCCTCCAGAGACATCTGAATCCAGTGATCAGATATTCATCAGGATGACTGGAGATTACATTTTATTACCACCTCAAAACATACACTGTTTTGGGAAGGGGGTAATTTTTGTTACATGGAGGAAAATTGGAATGTAATCTTTACAACCCCTATCCTTTCCTATTGAAGAAGCCAAAGGAGGCTAGGTTAACAAGGGTAGAATGATAAACTGTTCAATTTACTGAGAAAGGTTGGAGTGAGGCAAGAGAAATCAGACTGATAGTCTCAGAGCTGGAAGAGGTTTCACATAGGATCAGTGTAACCTCTACTTGAACAGTAATTCCCTCTATAATACTTGAATCCAGTGGTCATCCAGCCTCTGCTTGAAAACTTCCCATTAATGGGAACTCACTATACATTAAGAAAACTTATTACATTTCTGGAATTGTTAAGTAGTTTTTCTTTACATAACCCTTGGGTCAGAGGCTCACTCATGACACAAAGGGCACAGGTACATTTTGGGGACCTCTTCCCTCCCTGGTCTGTCACCCTAATTAAATGACTTAGGAATTTTTAGTATCTGGCACTATCCAAAGGTAATCACTCACCTTTACAAGCACACAGGCTCAAAAGGTTCAAAACAGAAGAATTTTATTTAAAAATTAATGGAAAAAGGTGAGATTTGCATCTGAGCCCCTAGAAAATAATGCCCCTCTAGTGACCACTCCTTCCCCAAGGGCCTCTGTGACACCCATTATTACCCTGTATAGGGTTCCCCTCAGTGCTACCTTTCATGGCTGCTTTGTCACAGTGCTTATCTTCTGCAGCAATCCTGCAGACATCCAGGTGTCACCTGTCACTAGTGCCCGTCAGTGCCTCTGTCTGCTATATCTTCCACTGCTCCATGGCAGCTCTACTCCCCTCCCAGTAGGTGTTTTTACTTCTTGCCACTCAGATTTCATTCTGCTTCCCAGGAGATCCAGGACAGAATTCTGTTAGGAAGCTAAAGAGGGAAAAAGAATGCAGAAGAAAGGGATGGTCAGTGGTGTCAAAAGCTGCAAAAAGATCAAGTAGGATAAAGACTGAGAAAAAGAAAGTGGATTTAGCAGGTAAAATCACTGCTAATGCAGTTGGAAGCAGTTTCAGTTAAGTGGTGCGGTCAGAAACCAGAATGGAAAGAATTAAAGAGCAGGCAATGAGACAGTCAAGGCAATGAATGGCTTGGTTCTAGTTGAGCCTGCTGTGTATGTCCCCAGATCAGCATTTCATTGTCTATCTCTAGATTCCCCTTCACCTTCCAAGCCTAGAATGTAAACCCTTCTCAGTTGCCTCAAGCCCAGGAATGTCCTGGACCTTTTCTTTCTTTCTCTCTCTACACTCCACATCATAATGATCTAGTTCAGTCCTATAGGTTCAAATATCATCTCTACTCAGATGATAACCAAATCTATAGACTCTTTTCTTTTACCTCTAGTTTCACATTATCAATTGCCTGCTAGATATCTCCATCCGAATACCCTCAAGGAATCTTAAATTCAATATATCCCACTTGGCACTCCAACTCCTTCCCTGGGTGAGGGTTCTCCATAGCCAGCTCAGACCAGAAATACCAGGCTGCTCTCCGGCCTTCTTGGTGCCATGCTGTTCCCTCAGTCTGCTTTAATCAAATCAACAGACATTCTTGGAAAGAACAAGTTAATCAACTGGCCTGTGGCTTGACTCACCATCTCTTTAATTTCCCAGATATAAAGATCCTTCCCTAGCCACGATTCACCCATATGCATTGTTTTCCCACATTAGAATATAGGCTCCTAAAGAGTGCACAGTGCACATAGTAAGGGTTCAATATAGGTAGTTTCATGCATTCATTTATAACCCCAAATGGAACTCTTATCTCTGACATAAAAATTGTCCAAGGATTCTCTGATAGGTACTGCTACCAATCACATTTTATCAACATGCAGAAACATTCTAATAACCAGCTTATATTGTAATGCTAAGCATAGAGCCATGATGTACAAAAACCAATGGCTCCAAGTACTTGTTTCAGCAAATTTATATAGGTTTTAATAACAAGGTAGGAGGGATACAGGGCATCCCAGTAGAAGATGGATAAAAGACAGAAGGAGAAGAGCTATGTCAGGTAAAATAATAAACTAGTCAGTATATTCTAGGGATAAAGCTGGAATTTGCAGGCTAACCATCAATACAGGAGCTATACCTAGTTACTTGAAATGCCCATCTTAAATAAACAGAGGTAATAAAACTGAGCCAGAAATTCTTTTATCACTAACCAATTAATTACTGGAGCTAAATTTGATGTTAGTTAAGTCTTGCAAGTTCTCCCTAGTTACGTGACTAGCTATCTTAATAATTTTCCTATTTCGGTTTAGGTTCTTCATCTTCCCATTTATTTAGGTTCAGAACCTTGGAGTTAGCCTTCCATCTTCTGCCTTATCTAAACATTAAAATCTCCTTGAACAGTTTTATTTTTTAAAAAAATTTTCAATTAAGTATTTTTTCTTCCTCTTCACCCCCCTGGAAAAACAATAAAATTGAGAACAAACAGGCATTGTCAAGGCTTAAAACAAATTTCTCTATTAGCCATGTTTAAAAAATGTATGTCTCCTGCATCTTGTGATAGGTACCAGATGGGTAGCATGTTCCTTCATTGGTCACAATTATAAAATGTTTCAAAGATATTCACCTTTACAGTGTTGTTATTATATAAACTGTTTTAATGTTTCTGTTCAGTATCAGTTCTCAAGTATTCTAGGTTTCTCTGACACTTTATCTTTTATGTTAGGTCCAATAATATTCCATTATATTCAAATACCATAACTTTTCTAGTCATTCCCTAATTGATTCATGCCCTCCTAGTTTGTAGTCCTTTGTCACTACATAAAGAGTTGCTATAAATACATGTGTACATATGGCTGTTTTAGGAATGTACTTTGTAAGGATTTTTTAAGGGCCAAAGCAAAATGCAGCAATATTCAAGCACCCACAATTTTCTTTGTTCTAATATATATTTCATGTTCTGGATATCAGATTGAAATGATTGAGATTATGAGTACTGATACTTTTTGTTTTTAATTCAGTCACTTTTAGACATATACCATGCCTTTCTCACCTCTTGGAATTGAACTCTCCCTTGGAACAATAACTTAACTAGCAAGTGATTGCACCTAACAATATATGTATATATAACACTTTGTTCCACTGGTTCCACACCATCTCAACTGAGGAAGCAAGTATATTCCATTATGTTTGTCAGCATCAATATAGATTTTTGCAAATACTCAGCATTCACCTTGCTTTTAATGTTTTTCATTTAAATTTATTATAGTCACCGTATCTGGCACATAGTAGGTACTTAAAAAAATGCTTGCTGAATGACATTTTAGCAATTTTATTTGCAGCCTAAGACTTAGTGTTCCTTTTTCATTTTCTTCTCAAGACCAAACAATCTTTAATTCAGGCCTCTTGGCATGAGACATAGACTTCTTCTCATGGACATATGCTTCTCTACACTTACTCCAACAACCTGTTAAATTTAGGATCTTAGTCCACCTTGGCAGGTTATACTCAAAAATTATTCTTAGTTGTTTTTTTTAAGTTAAGATTGTAGATATAACACAGAATTAAAATATACATTGGAGAAATTTTAACTCAAAGACAAATAGTTAAAACATTATTCATTAAGTTGAAGATCAGCTCAACCATTGCATTTGTATTTAGGATTTTTTGTGGGGGAATCATAACTTTGATTTTATTGGTGTAAAAAAGTTCTGATTAAAGATTTCCTCTGCTACTCTAGATAGGCACTAGCTTTACAACTTATGTCTTATAAGATGGACTTAGAGTACAGAGAAGTTAAGTGACTAATACAGACTCACTCTGCTGTTATGTATCAGGGGTAGGATTTGAACCCAGATCTTCCTGATTTCAAATAACAACCACCCCAATATGTCTCTCAGAGCTTTAAGGCTTACAGATTTCCCTGCTTTTCATTAGCCACTTCATTTAGTTTTGTTAATTTAAAACAGAAGTCGTGCATCAGTCTGGCAAAGACATCACATTTATGAAAGGGAAGACACATGTACGCAGACTCCCGGGGAAAGAAGCAGTGGAGGATGCAACTTGTAGTGATGCAACTCCAGGAAGATAGGTTTCAGAACAGACAAGTCCTACAATGTTATTATTCAAGGGGTAATGGCCAATGGTCTATCAGACAGACACTGCCCCTCGAAAGAGAAGAAAAGGGGAATGTAAGAAAAATGTTGTACTACCTTGAAGGCCACTTCTCTAATTCTTCCGACTGTTCCCACCTAGGGTGAATTTGAGAGGCAGAGGATTATAGTGCATAGAGAACCTGGGTTCAAGTTTTACTTGTAACACATAGGATCTTTGTGATACTGGACAAGTTACTTAATCTGACTCTTAAAGCTGCAGAGGTACTACTGCTTCAGTAGATGGAGTTTATTTTCTGAGCTACACCAGCAAAATCACAGGTCTTGTTCCTCTCCCTGTTTTTAACGAACTCTCCACTAAGGAACCTGATAACAGATTCCAGAGGACATTTCTCTAGATAATCCCTGCTCTCTTCTTTTCCTACACACACCTCTCCCCCCACCAAAGAGAGGGCAATTCTGGCCAATCCTTAATTAAAAACATTTTATTTAAATTTGTTATAAAGGCACAATCCAAGATTCTCCAGAGAACTATGCCCATAAGATGGGTATGATGACAAGGTGTTGAAGATGGGAAGTGGCAACTCCAGACTGGGAACTCAAATGGTTGGAGAAATAGAAAGGAATTAGATTTTTAAATCCTGGGTTTAAGGGTCCATTGGTACTCAAGTATTTAGCCTAGTCCTTCCTGCAAACCTCGGATCCTTCTGGCCAGTTGAATATCTTTGGGATACAGGGTTACCCTCCGGGCATGTATGGAGAGGAGGTAGGCATCTTCAAATAAATGAGTTATAAATGCTTCTGCTGCCTAGGTACAGGGAAAGAGATAGAGAAATTGAAGTAGTCTTAAAAAAAATGCGGGAAATTTTTCTTAGTCTTAAAGCCAGCCTTGATAAAGATAGGCTCCACTACACTTACACAGAAGAATGAATGAGGTACAATACTATTTTCTTTTTTCTTGGACCTCATTCTTCAAGGGGGTTCAATGCTATGTAAGAGATGGAACCTAATAACGCTGAGGCCATAGTACTAGAGTGGCAGTGTCTAGATCTTTGGGGTCCCACATATTTTAGTGTCCAGCCCTCAAACTCTCAGCTGTTCTTGGTCTCCGCTATGTAAAGGTTTCGGGCATTTTACCTCGTAGTTCAATTATGTTTCTTTGTGATATTCCATTTTCCAATCAGTTGCTGTTTTGGAAACTTGTAGTATTTCCAGCCAACCCTTTCTCCCAACAACCACCCCAGCCCGCTTAAGGTCAGAACGTCCTTCGCCCCTCTCCTCACCTCCTGCAGGGCCAGTAGAGCCTGTGACTGCCAATAAAAGTCCACTCCTCTAGTATATCGGAGGCATATTTCTCTAACCTGTAGTTTGAGGAGGGCAGAAAAAAACAAAAAAGATCAAGGATAAACGGTTCTTGCCAAGAAAGGGAGCCTTCCTCCCCCCCCACACCCCCCTTTCTGGACGTCATTCTTGGGGATGCTTCAGCGCAAACCGGGAGATGGACACCTCTCTGCGCAGGAATTTAACGGGCAGTGATCTGACAACATAAGCGTTGTTCAGTGGCCGCCTCGGTCAGGGCAGGCGGCTCACAAACAAGCCACGCCGCAGCCCAGGAGCGGGGTCACCCCGATGCTCACCAGTCGCCCAAAGGGCGCCCTCCGGATGAGCAGGTTCGTGCTCTTCTGCAGCTGCCGGATCTCCCGAAGAATTCGATGGCCCCGCCTCTGGGGAAAGCGGCGGCGGCGGCGAGGAGAGGCTAAGACAAACAGCGGCGGTCACGACAGAGAGAAGGAGCTGGGGGAGCGGAGGGAGCGGGGCCCGAGACCGGGGGCGGGTCCGCGCAAGGCTTACCTGCGGGGGGTGCGGTGGAGGTGGAGGCGCGGGGCTGGGACGGGGTCGTGGGGCGCTTCCTCGGGGTGGATTTGCGGCTACTCGGTCTCATGGTCCTGACTGGCCGGGCCCGGGACACTCTAGCTCCGTCTTCCTCCGGGAGGCTCGCGCAAGGCCCGGGGCGCCGCTCCTCCTGACTGACCGGCGGTCTGGGGGGCCCGGGGCGAAGGTCAGATGAGGGGGCCGAGCCGCGGGGGGCTGAGGGAGGGCAGGCAGCGGGGTGCTTGGAGCGACTCCCTGGGACGCGGAGCCGCAGACTGCATGCCTCTTAACCGCTACTCGGACGCTTACAATTCAAATTTCGCGCAGTGGACTACATCACTTCCGGCCTCGGCCTCGGCTAGTTTCAGAACTCGTCATGGGGGAGGAGCCTACGCCCAGAGACCAATAAGTGGGAGAGAAAAGCAGGCAGGCGGGGCAGGGGGAGGAAGGGGAGGAGTTATCGCTTGATTGAAGGCCAAAGTAGCCAACGAGGACTCAGAGTTAGTCCGCGGAAGGCGGGGATGCCTCCTCTGAGCTGCTGGGTGTCGACTTCAGCCGACAAATTGGAACCTGACGCCGTGGAATAGCCTAGGTACCTGTGCGAGTTCGGAGGCTCGCCTGGCCAGGTGGATACGCCCCCTAGCGGAGATGCGGGGTTCTGCTCGGCTGCTCCCCACAGGGTCCTCCCTGTTCCTGGCTCCCGGACCGGCTGCGTACTGCTGTGGGCCTCTTCGTGGGCTGCTCTTTTTCCACCTAGCCCTAGCGGAGGCCGCCTTTAGCCTTGCCCTGGGAGAAGAGAAGAGGTTGTAGAGTCTTGGGCTCTAGGGCTCCTCCTTCCCTCCCTCCAAGAAATCCACAAGAATCAGATTTTGTAGCAATTAACAAACCCCCGGAGGCACGTGGCCGAAGAAATTCCATTCCAAGTGGCTTCAAAACGCATCTGATTCGTGGAGTCGAGAGACTCAAAGGAGCGTGAATGCAATTATAAAATATTCTTTACCGAAAGACTAAACAGGACTTTGTTTTTAGAAAAAGACGCATGATTTCAGGGGTATTCACTGTCCATGGTCTGGCAGAGAAAGTCATTAAAAATAAACAAGAATGCCGTTTTTTCCTGGACCTGTGCTTTCACTGATTAAAAATAGTAGTTCACATTTGAAGAAACCATTTTAGGTTAAAAAAAGTTAGCATTTATATTGCACTTTAAGGTCTGCAAGGAGCCTTACACGTTCATTATTCCCATTTTCCTGGGGAGGAAACTGAGGTTGACTAAGTCATTTGCCTAGAGAGAGGTGAGGAACCAAACTTCAGGGAACAAATCCCCTCAAAAGGATGTTTTTATGTAAAACTCGGACTCAGTCAAAGGGCTGCCCCCAAGGACCCTGTAGGCCATCGAGGCCGCAGGTTCCCCTTCCCTGGCCTAGAGTTTTCATGCTAGTTGGTATCTGTGGTTTACCAGGTCCAAGGCCTTGTCCCTGTACCACTTAGCCTGCTTACGTGTCTTCTGTACTTTCCAGCAGGAATGTGAAGTGACAGTCAATCCAGTCACTGGTCTAACATCTATAGTCCACAATAAATTCATTTATCATTCAGCTATGGGGAGTCACTGAGTACAAGGAGGGCTTCCCAAGGCTGAGACAAACTGCTTGTCAAATTCCTGAGCTGAAGAGTTTCTCTTGACCCTTTAAGGTTTTGAAAACCAGTTTACATTCATTATCTTATCACAACAACGCTGTCAGGTGCTGCTATGCAGACAAAGAACCAGTTACTCAGTTAATCAGTTACTAAGGGTCTCAGAGTTAGTAAATGTCTGAAGCCAGATTCAAATCCAGTTTTCTATCCACTATGCTAAACTAACTCAGAAGGAAACCTTTGCATATCACATTCATGGCTGATTTGCAATTTAAATTCTAAAAAGTTATTTAGTGGGAAAGTGTAGCCAGTTTGGAAGCTCTTTTTGAACTTTGAATTTTCCGACAAACATTTTTTTTTTTAACATCCATCACTCTAAGGGAGACATTCATATTCATTTTAGGGCAGCTAGGTGGTGAAATGGATAAAGTGCTGGGCCTGGAGTCAGGAACACTTGAGTTCAAGTCCAGCCTCAGACCCTTACTAGCTGTGTGACTCTGGGAAAGTCATGTAGCCCTGTTTGCATTAGTTTCCTCATGTAAAATGAGCTGAAGAAGAAATGGCAAACCACTCCAGTATCTTTACAAAGAAAATTTCAAATGGGATAACAAAAATGTGACTGAAAACAATTGAACAATAATAAAAATGCATATTAGTTTACAGATTTAGTGCTATAGCAATTACTCTACCAAGTGGATATTTCAGGTAAACAAAGGTAATAAAATGAATTTGGAGGAACAAAAGCTCTAGATGATCCCTTAGATTAAACATAATATTAATCAGGGCAGGAACAGTTTCATTTTTGCCTTTCTATTGTTAGAGCCTAAGAGTCAGAGTAGTGTGGTGGATAGAGGGCTAGCTTCATGAAGACCTGGATTCAAGCTTCATGATTTCACTGGGACACAGAACTTCCAGGTGAAGGAATTGCTTCTATTGGTTCAGTTCGGTACCTTCTCTGCAAACTTATAGTCTTAGGTAAGAATGGTTAAATGACTGTTACAAGAGTAAAGCAAGTTGTATTAGGGTGGGACTTCAACCCAGGTGCTTCTAGCTCTGAAGGTGACTGGCTGGCTCTCTTAATAAACTGATAATTCAATTTAAGCCTGAGGTCCTGCAGAGACTGAAAACTCTACAATTCTAGTCTCTCTTCTGGAACTAATTTCTAGAATTTTAGGTTCCTCATGCCTAAAATGAGGGGACTTGATTACAGAAGAGTATCTTGCAGATTCAGAAATGGAAAGGACTTTAGAAACCATCTAGTCCAACTCTCTCTCTCTTTACAGATGAGGAAATGGAAACCCAGAAAGATTTAAATGATTTGCACTATTATTGATTAGAGAAATACAAATTAAAACAACTCTGAGGTACCATGGCACACCTATTAGATTGGCTAACATGCAAAACAGGAAAATGATAACTATTAGAGAAGATGGAGGAAAATTGGAACACTAATGGATTGTTGATGGAGTTGTGAAATGATCCAACCATTCTGGAGAGCAATTTGGAACTATGCCTAAAGGGCTATAAAACTACGCATACCCTTTGATCCAGCAATACCACTTCTATGTCTATATCCCAAAGAGATGATAAAAATGGGAAAAGGACCCACATGTACGAAAATATTTATAGCAGCTCTTTCTGTGGTGGCCAAAAACTGGAAATTGAGGGGATGCCCATCAATTGGGGAATAGCTGAACAAGTTATGATATATGAATGAATTGGAATATGAATGTATTGGAATTGTTCCATAAGAAATGATGAGCAGACAGACTTTAGAAAAATCTGGAAAGACTTACATGAACTGATGCTAAGTGAAATAAGCAGAACCAGGAAAACATTGTACATAGTAACAGCAACATTTCCTGATGATCAACTTTGACAGACTTAACTCTTCTCAACAATGCAATGAACTAAGATGATCTCAGACGACTCATGATGGAAAATGCTATCCACATCCAGAGAAAGAACTATGGAATCTGAATGCAGATCAAGGCATCCTATTTTCTCTTTTCTTCCCCCCATTTGGTTCTAATTCTTTTTTACAACATGACTAATGTGGAAATATGTTTAATATGATTGTACATCTTTAGCCTATATCAGATTGAGCACCATCTTGGGGAGGGGTTAAGGAAAGGAGGGGGAGAAAATTTTAAATTCAAAATCTTATAAAAGTGAATGTTAAAAACTAAAACTAAATATTAAAAATTAAATGAAAATAAATTTTAAAAAAAGATTTAAGTGATTTGTTCAAGATTACCCAGTGTAAGTGCTAGAGAGCCAGGATTCAAATCCAAGTACACCTACAAATAAATGGCTTTCTCCTCTATAATAGGCCTTGAAGATCTTTTCCCTTTTCTGTGCTTCTGTAATTTTATTCTAACTGGACTAGACTGAATTGCCTACTAACGAAAGTGAGACCTTCCAGTGAGACCTAGTTTCTTTCCTCAGAACTGTTTCCCTAAAGTTAAGAATGCAAATAAAATCAAGAATAGAAAGTCATTTAGTCACTGATTAGGATTTTCAGGATTTTGATCATATCTCTTATTATAATTCCTTGACTGAAGAAGCCAAATTTTAACTTCTCTCTGGAATGATAGGTTACATAGAATACTTGGTTACCTACGTCTTAAGTACTTAGCTTGTATTAAGTATTGTATCAAACTTGTATTAGGAAGACAATTCTCTAAGGCAGGGGTTTTTAACCTTTTTGGTATCATAGACTCCTTTGACAGTCTGGTCAATCCTACGGTCTCTTTCTCAGAATGTTTTAAGCTGCATAAAATAAATTATATAGGAATACAATCATCAAAATATTGAAAAACAGACAAGTCCAAGGATCTCAAATAAAAACCCTTTTATCTAAGTCTATAAATTGCAGAGCGTAGGCTAATCTGCTTTGGTAGAAGTGTTTTCATGAGGCCAGTAAAATCATAGATCTAAATTTAGACTTAAATAGGTCTAAAATGCCAAAAGTTAATCTGCACTTAATTAGGGGACTTTTGAGTTTGTAATTGTATAATAGAGGCCTATTGTGCCTTGTAATTTTTCATGAATTTATCTAATTTTGTCTACTAACATATACTTTCATCTTAATTTCTGATGAGCATTGAACTTAGTAAAGTTCTTAACATGTAAATTTATTAAAATTAATTAATCTTAATTAAAATCAATAGTTTATTGAAATTAATATAGCTAAAATATTATATCATCTATTATCATCATTGTTATATATTTTCTCTTTTTCTATTTACTTATTCCTATAATATGCATACAAATACTGTATTCAGTATTTGTATGCATTATTGATATTTTATGTATATGGACCTGCTTTGTCATGTGACTCAAGAAGGTGTACATATGGGTTTCAATTTTTCTAAAATACAATAAAACTTCACTGGTTCATACCAATAACATATGACCATCCTAAATCACAATTTATAGTCATTCAAACATGACATATGTAATGCTTATTCAGCAAAAGGGTTGAGTTAATTGCTTTCTTTTGCAGTTTTCAGGGCCTTTCTTGCAAATAAGGATAAAACAATTTAAAATCTTTTTTTTCCTCTCCAAATGATTTACAAGTTCAACAATTAGGTTTTTAAAAAATACGGAAGATTTTTGTGTTTGTAATTGTGTAATAGAGGTCTATTGTGGCTTATAAATTTTCATGAATTTATCTCATTTTGCCTCTTAACCCATTTTCATCTTAATTTCGGATGGGCATTAAAAATTAATAATGTTCTTTTTCTTTCAAATAGTTTATATTTTTATAAACATAGTTTATCTTTTTGTATTATTATTGTTTTGTCTTTTCTCCTTTATTATACATTGATTCCTGTCTATACTGCATTACTGATGTAGGAATAAAGAGAAAATAGCTGTAATGTGCTTTGAGAGCATTAAACTAAAATAAGAAATCCCAGAGTCCCATGTTTTATGGGTATTACCAGGAGTGGTTCTTATGACCTGTTTCCATGGTGATGACAAGAGTACTGGATGAGTCAAACCCAAGATGGAAATAAAAAGCAATATCTAATTTAGTCTGATCGCTAACCATAACTCAAGTTAGTTGCCCAAAGGGGAAGAGTGCCCTGGGATGCTCATCCCACACACTTGTGGTTTAATCTATTTGAGAAAAGTCATGTTCTGTGTAGCTTATATATTCATATTGCCAATCAGTGGGATTGCCATATCTTAATTTAATGTGTGCTAAAGTGTGTGGGCAAATAGTATGGACAAGAGAGAGCCTTGCTCAAACTTCAGAAGGTAAATCTTGAGTTTAAATATTTGCTTCATGATAAAAATAGAATTAAGGCAACAGCAGTTAAAAAAACTATGCTAATTTGATTGCTGCCTACTGTTCATGGCAGTGCTAAGGATGGGACCATGAGTACATATCCCCTCTCTCTGGGGCTGGTGCTGTTGGCCTGATGAAAGGGAGGGATGGAGGATGGAGTTTTTTTTAATGTAAAGAAGAGAAAGGTCATGGGTGAAGTTCATTTAAATAGGATATGATAAGAAATGTAGAATAGGGGTTGAGAGGTTAAGGGAAAGATTACCTGGATAGATATCCTGCTGGAATGAGCTATTTCCCCCTATTTTTATGTCTGCTTTATTTCCATTAGAAGTTTGAGCATCTAATTCATGATGCTCACAGGATGTTGCCTCCCCTTTTCCCCAGAAAGAATCCTCATGGCCCTAATATAAGGGATCTTAGGGATCCCTTATAGGGATATATATATATAGGGAATATATATAGGGAATATATATAGGAATATATATATAGGGAATATATATATAGGGAATATATATAGGGAATATATATATATATAGGGAATATATATATATATTCCCTATATAGGGAAAGAGTTGGATGAACAATGGTGCTTACTTAGGTTTGCACTGGAGTCGGGTCATTGAGCACAGGAAGTAATGGCCAGTGAACACAGAACCCTAAGCTAAACCAGAAAAGAGGTCAGAGTGAGTTACAACTTTCATTAGGACTTCATTTCTCCCACCCACCCAATTCGATAGAGAACCACGTAGTAAGCAAAGCACATAAAACATACTTAATACATATGTATATTTTTCAATCATACATTCATTTATTCATTCAGTCCTCCTGCGTGTAGGCTTAGGATCTCCCAAGGAACTGATGATACTTGTGGTTTAATAGACTCTGTTGTAATGGCAGTGGTTAGAGAACAGAGAAATGCCTGAGAGATTTTGAGCTGATATGATCCATCTAGGTATTACAGACTGAAAAGGGAAACCTTTTCTCTAAGGATGAAAAGAATGGGAAAAGTGAAATTTTTTGAGAAATATGGAAACTCACCAAGGCCTAGAAAAATTGGAGGTACTTGTGATTCTACTATAAACCCTTGGACATTAACGAGAGGGAGCGTTATATGTATATGTAGTAGGAGGACAGAGGTGGACATAGAACTTAGCAAGAAGGGGAATGGGACCTGCAGACAGAGAATTAGATGGATGGGATATATCTTATGATGGAAAAGAGGCCAGTGAGAAGATCTGTGCCACTTGACCACATCCAAATATGACTGACAGCCCCATCTCCATCCCAAGTCATGTAGAGTCCACCAGGGTGCCAAGCTAACTGCAGCCTGAGCTAGCTCAAGGAGTTAACTGTCCTTCTTCCCATCCCAAGCTTCCCCAACTTTTCTATCACTGCTCTCTTCCCTTTTTCCCTTCCTGGCTAGATACTGATCCTGCCCCATCCTCCCCATTTCCATTCCTGCCTCAGGGAACCCAGAATCATTCCTCTCTTCTGAACCTTAGGTCCACTCCCTACTTCTCAGTGATGGAGCTAGTCTTCTTCAAGCTTGGGGTCACACACACTGATCTAATCTAGGGGACTCCTAGGTCTCATCATCTGCCTTGCTGCTGAACTCTCAGGATCTTCAGAGCTTTTTATTCACCTCGTAGCTGAACCCTCATGTATGTACTATCTTCAGAGAGTGAGCTCCTTGAGAACAGAGACTATTTTTTCCTGTTTATATCCCCAGAACTAGCATAGTACTTGGTACATAGTAGATGTTTAATAATTTTCCAAAAAATCAAACAGTAATTTATTCATTCAGTCCTCTTCTATCTAGGGTTAGATTTTCCCAAGAGACTGATGATACTCATGGCTTAATGGCCGCTGCAGTAATGGCAGGGGTCAACAGCGATTTGGAGAATAGAAAATGCCTAAGGAAGATTTTTGAAATGTCAAGTGATTTCTAAGGTTTTTGTGCCAGGATTCTCCCTCCCCAGAAGTACTTCATCTATCCCTTTTCCATGCAGTTTTTCTACTGATCATCCTATCTGTCTGTTCTTAAGCAGAGGTTAAAGTTAGTTTTGGAGGAGATTTGGGGTGCATTGGGGGTGCACTGGGGACAGAGGAAGGACCCCAGATTAAAAAATGAAGGAGAGAAGAAAAAGAAGCTTCAAGGAAAGAATATATATTCTAGAGAGAAGTAGCCAACACTGAAAGTGTTCTGAATAATACTTTGTGGGAAAGGGTGGAACAAGGGACATAACTATATGAGTGTAGATGAAACTCACATAACACCTGTAGTGCTTAGAGGTCCACAAAAGAAGGGGCTCCCAGTTAATGTAGTGAAGATATTTATTGGAGGTAATGGCCTGGAGCATGGAAACCCTTTGTAAAGTTTGACTCAGAGCCTGGAAATCTAAGTAGGAGAACTTTGGAGGGAGAGAAAGTCAGCATAGGCTATATGTGGGAATCTTTAAGACCAGAGGGTTTCCAAATAAAAAGTCTTTTGGAATGTGAGGAAAAACATATAAACTCCAGCATTCCTATGGCTGCTAATCCTGTCAGTCATGAGCGAGATGAGGAGATTGTGAAGACTTTTCATAATAAAAATATGGGGAATATTGGATTTTCTAAATAAAATTTCTCTTCCATAAGCCCTCTCTCCCTGGATACCTGAGTTTCAGGTATCCAGGGCTTGTGGATGGTCAGTTGGCCTGCCCCCCTTACCAGCTACCAGCTTTCTTTGTGAAAGTGCTGTGGGCTGTAGCTGAAACTTGGACTCACATCTCCTCTTTGTTTGTTGTACTGTTGCCATATCAACACTACCAGCTCCTGCTTCTCCCCCTCCCCTCTTTTCTAAAGCCACATCAGCAGTTCAGTTAGACATTAGATGAGCTAATTGTGTTGGGATAGGTGAAGATTTCCCGGGGTTTGTCTGGTTCTTCGCGCTAAGATTGTGAGCCTGCCTTCCAGCCAATGGAGAGGTGGGATAATGTGGAGGTGGGATTATCTGTGTTAGGGTATAAAAATTGTACTTCAATTTCTGTAAGTTGCCTCCTTCCATCAGGTTCCCCGACCTGGTGGAAGGACGTCCCTTTCTCGAGAATTGTAATAAATTTTTTTCTTTCTGTTCTTACTGAGAAGCCTCTTCATTTATTTAAGATTTTATGTAAGGGTCTTTTTATCCCACACATCCAGGACTCTAAAGACTTCTGATATTCTCTAAGGAAGAGATGGCACTGGAGAGAAGTGAGGCTGATGACCTGTACAGCCCTCTCTCACTCAAAACAAAGTCAAGTGCAAGTCATATCATCATTTCTCTGATGGCATGGTCTTCTTTGGCCACAAAGAGTGAACACAATTTTGTGAGTAGATGCAACTGGTTGAATGGGGACCCAGCTAGTTGGGTAACTCAACTCCTCCTCTCCTGTCTGCCTCCCCCTCCCCTTCCTTCTCTCCAAAGGACAGTAAATTGGGATGGCCAAAAGATGCCCAGTTGACTTGGGTTTCACTGGTCCCTTCCTTCCCCTTTTCTCCCCTCCCCTCCCCTTCTCTTCCCTTTCTCCTGTTCTGTCCTGGCTTGTCTTCTCCCCAAACCTTAAACCTACTGCACTCTGGAACTGGGATACCAATGGGCCCCTGCCTAAGGGCTCATCTTGACCCTCCTAGCTTTAGAGTGATTATCAGTGGTAACTGTTCCTATTTCCCACCCAACTGATGTTTTTCTTTTTCTTGACCTTATTAAAAGGGCCATGCCCTGGCTACTTCTTAAATAGGTCCATTCATTGAATGGGCATTTCCTCACCCTAAGTGCAAAGACCTTGGCCTAAAGGGCCCAAGGTCTCCCAGTGCATCCTGGGTCATCTCCAGTCATCCTGATGAATATCCGGTCACTGGATTCAGATGGCTCTGGAGGAGAAGTGAGGCTGGTGAACAGCACAGCCCTCCCTCACTCACAACAAAGTCAAGTGCAAGTCATGTCATCATTTCTCTGATGACATGGTCTTCTTTGGCAATGAAAGACGAACATCATTTTCCCTTTTGGACACTAGTCTCCTCATAGGGAACAACTGAATCCCAGACAGACGATGGACAGGGAAGTGAAGAGAAACTTAATTTAGGTTAAGGAGGAGCAGGTCTTACCTTTGACTTCCATGGTCATGAGAGATGGTGGTGGTCCCAGGTGCAGTGTGAGGCAAAGAGTGAATTTCCAATTAGCTTGCTTTGTAAAATCTGGCTAATGATGCTGTCTCCTGGGGCAGAATCTAAAGCGCATTTCACCTCTTCCCCAACTTTCTTAGAGAACTTGCATGAGAATATATTACAAACTTTGAATTTACATAATTACCATGCCTGTGTACTGAATAATACTACAAATTCCTCTATGCCTCATAACCATATTTTTGGTAAAATTTCATCTCTGTTTTTCCTTTTCACAGTAGGGTTGCTATCCTGTCATGCATTCTATGAGTGATTGATAAAATGAGGAACACGGGTAAGACAAAGGGTGAGAAAAAACAGTGTAAGTCAATACCAGGAATAATTCCTTTGGGGTTTGGGAGCAGCAGCAGAATCTATTTCTTACATGATAATTAAAACTATGGAGGAATTCCTGGATTTGACTTGTTTGAAAATCTTCCTGCTTTTGATGCAAGAATTCTGGGTATGAGTCCTGTTTTGCTCTGTGTGTTGTTTTTCAACATGGTGAGTCCATGGTATTGCCAACCTCTTTCCATGTCCTCCAAACCCATCCCTGGATCCCTCATCCCATAAGATACATTTAAATCAAGGAGATTATCCTGGGAAACCCTGAGAAAACACATGGGAATCAAAGAGTTGTTATGTAGCTTGCTGATAAATTCCTGGTAGGGAGATGAGAAAATCCAGCCAGGGATACAGCACCCCAACCCGCAATGCAAAAAGAAAATGCATTCCATTGTCATATGATGACCAGGGCAGGGAGTTTCAAGTTTGTTTTTGTATCCCCAGTATATGGTAGGCTCGTGCCTAAGATGTAGTAGATGCTTAATAAGTGGTTGATCAGTTGATTGATACCTCTAAGTCTATAAATTCCTTTCTTTGTACAACTCTACCCTGCCATCAGGGATATTAAGAGCATAGGGATGCATTATTTGGGTTATAGAGTAAGAGGAAATAACAGCAAGAAAATCAAAGATAGATATACTCAAGAAAAATTCTGTGTGAATTTCTCTTAGAGGCAACTTAACTTGCTAGAGAATGACTCTAGGACACTTACTTTACATGATTGTTTTGAGGATCAAATGAAATTACATGTAAAATACTTTGTCAAACTTAAAATGCTCTATAAGTACAACTATTATTATAGAACTCCGAGGGCCATCTAATTATTCATGGATGGGGTCAGAGTATGGAAGCAGTGCATCCGAAGTGGACTGATTGCATTACAGTTGGAAGATGAGGCACTGATCAACCTATTCCTAGGGATTTGAATGAGAATGGAGGAAGTCAGGAAAGAGTACTAGGTCTCAGTGGTCCCTAGAGGAATCAGATGGAAAAGAAACATAAATCCTGGGAATTAACAATTCTTACTATCAACTTTCTTGGCAACCAGGCCGGTCAGCACAGGAGGCAGAAGTAGAATGAAGAAGCATCAATTTGTGGAGCAGAGAGGAAAATCTCAGTAGATCATACCATAATTAACCCTGAGTAGCCCAAGTCAGAGATGCTAGAATTGAAGATCCTGGAAAGTCTACTCCTTCAGACTGTTTCAAAGATACAGGCTAAATTCTAGAAGGACTCATATCCTAGGCTCAAGATCTAGAATTAAAGATTCTCATCAAGTCATAAAGGATTCTGCCCAATTTAGTGAAATTAGAAAGTAATAGAAATGAAGAAAACAGGACATAGGCAATGAGCCTTTACTGATACTCATCAGCCAATTCCTTCTAGCTTTGGAGATCCTCTGGAAATACTTAACCCTTTGGGACCTACATCCTGTGACAGTACTGTCTTCTCCAGGATACTGACAACTCCATGTACTTGGCTTTAGTGGTTCTCAACAAAAAAGATTAAATTTTGTCCTCTAGGTAGGATCCCTCCCTTTTCTTACTGATATTATCTTCTCTATGACCATTAATAATGGTCTGTATGGACCATTAATGTATGTAATGTATGGACCATTAATAAAGGCTGTAGAGACTATCATGGATATATTGAGTCCTAGGCATGACTCCCTTAATACAGTCTACATCTACAAATTCTCTTTCATCTCTACTCAACCTAGTATGATGCTGAATACATGACTGCCCCTGTATATTGATTCATTATGTACTCTGGTCAATGAATGAACATCATAGAAATTAAAGACAGAAATAACTAGTCAGATTCTCCTTTGCTGTGCTGTAGCTCATGCTTAGTTCTTTGTTTCCCAGGATTCTGACAAACTGAACTTTTTAGTGACCAAATACAAGCCATTGGGGAAAAAAAACAACACTCATTATCTCTGTTTTTTTTTCTTCTTTTCTGAAAGATCTGCAGGGTCAATATTTCCTCTAGTGGGATTGCATGGGAACCAGAAGGAAAATGTGTATATGAGCAGGATCTGTACTCATACAACCTTGGATAGAAGTCCAACATTTTCCATCCAAGAAGTAACATTCTATGGGGACCCAGAACACAGACCCAGATGGAAGCAAGAAAATACATCTATTTTTTAAGACATCTTTTTTAAAGTTAATTTTTATGATAATCTTGATTGTAAATCTTGCCCTCTAACTAAATCTAATGTCTTTTTCCAATTAAAAACCACCCCACTCCTTGGTATTCTTTCTACCCTCAACTTTTATAACAATACTTTCTTGGCTTTTTTCATACTTTTATCTTCAGTTTCTTCTTTCTCTCATTACCTGAAAATAATTCAAAAATCAGAAATGCAGAAGAGAAAGTAGAGCACAGGAACTGATTCTCTAGCAATCAGCCAATTCTTGTCAACTTTGGGGATTGTCTGGAAATGCTTAGTATTCCCGCTGGAACTTTGAGGCTGTCACAGTTGGTACAATCTTCTTTAGGATACTAAAAACTCTATGTGCTGGGCTTTAAATGTTTCCCAATAGAAAAGTTTAAATTCTCTCCTTTAGGTAGAGAACAACTTGAGATTGATTGTAAAAACCTATGTACTTGGCTTTAATGTTTTAATGTTGTTAAAGTCTCTCTGAGGGCCTTTATCTGCTTATACAGTTTAAATTACTACCTGAATGCCTTAAATTGACTCCCAAATCAACTAATACAGTTCCTATATCCTGTTGCCTATAGCATAGAACATACCTACTTGGATATTTTAAATTTGACTTGCCTTATACTAAACATGTTATCTTTCCTCAACTCTTTTTGTTGAACAGTGAGTGTCCTGTTTTGGGACACTTCAGTGTGTGTGGAAGATATACTTCATATGTCTTGACATCCTGAATTTTCTCACTTCTTTTTGCCAAATTTTGGCTGGAAGGGTAAAAGGAAGAAGCTGAAAATGGTAGTGACCATAATGGAGAAAGAGTGGTTAGGGCATGTGTAGGTAAGAATATGGTTTGATGGTTGGACATGTGGATGAATGGGTAGCTGAAAGCTTCTGCAGACCCCAGATCTTTCACAGCAAGTCTGTGAGAATATCCCATACTGAAGAAAAAAATCAGGAATGTTACATGCTAGGAAAGAAAAGAATCATCCCTTCTTAATTTTATCATTATTGGTGATAGTCCAACATCCTCTCTGTCTTGCAGACTTTGAAAAATCAAGTCATTTTGAATTCTCTTTTCTACCCTCAAAGTCATTCTATCATTGTGGTCCTGTTCGCTTATAACTTCCCTTAGATCTCTTCCTGGTCTGCTTATGTCATCTCGATTCACAGAGCTTCTCTGTCTCCTCTTTGCTTTTAGGATAAAATAAAATGTCTCTCTTTGGTTTAAAGACCTTCAAAGTCTGACTTCAGCTTCTGTTTCCATGCTGATTGAACATTACAACCCTCATGTACTTTGTTTTTTTTCTAGCCAGAATGGCCTACTTGCTGACCCCTGTGGGTGACATTCCACCTCTATACCAACAGACAGTCTCTCCCCCTTGACTAGAATACTCTCCCCTTACCACTCCGTCTTGTAACATTTAGCTCTCTCTTCCAGGTTCTTTGAAGGTAGGGGCTGTTTCATTTTTGGCTTTTTCCAGAGCCTATCACAATCCCTGACAAATGTTAGTCTCTTTGTAAATGCTTGCTGATTGAGTGAATTCCCAATGCTTAGCATAATTCCTATTATAGAATAAAAGCTTAAGCCTTGTTAAATTGAAGCATATTGGCAACCATGGGAAACAATGAACTGGTTTCATATGTGTACCAGGACTGTCCAATGGGCCATGTTTCTACAAGTATACACAGAGTGCAATTTCCTATGTGGAAGCAGCTGGGGACCCCATTTTCCCAAGAGTTGTGATGACATGTAATGGAAGTGTCTTGGAGAGACTGAAGCATGTGTGGACATCTTAAAAACTGATTCTTTGGTGAGGAAGAGTTTTCTTGATTGGCTGGGAATATAGTCAAAAGGTCTGGCCAAGCAGAACCTCAGGTGAATTTTTCCTTCTAGAGTGTTTTCTGTGAGGTGACACTATAAAGGGGAAGGCTCTCTCCCCAACAAAGGATGACATATGACTTTGTCAAAAATGGGCTTTGGTCCTTTGTTCAAAGTTCTTTCATTTTCAATGAAGGAGATAAATCTGGAGGCTACAACCTTGTGAGTTTCAAAAGGTCAAGAGAATAGATCACCTGAGGTCTAGGAATTAAGAATAATTAATGCCCACCATCGATGTCCTGAGGCCATCAGGACCTAGCCTAGTTGTAGCTGAGACAAAGACTCGTCCCCAAGTGATGGGTGCATGAGGACACAAACATAGTGGGGCCAATGCTATGTAGAAACTTAAGTCTGAATCCATTTTGTGAAGAGACCAAAATATTCTAGGGGGAGAGAATCTGGAGGTCTTGGGGGAAATGTGTGTACTTCTGTTTTTTGCCATATCTTCAAAGTAAATTATCTCTTTATAAAATGATATTAATTAGTGTAGGAGGTGTAAGAAGACTGGAAAAATAGGAGAAGTCAACTTATAATGGATTTTAAAAGTCAAAATGGAAGATTTTATATTTGATTCTAGAAGTAAGAGGGAGTCACTGGAGTTTGTTGACTTGTAGAGATGCTGTTTAGGAAGATTCTATTGATAGCTGATTGGAGGATGGACTGGGATAGGGAGAGAATTGAGGCAGGGGTACTAAATCAGCAGTGTGTTGCAATATTCCAGGTTGCAATATCATAGGAAAGAAGACATACTATAAAGCAGAATAACAGAACTTGGTGCCTGATTGGATATGGGAGATAAGAGAGAGAGTAAGGGTTGAGGATGATAACTAAGTTGTAAGTCTGGGGGAGTGGGGGAATGATGGTGCCCTCAAAAGTAATAGGAAATTTCTGAAGAGGGGAGGGTTATCAAGGAAACATCATAGGAGTATGTATAGGTGGTAGGGAAGCAGATAGGGAGAGATTAAAGATTAGTGAGAGAGTAGAAATAATAGAGAATGCAGTTTTCTGGTGAAGATGCGGTGGGATGAAATTCCAGATATGCTTTTTAATTTTTAAAATTTTTTTATTTTAATTTATTTATTTTTAGCTGGGGTTTTCTTGGCAAAGGTACTGGAGTGGTTTGCCATTTCCTTTTCTAATTCAATTTACAGATGAAGAAACTGAGGTAAACTGAATTAAGTGACTTGCTCAGGGTCACACAGCTAGTAAGTGTCTGAGGCCAGATTTGAACTCAGGAAACTGAGGTAAACTGAATTAAGTGACTTGCTCAGGGTCACACAGCTAGTAAGTGTCTGAGGTCAGATTTGAACTCAGGAAGATGAGTCTTCCTGATTCCAGACTCAGTACTCTATCCACTGTACCAGTAACCCCTCTTACCTTCCCTACCCTCCAGTAAATCAATTAGGAAAGTGTAAAAAGATTGCTTTGCCCCAGTGAGGGCCCAGTTGTGGTTATATAATACAAATTTGTAGTAGATTCAGTCTGATTTCAAAATTTCTCGAGCTTCAGCAGCAGCAGATGAGTAGAAATGCATGTAATAGAGAGTGACGTTGATCCAAGGCTGGGGCTTAGCAGGACAATATTGGCAATGGAATTATGGCGCAAGGAACTGTAGAGATGAAGGGAACACAGAGTTAAATTGGTTCACCACGGGTTGAGCTAGGGAAAGAGAATAGCTCTTTTATGGATCATGGCCTGGGAAAGAACTGAGGGGTGGAGGGATTGGAGGTCATAGTGAGGGTGAAGAACAGGTGTGGGATTGCAAGGCAGAGGGAAAGACAGAATAAAAAAGGATTGTGATCTGATAAAGGAAAATTGCTTACATCCTATTGTTTTGTTTTGTTTCCTTTCCTTACCATATGTACATTTCTATGTCTTTTATACTCAATCATGTTCTAACTCTCCCCTTTGATTATAATGTCCTTGAAAGCAAAGACTGTTTTCTATTTCCTTTGCATTTTCCCCTTGACAGAACCTCCCTCCTCCCTGAACCCAAGAACTGATAGTCTACATCCAGCCAATGCTCAGCAAATGCCACCATCTGGCAGGGTCACCTTTGCTTTGTACCACCAGCCCTGATGGCCACATTTGCATGGGCCTTTAGCCCAAATTAGAAAGTATTCTCTGCACTTTGTCCAGTTTATATACTATTAAGGCCCCTTGTTCAATATTTTAATTCACAGAATCACAGACATTTGGAATTGGAAGGGGTCTTATGGCCATCCATTCTAACCCATATACAAAATTAACCCCTACAATAGGTTGTTGTTGGGTTTGCCTCTATTTTCAAAGAAGACCATGACATTAGAGAAATGATGACATGGCTGGCACTTGACTTTGTTTTGAGTGAGGGAGGGTTATGCAAGGTGACCAACCTCACTTTCTCCTCCTGAGTCATCTGGATCCAGTGACCAGATATTCATCAGGATGACTAGAGATGGCCCAGGATGCAATGGGAGACTTTGGCCTTCTCAGGCTGGCCTTTTCAAGTACTCACTTAGAGGGAGGTAATGCCCATTAAGTGAACAGACCTCTTTAAGAAGTAGTCAGGGAATGGTCCTTTTAATGAACAAAAGATAAAAATAACCAAATCAAGCTGGGAGGGAAACTGTTACTATTGATAATCGCTCTAAGTCAGCCATTAAGTGGAGCTTGGGCAGGGACCCACTGTTGTCCAGTCTATGGGCTTCAGAGGACACAGGATTCAAGGTTATGGGAACGACAAGAAGGAGGAAAGAAGGAAGGAAGGAAAGAAGGAAGGAAGGGAGGGGAGGGAGGAAGGAAAGGAGGGGAGGTAGGGAGGAAGGAAGGGAGGAAGAACATCTAGCCAGTAAACCCAAAGGAACGGGAGGCGGAGACAGAAGGGAGAGTAAGAACTGGGTTACCCAGCTAGCTGGGTCCCCTACTCAGGCAGCTCGGTCTACTCACAGGTTGTGTTTGTCCTTTGTTTTCAAAGAAGACCATGGCATTAGAGAAATGACAATATGACTTGCACTTGACTTTGTTTTGAGTGAGGGAGGGCTGTTCAAGGTCATCAGCCTCACATTCTCCTCCTGAGCCATCAATCCCCACAATAAGATACCCCCCTAAAGCAGTCACCTGGCATCTACTTGGTGGAGAATCTACTACTTTCCAACGAAATCCATTCAACCTTTAGAGAGCTCTAATTGCTAAGACTTTTTTTCTTTTGAATTTCAAGCCTAAATATGTTTCTTTGAAGTTTCCAGTCAGAGTTCCTGGTTTCTTCTTTCCATTTGAACATTTTGGCACTGGTTAATACTTTACCTCCACCCAGAGAACTTAGAAGTCAATTTTGAAAATTATTAAGAGCTTTGACAAAGATTTGATGGGATAGAAGATTAAAGCTATTGAACTTCTATGGATTTAATTAATGTATATTATTTACAGGCTATCCTGCATAACCACTACTGTTAATGATGAAGGAATGACTTGGGAAGTGCAAAGAGAAGAAAAGCCACTCAGCAGGACCTTCTTTTTGTTCTGTCACTTTATTTTCCCTCTCTATGGATGTGTGTGTATGTGTGTTTGTGTGTGTAGTGTGTGTGATGTCTTTTGGGGTAGGGAGAAGTGATCAACAGCAAAGATTTTTCATTCCTAACTTGCTCAGAGGCATAACTCAGAACATTTGCCTTTTAGAGGCAAAAAATGGATGGATCACAAAAATTCTGAGATGAAGAGCAGTAGAAAAATGAGTTGACTGACCTCAGCATCTAGAAAACCATCTTCAACTCAGTTCATGTGTCCTATTTTATTGAACTCTAAACATCAGTTAACCTTTCTATCTCCCCTATCCCCCTGGCATGTTGTAGCTCTTAATTCTCCTGTCCTAAATCCTCTGGAACCCAAAAATGTTACCTCAATTGAATATTGAAAAGAATAGCTAGTCAAGTAGCAGATCTCAGTGTAAAGTTGAGAGAGAACAGGGAAGGGGGAATGAGAAGAAAAATGTCAGTTAATAAGCAACTTTGCCGTTCTTTGGCCAAAGATCATTATGACTATATCTCTCATGCCCCAACATGTCTCAGCATAAGGAGACATATTTAGAGGAATTGTCTGGGTTATGAGAATGTGTGTGTTTGTGTGTGAGAGTGTGTAGATGTGGGTGTGGACATGAATGGATAGATTAGCTTACAAGAAATGAAGAGCCATGGGCATCATAATGGAGATCTCCCGATCTCTTTTCCAGGGAGGGATTATAGGGTGACATCTAGTTTCATAGGATAGGTTTATATCTGTAAAGGGAGGGGACATGACCTCCTAGTTCTGGGTTTGTAATTAGAGGACCTGTGTTTCATTCTTGACTCTATTGCTGCCTATCAGTGTGACTTTGGGGAAGTCAACTCACCTATCTGGGCTTCAGCGTGATTATCTGTAAAATGAAGTTGAATATAAATGATGTCTCAAAGTCTCTTTCTGCCTTAGATCATCCTTTGATGCCATATCAAAGACTATGCAAATTCTAAATATCCTCAGAAAAATAAAATAAAAAAACCAACATTACTGAAAAGTCACTATCTGAAAGTTTTTAAAAGTTTGGCAGATATGTAAGCAGAGAGAAGGGTAATGGGAAGATTCAGAAAGGCAGGGATTTCCTGAGAGGCACCTTATGGGATCCCGATTTCCATTTATATCTTTAATTTCTGGACACACAGAATGACAAAGACAGGGAGGGAAGCAGGAAGGACTGAAGAAGATGATACTAAATGTGCCTAGTCAAAGATCTGTTGGTAGAATCAATTCGTTAGGAAAACTCAAGGTGTAGAGTAAGGCATAATGGATACAGAAGGAAGGTATTGGTAATCCTTAACTTCAAATTGCAGGTGATCCCAATGACCACCATAGAAGCAGCAGCTGAAGGACAGAAATCCCAGTGTAGAACAGGGAATGAAGTCCAGGTTAGTCAGGTGTTTGATATTAGCCACAATTCTAACCACCTCCAGCTCCTGAAACTAAGAAACTAAGCTAGCTTCAACCCTGTTATGTTCAAGAGCTTTCTGTCCTTTCTTGTGGTAGGAAAGTCTTTGTTCATTGTAGAAAAACATCTTAGCTCTTCATTTAGGGTTAATCATCTGAAAAAGTGTCCCTATATTTATCTTTCAATCATTTGCTTTTACAAAAAAAGTACTGAATGCTTACTGTGCATAATGTACAATGCTAGATATTGGATAGGGGAGGATACAAAGACACAAGTCCTGCCTTCAATGAGCTCATAACCTGTATGTAGAGATGGAGAAGATAGTATATAACTCTACAGGATTTTAGAATGAAATTTTTCTTCATAGAAACAATGATAAATCATAGCTTCCTTTAAAGTGAGGGTATGTTACAAGTGTATTTAGATTTTGTTCAAATCTTGAGATGCATGATGGTTTTATAGCAAGTTCTCAATCAATAAGAATGCTTGTTCTTATTAATCTGATTTTCAGGTTAAGGAGAATAATTCATCCTGTATTATATATTCAATCACTGTTGTGGAAAATTATTCAGAAATACATGAATTAGAATAGAATAGCTAGTGGGGCAGCTAGGTGGCGCCATGGTGCACAGAGAACCAGTCCTGGAGTCAGGAAGACACTCACCTTGTTGAGTTCAAATCTGGCCTCAGACACTTACTAGTTGTGTGACTCTGGGCAAGTCACTTAACCCTGTTTGCCTCAGTTCCTTATCTGTCAAACGAACTGGAGAAGGAAATGGCAAACCACTCCAGTATCTCTGCCAAGAAAGCTTCAAACGGAGTCATGAAGAATCAGACATGACTGAAATGACTGAGCAACAAAATATGTATATAGTGTATGTATATATATACATATATACATACACACATATCTATATCCATATATATGTATGTATGTGTATGTATAAATTTCTCTTTCCTGAAAAACACTTCTCATTTCCTTACATAACCAACACCTGCCCATCATTCAAGACCTGGCTCATTCTATACCACTTCCTCAAAACTTTTTCTGACCCCTCCAGCATACAGGGATCCATTCCTCCTATGACTCCTTTTCATTTATTTGGTTATTAATCACATATTCCCTTGGAACTTCTCTTGTCTTGTTTTATACCAAGATTATTGCCTCCTCAAATAGATGGTAAGTTTCTTGAGGGCAAATACTTCTTTGTATCTTCCGTAGTCCCTACAACAGTGCTCTTGCTTCTGAGAAGCTCTGAATGAGTATTTAAGTAAATGAATATTGCTGTTCAGCACATTGAAACATCTCATCCCGTTTAGATGAATTCTCTTTAGGATGAGTTCTGAGCTTAAATAGCCGGTCAAACAGTCAATCAAAGAGGCATTTACTGATCAATAGAATGTTCCAAGTACTGTGCTAAAAGCTGGGTGTGCATGCACTTGTGCACACACTCGCACACATACACACACAGCAAATAGAGGCCTATACAGACACACAGTCTAATGGGGCTGAGGACAATATGAAAACAACTATGGGCAAACAAACCATATACTAGATAAATTGGAGATAGTCAATAGAGGGAAGGAACTAGCATTAAGAAGGATCAGAAAAGGTTTTGGGTAGAAAGTAAAATTTTAGTTGGGACTTGAAGGAAGCCAGGGAAGCTAGGAGGCATAAATGTGCAGGATGAGAATTCCAGGCATGGGGAGCAGCCAGTGAAAATACCCAGAGGATTTATCAGGGAATTTTCTGTGAGGAGGTGTATATCAGGTTGTTGGTGTTGTGTTTGTCCTTTGTTCTCAAAGAGGACTATGACATCAAGATGATGACATAACTTGCAGTTGACTTTGATTTGAGTGAGGGAGGGCTGTGCAAAGTCATCATCCTCACTTTCTTCTCCTGAGCCATCTGGGTGCAGTGGCCTGATATTCATCAGGATGACTGGAGATGGCCCAGGAAGCAACCCTGGCCCTTTCAGGCTATCAAGAGATGTATATTTGAATGCCTCCAACTTAGAAGGGTAGGAGGGGATCATGACCTCTGGCCATTCAACTACTAAACTGTAAGTTTCTTGAAGGCCAGATATTTTTGGTGCTTATATTTTCATGCCATATGCCCCCCAACCATTATTTATTTACTTAGTAAATGAGTACTTATTTAGATTCAATTCAATAGCATTTACTAAATACCTACTGTGTTCTAAGCATTATGCTGGGGAATACAAAAATAAAGGTAAAAATAATCTTTTATCTTTACGGAGCTTGGATTCATTCTTTGATGAATAAAAAATTCTCACACTATCAGACTCTGCTTATTTCAAAGATTCTGATTCATTGTTCAAAACCATTCTCCAATCTCTACTGACTGCTCCCTTACGACCATCCCCCTCAAACCCACACTTTGAAAGTCACACTTATACTATCTCTACCTTCCCCTGAGCTCTTTGGAATATCCATTGGTAACAAACTTGCTTTTATCTTAAACCATTTCCTTTCCCACTCTTTACATCTTCTTGTACTTGGATCTGACTCCGTAAAGAAACAGCTCTTCCAAATGCCCTCTGAAACACTGGTTTCACTCTCATTCATATACTCCAATAACTCCTCCCTTTCCACATACACTTGTTGAAGTGGGTATTAGAAATACTTCTTGATCCCCACTATCACTTTAAACCCTCCCTTTATCACTATCACTCAGTAACTTCTCTTCCTTTGAAGTTCAAATTATAAATACAAACTGGTAGCTGTTATTTATAGACTTCTCATTCTAGGAAACTTCTACATATTGATAGTTGCTTAAATACCCTAATCTTCCTCTTCCTCAATGTAATCATTTCCCATGAACTACTCATCCACCCCACTTCAGCTACACACAAAGATGGTCATATGCTTGACTTGCCATCACCTCAAATCTTCCACTTTCACGTTCATGAAATATGTCATCTTTCTACCTTCTACCTGCCTTGCAACCCCAAATCTTCTTCTTCATCCTCAATGTGACCTCTAATTCATCTACCTCTCAGTTCTTTCTCCTGCTCTTGCTATAGTTTCTTCCCTTTCCTATCTTGACCCTTTGGTGAACTAGTTCAACTCTGCACTGTCCCCTTTGGAAAACCTTGCCTTCTTATTCTATAGAATATCTGCTTCTACCATCCATTGCCTTTGTGCCTACTTGCCTGATTCTCAGTGAAGATGCAGAATACCATAAAATAATGATGACTGAGTCCATTACAAATTGATGTTACATAATTTGGATTAGGTCCTCACTGCAGCAAGGCAATCCCTTTACACTATCCTAGGTATTATTCCACCCACCATAATGACTTTTCAAAATCTTATCATCCCTTCTCAAGTCCCCTCCTACTACTTTTTTTTTTCAAGTTGAGAATCTTGCCTCATATTTTACTGAACAAATTGAGACCATTTGGTGAAAGGTTTCTCTGTTCCACTCCTCATCTGGCATCACTCATATGCCTTTCTCCACTATTTCCTCTTTTATCCCTGTCTCACCTGAAGAGGTGGCATTACTCCTTGCCCAAGCTAATCCTCTATATGCACAAGGGACCTAATTCCATCCCATCTTCTCCAGCACATTGTTCTATCTCTAATTCTTACTCCTTCACCAGTCTTCAATCTCTCCTTATATTCTGACTGCATACCTATGATGTACAAATACTTTCATGTCTCTCCTATTCTCAAAAACACCTCATGTGAACTTTCCCTTCTAGATAGTTATCCTCTTTCTGTCTTTCCTCTTTTTTCTGGCCAGCCTTCTTGAGAAGCCAGTACAATTGGTGCTTCCAATTGACCAAATCTAATGGCCTTTTCTCAAACCTCACCCTTCTTGACCTCTCTGCAGTCTTTGGCATTGTTAGCCATGCTTTTCTTCTTGATATTCTCTTCTACTTAAAAAATGACAATTAGTTCATTTTTTGTTCTACCTCAATCTATTTTCCAATCTCGCTTGCTGTATCTTCATCTAGGTTATTCTTGCTAACCAAAGGTGTGTCCCCCAAGTCTTTGTCCTGTATCTTCTTCTCTTATTCCTCTATATTGTTTCACTTGGTGATATCATTGGTTCCCATAAATTCAATTAACATCTTTATGCAGATGATTCTCCGATCTATTTCTCAAGCTCTAAATCTCTTTCCTGTCATCTCACATCTCCAAGTGCTTCTTGAACATCTTGAACTGGATAGCCTACAAACATCTTAAATTCAACATGTCCAAAACCAAAACCATTTTTTTCCTCTTCCTAATTTTGCTATGACTATTGAGGATTCCACCACCTTCCCAGTCACCCAGGCTCACCACGTTGTGGTATGATCCTCAACTCTTTACTGTCTTGCACCCTGTATTTCCAATATGTTGCCAAGGCCTATAAATTTCACCTTTGCAACATCTCCTGAGTATGCCCCATTCTCTCCTCTGATGTTACCACCACTCTGGTGCAAGCCCTCATTAACCTGATGCCTAGAGTATTGGCCTGCTGGTTGGTTTCCCTACCTCATGTCTCTCCCTCCTCCAGTGAGTTCATCTTCCACTTAACTGATAATTTGATTTTCCTAAAGGGCAGGTTTGACTATGTCATCTCCCTGTTCAGTAAATTCCAGTGACTTCCCTTCATTTCCAGGACCAAATGTAAAATTCTCTGTTTGGTGTTCAAAGTCCTTTATAACCTGGTAATTACCTATGTTTCTACTCTTCTTACATCTTGATCCTTCATCCTTGTATTCTACGATACAGTGATATTGGCTTCCTTACTGAGTACCCAAGACACTCCAACCATAGTCTTTATTCATTTTCATTGACTGTCCCCCATTCCTGAAGTTATTTTTACTCTCATCTCTTTCTCCTAGTTTTCTTGTATTCCTTCAAGTCCCAGGTAAAACAAGACTTTCCCAGTCCTCCTTAATCTTAGTGCCTTCTTCCTATTGATTAGCTCCAATTTATACAAATATGTCATATTTGTACAGTTGTTTCATGTTGTCTCTCCCATTAGATCATGAGTTCCTTGGGAGCAGTGGCTATTTTGTGCTTTTTGTTGTATCTTTCATGCTTTGAAAGTGTCTGGGACATAGTAAGTGCTTAACAAGTTCATGTTAACTAGACTTTTTAACTTGACTTATACTGATAATCATTTAGATATTTTGTTTCTCCAGACAAATATTACTGTTTTGCGTACTTCTGCAACACAATATCTTGGTAGTTTAATTGTTATGGTATTAATTCTATGTTTTTTCATGGAATGGTGACAACTCAATGCATAGAGAATTATTCTTTAAGTCAGGAAGTTCAAGGGATTCCTTTGATAAATATGGGCTGAAATGTAGTTTAAAGGATGAATGGAAAAAGATGCTTATTAAATGTTTGTTAAACATGGAATAAATGAATGAATGAGTGAATAACCCTGATTTCAGTGGGAGAGGACAGAAGACAGGGACAAAGAAGCAACTGAGTCATTTCTTTGTGCTCTTGTTAAGAGTCTAAAAGAAATCTTGGAGATTTGTCCAGTTTTTGTTTTGTTTTGTTTCTTTGATATTGGTGTAAGGGGTCCAGGAGGAAAAAGCATCTACTATGAACTGAAAAATCCTAATACTCATGCTCTTTGGCAACTGCTGTTGCTCTACCTATACTTTCAACTTTTAAATGGCAGTATTCTTGCACCCTCCCCCACCTCAGTGCCATGCCACTAGTCAACACATCTCTGACCCATTCAGACTCTGGGTAGGCCTAGTAAGGAATGATACTTACGGGCACCTGTGGCAGAGTCAGAAGCCAAACTGGTGTTCAGTCCATGAGAGAGAGAGAAACCAGAATGTGTTAGTTGGTACAAATAAAGATATAACAATCAACTTCTTTTAGCTCTACATACTATAGGAATTTCTACTAGTTAGGAAACAGTTGAATTCTGGATGGGACAAAGGGTAGCAGCTATGGTCTTGTGGAAAGAACTGCAATGGATTGATATACTAGAAAAGTTGTGTTTGTACCTGGGCTCTGCTACCTCCTAGCTGTGTGACTTGTGGGGACCCCTGAATCTTTCTGAACCTCAATTCAATATACAATAAATGGAGGTGATGATATTTGTATTGACACATCATAGCTCACAGGCTCATAGATTTAGAATGAGAAAGGAGCTTTCAGGGTATCTGTTCAAAACATGTCATTTAGCTAATGAGGATCCTGGAACTCAAAGTGGTTAAATAACTTCCCAAAAGTCACAGAACTAGTAAATGTTCGAGATAGGATTCAAATCCAGGTATCCCTGACTCCAGTGAGGCAGAAAGACTTAGGCTCAAGCCTCTACCTTCAGATATCCTGGTTGTATGATCCAAACTTCTCAGGGACCACAATGATTTTCTAAGAGTATAAGCTGAAATGGTAGAAGAAATTTCTCCTTGGTGGTTAGTTATCTTTATAACCTCTCTTTCCTTGTCTTGTTATCTAGCAAGGCTACTGTCTCCTCAAATAAATGGTAAGTTTCTTGAGGGCAGATACTTCTTTGTATCTTTCACAGTCCCTAGAACAGTGCCCCTGGTCCTAGGAGGCATTTAAAGATTCTTTGTTGAGTGAATGAGTATTGCTCTTCATCAAATTAGACATCATCATATTTAGATGAATTTTCTTGAGGATGAGTTCTGAGGTTCAAAGTGGAAAGTAGGTGTTTGGGATTTACTCAGGAATTCAAGGATTTTCTGAGTAGAGTTGTACATTAGAAAATGTTTATCTGAGCATTCCTGACTTAGGAGACAAGGGCGGGCACAAGGACCTGTAGCTATGGCCTCTGTCCATTTACTACTGGATGGTAAGTTTCTTAATGGTTAACTATTTTTCATGCTTATATTTTCATGCCACATTCAACAGTAATTATTTACAAATAGTAAGTACTTAATTAGATTCAATTCAGTTCAACAGGCATTTATTTAGTAACTACTGTGTTCCAAGCATTGTGCTGGAAGTACAAAGACAAAAGTGACATCATCCCTGTGTTCAAGGAGCTTGTTTTCATTTCTCAATGGTTAGCATATTCTCAGCCCATCATCCTACCTTGCTCGTTCATGTCAATGATTGCCCAAGTCCATTCTTTATTCCCCACTGACTGCTCCTTATTGCCATTTCCCTCAACCCAAACCTTTCTAAGTCACACTAACACTGCTTATCCCTTCCACTATGCTCTTTGGAATGCCTGATCCATAGCTAACGAACTTGCATTTATCTTAAACCTTTTCTTTTTCCAATTCCTTCCATGTTCTTGTACTGAGACTTGACTTCCTCCTGATGACACACTTTTCCTGGGCACCCTTTTCAAGACTGATTGGACCTTCATTCATACTTCCCAACACCTCCCACACCCCACTGATGTTTGCTTAGACCATGACTACTACCAAATCATGGTTCTGGTAGCTGTTATCTATAGACCTCTAGGATACTCTCCTTTCCTCAATAAGTTCAATTCCTTGTTTAGTCTTTCTCTTTTCCCCAATACCTACCCTCTTATTAGGGGACTTCGACTTATTAATATACCTCAATATACCTCAAACACCCTAACCTTTCTTTTTCTTAACTTACTCATTTGTCATGACCTGTTCCTTTACTCTGCCTCAGCTATACACAAAGATGGTTATACCCTTGATTTTGTTATCACAAGTCTTCCACTTCCATGACTATGATCTTGGAAAATTTCCTTACATGATCACACTACATCATCTTTCCATTTTTTCCTTCTGCCTTGAAACCCTGAATATGGTTTTTCATCTTTACTGCAACCTTTGGTCATGCCACTCTTCATGTGACTATGCTTTCTTTTCCTCTTCTAACTTGATCTCTTAGTGAACTAGTTCAGTACTACATTGTCCTCTTCTCTAGAGAAACTTTTCCCCTTATCGTATTGAATGTTTTCCAGCCTTGGATTATTCCCATCATCTTTGGCCTCATTCCTACTCACCTGCTACTGAATAAAGCTGAAGAAAATAATAAAATCATGATGACTGGGTCTATTACACTTTTATTGTACATATTCTCAACTGGGAGATAATCCTTTTATAACACTCTCATTGATTCACTATCCCACTGATGATAGTCACTTTTTCAAACATTTTTATCTCTCCCCAGATGTCTATTAGCTACTCCTTCCCCTTCCACCATCTCAGCTGAAAATTTTGCCTTAATTTCACTGAAAAAAATTGAGGCTAAATCATTGAGAGCTTCTTCTTCTCCCATGTATTTTATCTTATACCATTTAGAGGCCTTCCCTTCCTATGTCTTCCTTCATCCCTTTCTCATAGGAAGAGATGGCCCTTATCCCTTCTATAAGCACAAGGGATCCCATTCCATCCCATCTTCTTATTTCCTCTGTCACCTCTACTCTCTCATTTATCTTCAATCTCTCCCTGTCTATTGGCTGCTTCCTACCTGCCTATGAACACTCCTATTTCTCAACTATCTTCAGTAATTACTTACTTGATCCCTCCCTCCCTTATAGCTATTCTTCTATTTCTCATCTTCCTTTCCTGGCCAAACTCCTTGGGAAAACTCTCTGTAAACTATCTATAACTAGGGCTTCCACTTCCTTTCCTCTCATTCTCTTAATTCTCTGTAGTTTGGTTTTCATTCCCATCTTTCAACTGAAATGATTCTCCCCCAACTTACCAGTGATCTCCATTGCCAAATCTAATGGCCTTTTCAGTCTACAGCCTTCTTAACGTCTCTGTAACTTTTCACCCTGCAGACTAACCTCTTCTCCTTGATACTGTCCTTTCTCTAGGTTTTTATGACACTATTCTCTCCTAGTTTTCCTTCTATCTATCTGTCTTGCCATTCCTTGGCCTCCTTTGCTGAATCTTGATTGAGGTCACTCCTGATAGCCATAGATATATATGTTTCCCATGTCTCTCTCCTAAGCCCTCGTTTTTTCCCTCTATATAATTTCCCTTAGTGATTTCATCTGCTCCCATGAATTCAATCAATATCCTTATGCCAATGGTTCTTAGATCTACTTATCCAGACCCAACCACTTTCCTGGCCTCCAATCTCACATCTCCAACCGCCTTTTGAACACCTTGAACTGGAGTTCCATTGACATCTGAAATTTAGCATGAGCCAATCTGAACTCATTGCTCCCCTACCCTGCACCTGCCCATCATCAAGGTCTTCCCATCAGTTTCCTATTACAGTTGAGGATACCACCATCCTACTAGTCACTCAAGTTTTCAGTCTAGGTCTCATCCTTGAATCTTTAATCTTTCCTTATCTAATCCATGGCCAAGTCCTGTGTATTATGCCTTTGTAATATCTCTTGAATATATCCCCTTCTGTCCTATGACATTGCTATGATCCTGGTGCAGATTCTTATCACCTTACACCTACACTATTGCATTAGTCTTCTAATTGTCTCTCCCCAATCTGTCCATCCTCCATTCAGCTGTCAATTCGATCTTCCCAAAGTGCAGATATGACCATGACATCCTTCCCCTTCACCATTAAATAAATTTGAGTGGTTCACTAATGCTACCAGTATCGAACATAAAATCGTCCATTTGGCTTTTAAAACTCTTCATAATATGACCCTCTCTTACCTGTCCATTCTTCTTACATCTTACTCTTAGGTACTCTGCAGTATAGTGACACTGGCCTCTTTTTTGTTTCTTGCCTTCCTGGACACTTGATCCCCTGACTGTCCACTTTTATTGACTGTCCTGAAGGTTTGGAATTCTCACTTCTCATCTGTCTCCTTGATTTTCTCGAAGTCTCATCATTTAAAATCCCACTTCCTAAAGGAAACTTTCTTAATTTTCCTCAAAAACTGCCTTCCTTAGTTTTTAGGCCTAGTGTTAGAAAACAAAATGGAAATGGAAATAGGAAGATACATATATGTCTGTGTATATATGAAATATATGTATATACATATATGTAAAATATTTTGTTGTTTTTCATTGCTTTTCATTTGTGTCCAACTCTTGGTGTGATCCATTTATGGTTTTCTTGACAAAGATACTGGAATGGTTTACTATTGCCTTCTCTGGAGGAAACTGAGGCAAACAGGTTCAAGTGACTTGCCCAAGGTCACACAGCTGATAAGTGTCTGAGGCTGTATTTACACTAAGGACATAGTTGTTTGCATGTTGTCTTTCTCTTCAACTATGAGTTTCTTGAGAGCAGGGACAATGTTTTTGTTTTTGTGTTTTTTGCCTTTGTATCTCCAGTGTTAAGAACAGTGTCTGACATACCGTAGGTTCATAATAAATGCTTATTGACTTGACTTGTTGACCTGACTGATATTATGATGATGTCTTAATTAAACTTTTGTTTCTTCAATGAAATTTATTGTTATATCTAACTCTCCACCATAATCGCTTGGTAGTTTAATTACTATGGAGTTAAATCTGTAAATTTTTATGTAAGGGCAGCAGCTTGGTCAGAGAGTAAGAGCCATTCTTAGAGATGGGATGTTCAAGTGTCTCCTCTGATATATATAGATTGAAATGTTGTTGAATAAATTAATGAAAAAATGATGCTTTAAAAATATTTGTCAAATATATGGAATGAATGAATGGAACTCTCATGATGAATCCTGATCCAGATGGGAAAGAATAGAGGACAGGGACAAAGCAGCAAATGAGTCTTTTCCTTGTGTTTTTGCTAAGAGGCTAAAAGAAATTCTGTAGATTTTTCTAGTTTTTTTGTCCCTTTGACATTGGCTTAAAGGACCATTGAGGGAAGAGCATCTATTATGAAGTGAAAATCCTCAGCTGCCTGCCCTTTGACAGCTGTTGTCAGTTTCTTCATCTTTAGAGGTTTTCAGAAAGCAGAATCCTGCCCTCAGGTCCATCCCACCAGATGGGATGAGTCACTCTGAACCTGGATGCTTAGTGTCTCTCTGGGGGTATGCCCAGTGAGGAGAGGCACTTACGCATGCCTGTGATGGAGCCTGAGAGGAACCAGCAGTCAGGGGATGTGCAGTTCAGCATAGAGAGAAACCAGAGTGAGTTACTTGGTATAAACAAAGATATAACAATCAGCCAGCTTGCTCAAATGTAGTGGGGGGCTTATGCCCCTCAGTGGGGAAAAGAGGAGAGACATGGAATTAATCTCTTGTCAGTCCTTATTTCACCTTGATATTTGCATTGCCTTTGAAATACAGGATAGGCAGAAATAGGGAACAACTGTTTCCAGGCTGAAGATACTCTCTGTGCCTACAGGAAAAATTCTATCAGTCATAAAACAACTGTACTCTGGGCCAAAGAGCTGGCAGTTATGGCCTAGTGGATAGAACTACAATGGATTGAGATGTTAGCAGTCTTGGGTTTGAATCTGGACTCTGATACCTCCTAGTTTTGTGACTTTGCTAGAGATAGGGGCACTGAATTTTTCGGAGCCTTGATGCTATAGCCAATAAATGGAGATGATGCGGCAGGGATGAGAGGTTCATAGATTTAGAGAAAGAGGGGAGCTGCAAGGATATCTTTTCTAAGCCTGCCATTTTACCGATGAGAAGTCAGGAGCCTAAAATAGTTGAATAATTTCCCCAAAGTTACAGAACTAGTAGGTTCCTGAGGAGGGATTCAAACTCAGGTATGCCTGACTCAAAACCCAGCAGTCAAGAGAATGGTCTGAGTCAAAATAACCTAGGCTTATGTCTGTACTCCGACACACCCTTAGCGTCTGACCCAAACACCTCAGTGGCTAAGACAATTCTTTAAGAGTACAAGTTGAACTAGTAGAGAAAATTTCCTGAAGTTTCTAACCCCCTGACTTTATCAATCAAAATGACAGGTAAGAAGATGAAACAATGCCTTCCTTAACCCTGTACCCTGAGGACCACTTCACCTTCTGACTTACAGCTCACATCTGTTAAATGTGTTGTCTTTCCCCATTATAATGGGAGTTCCTTGAGAATAGGGACTATCTTGCCTTTGAGTTATCCCTAATCCCTAGCTCAATACTTTGCATGTGGTAAGTGCTTAATAAACATTATTTCATTTATTCATTCATTCTATACACTTGTACATTTCTCCTCCTCCTTTCTACTTGACTCGTTCAGTCTGCACGACCGATTCCACCCAGAGCATAGAAATCAACTCTGGAAATTATTAATAGTTCTAACTAAAGTTTGGTGGAAGAAAGGGTTGAAGCTGTTGGACATCTATGGACTGAATTAATCCTGTACAGTCTATCCTCTGTTACTATTACTGTGCATGATGGAAAAATGTGATGGCCAAACACAAAGGAAGTACTGCTATCTATTCATGTTCCTTGACTTTACCTTCTCCCTTTCTGTCCCTGTGGTAAGGGCATCATGTCTGTAGGGGTGGGCACAAGTGATTAACAGCAATGGTTTTTCGCCCTTAATTTCTGGCTCAATGGACAATGGATGCCTTTCTGAGACAAAAAAGGTCACATAAATTCTGAGGTGGAGAGCAACAAAAGAATAGCTTTGTCAACCTACCATGGTAACGTGCACTCAGAAAACATATGTTGAATTTTATTGAACTCTAAAAACCAGTCAACCTTCCCACCTTTCCTATTCCCCTGGCGGTCGTGTGGCCTTTTGTCCTCTTGGTCCAAGTCCCCTGTAACCCAAAATTTCACCTCTACCTTGAGTGTTGAAGGGAACAAGCCAGTCAAGCAGTGAATCCTGGCATAAAGCAGAGAGAAAATGCAGATTTGATGGGTTACTTTTTTATTCTTAGGTCAAGGATCTCTATGACTAAGGTTATTTCTGTATTATCTTATCCCATTCTTACACTCATATTAGCCTCACTATAAGGAGATATAATTTATAGGCAAATCTAATTTTATTGGGCTTCATAAATATTGTTTTTATTTTCACAAATTGAAGGTTTGTGGCAATCTTCCATTGAGTAAGATTATTGGTGCCATTTTTCCAACAGCATGTGCTCACATTGTGTCTCTGTCACATTTTGGTAATTCTTGCAATATTTCAAAAATTTTCATTATTATTATATATGTTATGGTGATCTGTGATCAGTGATCTTTGATATTACTGTGGCAATTGTTTTGAGGTGCCACAAACCATGCTCATGTAAAATGACAAATTTAATTGATAAATGTTGTATTGTTCTGATTGCTCCAGCTGGCTGTTCCCATCTCTCTCCTTCTCTTTGGAGTTCCTCATTCTCTGAGACACAATAGTGAAATTAGGCCAGTTAATAACCCTACAGTTACCTCTACATGTTTAAGTGAAAGTAAGAGTCAATTGATGCTGCAAACTTCATTGTTGTCTTATTTTAAGAAATTGCTACAGCCCATCCAACCTTCAGCAACCACCACCCTGATCAGTCAGCAGCCATCAACACTGAGCCAAGACCCTCCACCAGAAAGATTACGATTCATTGACCGTTTAGATGGTGGTTAGCATTTTTTTTAGCAATAAAGTACCTTTTAATTAAGGTATATAGATTGCTTTTTTTAGACATAATACTATGACACACTTAATAGACTACAGTATAGTGGACACATAACTTTTTCATGTGCTGGGAAACCCAAAATTCATATGTATTATTGTGATATTCACTTTTTTGTGGTGATGTGGAACTAAACCCACAATATCTCTGAGAAATGCCTGCATAGGATTTGTCTGGGTCAGGAGTATGTGTAGGTGTGTGTGTGTGTGTGTGTGTGTGTTTGTGTATGGTGTGTGTGTTTGTGTGTGTGTAGTTTTGTATAAGTGTATATGAATGAATGAGTCTGTATGTGAGAAATGAAGAGCCATGGAGACCATAATGGAGATCTTTAATTCTTTCTTTTTTTCCAGGGACAAACAATAGGCTGTTGCCTAGTTCCATAGCATGGATCTGTGTCTGAGGAGAGAGAGGACAGAACCTCCTATTTCTGAGTTTGTAGTTAAAGGATCTGGGTTCAGTTCCCAGTGCTGTTGCTTCCTAGTAGAATGACTGGGGAAATCATCTATGTTATGTGGGTCTCTGTGTATTCACCTGCAAAATAAGAAGACAGAATATAGACGACCTCTTAAGGTCTCTTCCGGGTCTAAGTCTATGCTTCTTATATGCCACCTTAGAGACTAAGGAAATTCTAAATATCCTCGTAGAAAAAAAAATGACCAAGATTACTAAAATGGCATTGGCTTTGAAAGTTTTTTTTTTTAAGTTTAAACAAATGACAAATATATGAGCAGAGAGAAAGAGAATGGGAGAATTGGGCAGAAATTTCCTAAGAGGCTTTTTATGGGAACTCAGAAGTTTTCTGAAGAAGAAACCAAAACTATCAATAGTCAAATGAAAAAATGCTCTAAATCACTATTGTTCATAAAAATGCAAATAAAAACAACTCTGAGATAACATCTTACACTTATTTGATTGGCTAATAAGACAGCAAAGGAAAATGACAAATAGTAGAGGACATGGAAAAATAGGTACACTAATGCACCATATTGGTGGAATTGTGAACCTATCCAACCATTCTGAGAACAATTTGGAATTATGCCCAAAGGCTTACAAAACTGTACATACCCTTTGACCCAGCAATACTTCTACTGGGTCTGTATCCCAAAAATGATCAATGAAAAGGGAAAAGGACCCATATGTAAAAAATTGTTTATAGCAACTCTTTTTCTGTGGTGGTGAGAATTGGAAATCCTATGAACTGGGGAAAGCTGAATAAGTTGTGGTATGTGGTATGTGATTGTGATATGATTGGTTCCAATAGTCACCTAACTGCCTTTCTCATCTCCAGTTCATTCTATATTCTCTCTTTGTTTTATCTTTGTAAGACATCATTGCTGTCATTAATTTATTCTTCAATCAATTAAAATTGAGAACTTAATCTTGAGAACATCTTATTGACCTTCTAGTACCTTATGATAGTCTGGACTCTTTAGATGAGCACTCCAATCTTTCTGCATATTTGCACCCAATGTACCTTGACAAATTTATCTCCCACTGCTCCTCTTCATGTACCTGCAATTCTAATCAAAAGAGTCTACTCATTTTTTCCCTAAACATTTTCTACATATTATCATATATTTTAAAAAATTACTATTTATCCTTCCTGGAGTACTCTCCTTCCTTTCTTACCTACTCAACACCAGCCCATAGTTCCAGACCAGGCTCATTCCATGCTGCTTCTTAAATGTTTTTCTGATCACTTATTTGTAGCATTCACTTGGTGGTTAATTGTATACTGCCTTGCCACTTCCCTTGTCTTTTATAGTAATGTAACAAGATTATCGTTTCCTTAAATAGATGGTAGGTTTCTTGGCAGCAGATGATGCTTTGGGTGCTCCACAGTCCCTATCCCAGGGCCCTTGTTCTTAGGATGTTTTCAAGGAATATTTGTTGAATGAATGAATGCATATTGATACTAGTTAAGATCAAATACCTGATTACACTGAGATGAATTTCCTTTAGGACAAATTCTGAGGTTTGAGGTATGTAGCATGTGTCTGGGGTGAACTCAAGGATATTCTGAGTAGAGTTGCATATTAGGAGAAATATATCTGAGGGCCTATGATGTAGAGGAGTGGAGTGGGATCTGTGGATTATAACTATTGCCTCTAGCCATTCAACTCCTAGATTTTTAAGCTTCCAGAAAGTGAAACATTTTTTGTTCTTGTATTTGAGAGTAATCTTTCCCCCAACCATAGCATAATTATTTGTAAACAGCAAGTACTTAATTAGATTAAATTCAGTTCAATAGACATTGATTGAGAACTTACTAGTTTTTGGGCACTGTGCCTGGGGATAAAAAAATAAAAAATGAAATTGCTCTGTCTTCAAGGAATTTACATTCTATGAGGCAGCTAGGTTGATAGAGTGCTGGGTCTGGAATCAGGAAGACCTGAGTTCAAGTTTGACCTCAGAAACTTATTAGCTATGTCACCCTGGGCAAGTTATTTAATTGTTTGCCTCAGTTTCTTTATTTTGCCTCAGGGATAATAATGGCACCTACTTCCCAGAGTTGTGAGCATTGAATGAGATAATAATGGTGATATTCTTAGCACAGTGCCTGGCATATAGTAAGCACTATAAAAATGTTAGCTCCCATTATGGTTACTGTTATCATCAATGGATAGACTCCAAATGAATTGTTTTGTCTATACCTCTCCAAAGAAATCTCTTGGTAGTTTGGTTGCTATGGAATTAAATCTGTAAATTTTTATGCAAGGGTGGCAGCCTGGTTAGTGGATAGAGAGCCATCTTCAGCATGAAAAGCTTCAAGTGCTTCCTCTGATATAGATCAACCAAAATGGTTTTGAAGGAATTAACAAATGGTACTTATTGAATATTGGCTAAATATGTGAAATAAATGAATGAGTGATAATGTGATTCCAGTGGAAGAGTATAGAGAACAGAGACAAAGCAGCTACTAAGTCCTTTCCTTGTCCTTCTCCTAAGAGTCCAAAGGAAATCCTGATGATTTATCCAGTTTCTTTTTTTTAATTCTGACATTGATGTAAGGGACCCTTGAGGAAAGAAGATCTGTTATGAAGTGAAAAATCCTCAGCATACTTGCTCTTTGACAGTTTCATCCTTAGAACTTTCTAATGGCAATATGCTCCCCCACCTTGTCCCATCATTCCAGAAACACAACTCTGACCCACTCAGACCCTAGAGCCTTTGGTGTCTGCCTGGGAGTTTGGGGTTAGGCCCAACAAGGTATGGTACTTATGGATGCCTGTGAGAGTCAGAATGGAGCCAGCAGGCTACCAGTTCAGTAGGGAGAGAAACCAGAGTTGGTTACTCAGTACAAACAAGGGTATAATAATTAACCAGCTTCCTTGGAGGCAGTGGGGTTATATGCAGTGGGATGGAGGGAAAGAGGAGAGCCATGGAGTCATCCTTTATTCTAACCCGGTATTTACATTACACTTGTATAAGATACATTACACTTGGATAAGAAAAATAAGGGAGGAACAGTTTCAAGGATTCAGAGCTCTATTTGATAGGATTCTATCTGTCACAAAGAAGTTGACTTTGGATGGGATGGAGAGATAGCAGGTATGACTTGGTGCAAAGAACTGCAATGGATTGAGATACTGGAAAAGTTGAGTTTGAATGCGGGCTGTGCCACCTCCTAGCTATGTGACTTGTGGGGTCACTGAATCTTCCTGAGCCTCCTTGGTTTATCTCGTCATCGTCGTGTTCATCCTTCACTGCAGAAGAACACCATGCCATCAGAGAAATGATGGTATGACTTGCACTTGGCTTTGTTTTGAGTGAAGGAGGGCTGTGCAGGTCACCAGTCTCACTTCTTCTCCAGAGTCATCTGAGTCCAGTGACCTGATGTTCCTCAGGATTACTGGAGATGGCCCAAGATGCACTGGGAGACCTTGGGCCCTTTAGGCCAAGGTCTTTGTAGGCACTCACTTAGGGTGAGGCAATGCCCATTCGTTGAATAGGCCTGTTTAAGAAGTAGCCAGGGCATGAACCTTTTAATGAGGTCAAGAAAAACAAAGACATCAGGCTGGGAGGGAAACAGCAAGTTACTACTGATAATGGAGGCAATGATACTTGTATTGATGCTTCATAGATCACAAGCTCACAGATTAGAGCGAGAAAAGATCTTAAAGGGCATCTGTTCGAAGCCTGTCATTTTATAGATGAGGAGCCTGATGCCCAAAGTGGTTAAATAACTTCTCCAAAGTCTTAGAGCTAGTAAGTGTCTGAGGTGGGAGTCAGACTCTCGTATCCTTGACTCCAAGTCCAAGAGTAGAAGGATGGCCCAATGACCCAGAATGATCTGTGCTCAAGTCCATGTACTTCCACATTCTTATTGTGTGTGATCTAAACCTCTCTGTGCTCAGGGCAGTTCTCTAAGATTGCAAGCTGATTCAGTAGAGGAAATTCCATTATTTTTAGTTTCTACGACAATGAAATAATAGGTCTGGACTTTCCAGAAAAACCATGCATTCCTTATCTCATGAGACTGCTAAGAGAATCATAAGATTTAGAGTTGGAGCAGACTTTAGGGGGTCATCCAGTCCAATCCTCTCATTTATAGGTGAGAAAACTGAGACTCTTAAACTACTTGCCCAAGGTCACACATTAAAATCTTGACCTGAACTCCAATAATAAGCTTTTATTGAGTACCTCGAGTGCTAGTAACTGTGGAAGCACTGGTTACACAAAAGAAAAAAAGTGACAATTTTTGCTCTCACTTGACTCAAAAACCAAAGCTCTTTCCACTACATCACATCAGATGTATATAAAGTGTATATAAGTATATGAAATGTATATAAATGTATATAAAGTCCTTTGTAGGGACAGCTGGATGGTACAGTGGATAGAGCACTAGCCCTGGAGTCAGGAGGATCTGAATTCAAATCTAGTCTCAGACACTTAGTAGATGTGTCTGGGCAAGTCACTTAACCTCCAATTGCCTCTCAAAAAACCCCTATATACTGAATCTGTCAGACTCTCAGCATGGCTAAGGATCACTGATAACTTTCCCGTTCCATTGTCCTTTTTCTCAAGGTTAGGAGTCAGAGTGGTGACCACCTCCATGGAAAGCTGTAAATTCTAAGTTCTGACCTACACAATGACGTCACCACTGTCACAGTGTTGAGCATCCACATCTCATGGGTCCTTTATTAAGCAGAGAACTGGGGACTAGGTTGGTTGAGAGACGATGAGCAGTGTGCTCCTTTCCATACTGATTATCTCCAGTTTAGGTCCCGAGGGTACACACTAAAGAGAAAGGACTCTGGGTAATCCCAAGCCCAAGGGACTCCTTAGCCTCTTATGATTCTATTAGTGTCTCTCATACTGTGAGAACAGCTTGGAAGGCACTAAGTTGAAAGGTTGAATAAGCCTTTGATAAACTCACTGCTCAACAGGAAATGACTTTGTGAACTACTATGTCATCAGCTTCATCTTAGATGTAGAAGGTAGTTCAGAAAAGAGCTCTTAGTACATTCTAGATTGTCTGCAAGGGGACTTAGGGACTAGTAGCATATTGGGGATTGGGGTCAGGGGAGCTGGGAGCATCTTGGAATATTTTAGAACCCTGGGAGTTGGCAAGCTTAGTTAGTATTCCCAAGGATCCCAGCGATGCCTGACTCTGCATAAACACTGGCAAAGATCTCTAATCATTCAGAGTCAGTAAAAGAGATTATACTCTGGAGACTTTTATTAGTATACCCAAGAAGGAGACATCATGGGCTAGAGATCACAAAAACTGTTGAGGGTCACAGGAGATGTCTTTCAGCCTGATATCCTGATGGGCTAAGTGGTGAATGAAAGATAGTAATTACATAGGATCAGAAATCATTATTACTCAGTCCTGCTGTGAAGTTGAGGAAATCCAGTCCAGGAAGCAGATTTCCAAAACAGTAAAACACTCCATGATGAACCAGGAGAGAAAGTTGATTCAGAATATTAATTGGCAAAACTCTCCCACCTCCTCCTGGGGAGCAGCTTACTTAAAGTTAAGACACATAGCCCTGTCTGCTGACCTCTGTTGCCCAGACTTTGATTAGTTTTCTTAATGGAGGAAATTATAGAGAGTAAAATAATTTAGAAACTGGGACCCCTGTGCCCCTATCACACCTTTGCTATTTGGGAGGTCCAGTTTAGATCCCTAGTTCTTAAGAGTAGCTCTTCTGAACAGATGCCTACCATACTGAGCAACAGAAAATTGTGTAGGTTCAGAGTTGGGGATTTAAAAGTAAAAGGCTGAGCACACACATACATTTTTACCTCCTCTCCAAGTTCATGACTTGATGGAGAAGGCACCTAAGGTAGGCAGGGCATGAATCTCTTCATTTTAGAGAAGACCTCAATCATCTACATGGTTCAGTGGATGGAACACTGGGCTTGGAATCAGAAAGACTCACCTTCATGAGTTCAAATCTGGCCTCAGACTCTTACTAGCTGTGTGACCTGTTTGCCTCAGTTTCCCATCTGTAAAATAAGTTGGAGAAAAAAATAGCAAACCACTTCAGTACCTTTGCCAAGGAAACCCTAAATGGAGTCATGGAGAGTTGGACACAACTGAAATGACTGAATAACAAGCAGGGACAGTTTTCTTTTTTCAATAATGTATTGCGAAGGACAATACTTTCCCAAGCGTCAGTATCTTGGAGGAAAGAACTATCTCTCATTTGCGTAAAGAAGCCAAAGAAGGGACCAAAGATGAGCAGCAGTAATACTTACCTCCAACTGCCATGGGAATAATCTGTCACCAGGAATAATTTGGAAAGGTAGATGAGTCACAGTTCAGTCTAGAGTAGCGAGATGGAAAGAACATGGTTAGGTCATTCTGTAATGCCATTCTCTTCTCAAGTAGAACCCCTGCTTGAGTAGGAAAAATTCTTACCTGAGCCTTTCTTGTCACAAAGTAGACATGGACAGGTTCCCAGATCCCAGCATGAAAAAGGGAGCAAAAGTAATTAGTTGCTGTTTTATATTCCACAGGAATATTGTTACCAAACTTCAAGAGAGAGGGAGTGTACTCTGGTCAACTAGGTTTGCCTTCCTCAGATGTGGGCTACTTTAGCCAGTTGACAACACTTAACTGGATGAAGAAGTTTCTTGAGAGTCTGAAGGTTGAGCAATAAATAATCCTACCCCTCTTCCTGGCACCATCAACCACTTAACCTTCAAGAGCACATTGGAACAAGGGCCAAAGAAGATGGGGGGGGAAGAATTGTGTGACTGGGACCTTACAGGAGTGGTGTTGGACAGCAAAAATCTAGTTCTCTCTTATAAAATATAAGTTCATTGAAGACAGGGATTGTTTTAATTTTATCTTTGTATCTCCAGTAGAGCACCTGGTACACAGTAGGTAGCTCATAAATGCTTGCTAGACTGGTTGATAGGAGAGGATAAGAAGAAGCAGCTTAAAATGCATGAGGGTAGATGGATAGTAGAGAGATAGAGAGAACAAAGTTTGGTTGTCTTGTATTCTGGGGATCAGGTTATCTGGGTTCTTGTCCAAGCTCTGCAACTGTTCCAGTAGAAAGAACCCTTGTTTGGGAGTCAGAGGACTGTTTGACCTTGGACAAATTATTAACCTCCCTGGATCTCAGTTTCTAGATTTGTAAAATAAGGGAATTTTCCTAGGTTATTCCTTAATTTTATGCCAGATCTCTATCTAAGATAATCATGTTGTCTAACAAGTTTGACTTCTCTGGGCCTCAGTTTCCTTAGCTGTAAAATAAGGGTGGGTAGACTAGATGAGTGGTATCACCTTCAAATAGAAGCAAGGGCCATTAAGCTGTACATAAAAATACCTATGGGTTGCATATTGACTTAGGAAATAACATTGTTAGTACTATCTATGTTTTATTCATTTTGTTAAACATATCCCAATTACATTTTAATCTTGTACAGGTCACACACAGGAGTGTTGTGAGCCACATGCTGCCTGCAGTCTCTGTGTTGGACATCTCTGGATTAGATGAACTCTAAGGTCTCTTCCATCTCTAAAAATTCTAGGATTCAGTAAAAATGAAGAGTTGGGAGGCCCAGTGAACTTAGCTGTAATGTTGGGGAGGATACTTAGGGTGTCTCCCAGAATAAGTCTCCCAACCAAGCACCAGCATCCTAACCCCAACCCCACCCCAGGTAAAAGGAGAAGTTGGTAGGAAAAGCCCCTGTGGTGCCAGAGAGAAGCACCAACTGATGTGGCATTGATGTGGCATTGGCAGAGGATTTTAATGGAGATCAGAGGAGGCAGGAAAGGAGCGAAGGAAGCATAGGAAAGATCATAAAACCACCACAGCATATGTACTAGTGGGCCACATTAGGTAGGGAACATGGTGGTGGTGGTGGGGACACTTGAGTAGGGCTGTAATTAAGACCAACTTCACTGGGGAGTTTGGAGGCGGGGGCTGAGGCTGCAAGATCTGGACGATTTCTTCATTATACAGATGAGGAAACTGATGCTCAGAGTAGTTAAATGACTTCTTCAAAACAACACGCTTTCAAATCTTGTCTCCAAATCAATCAATAAGTACTGATTAAATGTCTACTACCATAGAACAGCCATAAAATGTGCTTGGCACTGGGAAAACAAACACAAAAATGAATCCTAAGGCCTGCCTTTAAGGAGCTTATATTTTACTTTGTGGTTGTTCAGTTGTGTCTGACTCTTTGTGACCCCATTAGGGGTTTTCTAGGCAAAGATACTGGAGTGGTTTCCTATTTTCTTCTCCAGATCATTTTAGAGAAGAGGAAACTGAGGCAAACAGGGTTAAATGACTTGCTTAGGGTCACACAACTAGTAAGTGCCTGAAGCTGGATTTGAACTCAGGTCTGACACTCTATCCACTACACCACCTAGTTGCCAATTGTATTTTGTTGCTTACTTCCAAATATGATGCTTTTTCTTCCTCTTCACATGACAAGCTATACACTACAAAAATACCTTATAAAGGTTATTACTATTTCCACAATTACTATTATTTTCACCTCTTACTTTTATAGATGTTGACACCACATGAGTCACAGATTGATCCCGGGAAAAGGTAGAGAAAGAAATTACAATTAGTATGTTTGTTAGACCTGATGCTAACCCTACTGAGCCTGACTAAGGGTAATTGTTAACTCACTTCCATTGACATTTTTGCCGTAGTGATGACCACCTCCATGAAATAAATTCCAAATTCTGACCTACATGCTAATGTCACAGTTTTCCTTTGAGGACAAATGTTGAATATCTATATCTCACAGGTCATCTGTTTTAAATAGATAACTATGGACCAGACTAGATGAGAGAGAGGATGAGCAGTGAACTCCTTTCTACCCCAATAGTCTCTAGGCTTGGCCCCAGGGGGTGCATACTAAAGAGAAAGGATGCCAGGAAATCTCAGGCTCAAGGGGCCTTTTATCCCCTTATGTTTCTGTTAGCAGTATCTCTCTCATGCTCTAAAAACAACCCAAAAGGCACTAAGCTGAAAGATGCTTTGTCTTGGGCTAATTCTATGCAACAGGAAAGAGGTCTGCTGCTTGAAGCTAACTGATTAATAGTAAATGATTTTTTAAATTATCATGATGTCACCAGCTTCATCTGAGATTCGGGGGAAAAAGATATTCAGAAATGAGCCATAGAGCATCTTACATTGTCTAAAAGGGACCCCGGAATAAGGATCTGGTAAAGTATTAGGGATTGGGGTCATGGGAGTTGGGGATGTCTTGCAATATTTTAGGAGAAGCTTGGGGGTTGGTAAACTTAACCAGTACTCCCAGGGATGCCTGGCCCTTCATATAAACTGAGAAAGATTATTTAGAATCAGAGAAAACAATGCAGCTGTGTTGGAGCGGAACAAGATGGAGGGGAGAGTGCTGGAGAGGGTTCAGCATAAGGATCAGGGAAGAAGATTATGTTCTAGGAAAGATGGAAACATGGACTTGAGATCATTGGCACTGTCATTAAGCTCAGGAAGATTGAATTTGAGGATGGCATATCTTTTAGCAGGTGACAAGGTCTAGGAAGTAATAAAACAGAGCAAATAAATATATTCCCTTTTAAGTAACTCCCACACTTTATACTTTTCCTACTCTATCATGCTGCTTCTTGGTTAGGCAGTGTAGTATCTTTCTTTCCTTCCTCCTGGATGTCCCCCCAAACATGCCACTGTTCTCTAGCCCCCACCAACCTTCATGGGAGGGTTTTTTGACTAAGAGTTTGGGCCTGACGTTCTATGTGGGAATCTATAGAAAACAATTATACAGAATAGAAAACTGTTCTTAATCAGTCCTGCCATGGAGTGGGGGGAATTCAGTCCACGTAGAATTTCAAAGAAATAAAAAGATTCTCAAGCAGAACCAAGGAAGAAAGTTGAATTAGAATCAGAGTTTGTAAACCTTTCTCACCTTCCCCTTGATGGTAAGCGTTATCACACTTAATTAGAGACACATAAAATACTCTGTAGGGTTTCCCCTCCTCTCTTTCAGATTGTTTTCTGGAGTGAATGAATAAATGGTTCAGAGACTGTGTGGTGACTATGGGCTTTTGTAGCAGGAGACAGAGGCCAGGATTGTGACCCTAAAACACAGCACCTATTATTCCAAATACAGGCTTAGGCCACTGAACAGGAGGGAATTGTGTGGTCACTTAGGTGTGAAAGGCAAACACAGACACAATTCTTTCCCTCATGTTGTCTGCTAAGTCAGATATTATAAACAAGGCATAGGAGGTATAGGTTTTGGGTCCAGGGCATGATTCTCTTCTATTTCAGAACAAATCCTTGTTAGGGCTTTTCACTAATGTTAATGCCTGTCAAGGAACAATGCCTTCCCTTGGGTCTCAGAGTCAGCAAAGGAACAACTAGCCTCCTGTCTTAATGTGCTTACATGGGCATAAGAAGGGGTAATCCTCACCTCCGACTGCCCTGGGAATAACCCAGCACCAGGGATAGTGTCAGAAGAAGTCCATAATTAAACGGGTCACATTTTAATCCAGAATAGAGAAATGGAGAGAACACAGTTATGGTTCTTTTTTTAATCTCATTCTTTGCCAATTCAGATACTCTCTCTGCTGCATGGGAATAGTTCTCACCTGTATCTTTATTTCCACAAAAAATGATAGAGATGGCTGGCCAAGTCCCAGCAGAAAGAAGAGAAGAAAACTGTGGTTACTTGTCATTCTGTATTCCACTGAGAAGATTATTACTAAACCTCAGGAGTTAGGGAGTCTACTGGTCAACCATGTTTGGCTCCCCTTTCTCACCCCCCTCAGATGTTCAGTCAGTCAAAAATACTTTCAGGGTAACTATGTGGAGAGACTGGAGACTAATAAATAGGAAGATATTCTATCCCTCTTTCTATAGCTTCCCAACTTCCCCATACTTGAAGGACTTGAGGAATCAACTATGCCAGAGTCAGCAATAGTAGAAGAAAGAATTATGTGACTGGGACCTCCAAAGAGTAGCTATTGGCAGTTGGCACCAAACCCCAGTTTCCACAGATAGAAGGTCCTTGAAGGCTGAGATGATTTGACTTTGTCTTGTATTCCTAATATCTAGTGTAATGGGGCCCTTCTCCATCTTTGGAGGTCTTCAGGCTCAGGAACAAATCAGAGAACTGTCAGGAGAGGAGTCACATATGGCCAGAAGCTCACTCCCAAAGTTCCCTCCTAGTCTATGAGAAAAACTCAGTCTATGCATCTGAGTCTACGCATCTGAGTCTATGCATCAAGGGCAGGGGAGGGCCCCATTACATTAACACAGTGTCTGGTATATAGTTTGCTTAGTAAATACTTGTTTGATTTATTGTCAAGAAGAAGCAGTGTAGTGGAAAGAGCACTTTGGGGAGGGAGCAATGTTAGGAGGTGTGTGCTTCAGGAGACTTGGGTTCTCATCCTAGTCCTGCCAAGGTTCCCTAGAAAGATTACTGGATTTGGAGTCAGGCTCTCTGTGATCTTGAGCAAATCACTTAAACTCTATGGGCCTCAGTTGCCACATCTGTAAAATATTATAAAATGTCCAAGGTGACCTCTCTTTTGGGCTGGCACTAAATCTATGCTGATGATAATTACTGTCACTAATGAGTTTTCTGACCTTCACTTCTCTGGGCCTCAGTTTTCTCCTAAGTAGACTAGATGATCTCTAGGTTCTCTTTTAATCTCTAAAAAGTCAAGCTTTGGAGATAGAAGAGAAAGGATGGAACTATACTTACAGTGGAAGTAGGATACTTGGTGTGTTTCCTAGCATGGCTCCCAACTAGAGACCCCTTTGAGCAAGAAGAATAATTTCCAAACATATCCGCCCCTTAAGGGCCCAGATAAATTCAGAATTTTCCACAAAGGGAAATAGGAAATGGAAGGAAGCCCTGATTTCCCAGCTAAAACCCCAGCTTCTCCATGAAGCCTTTCCCTTCCCTCTCATTTATCCTATATGTACTTTGCACATATTTGTTTGCTTGTTGTCTCGCCTATTAGATTGAAAACCCTCATGTAAACCTTTATTAGATAGTAAACTGTCATGATAAGGTCAGGCAGGGACTATCTTTGGCCTATTTATGTTTCCCCAGAGTAGGTAGCACAGTGCCAGGTACATAGTAGACAATAAATGTTTATTGACTGACTCAGAAAATAAGTTCACAGAAAATGATTTGGATTTAGCATGCATGTCAGGGACAAGAGAGGAAGAAAAATAGGAAAGACAGTAAGGTGACCACAAGTTAAATACAAGCTTAGTGGGCCATGTTGGTTAGGGAATGTGGAGGGGGAACACTAAAGTAGAGCCAAAGACAAAAACAGCTCCTAGAGTATCGGGACTGGGCAAGGCTAAGGCTGGGTGGGTGGGGAGTAGGATGAGCCACACATGTCTGTGTGACCTGGCTTTTATGGCACTATCAAAGCCCAGTATGCTGTTCTCCAAGTACCTAAGCAGCTTATCTTCCTTTTTTGTGCAATTAAGAAAATCAGAATTGGAATTAAAGATGCTGGCAAATTTGGCTGAAAAAGAATTTGTTTTCTAGACCTTGAGGAATAAAAACTCTCTCCTATTAGTGCTCACTAGTCTAATTTATTTTGGAAATCGTGAAAGCAATTTCTGAACCTAGGAGTGAAGGAAATTGAATTAAATATGGTAGCAAACACCATTCAGTAAACAATATCAGAATAAACCACACGTTTACTTGGGCAAGTCATTAAATCCCACTGGACTTCATTCTTCTCCTCTTTGAAATGTGGGAGTTTGGACTGGGTGATCTCTTTATCTCAAGATAAAGTCAGAGATATGCAGGGAAGCTGGAATCACACTGGGAGAGATAGAATAATGTCACTCTCAGGGTGGTTGATTTCTTTCAACTTTACAATAATGGGAAGGTTTTTTTTTTCCAAGCCTTTCCTTTGCAATGAACATTTTGGATGTTAAACACATAGTTACAAATTTGGAAAAAATATATCTGAGACATATACTAGTTGTGTGACTCTGGGTAAGTTGCTTAACCTTTGTTTGCCTCAGTTCCCTCATCTGTAAATGAGGATAATAATAGCACCTATCTTCCATAATTGTGAGGATTAAATGAGGTAATAATTGTGATTGCTATACTAGTGATGATGATAATGATAATGAAGATGATGATGAGGATGATGATGATGATGATGATGGCAAGCAAAACAAGGTAAGTTTATCAAGGCAACAATTTTGGCCACCCTGCTGAGGAACCAAGGTGAACATTTTATCTCTTGGAAAAAGTGACTGACAAGATGATGTTTATTTGTCATGGAAGGCAAAGGATATCCTGCCTAGGAAAGTCATGAGCAGGAAGGATTCTTTCCTGTAACTTTATTTGATTTTATTTTTTAATTTTATTTATTTATTTTTAGTTTTCAACATTTATTTCCACAAGATTTTGAGTTCCAAGTTTTCTCCCCATCTCTCCTCTCCCTCCAACCCCAAGATGGCATGCATTCTGCTTACCCTTTCCCCCAATCTGCTCTCTCTTCTATCAACCACTCCCCCTTATCTCCTTACCCTTACTTTCTTTTTTTATGTTCATTTATTTATTTTTAGTTTTCAGCCTTCATTTCCACAAAATTTTGAGTTCCAAATTTTCTCCCCATCTCTCCCCTCCCCCTCACCCCAAAACACTGAGCATTCTGATTACCCCTTCCCCCATTCTATCCTTCCTTCTAATACCCTTTCCTTCCCTTATCTCCATCTTTTCTCTTTTCTTGTGGGGCAAGATAGATTTCTATACCCTATTACCTGATTTCTTATTTCCCAGTTGTATGCAAAAACAATTCTCAACATTCATTCCTAAAACTTTGAGTTTCAATTTCTCTCCCTTCTTCCTCCACACCCATCCCCACTGAGAAGGCAAGCAATTCCATATAGGTTATGTATGTGTAGTTTTGCAAAAGATTTCCATAATAGTCATGTTGTGTAAGACTAACTATATTTCCCTCCATCTATCCTGCTACTCATTTATTCTATTCTCTCTTTTGACCTTGTTCCTCCCCAAGTGTTTACTTTTAATTACTTCCTCCTCCCCTTTGCCCTCCATTCTAACATCCCCCCACCACACTTATCTCCTTCTTCCCTATATTCCTGTAGTGTAAGATAGATTTTCATCCCAAATTGAGTGTGCATGTTATTCCCTCCTTAAGCCAAATGTAATGAGAATAAACTTCACTTTTTCCCCTCTTACCTTCCTCCTTTTCCCCTCCATTGAGGAAACTTTTTCTTGCCTCTTTTATGAGAGATAATTTGCCCCATTCCATTTCTCCCTTTCTTCTCCTAATATATTCCTCTCTCATCCCTGAATTTTATTTTTTTAGATATCATCCCTTCCTATTCAACTCACCCTGTGCTCTCTGTCTATCTGTCTATCTCTCTGTCTATGTGTATGTGTGTGTGCGTGTGTGTATGTGTGTGTGTGTGTATAATCCCTCCAACTACCCAAATACTGAGAAAAGTTTCAAGAGTTACAAATATTATCTTTCCATGTAGGAATGTAAACAGTTCAAATTTAGTAAGTCCCTTATGATTTCTTTTTCCTGTTTACCTTTTCATGCTTCTCTTGATTCTTGTGTTTGAAGGTCAAATTTTCTTTTCAGTTCTGCTCTTTTCATCAGGAATGCTTGAAAGACCTCTATATCATTGAATGGCCATTTTTCCCCCCTGAAGTATTATACTTAGTTTTGCTGAGTAGGTGATTCTTGGTTTTAATCCTAGCACCTTTGACTTTCTGGAACATCATATTCCAAGCCCTTTGATCCCTTGATGTTGAAGCTGCTAGATCTTGTGTTATCCTGATTGTATTTCCCCAATACTTGAATTGTTTCTTTCTAGCTGCTTGCAATATTTTCTCCTTGACCTGGGAACTCTGGAATTTGGCTACAATATTCCTAGGAGTTTCTCTTTTCAGGTCTCTTTCAGGAGGTGATTGGTGGATTCTTTCAATTTTTTTTTGCCCTCTGGTTCTAGAGAAACAGGGCAGTTTTCCTTGATAATTTCATGAAAGATGATGTCTAGGCTCTTTTTTGATAATGACTTTTAGGTAGTCCCATAATTTTTAAATTGTCTCTCCTGGGTATGTTTTCCAATTCTTTTACCAATGAGATATTTCATGTTATCTTCTTTTTTTTTCATTCTTTTGGTTTTTCTTTTGTAATTTCTTGGCTCCATTCTAATTTTTAAAGAACTATTTCCTTTAGTGAGCTTTTGAACCTCCTTTTCCATTTGGCTAATTCTGCTTTTTAAAGCATTCTTCTCCTCATTGGTTTTTTGAACTTCTTTTGCCAATTGAGTTAGCTTATTTTTAAAGATATTTTCTTCAGCATTTTTTGGGTCTCCTTTAGCAAGCTGTTGACTCATTTTTCATGATTTTCTTGCATCACTCTCATTTCTCTTCCCAATTTTTCCTCCACCTCTTTTACTTGATTTTCAAAATTCTTTTTGAGCTCTTCCATGGCTTGAGACCATTGCATATTTATTTTGGAGGGTTTGGATGCAGAAGGCTTAACTTTTAGGTCTTCCTCTGATGGTATGCATTGTTCTTCCTCATCAGAAAGAATGGAAGAAAATATCTGTTCACCCAGAAAGTAGCCTTCTATAGGCTTTCCCCCCCCCCCTTTTTGGAACATTTTCCCAGTCAGTTACTTGACTTTTGAGTCCTTTGTCTAAAGGAGGACTTGTAAGTTCTCAGTTCCTCCAAGGTGGCACAATCAAGGGAGAGGAATTTACTCCTCTCCTGGCCTTCCATCTGGGAGCAACCACAAGCTCTCGGACCTGCAAGTAGAATTCCCTCTCCAGAGCCTCCACCAGCTCCACCAGTCAGTGTTCCTCCTCACTCAGGCACTCAGGACTGAGACTCAGATCAACTGCTCAATTCCCCCAGGGTCTTTAAGCTGAGGGCTCCAAAAATGGATGCTGCAGCTGCAGTGGCTGCTGCTGGCAGGACCAGACTGTGTTCCCTTCTCACCCAGGTGAAAGAGTTTTCTCACTGACCTTTGAAGCTGTCTTTTGCATTTGTGGGTTGAGCAATCTGGGAACTGCTGCTTCTGCCAGTGGTGCCCTGAGACCTGCTCCAGTCCTGTCCCTGCTGCACTGTGGCCAAGGCTGGGCTGTGCTCCACTCTGAGCCTGGTATGACAGACCTTTCCTCTTGGCCTTCCAGGCTGTCTTGGGCTGGAAGTCTTTCACTCTGTCGTTTTGTGACTTCTGCTGCTCTAGAGTTTTAGAGTAATTTTTTACGGGTATTTTATGGGCCATGAGGGGTGGCTTCTACAGATAAGTCTTTCTATTCCACCATCTTGGCTCCTCCCCCCTGTAACTTTAGTAGTGATGGGGAAAGTAGAATGGTGGAAACAGTGTTCATATATACAGACACCAATGTCAGGCAGGGAAAGAGCAGTCACTTGGTGAGGATGTGTAAGCACTTAACAAATGCTCTTTCAGTCATTCATTTGTGAGAGAGTACATTCTATTAGCAACCACCTCTTGTCACACAAAGACCCCTTGAGTTGTGAGCCTACTGTTCCTGGTCTCCCAGCATTTGACCAACTACTGAATAACTCATATTACTTAATATTATGAAATATATAAAAAGTATGAAGAGGAAGCATTTGTATAGCTACATCTAAAGGTATGGGTTTGGGTTCAAAATTTGGCTGTGCTATTTATTAACTGTGTGACTTTAAGTGAAATATTTCTTTTAATTGGTCCTCAGTTTCCCCAATTATAAAGTGAGGGGTTTGGACTAGATGATCTCTAAGCTTCCTTCCAATTCTAATGTTTTTTGCTCTTTTTCTATGACCTCGAAGGGGTGGGGAGAAGGATACAGAAAAGGAAGTAAGGGGCAGAGCCAAGATGGCAGAGTAGAAAGACACATATACGGAGGCTGTCCCCACACAGCCCGTAAAACACCTGTAGAGAGGGACTCTCAACAAATTTTGGAGCAGCAGAAGTGGAGAACAGAGTGGAGATTTCCACCCCAGGGTGACCTGAAAGACCCACAGGAAACATCAGTTACACCAGATGCAGAGCGGAGTTCAGAGTGCGGAGCCCACTCCAGCCTTGGCTGGGCACACCCGGCTTGTAAACAGCCCTCTGGGGTGGAATCTCCAGTCGTGGAATTCCCAGTTCCAGAAACAGAGGGTCTGCAGATCCCTCAACCCACAGATGCCAAAGGTCAGTGATGGGGTTTATTCAGCTGGCCAGGAAGGGAGAAGGGCCTTCACATTGGGCAGGTGGCAGCAGTTCTCAGGACAACTCCTACAGCAGCCTGAGACCATAGCTGGATCATAAAAACCCCTGGGGGCACTGAAGAGCTGAGTCTTACCTCAGCCCTGTGTAGATGCCCTGAGGCAGCTGGTCTTTGTCTCGCACTGAATAGAGGCCCTGCCCCTGCAGCTTGACTGAATCCCAACCCCCGCCCCCAGTGCTAGCTTGGCGGAATTGGAGGTCAGGTGTCTGTGGAAAGGAAATGCTGCTAAGATTTTGGGCACAAAAATCCTTTCCTGCACCTAGACCAGCACACACTTGATTGTGCCACCTTGGAGGAACTGATATCTTACAGATCCCCAGAGTATACCCTACTCTTGACAAAGGACCCAGAAGTCAAGTAACTGGTTGAGAAAATGCCCAAAAAAGGGAAAAAAAATAAGACTATAGAAGGTTACTTTCTTGGTGAACAGATATCTCCTCCTATCCTTTCAGATGAGGAAGAACAATGCTTACCATCAGAGAAAGACATAAAAATCAAGGCTTCTGTATCCCAAACATCCAAAATAAATATTCAATGGTCTCAGGGCATGGAAGAGCTCAAAAAGGATTTTGAAAATCAAGTTAGACAGGTGGAGGAAAAACTGGGAAGAGAAATGAGAGAGATGCAAGAAAAGCATAAAAAGTAGGTCAACACCTTGCTAAAAGAGACCCAAAAAAATGCTGAAGTAAATAACACCTTGAAAAATAGGCTCACTCAATTGGCAAAAGAGGTTCAAAAAGCCAATGAGGAGAAGAATGCTTTCAAAAGCAGAATTAGTCAAATGGAAAAAGAGGTTCAAAAGCTCACTGAAGAAAATAGTTCTCTCAAAATGAGAATGAAACAGATAGAGGCTAATGACTTTCTGAGAAATCAAGAAATCACCAAACAAAACCAAAGGAATGAAAAAATGGAAGAGAATGTGAAATATCTCATTGGAAAAACAACTGACCTGGAAAATAGATCCAGGAGAGATAATTTAAAAATTATGGGACTACCTGAAAGCCATGATCAAAAAAAGAGCCTAGACATCATCTTTCATGAAATTATCAAGGAAAACTGCCCTGAGATTCTAGAACCAGAGGGCAAAATAAGTTTTGAAAGAATCTATCGATCACCACCTGAAAGAGATCCAAAAAGAGAAATTCCTAGGGGCATTGTGGCCAAATTCCAGAGTTTCCAGGTCAAGGAGAAAATATTACAAGCAGCTAGAAAGAAACAATTCAGCATTGTGGAAATACAATCAGGATAACAAAGATTAAGCAGCAAAGATCTAGGGATCGAAGGGTATAGAATATGATATTCCAGAAGTCAAAGGTAGGACTAAAACCAAGAATCACCTACCCAGCAAAACTGAGTATAATACTTCAGGGGAAAAAATTGTCTTTCAATGAAGTAGAAGACTTTCAAGCATTCTTGATGAAAAGATCAGAGCTGAAAAGAAAATTTGATCTTCCTTCCTTCCTTCCTTCCTTCCTTCCTTCCTTCCTTCCTTCCTTCCTTCCTTCCTTCCTTCCTTCCTTCCTTCCTTCCTTCTTTCCTTCCTTCCTTCCTTCCTTCTCCTCCTCCTCTTTCTCTCCCCTCCCCCCTTTTTTGGTTGATGATAGTTAAATTAAAAACTAAGCCATCCTCACCTGAACTTCCTAGAACCTCTTTTGGCCTGGGGAAATACGGGAGAAGGGAGCAAAAATAATCTCTTATTTCAAGAATTTGAGAGCCATAGAAATAAGAGTGGTACTTACATAGTGCTTAAATTTTACAAAATGATTTATATACATTTCATTTTAATCTCATAATAGACAGACTGTGTTACATAGTGGATAGAGAGCTGACCTCAGAATCAGAAAGAGCCGTGTTCAAGCAAGATACACTTCATGGGTCCAGGTATTGGTAGAGGGAGTTTCCTCTTCCTGGAGTTCCCTTCACTAAATGAAATCATGGGTCCAGTCCCTACCCCTCAGAGTAACCCTGTGCGGCAGGTACTATGGGTTTTTTTTTTTTTATCACCATTGTACATGTAAGAAATTGAAGGCTTAGAAAGCTTGAGAGAGAGAGATGGAAGAGACATTTGAGGTTACCTAGTCCACCCCCTCACACCCCTTCCATTTATGGTTGAGGAAACCAAGGATTAGGAGAGGCTGAACAATTTGTCAAGGTCACACAAGAATTAAGGAGCAGAGACAATATTTGAACCCAGAACTGGTTCCCAATCCAGTGTTCCTTCCATTGGTCCATGCTGACACAGTGATAGAGCCAGTAAATGTCAGATGGGATGATAAATGAAAGCTCAGGTCCCAAACATAGAAACTAATGTAATAGTGTCTGACTGTTCCTGTCATTTCCTTGGGAGAAAAAGAGGAATACAAAATTTAAGCAGGGAAAGATGATTCTTGGAGGAGACTGAAAAAAAAACCCAACAGGACCCCAGGGACACATAGGGCTTTCAGAATTTACTGCAGAGACAGGCTGTGTACACTTTTGGTTTTTCGGAGCACCATTTGGTAAACATTTACCAGCAAGCTCTTGGCACAATCCATAATTTTATCCTTTTCAAACTAACCCCACATCCTAGGCTGAAGATGACTAAATGTGAAAGAGAAATAGTTACATCCTTGTGAAGTGTTACCATCCAGAAGCAATGACAAGGTCAATAGGAAGTCTAGAATCTTCATCCTAGGAACAAAAGTCATTAGGGCTGGCAATTGTAGGAGAACTGGGATTCCCAAAGGTGTCTGGGTCCTAGTGAGGAGTGAGCACTCTCCCCAGTTACATATCCACAGAAGGGTTGTGAACTTCATACGGGCAGTTCTCTCAGTGACCCAGGTCTGGCTCTGGTCTATTCCTATTCCAGGTCAAGGCCATCCTGAGCCAGTGGAGCACGTGAAAGAGTTATTGCCGAAAAAACAATCTCATGCTCTTCTGTCCTGTTTGCAGAGACCTAATCCAGCTTCCTGGGCTCCCAGCCAGTGAGTTATGGAAGGTTCTACAGCGAATTAGCAGAAACAATTGTTTGAGCAGAATTCTTTGAACAGAATTAAATCTAATGAAAATTCCCTTATTTGGGTGGGGAATCAGTGTTGGGGTTAGTAATAAGGAAAGGAGATATTTATCAAAAGCAGCCAGTCAACCAACTCATTTCAAGAAGACTGACTCTAAGCACTCAGGCAAAGTTTAAGAGAGGGTCCTTCATTTCCATATTAATTTAACAGCAAGTTGCAGAAAGAGATAGAAAGTTGAGTTAAAAAAGATTCTCAGCTTTCAAGGACCTTACAGTATTTTAGAGGGATATGACCATCATTTAGAGGGATATACTGTCATACACAATATTGCTTGATAAGTGTATTAGAGAGGTTCAAACAGAATAGTACTATGAGGTTTCAGGATAAGGAAAATGCTGGGGGAGGGTAGCAAGATAGGAGAAGCAGGAGAGTTTTCATGGAGATAACATTTAAGTTGTGTTTAGAGTAAGGGTCCTTAACTGTTTTTTGTGTATGTTATGGACCCCTTTGACAATCCAGTGAAACCTGTGACCCATTTCTCAGAATAATTTTTTAAAATTAAATTTTATATTTAATTTCAAATTCTCTCCCCTTCCCTATATTCACTGAGAAGTCAAGAAAAATAAAACCCATTATAAACATGTATAGACATGCAAAACATATCCATATTATCCATGTTCTAGAAAAAAAAGAAAGAAAAAATATTTTTCAATCTTCACTCTGAGTTCATCCAGTGTCTATGTGCAGGTGGGCAACATGTTTCTTCATGAATCCCTTTGGAATCATGATGGGTCATTGTGTTGGTCAGAGTTACTAAGTCTTTCAAACTTAATTATCTTTTCAATAGTGCTGTTAATTACTGTATTTATATTTACTTTAAGTACGGTAATGACTGTATAAATTGTTCTCCTGGTTCTGCTTCATTCATTTTCATCAGTTCACATAAATCTTCCCAGGTTTTTCTAAAACCATCACCTTCATCATTTCTTAAAAGCATAATATATTGTATTCTATTATATTAATATACCCTAACTTGTTCATTTATTCCTCCACTGATGAGCATCCTCTCAGTATCCAATTCTTTGCAATCATAAAAAGAGGTGCTATAAATATCCTTGTACATAAGGGACTTTTCCTCTTTGATCTCTTCCAGGTATCAACCAAGTAGTAATATCACTGGGTAAAGAGTATGTACAGTTTATTTGGGCATAGTTTCAAATTGCTTTCCAGAATGATTGGATTAGTTCACAACTCCACCAACAGTGCATTAGTATACCAGTTTTCCCACAGTCTCTTCAGTATTTGTCATTTTCCTTTTTTGTTATCTTAGTCAATCTGATGGGTATGAGGAAATACTTTGGAGTTGTTTTAATGTGCATGTCTCTAATTATCAGTAATGTAGAGAATTTTTTTTTCATATGGCCATTGCTAGCTTTGATTTCTTCTGAAAACTACTTCTGAATATTTTCTTTTTGGTAGAGAATCAGACGGTGGAGTTTTATTCTTTATAAAATATTCTTTTAAACATTTTTTTCTTTTTAAATTTTGAGTTTCAAATTCTCTCCTTTCTCCACATCTCTCCCCTACCCATTGAGAAGGCAAGTAATATCTTGATTATACATATGAAATCATGCAAGACATTTCCATAGTAACCATATTTCAAAGAAAAGCAAGAAAAATAAAGAACATATTTTAATTTGCACTCAGATTTCATCAGTTCTCCCTCTAGATGTGGATAGCATGTTTTTCCATCATGAGTCCTTTGGAATTGTCTTGGATCATTGTATTGATCAGAATAACCAAGTCCTTCACAGTTGATCATCTTTACAACATTGCTGTTACTATGCACAATGATCTCCAGTTCTTCTCACTTCACTTTACATCAGTTCATATAGGTCTTGTCATGTTTTTCTTGAACCCCACCTTTGTCACAATAGTACTCCATCACAATCCTATGCCACAACTCGTTCAGTCATTCCCCAGTTGATGAACATCCCCTCAATGTTCAATTCTCTGCCACTACAGAAAGAGCTACTATAAATATTTCTGTACTTTTCTGTCCTTTTTCTTTGATGTCTTTGAGATACAGACCTAGTAGTGGTATTGCTGAGTCTAAGGGTAAGCACAGTTTGATACCCCTTTGGGCATAGTTCTGAATTGTTGTCCAGAATGTTGAACCAGTTCACTATTCCACCAACAGTTCATTAATGTATCTAAATTCCCCTCATCCCCTCCAGCATTTGTCTTTTCTGATAGGTGTGTGGTGGTACTTTAGAGTTGTTTTAATTTACCTTTCTCTAATCAATAGTGATTTAGAGTATTTTTTTATATGACTGTAAATAACTTTGCTTTCTTCTGAAAACTGCCTGTTCCTTTGTATATTTTTTGACCATTTATCAATTGAAGAATGGCTCTTATTCTTGTAAATTTGACTCAGTTCCCTATATATTTTAGAAATAAGAACTTTCTCAGAGAAATTTGCTTCAAAGATTTCTGCCTCCCTCCAATTTCCTGCTTTTCTTCTAATTTGGGCTGTATTGGCTTTGTGCAAAACTTTTTAGCTTTATATAATCAAAATTATTCATTTTACCTTTTGTGAACATATCTACTTCTAGTTCAGTCATGAACTCATCCATAGATCTGACAGGTAATTTCTTCCATGCTCCATTAATTTGTTTATGATATTACCCTTTATGTTTAAATCACATACCCATTTTGAGGTTATCTTGGCACATGCCTTGAGATGTTGATTGATGCTTAGGTTCTGACAGACTACTTCTCAGGTTTCTCAGTAGTTTTTGATTAAATAGTGAGTTCTTGCCCCAGTAATTGGGATCAGGCTACTGTGCTCATTTGCTTTTGTATATTGTGTGACTAATTTATTCCATTAATCAAGCTCTCCATGTCTTACCCAGTACCAATTTCTTTGGACAGCTACAGTTTTGTCATATAGTTTGAGATCCAATGCTGTTGGTCCCCTTTCCTTTGCATTTTTTGGGGTTTTGTTGGTGATATGTAGAAATGCTGATGATTTGTGTGGTTTTAGTTTGTATCCTGAAACTTTGCTAAAGTTATTGTTTCAATTAGTTTTTTTAGTTGACTCTGTTTTGTTGTTCAGTTATTTTAGTTGTGTCTAACTCTTTGTGACCACATCTGGGGTTTTCTTGGCAAAGACACTGGAATGATTTGCTATTTTCTTCTCAAGCTCATTTTACAGATGAGGAAACTGAGGCAAAGAGTGAAGTGCCTTGCCCAGGGTCACACAGATAGTAAATCTCTGAAGTCAGATTTAAACTCAGGTTTTCCTGACTCCAGGCCCAGTGCTGTATCCACAACATCCCTCACTGCCCAGTTGACTCTAGTGTTCTTTAAGTAAACTATCATGTCATCTGCAAAGACTGATAGTTTTGTTTCCACATTGCCTATGCTTATTCCTTCAATATTCTTTTTCTTGTGTCATTTTTATGCTTAGTATTTCTAGCACAATAATCAACAATAATGATGATAATGGACATCCTTAATCCTCTCCTTATGTTACTGGAAAGCTTTCTAACTTATCCTCATTACATATAATACTTGCTCTTGATTTTAAATAAGTATTACTTAGATTTTTAAAGGAAAGTTCCATTTATTCCTATGCTTTACAGTATTTTTTTAAAAACAGGAATGTGTCTTGTATTTTGTCAAAAACTTTGTCTGCATCTATTGAAATAATCATAAAATTTTTGTTATTAATATGATCTTCTCTTTCTGTCTTTTATTGATGTAAGTGCTTAGGGATGTTTTTCCCTAAGTAAATTTTGATACATTGTCTCATTATTGTCATTATCTTTACTGAACTTATTGTTTCTAAGATTTGTTCTTTGACCCACCCATTCATTAGGATTACGTTATTGAGTTTCCAATTAATTTTTAATGTATGCTTCAAAGACCCTTTATAGAATGTAATTTGATTGCATTATGGTCAGAAAAAGATGCATTTCTTATTTCTACTTTTGTTTGTGTGACTTTTTAATGCCCTAATGTACACTCTTGCATAGTTTTCATTTCTTTTCCCATTTTTCTCCTACTGCTCTTCTTTGATTTTAAAATTACTTTTTAAAAATAATCCCTGGTTTGTGTCAAATCTGCATTTTTCTATGAGACACTGTAGATATTTTCAAGTTGTTGTCTTCTTCCGTGTTTGTCCTGTCATCATCTTAGTAACTGTGGTCTTCTTCTCCCTCTTCCTCCTCCTCTCCGCCTCCTTCTTTTTCTTCATCCTTCATTCTTCCAGTTTACTTCTTGACTGTAGACTTTATTTTAGTGTTGGGCTCTGCTTGGTGGAGGATGTCTGGCCTGAGTTTCTGCTACTACTATCACAGCTTGGTTTGGTAACCTGAAACTTTTAAATGCTTTCAAAGTGGTGTGATTCCATGGCAAGGTCTGTTTGCTGCCATCCTAGTGTGATCTCTGCACATTCTGACTCAGGTTTGGGTTTGTTGGCTTGTGTGTAGTTGTTTCAGTAGACTGTTGCTGGACTCAGTCGTTATCCTGTCAAGGAGTTCTGCAGGTTCAGAGAAAGGGAACTGTTGGTTCCCTTTTGTTCTTGCCCTTGTTATTCCATTAGGAGATTATGTGCTAGTCGAAAGGTTAGAAGAGAGTCACTGCTCTGAGCCTGGACTCAGAGCCTACAGCTAAATTTCTAGAATTTGTTTTGTGTTTAGTATTCATGCTCAGTCATGGCTGCTCCTCTCCACCCTGAATGTGTGACCTGGAACTGGATAATGGGTGACAGAACTGCTGACTGGAACCCATTCCTGCTCCCAGCACTTTCTCAGGGGCCCCATGGGATCTCTTTCTGCCCTGGTGTTTCTCAGGTGTTCTAGCTCAGTTCCTTTTCCATCCTTAGGCACTGGAATACTCCCAGTTCTGCCTCTCCCACCATACTGCACATCTGGCCAGCCCCTACCCCAGCGTCCACAGACCTCTGTTTTTCTGAGCTGCCTTTGGCTGAAAAAATGAATTGTTATAACTTTTTTCTTGCTTTTCCTGATCAGAATTCAGTCTGTTGTGTTTTCTGAGTTTTTGTGGAGTAGTTCTGGGAGACTAAAAATGTTTCTTCTCATTCTGCTATCTTGATTCCATCCCAGAATGTTTTAAAATGATTGAAGGAAATACTAAATTTATATTGCAGGCAAGTAAAAATAATATCTTTTTTTCTTCATCCAAGTTCAGAGATCCCCTCAAATCTATTCACAGATCCATCCTGGGTTCTGTGGATCCAAAGTTAAGTTGAGTTTAGAAAACAGGGAGGAATTTGGCCAGCAAGGTGGTGAGAGCGCATTCCAGGAATAGAGAACTAGTTTTTATCTCATAAAGAAACCTTTGTAAATCTATCCTTCATATGAATCTCTACCAGCTTCTTATCAGGCTTAGCAAAAGCACTGAGGAATAAGAGCAGTGTTTGTTCAGAGTCGTCCAATTTAGTTGAAGCACAGAGATTAGGTTGAAATAAAGCTGGAAGGCTGGGCTGTTGGCAAATTGTACAGACAAAGCCTTGAATGATTTATGATATATATGAGTGTGAACTTTATTTTGTAGGTAATAAAGTGACTAGAAAGATTTTAAAATACAAAATAAATAAATGCATGTCAAGTAGAGAGGACCCTCTTGCAAAAGCTTAGACTGAATTTAGATATATCTATATCCACACATACACATATATGCATATAGTCTAAGCATTTGTACACATATTTTGTAGACAGATAGTATAAGCATTTTCAATAGTATATATATACATATATATTCAATCTAAATGTCTCTCTAACTCTAGAGATATGTCTATATACATAAACAGATCTCTTTTTTTTCTACTCATCTCATCACTCTTTTCTGCATCCACACTTACTCCAAGGTCCACTCTAAGAAGCTTTCTCTGACCAGCAGGAGGTAGAGGAAGCTTAGTGTTGTGGTCAGAGTTCTGGACTTGGAGTCAGTGGTTACAGAATTTCTGAGTTGGAAGGGTTCTTCATTGTCATCTAATTAAATCTATCTCTGAGCAACAATCCCCACTGCATCACATTTGCTGGAAATATGGAAGTTCAGAAAAGGAGTGGATTTTGGGGGAAAGATAGTGATTCTGTTTTGGATATGCTCAGTTTAAGATGCCTAATAAACATGTTACCTTGTCTTGGGACGTTTCTTAATGGAAATTAAAAGGTGGCTTGCTCATTTGAAGGATAACTTGTGGCTAGAATGATGTTTATGAGTATTGAAAACTCCTGAGTTTCCAACTGTCCATGTCCTTATCCCCACATAGCTCAATATAGGAGGGTGAGTATACTATCTAGAAAGTGCCCCAGAGCCAGAAATAGCAAGTATTCCAGGCTGATATGACATCTATACCATCTCCACACCCTTCCTTTTGGGGCATTAAGATGTGATGATTCCAAGGACCTTAAAAAACGATAAGGGCAGATGGAACTTACATCTAGGCTCCTAGTGTAAGTCACACAAACCTTCAGCATCGGCTCTGAACTCAGTAAAATATCATTGACTAAACCTGTTTACTATGCATCTACTATAATTTGACCCGGAAGTGAGGCAGGCAATGTCTTGTTGCATTAAGATTATTGGATTTATTATCACATTTGGCTCAAGGATGGAATAACATGCACACTCAATTTGGTGTAAAAACCTGTTTTACGCTACAGGAAAGTAGGGGAGAAGGGGATAAGTAGAGTGGGGCAGATGATGGAAGGGAGGGCAAATGGGAAGAGGGTCCAATTAGAAGTTAACATTTTTGGGGAGGGACAAGGTCAAAAGAGAGAATAGAAGAAAAGGGAGCAGGATAGGATGGAGGGAAATATAGTTAGTCTTACACAACATGACTATTATGGAAGTCATTTGAAAAACTACACTTATATAGCCTACATTAAATTGCTGGCCTTCTCAGTGGGGATGGGTGGTGAGGGAGGAAGGAAGAGAAGTTGGAACTCAAAGTTTTAGGAACAAATGTTGAGAATTGTTTTTGCGTATAACTGGGAAATAAAAAATACAGGTAATAAGGTATAGAAACTTATCTTGCCCTACAAGACAAGAGAGAAGATGGGGAGAAGGGAAGGGAGGGGTGTTAGGAGGGTAGAATGGGGGAAGGGGTAATCAGAATGCTCAGTGTTTTGGGGTGGGGGGAGGGGAGAGAGGGGGAGAAAATTTAGAACTCAAAATTTTGTGGAAATGAATGTTGAAAACTAAAAATAAATAAACATTTAAAAAAAAAGATTATTGGATTTAGAAAACAAAAGCTATCAGAAACTCAAGTCCACAATTGATGGGGGAATAACTAAATATGTATAATTACTATCCTGTAAGAAAAGAATATAACGAATCCAGAGAAGCTGGGGAAAACTTATTTGAACTGATGGCAGTCAGGTAAGCCCTATAGGAAGCAACTACAACATAAATGGAAAGAACAAAACATTTGAAACCAAATGCCATGAAACTATAATACTGAAGCTTGTCCCCAAAGAGAACATGAAATTCTTTGCTTCTTTTGTTGCAGAGGTAAGGGGTTATGAGTGTAGAACACCACAGATAATCTCAGACTTTTTCAACGTGGTTGATTTTGTTCTTTGGTATAAGGAATGACTTTCTGGGAGGAGCAGGGACATACTGGAAAGTGTAGATATAAAAACAGAAGAAAATACTAAAGTATACTTTATAAAATACTCAACACATGGTCATTTAACTTGTGCTTGAAGATTTGAGTGGGAATTCACTGGGATGACCTACTCTGCCTTTAGGTAGCTCTGATAGTCAAGGTTTTCCTGACATCAAGCTCAAGTCTGGGTCTTTGCAGCATTCATCTCGTTCTGCACTTCTGCCTTCTGAAGCCAAAATGAACAAGTGTAATTCTCTTTCCTGATGACAGCCCTTCAAATATCTGAACACAATTTTGCCATTTCTCCTAAATCTTTTCTTTTCCAGGCTCAATATCACTCATTCCTTACGTCAGTTCTCATGATCCGCACTCTGGGCTCTTCACTATCCTCATTGCTCTCTTCTGGATATCTTTATCAATGTCCTTCCAAAAAACATGGTGCCCAAAACTGAACACAATACTCTAGATGAGATCTGAAAGAGGGATGATCTCTCGTCCTTATTCCCAGCAGCTATGGCTCTCAGTGCAGCCCAAGATCCTATCAGTTTTCTGACGGCTACATCACACTGCTGATTGATGCTATCTTGCTCATCTTGTACCTGTAGTTATTTTTCTTTTGAACCCAAGTATAAGACTCTGCATTGATGTCTACTGAAGTTCATTTTATTAGATTCAGCCTATTGCTTGCACTGAAGATCTTTTTGGATCCTTATTCTTGTCATCCAGGAAGACTGTGATCCTTCCTGGATTTTTGTGTCCTCTGAAAAACATGCCATCTATGTCTCCACACCAGGAAAGCTAAATATTCCTAATACTCATATTGGATAATATAATTCCCTGGCTCAAACACCTTCATTGATTCTCTCTTGCCTAACCCTCCCTTCCCGCAATCTCTCAACTACTTTCCCCAGTTTATTTTATATTACTCCCCATTCACCCTCTCTGTTCCAGTTAAACTGGCCTACTAGCTGTTCCCTGAACTCAACATTAGGTTTCCCTAATTCTGTGACTTTGAACAAGTCATCCTCTATTCCTGGAACTTACTCCCTTCTCCCCTCTGCGTATTCCAAGTCCAAGTTTCTTTCAAGGCTCAGCTCAGATGTTACAACATGAAAGCTTCCTCTGAAACCCCTTGCTAGCTGTTGGGACTCTGTTCTCAAACTGTCTTTTGCATGTACCTTCTTACACTTAATATTTGTAGGACTGTACTGTCTATCTTGTGAGAATGCAAGCTTCCTGAAGCCAGGGAAGGGTTCCTTTTGTAGCTCAGGTTCTAAAATAGCTGCTTGTGCTTAGTATAACATTCAACAAAGGTTTGAATTGCTATGGGGTGAGGTAGAGGGATGGATCAAAAGCGGTGATGGTGTTTCAAGCCCGAGTGACTGGGAGGATGATGAAGCCAACTACAAAATCAGGGCATTGGGTCAACTGAGGTGCAAGGTTTGAGGATCACAGATACAACATGGGCAACTGAAAAGAAATTAAATCAAGAGGTAGTGGGACAAGATGGAAACATCACTGGAAAAGGAGTCAGACAACTCAGGTTCACAACCTGCTTCTGCTGCTTGAATGCTGTTTACCTGCCTGTAAAGTGAGAGTAATCATATTTACACTACCAGGATCACCAGGTTGCTATAAGGAAGATTTTTTAATAGCCATAAGGTGCTATATAAACGTGAGCAATTGTTGCACATTCTCTTATGGTAGGTTCTGTTCAGAAATAAAGTAAATGTTGCTTTTAGATCCCCATGGTCTTCCTGCTCTGACTAGGAGCATCTTAGGACTGACAGAACAACGAGGGGGCACAGATCACATATCTAGAGCTCGAACGGACCTTGGAAATCTGATCCCCTCATTTTACAGGTCAGCAAACTGAAGCCTGGAGAGGACTTGCTTAAGGTCACATGAATAGGAAGCAGTACAGCTGGGCTTCCTAATTCCAGACCTAGAAAAGTTTTTTCATTGCACTGAGGTTGAATTGATCCTGAATTTGAATCAATTCAATGAAAAATTGAATTTCTCATTGATGCTATTTACAATTTCTTTGTCCTGCAATTACTTAAGTCATGGCTTGGTCTCTGCACTTGGTTCAGAGATTCAGCTAGCCTGTCTAATCATTAACTAATCCTGCTAATTCTTGCCACAAGGAATTTAACTGACCTTGGGAAATGTGTGTGAATGCAAGGCAGTCAGACCTAAGGCCTTTACAGCACCAAGCTATCCTTCAAGGTTGTCTGGTTTGTCATCTGAAAGTCTAGCGTGCTGTCTTGCACCTGAACTCAGACAATGAGTACATCTTAGTCTCATCAGAGAAAAAGGGGGTTGTTGCTAACCACTATTACCAAACTTCCAATCAAACATGTTCAGCTCTGTAACCGATCAGGTTATCCTTAATCCCATGATGTCATCTACTATAAAAGGGAGCTGTCCATCTGCTGGGGGTCTTTGCCGTCAATGGAGGCAAACCACCGACCTCTTTATTGACATGCAGCATGCCCCTGCTAATAAACATTATCTTGCTTAGAGATCTGCCCCAGTTTACCTTTTTGTTCAATTTTAATCAAGACAGCATTACCATCTCTAGCAGTTTTACTTAGCTTTTGTCTAACTAAATCTTGACCGCTGAAGTGCTGGTGGGAAAAAGGAACACACACACAGATGCACAATATCTCCCCTAAAAATTCCTCAGCTCAATTGTAGGCCTTAGTTTACATGTTATCAAAACCACATTTGTTTTAGAAGAGGAGGCAAAAAGGATGCACCCAGTGTTCCTGGACTAGATTTGATAATGCTAAAAGTTCTTCATACCTCTAGCACTCCGGAATTCTATGCCCAGACATAGTCTACCCAGTTCTCACACTCCCCACGGCCAAAAATGAAACCAAAACCCCAAACTTCACACATTATAGATCATTCTTCTATTAGGTTTTACTTTTAAAAAAAAATGCCAAAGGCAATAGTCCAGCCAAAGGCAAAAATCCAGCCTGGCAGATACAGCTAAACCCCTGCCCCAATCCCAATCAGCCTGTGTTCCTAGGCATCTGGACTAGAGGACAGAGAGCTGCCAAAGGCAATGTAAACCACTAACACCTGTAACCTAAGGAGAACTACCCTAGCATCATGTCATCACTGTGGAGAAGAGTTATGTCTTCTGCCCGGGGAAAAAGTAGAAAAGGATGGAGATGGTCCTGGGAGCCAAACTGACAAAGCCGATGCCCTTTCAGCTCAGGGCACTCATGACTGCATGTCTCAGGTGTGTTCTGCAGATGACCCAGCAGTACAAGGGTCTGAGAAAACACACAAGTTTAAGTCTGCTTCTGAAGTGGTATTTTTCCTTTTAGAAAACTAAATTTGATTCATGATTCAGGGGAAATGATTAATATTCAGTCTGGATTTGCGATTTAGCAAACCAGAGCAATTCAGGTGCCTGGTTCAGTCCAGGACTTTATAGAACAAGGCTGGAGACAGAAGGAGACAGACTCCTGGGTCTTGGAGTCTTCTGCAGGTTTTCAGGGTATGTCCTGGACCAAAGGAAGCTGAGAAACACTGTTAGAAGAAAGGACAGTGGAGCTGGGTTCCAACTCCGGTGGCACATCCAATGTCCTCTTGAAGGAGAAGGCAACAAGGTGGGAAAAAGGACCTTAGACACCCTATTTCTCAGGTTCTTCCTGAGGATCCCAGGGATCCCTGTCCTGAAGGAAAAGAAGCCTAAAATTCAGGGTTCAGTCAATGGCAGACCTGGTAGAGATTCAGCTGTTCTCATTAATGGGAGTATGGCTGCCCCCAAGTAGGCTTTCCCGCTCACGATCCTCAGCTGGGGGCTGACACCAGGGCAGACGGGCCAGCAGGGGCTGGTGCAACCCATTGTAGAGAGCTGTGCCCAACAGGAGGATGAAGAAACCTAGGATCTGCAGTGGGTGAAAAGTCTCCCAGCCCAGTGCTAGGCTGAAGGCCCAGATGACCACAGTACGGAGGCTGTCCAGTACCATGCGGGTGGTGGCACTCATCTCCTTGGTGACACTGATGCCAGCGAAGTTGAAGAAAGCGATGCTACTAATGTTGCCCAGCAGTGCCACAATGATTAGTGGCTGTCTTCCCAGCTGGCAGAAGGCATCTAGTGCATCTTCTAGCATGCCCCGGGGATTCCCACTGAAGGTGCCAGCAGGGATGTAGTACATGGGTACCAGCAACAAGGTGAGGATCACAAAACCAAAGAACCCTGCGGAGAAATGAGGGGGCAAAGAAATGAATGTTTTCACAGACTATGTGCTGAGTTCTCAAACTTCAAATGCATGTAGGCACATGCAAGATCTTTCACTAAATAATGCTCCGGAAGAGCTTGGGGTCTCAGGCCTCAAAATCTCTCCAATCTGTTCCTTTCTTTCCACTCTCAGTACAACTAGGTTCTTATCACTTTTAACCTGATTCGCTGGTTTTATCACTGGTTTTCCTGCCTCCAGTATCCCCTCATTGTGATTCGTGTTGCACCTCTCACCCAGACAAAGCCCCTCAAAAAAACCGTTTTGCTCATTCTCCTCAGTGGCTGAAAAATCTTCTGTAGCTCCCCACAGGAAAAAAAAAATTTAAGGTTGATTACCTGGTTTCTATATTCCAGATATAACCTATATTTTTAGCCTTATCTCCTATTACTCTGCCACAAACCTTGGAATCCGGCCCAATGGCATAACAATTTCCTGCTTGTGAGTTTTCCTTTGCCTAAGTTCTTCCCTTTTCCTGTAATACACCATTTTTCATCTATGAAAATCCTGCACATTTCTTAAGGCCAACTCACATGCCATTTCTTCTACTATGTATTCCTTGATCGCTCACTGGATGGAAGTGATCGTTCCTTTCATATTTCCTGCGTTACAAGACCAGGGACTGTGTCCTCTCCACAGTTAGTGCAGTGTCTAGCACTCTGTAGATGCTCAATGTATATATGAGCTGAGAAGGGTGTACTGCAGGTTATCAGGACCTCTCAAACACAACTCATTCCCAGAATTCTCTGGCTACCTCACCTCATTTCTGCCCCTTCCTCAGCATGCTTCTCTGTGCCCTCCCCTATCTCACCCCACGTTCTCTCTGCTCCCCACCAAACACTCTCCATGTCTCCTCTTCTTCCCACCTGTGCACAAACGCACCTTCAGTACCCACAGCCCGAAGTGGGTGCACGTTGTGTTTATAGACAAATTTTTCCTCCAGCACCATTTGGATGGAGACAATTACTTGTGCCATGATGATCAGCAGGTCCCCTGTTTGAGAGAAAGGACCAGAGGGAAAGATTTCAGAGGCCACAGGAGGGGATTATTGTTGCTGTTTGTTCTCAAAGAAACCATGGCATCAGAAGGGTGAGTCCAGTGGCCAGATATAGATCAGGATGATTGGAGGTGGCACTGGATGCAGTGGGAGACCTTGGTCTTTTTAGAATAAGGTCTTTCCCAGGTCTCAGCTTCATTGAAGCAAGCCCATTCAGTGATTAAAGTTAGGTAAGAAATGAGACAAAGAATGGCCTCTTTTACCTAGTCAAAAAAAAAATCAATCTGGGAGGGGAAGACCCACAGAATTTCTAGGCAAAACAGCTTTCAGAGGCCATGGAAGGGGAGTAAATGGATAAGTGGGCCTTGGATGACTTTCAATGAAGAACGAGGACTGAGGACTATTTTAATATAATTTCTTCAACTCTACGTTCGATGCTTGAAGAATGGTTCAGAGTCCATCAATGTAATGAAAATAAGAGTGATAAATGAACACAAGGCATTTCACCAAGATGGGAGTCAGCCTTAAGAAGACTGGCATCCAAGTCTGCCAAATAGACACGTCACTGTGACTCTGTGCAAGTCACTGAAACGATCAGTGTTGCAGGCAAATCTCCAAGACTCCAAGCTGTAAAGCAGCTGCTGATCTGCACTGGGAGAAGAAGATTCCTCACCAGGAGCTCAGCACATCAATGCAATGACAGGTGGAGACTGAAAAAGGACACAGGGCAAGATGGGAAGTCTTCAGTGAAGTGATGCAAGACCAGCTCAGAAGGGCCAGAACAACATTCACTGATCTCAGCTACAAATGGAAAAAACAGAAAAGGGAAAAAAGCAAGAGGCAGCTGAACTTTGGAGGGACTTGGAAGGGCCCATGAGGCTGAACCAGTTGGGGTTCTGCTTGTTGTTTGGATCTGACATTTTGTTCCTTACTTTGCAAGTGTATTTGCCATAGTTCACACTTGCTAAGTTTATAATGAAACATTTAAAATAGTCATAATTTTTTCCTTTTCTTTAAAGAACCCCTCAGTACCATTACTCTGAAGAGGAAAAAGGCAGGCAGGGTTGGTCTCTTGATCACAGAGCAGCGTGGGGCCAGGGAAGTACCCAAGGACATCCCTGACCATTTACCACCTGGCACCTAGTGGTGCCCTTGCCCAGCACTCAAATGTACTTCTTCTCTTCAACTCAGGCACTCTCAACATCAACTCCACCCTGCCCTATCCCTTGTGCCTGGATCTTGGGGGCAGTAGACTAGTTTCCTGGTCAGTCTCTCTTGTGGGACTCTCCCTAGGAGGCACCCAGCTGCAAAAGGCTCTCTTCACTACAATGCAGCATACCTGTGATCACATCGCTGAGCTTGTGTTCATCTTCATGCTTGCTTGTGAGGTCAGCCAGACCTACAACTACCAAGCCAATGATTGTGATAAAGATGCCCAACCACTGGCTTGGCAGCAGCTTGCGTCCCAGGAAAGCCACGGAGAGAAGCCCTGTGAAAATGATCACAGACCCACGAAGCATCTGGAAGCTGGAGGCACTCGTCATGTTCAGGGCTACAGAGAAGAGGAGAATTCAGTAGAATTCAACAGACATTTCTTAAAAGCATGCTCTAGAAAAGATACAAGTTTAGATAAGACATAGTCCCCATTCTTGGGGAATAGGAGTTCTAGTAATAACAGCAGCTGACATTTTTACTATATTTTACGGTTTAAAAAGCACTTCACATTTGAGGTGTGACACATAAATAAATATATAAGGGCCTAAGAGAATTCTAAGCAAAATGTTATGGTAAGTGTAAGTGGGGAAAAGAGTTGTTACCGAATTAAGGAGGGGAAGGTGATCAGAGGGAAAGCACTGTGGAGGAGGCAACAATTAAGCTGCATTTAAAAGAAGATGTAGGAATTTAATGGGTAGAAGAGAGTATATAAAGGGTACAAACAATCCCATAAGCAAAAGTTTGGAGTTGGGAAAACACAGGGTTATCTAAAGAACACAGACAGTAATCCATTTTGGTTGGAAGATGGAAAAGAGAATAAGGATGGGAGGAAAGGTCCTGCTGCTGCTGCTGCTGAAACACTTTCCCCTACCACTCTACCACACCTCAAACAGCTGGTCCTTGCCCAGGAGATTTTGCTACTCACCCACATACATAATGCTGGTCCCCGTCATGTCACAGAGGGCAGGGGGCAGGAAGAGCAATGCATTGAAGGACTGCTGTGGTTCCACACTAGAGTCTGTGCGCCCCCAAATTCTGCACTGAAGTAAGTAGAAGGCTGCTAGGCAGGAAAACTCTCCCAGGAACATGCCCACTGCCTGGAATTAATACAATCACAGACTCTTAGAGCTGGGAGAAACACTAGAGGCCAAGTGATCCAACCTGTTTATCTTAACAATGTCCCAGAGGCAAGGGCAATGGCTCCCCACAAGAGGGATGTGGTACTTTTATGGTTTGGGATGGAGATGGAGATGCTTAGGCCCCAGGGCTTGGGAAGAGTCACTTTCAGGCCCTTCCTGAACATACCCATTACTGGCCAAGAATAGTTAGCCAACCCTCCTCCTCTGCTGCATCTATAAATGGCTACTGGGAAAGAATAACCAGTGATCTTTTCTGATTCAGGCATGACTCAGTTCCCAGCTTCTGGAAGCAAGAGAAAGTTCTGTGGCTGCAGGATGGAAGAAGTGAATTTTCAAGTCCTGGGTGCAAAGGAAAGGGGACTGGAGGTTTGGAGCCACCAGGGAGATGGAAAGCTTGAGGGAAGGCAGGACTGAGAGAGGATACCTGGAGGAAAGGGTGCTCGAAGCTGTGGGCCTTGCTTCCTCCACAGCCCTCGGCCACAAAATTGTCAGCCCATCTGGAAGAGAGAAGAACGCCATCGATTGGTGAGGCTACTATGCTCCCCATTCAACCCAATTCAATAAAGATGCACTAAGTACTTATTTGTCCACCTAGTCTGTGCCATCAGACCTTACGGCTGAGAAGATAACATGCCTCCAGGATGCCTGGCCCCAAGTCTATAGGCTACATGGCCTATGACACCGTACAAAATAAGATAGGGGAGTATATGAGGAAGCAAAACGCTAAGTAAGGCTGCTGGTAAGTTATAGGTGCACTTTATAGTTGAAAAAATATCACTACTTTGCTTCATCCTCAGTGCAAGGATCATCTCCATTTTAGAAGCTCAGAAAGGCTCTGCCCCTTCCTCAAGGTTACACAGCTGGCAAGAGGAAAGCTGGACCTGGAGCACAAGTCTTGTCTGAATAAGGCACTTTCCCAGGCTTCCCAAGGGTACCAGGACTGCTCCCTCCTCTGAAATCCCTCTGGCACTGTCACTATGCCACATGCCACAGAACACAATCCAAATACTTTCCTGGCTTACTTTTTTGGCCAATAACTCTGGTATTGTCTCGTGAAGTATTATCTCAAAAAGAAAATGGTTGGTTACTCTTGAGAGTAAGGACTGTGTCTTCTGATCCTTTGTTTGAACCACAGCACCTAGCACAGGTGTGGACACACAGCAGGCAATTAGTGGAGTCAAGCACTGAAGAACTGGGTTTGGCAAAGCTATGTTATGTCCAGGTATTACTACTATGTAGGTATTACTCCCGTTACCTCGCTCACAGGAGACAAAGAGGCCGAGAGCCAATGACTGGGGATTTCAGTCAGATGAAACGGTAAAAACAGATTTCTAAGAACGCTTCTGCACCACAGAAGTCTGGGGAACAGGTCCTGGGGATAACAGCAGAGATAAAGGAGCTATGGTTGCAGTTAGGAAGACCTGAGTTCAAATCTTTCCTCAGACATATACTAAGCTGAGTAATGCTGGGGCAAGGCACTTACCTTTCTGAGCTTCAGCTTCTCTTGCTGTAAAATAGGGTTAAGACAAGACCCACCTTACAGTGTTGTTTCAAGACTCAGATAAGATAATGTATGGAGAGTATTTTGTAAACCTTAGAGTATTATATTATTGTTAGGAGGGGACTGGAAAGGAGCTTCGAGCTCATCTAGTTCAGAACCACAGAATCAGAAAAGGTGACAATTGGAAGGATCAAGGTCCACCTAGACCCAAAAGGAATCCCTGCTCTACCAAAGCTCACACGTGGCCACCTGGCCTCTTCATGACCTCTGCTGCCAAGTCGCACATTCCACTCCTGCCTCTTCCACTTCCCATGAATTGCTGGGGAATTCTAAAGATTCTGCCCCGGGGGACACAAAGGACAAATCTAATGGTTCCTTTACATGACAGCCTTTCAAATGTTTGCAGACTGCTATGCTAACACCTCTCCTCTGAGTCTTCTCTTCTCAGCTTGAGTATCTTCAGTTCTTTCCATCAGTCCTTGGATGACATGAATTTAAGGCGCCTTCAGCATCCTAGTGGCCTTTCCCTGTCAATGTTTTTCTTAGGCCATAGTGTTCAAACTTGAATACACTATTCCCAATTGAGGACCTCTTAATGAAAGTCAAGATTGCATTAGCTTTTTGGGCTGCCACATCACATTGGAGTCTCGTTTTGGGCTTGCTGTCCATTAAATACTCCAAGTGTTTTCTAGAACAACTGTAGTCTAACCATGCCTTTCCCATTTTATACTTGTGAAGCCCATTATTTTCCTGAAGTTTATCTTAGTAAATTCAGACCAAAGCTCTTGTTCAGATCCCCCTGGATCCTGACTGTCATTCAGTGGGTTTGCTCCCCCTCCAATACTGGTGTCATCTGCAAATCTGAGACCACTGAATGCCTTTTATACAAGCACAGGAGCACCCCTGGCTTCTTCCCTTGAGAACTCCCAACTCAGTGACACTGAGTCATTAAAGACACCAGACACCCAATGTGTTTGGAAGTCATCTGACAGTGTTATCATTTAATCCGTATCTCTTCGTATTCTTAACAAAAACAGCAGAGATACTTTATCAAGTTTTCCAAAATCTAGGTAAATCAGTCATAGCATTTTTCTCATCTGCTACTTTAAGAATATCATAAAAAAAGGAAATGAGGTTCTTTAGACATGACTCATACTTGATGAAACCATGCTGGCTCTCTGGGATCATCACTTCCTTTCTAAATATTCACCAATCATCCCATTAATGATATATTCTAGGCATTTCCCAGCAATCTAAGTCAGATTCACAGGCCTCCTCCAGTCTAATTCTCCCCTCTCCTATTTATGGGATCTTTCCAATATGACTGACAGTAACTCAGCCATCACGTCTACTGGGACTACAAAGATTCAAGGATGCAGCCCATCTGAGCCAGGTGACTTGACTTCATCAAGGGCAGATCTTTGCTCTCTTACTATTCTCTTATTTCTCCTGGGTATCCAACTGCCTGTTCCTCATTCTTGTCCTCTCACTTCCAGTAAAAGGCTATTCTCCTTTGTAGAGAAAACAGAAGTAAACCAAGAACTGGGTAAGTCTGCTTTCTCTGTTGTCAGAGATCACTGTCATCCCATCCACCCCAAACAAAGGCCTTTCTCCTTCTCTGATCTTTTTCCTCAGAGAACTTAACGCTACCTCCCTCACCAACCCCTCGACCCCGACCCAGATTAAATCCCTTTGTGCTGTCCTCACCTTATCTCGACAGTCTTAGCTCCTTCCAAGCTTTTGTGACCCTGACAACATTTCTGTAGGCCTGGGCCACATACCTCCACCCCTGTACATGTCTTCTAAAAATCCAAGTGGGTTTGGGAGTTCCCTTTGCCTCCTCATCAGTCTCTTTGGACAAATGCTGTTTTTCCTCCTCACTGGAAACATTCCCTTTGTAGTTTTAGCATCTTCTGTCATCCCTTGGGGGCTGATTTCCCTGAAACATTTTGCTCCATGAGATCCTATCTCTGCCCTGAAATCTGCTTTCTCCAAATCAAGGGTGTATGTCAGATTATGCCCCATTTCCTCTTTCCCTATCACAAATTCTATGAGGGAGGGGTCACCTACCCACCTGCCTCTCACCCATGATCCTCTAATTTCCTCCCCAGCAACCAAATTATCCCCTCTAATTTACCCTCCCATCCTCTCTGTTAGTGAGAATCAGATTTAGAACAGAATTTTTCCTTTTTGGTTCCTCTGCCTTTTACAGAATGAAGTTTTCAATAAGGCAAGCCAAGAAATTATTAGCTGTTCTGCTTTTGGTGGAGAGAATTCCAGCAGATGCCTGGATAATCAAAGCCTCCTGGCCCTCCTTCCCCTTCCCATCACTACATCTCATGCCTCTGCACCAGGTGTGTGATTGCTTCTCAAACTAATCTGCTTCCTTCTGTCCAGGTGGTCTGTAGTATACTACAGTGACAATGAAGTGAGTCTAACCTCCTCATTTCATACAGGAGGGAACTGAGTCCCAGAAGATAATGCAATTGGCTCAAGTGCCAAGAACACAGCAGGGCCTAGAAGCCGGGGCTCTGGTCCACTGGTCCTGTCTTTGCCACACCACCTGGGTCCCCTGCCTGACAAAGCAGAGTCTCTGACCTGCTGGCTCTTGGCTCCTCTGACCAGAGGAGGAAAGGGAAATGGGTCTAAGCTGCAGATCATCCAGAAATGTCACTTGAGCAGACTGCTCAGAACAAGTTCCAGCCTTCTTCCAGCTTTACTGACAAAAAAGAAAACATAGCAAGTATGTGGGTATAATAATTTCTCAGTCTTAAATCCCCAAATAAGACCTGGAAGAGTCTTTCGAGGAGCACTGGGGAAAGGCTGGGCAGGATGGAAAAGCAGAACATCTGCCTACCTGGCTCTTTTGCCCAGGAGCTCTCCCCTGGGACCCCCCTCTCTGTTTCCAGAGCTGAGTATGATCTGGGGATAGAACAGAGGTGGGAGCTTAGACTTCAACACTTCCTGCCACAGGGGCTGGGCGCTTAGGAGAATGCCCGGCTCTAAGATAGAGCTGGAAAGCCCTGTCAATAGGATAACTAGAAGCCTGCAGGGACTTGCTTTTAGCACTCATATGAGCTATCTCTCACGAAGGGGTTTTGCCCGGACTGGCCAGATACAGGGGTGGATGTGCTGGCAATATTCCCGGGGCAGGGAAATGGGATCCCTTTGTATCCGCCCCAAAGGTGTAAGGCCTGGCGTCCTCGGGATCAGGTGTAAGCAGAATGTGTTGCTCTACCGAGCAGATTTTAGTTTCCAGTTACAGATGATTAGAGCCAAGTTGAGTGTTTCTGGGGCATTTCTCCTTAATTATGGACACTTGCTACACTGACTACCCTACAGAGATGGGGAATGATGCAGAGGTTCCACAAAGCATGATGCAATAGAAAAAGCACTGGCCTCTGAATCAGGAGACCTTGGTTCATGTCCAAGATCACATACTAGCTAAGTGACCCTGGGCAAATGATTTATCCTGAGCCTCAGTTTCCTCATTTGTAAAATAGGGCTCATAATATTTACTTTAGTCATGTCATGGGATTCTTGAAAATAATAGTACTCTGTAAACCTTAAGTGCAAAAGTAATGTGAGGTATTAACAACTGCAATTATGAATATGTAATTATTTAATATGTAAATAAAATGTGTAATTTTTGGGATTTAAGAGACTTCAGAACCTAGTACAAGCTCTTCAGTTTACAGATGAAGACAATGAGGCCCATGGCTGTTGTGACATGTCCAAGTCATATGCCAAGCTTAATAATATTAATATTAAATATTTTCATTGATAATAACAGCAAAGCTAATTCTCCAGATCTTAAAACTGCTATGCCTAAGGCCAGCTCTCTGGCAATGGCCCTTTTTTGAAGTCCTCTTTGGCCAATACATTCCCAGGGCTGGCCTATCAGTCTTACGGTAAATCTAGGGCTGGTGCCCTGAACATGACTGAGGTTTTCGTTCTTGATCATAGGATCATAAATCTAAAAGTGTCAGGGTTCTTGCAGGTCATGAGTACCATCTTATTTTATAGATAAGGAAGATGAACATCCCTCTTACCGTGCCCCCCCCCAAGTTAAGTGGCAGAGCCAGGATGTGAATCCATGTTCTCTTACTTCAAATACGGTGCTCCTTCCATTGTTGCTTACTTATTTCAGTTGTATCTGACTCTTCCTGACCCCATTTGGGGTTTTCTTGGCAGAGATATGGAGTGGTTTGCCATTTCCTTCTCCGGCTCATTTTAAAGATGAGGAAACTGAGGCAAACAGAGTTAAGTGACTTGCCCAGGGTCACACAGCAAGGAAATGTCTGAGGCTGGATTTGAACACAGGTTTTCTTGACTCTAGGCCTGGTATTCTATCTACTGCAAAACATACCTGCCCTTAATCCTTGCATTATACCAGGTTATCTTTTCATCTCAGTCTTAGGGACACCTGGATCCCGAGAACATAATGTCCTGCTTCTGTCCATGGCTACCTCACAATTACAGCATATCAGACCCTGAAGGTGCCCCAAAAGTCATCTAGACCAACCTTGTTGCTTTTTAGATAAATACAGTGAAGCCCACCGAAGGGGTAACTTGCCCACGTCAGGAACAGACCCCATATCTAATTCTAGCCCTGTGCACATGCCCAGATTCCAGCCAAAGTGGCAGCAGCTCTTTTCCTCATCCTCTGGGAGCATCTATATGGGATGGTTAGTTAGAAGGAGTTTCTGGGTCAAGTTGGGCTGAATGGCCTCAGACCAGGAGGATTGGTGCTACCCTGAGACATGGGATAATAGCAAGAGGATTAAATTTAAGAGCCTAGAGAGGTCAAGGTTCAAGTCCAGAGCCTGACATTGCATGGGCAAGTCACATGTAATTTCCCTTAGCCTCAGCGGTGTTGATTGTAAAATTAGGGTGATAATACTATGTAGTTAGCACTTGTTGTGAAGACCAAATAAGGTGATATGCATAAAATGTTTCAGAAATGTCAATGTGCCACAGTAACACCTGCTATTACCACTATCATCATTGCCTCCAAATAGCTGGGAAGGTCCTGGCCCTTTTGGAAGTCCCACATGTAGCAGAAGAGGCTGACTCCCTGGGGAAGTAGCCAGAAATAGCAGGTATTCACTGGGATACAAGGTGGTGCAGCAGAGAGAGCTCAAACAGTCACTTCCCTGACTCAGTTCCTCTAAAAAATGCTGGGCTTTGTACTGGTCTGGGCTGCCAGGGAGGAGAGTGAAAGTCAAATGACTCACTATGATCCAGTAGCTGGGGATCTGAGATCTAAGGGAAGGAGACAATGTCTGCTGGCTGAGCCAAGCCCAGCCGGCCACTTCCTTACTCTTTTTCTTGGGCACCACTGTCCTTTCCTCCAACCTCTACCATGCCTTTTGTCCCAAAGGGCCATGATTATAGGAAAACGGACCCAGGGCTGAGAGGGAAAGAAGAGGCCAGTTAGTCTAACACTCTCATTTTAAATGAGGAAACTGAGGCTCAGGTAGTTTAAGTGACCTGTCAGCGTTGCAGAGAGTAAGCATCAGATGGCAGTGGGTTTGTGTCTATGGCACACACCTTTAACTCTTGACTCTTTCCAGGGAATAATCATTTTTCTTTCCTCTCTCCCCATTCCCCACTGTGAACACACAGAAATCCTGTCCCTCTCCCATCCGGACATCAGCTTAGGGAAGAGAAGTCAAAGTTATAGAAGGAGGACTGTGGGGAGAGGGGTAGGGGGAGCAGAAAGGCTTTGGCCTGGGAATTCAATGGCTCATAGCATTCATAAGCAGAAGGGAGTTTAGGATCATCTAGACCAGGTTTGGGGAACTGCAGCCTCAAGGCCACATATGGCTCTCTTGGTCTTCAAGTGCGGCCCTTTGACCGAATCCAAACTTCTTAGAGCAAATTCCCTTAATAAAAGGATTTGCTCTGTAAAACATGGACTCAGTCAAAAGGTCACACCTGAGGACTTGGAGAGTCATATGTGGCCTCAAGGTCACAAGTTCTCTACCCCTAATCTAGTCTTATTTTACAGATGAGAAAATCGAAACTTAGAGAGTCTAAGTGACTAGTCCAAGGTCAGAGATTTAGCAAGCAGCAGAGCAGGGAAAGGGACCTAGGCTACCTGTTCCAAATCCAGATCTCTTTCTAGTAAACCACCAGCTAGGGAATATTAGTTTGCTTTTGTGTTCTGTCCCTAACTAGCTGGGGAGGCTTGTCCCAATTATTTCACTTCTCAGGCCTGAGTACTACCATAATCTATTGGCATTTCACCTCTCCTGCTCTCTTCCTTTACATAACCCCACGCTATGCCCTCCAATCCCTTGACCCCTCAATTCTTTGCCAGGTCATCTCCCCTGCACCAGTCACTCTCTCTTCTTCTTGCCATCTAGACCTCTTGATTAACCAATCCAAATCTACATTGTCCTCCTTTCTTGAAGCCCTTGCCTCCTTATCATATTGCCTAGCTAGGCCTCATCCTTGGATCACTCCCACAATTTGTCACCTTTACTCTTACACATATGCCACTAAATCACACAACTGTTCTGACTGGATGCCCTACAATTTTTTGTTATATAATCTCAACTGGGCACTCGCTGCTACTTACTATGCCATGCTCCACACCAGTTCTTCCAAATCTTTTCATCCTCCTCAAGCCTTCCCTTCACCTACTCTCTCAGCTGAGAACCTTGCCTTATATATTTTACAGAAAAAAACTGATGCCACTAGCCATGAACTGCCTCTTCTTACCTGTTCAGGTACATTCTGACACTCTCACCTGTCTCACATGACAAGTGGCCTTACTCCTTACCAAGGCTGACCCCTCTGCTTTTTTAAGTGACCTCATACCATTCCATTTCCTCCAAAAGATTGTCTCCTCTGTCATTCCAGCTCATTCACTTATTTTCAATCTCTCCCTGGCTCTTTTCCTACTGCCTACAAACATGCTCATATCTTCCCTATCTTGAAAAAACCCCACATTTGATCCTTCCATCCCTGCTAATTATCATACTAATTCTCTTCTGTCTTTTGTAGCTAAACTCTTTAAAAAAGAAGTCTACAAAAGATGTCTCCCTTTTCTTTCCTCTCTTTGTCTTCTTAACCCTTATAATTTGGCTTCCAACCTTATCAGTCCACTGAAACTGCTCTCTCCAAAGTTTCCAAATCCAAAGGCCTTTCTCAATCCTTATTCTCCTTGGCCTCTCTGCAGCCTTTAACACTGTTGATCACTCTCTCTTCCTTGATATTCTCTTTTCTTAGGTTTTCTGGGTACTACTGTCTCCTGGTTCTCCTCCAACCTACCTTCTCAGTCTCTTTTGCTGGATCCTTTTTGAGATCACACCCACTAACTGTAGATGTCCCTCAGGGTTCTGTTCCAACCCTCTTCTCTTTTCCCTCCATACTGTTTTCCTTGGTGATCTCATCAGCTCCCATGGATTTAATTACCAATTCCATGCTGATGATTCTCAAATGTACCCATCCTGCCCCAGTCTCTAATCCTGAATTTCCAACTGCCTTTCAGATATGTCAAACTGGATGTTTCATACACATTTTAAACTCACCAAGTCCAAAATGGAATTCTTTGTATTTTTCCTTAAATCTTTCTCACTCCCCCACCTATTCTATTAATGTGAACAGCAACACCATCTTCCCAGTCCCTTGGGCTTACAACCTAGGAATAATCCTGGATTCCTCCCTCATATACAATCTAATGCTAAGGCCTGACATGCCCCCTTCTCTTCTCTGGCACTGCCACACTCTAGTGCAGCCCCTCATCACCTCACAGTTTATTGCAGTAGCCTGCTGGTGGGCCAGCCTTCCTCAAATCTCTTCTCACTCCAATTCACCCTCCATTCTACCACTAAAGTGATTTTCCTAAAAGGTATACTTGACTATATTACCTCCCCTACTCAATAAACTCCAGTGGCTTCCTGTTGCCTCTAGGATCAAATATAAAATCAAATACAAAAAGCATTCAGAGCCCTTCATAACCTAGTCCCCTCCAACCTTCCCAGTCTTCTACCTTATCCTTCAACTTGTATTAATGGATCCAGTAACACTGACTTCCTGGTTGTTCTACTCTCCCTTCTCCAATATGACTGACCTCCCTGACTTCCTTTAAATCCCAACTAAAACCCCACCTTCTATAGGAAGCCTTCCCCAACCAACCTTCCTTACAATGCCTTCTCTCTGTTTATTATTTTCTATTTATTCTGTATATAGCCTTCTTTGTATATATTTGTTTGCATGTTGGCTCCCCTATTCGATTGGAAGCCTCTTGAAGGCAGAGACTGTCTTTTGCCTCTTTTTGTATCCCCTGCGCTTAACAGCACCTGGCACACAGTAGGCACTTAATAAATGTTTACCGATTGACTGGTTTGACAAGGTCCTGTCAAACCTTGACATTCTTTGACTCTGTGTCCTCCAGTTTCCTTTCCACTTTTTGGGTTGCATCCCTGAGACCTCACTGCTAGGGTCAGACTATGGGAAGGAGAGAAAGGGCTTTTCAGAAGAATAGATCCTCACTCAGAGCAGACTCTGCCAATGCTATTGTGGGCAGAAGCATTGGCTCCCAGTTGCCTGGGGGCTAGCCTTCGGCCTGGCAGAACTCGAGGACTCTGGCCCCAGAGGAGACAGACAAGCTAGAGCAACGTGAGAGGCCACACGTGGCCTTCAGGCAGCAAGTTCCTGGCCAATTCTATCAAACGTGTGGCCACAACACTATTAAATGTGGCCTAAACCAGTAGTGCGATTGTTTTTCAGTCGTGTCCAACTTTTCGTGACCTCTTTTGGAGTTTTCTTGGCAGAGACAGCAGATACTGGAGGGGTCTGCCGTTTCCTTCTCCAGCTCATTTGGAGATGAGGAAACTGAGGCAAACAGGCTTAGGTGACTTGCCCAGGGTCACACAGCTAGTAAGTCTCTGAGGCTAGATTTGAACTCAAGAAGAGTCTTCCTGACTTCAGGGCCAGTACTCTATCCACTGTGCCTCCTGTCTGCCTTGGCTCAAACTAGATTAAAATGTAATATTAAAATGAAATAGTTAAAAAAAAACTAAAAACACAATAAAACATAGATATTATTGATATATAGTTTTCTGAGTCAAGGTGTGTCTTGTAGGGATCATTACATATGCTTTAGTGGCCTTCATTTCTATTTGAGTTTGACCTCACTGGTATAGCCGAAAGAACACAGAACTTGGACTAAGAAGATCACGGTTCCAATCTCTGCTCTGTACTTACAGGTGTGTGATCACAGGCCAACCCCTTCACCTCCACTGTGCTGCTTATTTCCTGGGTGTCCTTGGGCAATCACTTCACTTCTCTGGACCTCAGTTTCCTTGTCTGTAACTAGGAGCCTGAGGTCCCTTCTAGCTCTAGTTCTAGGATCTCAGGAACCTGAGACTGTAATGGGAGTTAAAAATCTTCCCTGCCCATTAACAGGCCTTAGGTGAGGCTACTGAGGGAGGCTTTATTAGGGGAGTCTTATTTCCTATGAAGGCCCCACACCTTTTGCTGATTGCTAATGAGGCACTGGGTCAAGAGAGTCTTGCCCTATGGCTCTGAAAAGTGTATATATATACTCTGAGGTGAGGTTTTGCTTTAGGGGTCAGTTTTTGGAAGAAGGTTCGAGTGCCAGATGAGACTCAGATGTTGGTGCTTCTGTCTCTGGTAATGATGTATGTATTGTCTATAATTAGATAGCTGGAAGCCCCATCTGTTAATCTTGCTTGTATTTTCTCTGTGGGTATATGTAATTAAAGTAAGATTATTTATCCCTCTTATAGTTGCTTTCCTTTTAGAAAAGCAGATCTAAGAACCTGTGCAGCAGGCCCTCCTGTGGATGCCAGGGTGCTTGCTGATATAGAGCCTTACTTGCGTCCTCTGTGAAACAGGGTTGATAATAACCCACAGCTATGTTTGCAGTGGATAGTGCTATGAGGACTGAAGTCAGAAACACTGCTCTTCCTGAGTCCAAATTTGGTTTCAGACAATTCTCAGCTGTGTGACCCTGGGCAAGTCACTTTACCCTGTTTGCCTCATCTGTTTCCTCATCTGTACAATGAGCTGGAAGAGGAAATGGCAAAGCACTCAAATATCTTTACCAAGAAGAGTTGGACATGACTGAAATGACTGAATGACATACATCTCAGTTGTAAAAAAACAAAACAAAACAGCATGTAAATGTGTTACTTATTAAAGGTTTTCTGGAGAGAAATTCCTCTCTCCTTTTCAGACAAGAAAAAACAGTGGCAGAGAAGGAAGCCACACAGCCTGGGAACCTGAGACCCAGCCAAAAGGAATGGAGCTGCTGGTCTTGATTTAGAAGTATCCTTCTGGGAGCAAGAGGAATCAGAGAATCATAAATTTACAGTAGGAAGGGACCTCAGACACGATCTCTAGTTCAACCCTCTTATTATATAGACAAGGAAACTGAGGCTAAGGGAGAGGAAGTGACTTAGCAAAGGCACATAGAGACTTTGGAAGACCTGTTATCCAAAGTTAGGTGTTTTTTTTACCTTACCAGATGATGAACTGAGTAATTTGGGACCAAGAGGTAAGAGGGACTTTCAAGGGGAATTCTTTATAGCTGCTAGCAAGGAGCTTCTTGACAAGGTAGAATAGTAAGGACAGAGGCGGTCTGATGCTTTGGTCTAGGATTGTAAGGTAGTAGACTTAGTCTCCAAATATAGCTTGTTAGGAGATTTCTCAAGAGCTTGTTTCTGTTTTAAGTGGTGCATGCCTGTCTGATTTTTTTGGGGGGGAGGGTGGATTATGTTGGGTTGTCCCTAAAGATATGGTTTAGAATGGATTAGAGCATTAGCCAATCAAGATTCACCCTCACTTTCTCCCCGAGCCAAATTATTTGCATTACAGTCAGATTTCTGTATATAAACTGTCAGGCTGGAAGTTTAAACTGTAATTTGCCAAACTCTTCCCCTGTCTTTTGTTCTTGGGGAGTGTCCCATTACCCCCAGTTTCTAATTGGTCATGAAACCCCTGCTCTGGGTTTACAGCTTTGAACTAATTGCTCCTGTAGGTGGGAAGGTGATGTGGTAGAAAGATCAGTAGGCTAAAGCCTGGGCTCCAGTGGCTGCTTACTTGGGTTACTGAACTTCTCCAAACCTCGGTTTCTTCATCTGTAAACGGGGTATAATCCCAGCCCTGCCTACCCCACCAAGTAATTATAAAGATCAAATGAGATTATGGAAATAAGGACACTGAAAACTGTAAAGTGGTGTGCAAATGAGAAGTATAATTACAAGGTGAGATTCCTCACAACCACCAGGGGAGGATCAAAGGTTGTCCTCCAGTTTGGGAAGCTAACTCAACAGGATCGACTGGTAGACAAAGGTAGACAAATTGACCTTTCCTTTTCTGTGACCAGGGATTTCCTTGCTTCCTACTAGGCCACTCTCTCCTTGTCTAGAGCCTTTTAAAAGAATTGTATTAGTCCAATGTGGATGACAAATGATTTGAAGCCTTAGCAACCAAGGGGAAAAGTAGCATACGGAATTTTTTTTTTAAACAAGACTTATCTCCAGTATGCGTGTTAAGGGATTATGAGGTACACAGCTTTCAAGCATCCCTGCATGGCCAAAGTGACAGGAAAGGAGCGAACTCTAAAACCCAGTAACAAGTAGTAGTTAAAGCCTTTCCGTCCCTTACAAACCAGGGCTACTGGTCTTAGCACCTCTACAGAGTGTAGAAGTATTTGTGTTAAAACATAAAAGATAAATCTTGGAAGTCTCAGCACCTAACAGATATAGCAGTTGCTTAACCAATGTTTGTAAAACTGAATCAGGTACTTATTAACTTTGTGACTTCGGCCACATGCTTGTGCCTCTCGGGGACTGTTTTCACATCTTCAAAACAAGGGGAGCTGGACTATATCTTTCTAGTGCTTCTAGCTCTAGCTAAAAAGATGGACCTTGCACAGAAGTCAGGGGTTCCCTCAATAAGTCCTACTCTCATTTTGAAAAAGCGAGCTCAACATTCATTCCATCAACACTCTTCTCTTCTATGGGCAAAGGTCTTATCACCAACACCCATTTTATCTGTGGTGAAACACAAGCCCCCAAAAGGCAAGGCACTTTCTAATGAACCCCAGTGAAACAATCTCTATGGGCCTAGAATCCTACATAGGAACTGGCCCCCTCCCCACACAGGTTAGAGGACCAAAGATTTGGAATTCCATTCAACAAGCACTTACTATTACTACTATTATATGCCCAGGGTATAACAGACTTCTAGGGTAGTAAAGTAAAAACTAAATAATGCTGCTATCCAGAAACTTACATTCTACCGGGGAAGAGACCACCTTTAAATAAATACACCACAAATGCACGTGCACACAAATTTTTGGAGGGGAAGGGGCTTGGCGGCGATGTAATGCTAAGAGCAGAGAGGCAGCTAGGTGGAGCAGTGGATAGAGCACTGGGCTGGGACTCCTCTTCTTGAGTTCAAATCTGGCCTCAGACACTCCCAGTGTGACCCTGTTTGCCTCAGTTTCCCCATCTGTAAAATAGGCTGGAGAAGGAAATGGTAAACCACTCCGGTATCTCCGCCAAGAAAACCCCAAATGGCTCATGGAGAACAGGACGTGACTGAAAACGACCTAACCCGCAGGAGGCTCCAGAGGGCACAACGAAAAGGGGCAGCGGCAGAGGGGCTCGTCCGTCACCCCTTCCAACCTTCTCATTTTACACATTAGCGAACCGAGGCCCAGACGTGAGAAGCGGCTTGCCCGGAGCAGCGAGGGGCGGAGGGGATTCGAGCCCGGGCGCCCTCCCAGGTGTCTCGTCGGGTTCACCGCGGAGCTCTGGAGGAGGGCTGGATACGGCCCCGTCCTCCCTGGCCCAAAGACCTGACCCCAGGGGTGGGGGTCCCCTACCCCCCCAACTCACTTGGCCGAGAGGGTGTTGATGGAGCCGGTGATCAGCATGAGCCCGGCCAGGAACAGCTGGTACTTGGTCCATGCCATGGTCAGGCGGCGCTCAGGCAGCTGCCCGGACGACTCCCGGGCCGAGGGATGGGGACTACCGGCGGGGGGAAGGGAGGGGGGGCTTGGGGCTGGCAGAATGCACTTCCCTTCCGGGATGGCGGTCACCTGACCCACAGAAGTCAGCTGCCCTGGAGCCCCGCCCCCCGCCTCATCCCAACCCCCTCCCACCCCACCCAGAAGGCGCGCAGTCCCGCCGAGCCGAGAGGGAGGCTCGGGCACGCGCACGCGCACGCGCAGCTCGGGATTGCGGCGCTCCCGGCCGGCCGGTTCCCCGCCCAGCTCCCGCCGCTCACCCGACTCTTCGCGCCGTAGTCTGAGCACGTGCTCTTCCTCCTCGTGCCATTGTGGGGTGGGGTGGGGCGGGAGTCCCTCCTGGGGATCCTGTGCTTGCCTTGGGCAGTCAGTCAAACAGCAGGCTTTGATTGTGCAGCTTGTGCCCTTACACTCACATGGCACACAACCCTGGGAAGTGTTAGGGGCTGTTTGTACCCATTTTACAGATGAGAAAACATTGTATCCACCGATCAGTAAACATTTACTAAGCGCCCACTGTGTACCAGGCACCGTGTCAGCGCCGGGGATTCTTAGAGTCAGGAGACAGCCTTGTCCTCAAGGAGCTTACAGACCGAGGGCAGAGACGACTCGCGAACCGGTGCGTGTAGGGCTGTCTGCTGTGTTCGTCCTTCGTGGCCCAAGAAGGTTTGGTTCTCCGAGGGACCACGTTGAAGAACGAGGGGGAAGCCCTGTTGTGCCCTGGGGCCCAGGAAGAAAGGGAGACAATAAAGTATGGGGGTGGGATGGGGGATGGGCTCGTGTGTCTCTCGTCCAGATGACCTGACAGGCGCCGTTCTGATCCCCGCTTCCCCGGAGGCCCGGGCCCCTTACTCATGTTACCCTACGGAGCGGACCCCCTGCTGCCCCACATGCTGCATTCACTTACCCAGCCTCCGCCGCTGCCCAGCATGCTCAGGTAAGGCCCTACCCTGGGAAAGGGAGGTCATCTAATGCCACCTAAGGGGGAAAGTGAGCTAACAGCTCACGGTGATTTCAAAAACCACGGTGATTTCAGGAGTGCTATTTTCCATCAGGTGAGAGCTCTCTCTCTCTCTCTCTCTCTCTCTCTCTCTCTCTCTCTCTCTCTCTCTCTCTCTCACACACACACACACACACACACACACACACACTTCAGAGAAATGATTAAATGACTTGTACTTGACTTCGTTGTGAGTGAGTGAGGGCTGTGCAGGGTCACCAGGGTCCAATGGCCAGATTTCAGGAGCTCACTTAGGGTGAGGTAAAGCCCATTCCGTGAATAGGTCACTTTAAACAGTGGCCAGGGGATGGCCCCTTTAGTGAGGCATAGGGAAAACAAGGACATCAGGCTGGAAGGAAAACAGCAACAGTTACCATTAATTATCACTCTTAAACCAGGAGGGTCAAGAAGCTAGCCTTTAGGCAGGGGCCTAGTTCCTACAGTGTATGAGCTTCAGAATGCAGTAGGTTTAAGGTTTTGAGAAAGGAAGGGAAGGGAAAGGAAAGGAAAGGACTGCATCCTGGGTCATCTCCAGTCATCCTAATGAAATCTGGTCACTGGATTAAGATAGACCCATGGACCTGGAGTCAGGAAGATCTGGAATTCAAATGTGACCTCAAACACTCTACCTCTGCCTTAGTTTCCTCAGCTGTAAAATGGGGGTAATGATACCATCTACCTTGCAAGATTCTTGTAAAATGCTTAGCCTACTGCCTAGCATATAGTGGTTTTTTTTAAAAAAAAAATGTTTATTCAGTTCCCCCCAAGCACTTGGTGTGTAGTCTTCTTCCCCTCCCCTCCCCCCCAGTAAATGCTTGTTGGATGAACTCTTAAGAGCTTAAATGGATCTGTTTGCCATCCTGCTAATTGCTCATTTTGGTAGAAAAGGGGCTGTCCTGGGACTGTAGCCCTAGAAACATACTTGTGCCTCAGCAGTCATTTTAAAGATAAGGAAACTGAAGCCCAGAAAGGTTATGTAAATTGTATGAGGTAGTACAGGTGGCAAAGGCACAGTTTGAACCCAGTGCTTGGACTCTTTAAGACTAAGGTTCTTTGTCTTACTTGAAAATGTCTTGACCTATCTAGCTGTCTTATTATACAATCATCCTTCAAGTCTTTGCTGCCAGACTTGGACCAGGGCCTCTCTTGGACAAAGAGAGTCAGAAAACTCCCATAAGGGTATGCTCAGTGACCTGGGATCAGTTCCAGCATCGATTTTATTCCTCCTCTCCCCACCCTGCCCCCATCCTTAGCAGAAATAGATGACAGAGGGCAGAAAGGAAGAGAAACATGCCTATGTGCAGTTTCCTCCCCACCAAGAGCAGAAACTTATGTCAGAAATATGGGGAAGAGGTACATCTGCTTACACGTGACCTGTTCATAGACAGTGATACATTTCCAGTCAGTTGTCCTGCTGTCCTTTCTATGATCACTACATTTCTCATTTCTGTCCCCTTCTTTTTGCTTACACAAACACAACTGTGATGTAGGATTTTATCACCCATGCATGTCTGAACTACAGCTTTGTTGTTTGGTTGTTCAGTGTGACTCTGCTGTGCCAGTTTTGCTCCTGAAATAAAGCTGTGGGAACACTAGCACTGTTAGCTCAGATTAGACAGGGAGTTGTTTAGTCCAGGAAGCTCCTACTAATGGAATTTAGGAATATTCTGTCCTCTTCTATTCAACAAACATTTATTAAATACCTATTTATGTACAGAGCACTTTTCCTGGCCTGGGGGACATAGAAAGTTTAGATAAAACAACTACCCTTGCCCTTGTAATATTGTTCTTCAGTCTTGTCAACTCTTCATGAACCCATATTGGGTTTTCTTGGTAAAGATACTGGACAGATTTGCCATTTCATTTTTCAGTGTGTCTCTGTTTTACAGATGAGGAAACTGAGGCAAGTAAGATTAAGTGACTTATCCAAAGTCACATAGCTAGTAAGTTTTTGAGGCCACATTTGAACTTAGATCTTCCTGGCTCCAAACCTGTTGCTGTATCTGTTGCTAGGTTTCAATGATAATAACGAATCCCCAGAAATGGTCACATTATCTGAATCTGTCTGTATATTTCCGTTGAGATGGAATCCGTTAACATATTTTACATAATTTTACATAATTACAACTTCATTTAGGGTGAACATGAATACATGCTAATATTTCACAGGCTTCATTATTCCCGCTTACCCTTATCTCTCCCTATTCCACTCCATCCTTCATTCTGCTGCCAAAGGGATTTTCCTAAAAGTGGTCCCCCTTTACCTCCAGGATCAGATGTAAAATGTTCTATTTGACATTTAAAGCCCTTCACAGAGGTGGAACTAAGATAGTGGAATAGGAAGAAGTTCAGTCAAGCTTCCTCCAATAAAGGATCCACAAAAATCCAGAAAACTCGCTACATCAAGTGCCGATCATGAAATCTGGAAAAAAAAAAAAGAATTCACAAGTGATTTTCCCAGCCCAGGTTTACATAAGAGAGACAGATAGAGAGGTGTTCAGCTAGTGGAGCAGGGTCTAGCCAGTAACGTCTGCACAGGGCATTCCAGGGCAGGCTCTCACAGTCTCTGAAATTTCTCACAGAGGGGCCTAAATTTGTGTAGGTTTCAGGAACTGGTACTACCTGGCAGCTCTCTCACTCACTACTCAGTTCTGGGTCAGAGATCCAGATTGGACAAAGAAGGGAGAGTGCATGTAGGGGTCCATGGTGAGAAGTGGTCAAGGGGCTTAGGTTGTGCACTTTGAAAGGAACAATGACTCCATGGCTCTGACAGGGTTGGGGGGGGGAGAAAAAGAGAGAGAGAATGTAGGGTGGGAGTGGGGGGGGAAGGGTTAGGGTTACCCAGTCTTCAGTCTATAGCAGAATAATCAGAGCAGGAATCCTAGAGCTAAGCAGTGTCTGCAATTCTATCCCTTTGATCCAGCAGAGCTTTCCAGTTGACTAAGGGTGGTTGAGTCCAGGGACAGACTGTTGGAACTCTGACTGAGCCAAGCTCATGGGCATGTTGGTCAGACCCGAATCCGTGTCAGGAACTTGGCAGAGCTCAGACAAGGAGGAAAACAGACTTTGCCCTGAATCTATCCACTTAAGGAGCACTGAAAGCTTGCTATTCTCCGGAGTGAGGTGACTTGGAAATCTTGGAATTGATACAATACTCAGTACTCTAAGAAAGTAGCAGTAGGACCAGCCCAGGCATCTCCTCCTCTAAAACTGAACAGAGCCCAGTGCTAACATCAAATCCAAAGTAAGGAAGTAGCCTGGAAGAAGAGCAAACAAAAAGAAATTCAAAACAAAAAAGGCTATTATGGGGACAGAGACACTCAAGATAGAAACTCAGAAGAGAATGACTCCAAATCATTAAAAAGCAAAGACTCAAAGAAAAGCATAGGTTTGGTATAAATTCAACTAGAATTCTGGAGGAGATGAAGCAAGAATTTTTTAATAGTATTTAATTTTTTTCCAATGATGTATAAAAACAAATTTTAGCAGTCATTTTTAAATTTTTACTTCCAAATTTTCTCCCTCCTTCCTTCTTCTCCCCTTTCCCTAAAAGGCTAAGTAATTTTATATAGATTATATATGCAAACAAGAATTTTGGAAAGAGTTAAAATGTTTTTATAAATGAAATAGAGAAATTAGAAAAAATGGGAAAAGAACTGAGAGCTCTGGAAGAAAGAATTGAAAAGGGAATTAACAACGTGGCACAAGAGGTATAAAACCTTGTCTAAACCACAAACTCCTTGAAAATTAGAATGGACCAAACAGAAGCTAGACCAAACCAAGAAATGTTAAAATGAAATGAAAAGACTGGAAAAACTAGAAGAAAATTTAAGATTCCTCATAGCAAAAATGATTAACTTTAGAAAGCAGATCCCAGAGAGATAATTTAAGAATCATTGAATTACCTGAAAGTTACAACCAAAGAACTTGAATATCCTATTTCAAGAAATAAAAGGAAACCATCCAAATCTCTTAGAACCAGAGGGCAGAATGGAAATAAAATCTATTGATTACCTCCTGAAGGGTAATAAATAAAGTAATCAAACTCCAAAATAAAACTAGGAACATTATAGCCAAAATCTAGAACATCTAGGTCAAAGAGAAAAGTACTGCAAGCAACCCAAAAGAAAGAATTCAAGTACTGGGTAGCCACAGTCAGGATCACACATGATTTGGCATGCACCACTGTAAGTGAGGGGAGAGTTTGAAATGTATTTCACAAAGTGAAATATTGGCTTACAACCAACCAAGAACATTTTACCCAGCAAAACTGATTGTAATTGTATGGGGGGGAAAGATTTTTATTGAAATAGAGGACTTCCAAGTATTTCTAATGGAAAGACCAAAGCTGTATAGAAACTTTGAAATGGAATTACTAATAGAGATTCCAGAGGACCCATGACAAAACTTACCCAATACCAGATTGAGAGGTAAGGGAATCAGAAGGCAGACAGACATTTTTTTTTTAAAACAGGGTCAATGGAAGAACTTGTTTTGTTTGACTATACTGTTTGTAACAGGGTTTGTTTTTCTGTCTTTCTTTAATGGAGAGATGAAAGTGGGAGGGATGAAAGTAGACTTTTTCGATTGAAAAAAAACTTTAAAAAATCAAACAAAACAAAAACCAAAACAAAAAGCCCTCCACAACTTGTCCTCTTTTTCCCTTTCCAGTCTTGTTATATTTTACTCCCTATTACTTAACTCTACAAACCAGCTATGCCAGCATTCTTGCCCTTCTTCAAGCATGATATTCCATCTTCCCATTTCATGGGCTGACCATCATACCTGGAATGTTCTCCCTCTTTACGTCTGCCTCCTGATTTCCTCAGCTTCTTTTAAGTATTAACTGAAGTCCTGCTTTCTATGAGAAGCTTTTGCTGTTCTCCCTTCATGCTAGTTCCTTCTCTGAGAGTTTTACTCATTTGCATTTCTTCATGTAGCTGTTGATAATTTGACTTTCTTTTTTTAGAACTGCCTGTTCACATTCTTTGACCATTTTTCAAATGATAAATTATCATATTATAACAAATTATTCTTACGAATTTAAGCCAATTCCTTATGAATTTAGAAAATTCACTATTTTTTCCATTACTTAAAGTTCAGTTTAAGAAATTGTACTTTTAGCAAGGTTTGGCAAAAGGAAAGTACTTTTGCTAGACAATGTATCTTGAGTTTTTGATCCAGAATACGTTCAAGCCACCAGTATCCCGCAGTTACGGTATAATAATCAGAATAGCCCCAGGATACCCAGCATGTCCCCGAGACATAAGCTGATTCTTCAAGCTGTCATCTCATGATAATAGTGCACATCTGTATAGTATCTATATCCCCAGTATTGTCTCATTTGATCCTCACAACTCTGTGAGGTAGGTAATATTATTCCAATTTTACAGATGAGGAAACTGAGGCTCAGTGAAATTCAGTGACTTGTTTGGATCATACTGCCTGTAAGCATCTGAAACAGGATTAAAATGCCACTCTTTTTGGCTGAGTTCAGTGCTCTATCCATGATGCATCTTCTCATATCTCAACAGACTTTTCTCTGAGATTTTTGCTGACGTTTCTACTGTCCTGCTTTGATTTGTTGGCTTTTGTCCCTCCTTCTGTGCCTCTTTGCCCTTGGCTGAAATGTACCCATCTGTTGGCTTTGTTCTCCACTTCTCTCCTTCTGCTTTATCCCTGGGCAGGATGCTCCTAATTACCTATGAATGAATTTGCTGTAGTCTTTGCTAGACTCAGACTTTGTTCTAGTCTGCTTCACCCCAGGTCCCTGTCACCCCCGCCCCAGAAAGTGGGATATGAAACCCTATTCTGATCATGAATTCCACCCAAATCTTAATGATGCCAGTAAGGTTGTATTTCCCTCCTTGTTATGAAATTTCAAGTTCCATCTGTTACCTATGTATGTAGAAATCTGAATTTGTAAGTCTTAGATGCTTTCTCTTGTGATTTATCAGCCATCTCCTTCATTGTTGTATTCCTTCTATATTAAATCTTTCCTGGTTCCACCAACTGGTAGTGCCCTCTTGTCTCCCTGAAATCACTTTGGATTTGTTTTCCATATACCTCTATATACCTCCAGGACTCTCACCACTTCTTTGTATCCTTATGGCTTAGCATAGTGCCTAGAACACAGGCGGTCCATTGCCATCCATTTTCAATTTAAGACTTTCTTGATTAGATCATCAAATCTCTAGCTAAACACATTCTTCCTGGTCATCATGAGATAGGGAGAGGCTTAAAGATAGGGACTATGATTTCATTGATATAGGGAACTCCTAGAAGAGGACCCTCTCTCTCCTAATGCAGATAGGGATCCTCTTTGACACTTAAAGTTAGATTGTTGCATAAAGCTCAGAGAGGACAAGTGACTTGCCCAGGGTCATGTAGATAGTATATGTTAGAGACTGGACTGAATCTGAGTCTTCCTGGCTTCCTAGACACTATCCAGTCTGCCATGCAGTCTCTTCATCATGAGATACACAAAGTATATTGTGAAATGCTCGGGACTGTGAGCCAAGACACTGAAGATCCAGATATTCCTTACCATTGCTGGTGCCTTTCCTCCTAGAGTTTACTTTCTATTTACATTGTATATATCTTCAAATAAAAAGTTGTTGGTATGTGGTCTCCCCCAATGGAATGGCAGATCTATCAAGGCTGGGACCATGTTTGCATGTTTCTTTGTACCCCCCTTCTCATCTCTGTGTTTATCATGGTGCCTAGCATGTGATAATAAATGCTTGTTGGCTGAGAGTGTAAAGAGCCTCCTGTCTTGTGTGAATGAGGGGAGATTTTTAATTCCTTAGCATCTTGCTTTCTATTTAGAAACAGGAGCCTTTTTGAGCAGCACCAACTTTTGGAACTGCCTTGTGGGTAACCCCAAGTTCTGAAAGTTTTAAGCTTAGGTTTCCTGCAGAGAAAAGCAGTTTTTTTTGAGGCAGAGTCCTCCTAGGAGAAAGAAGGTTTTCTGTATGCTTCTTGCACAGGTTCCTACTTGAAGAACAAAGCTAATGAGTTACTTGAATAGTTCAGATCTGATAGGAAGGCAATTGCTTATTCAGTAGTACTTCCAAAGTAGGTTTATTTTTTGGAGGGAGAGTCTAACCTGCAGACTCGTGCTGCAAGTCTGGGGGGAAATTGTGTAGAACTATAGGAAATAGGGATTCACTAGAACATAAGAGAGTTGATTTGATAGCAGCTCCCAGTTTATCTCCCTTCCAAGGGAACTTGATGAGCTGTCTGATTGCTTTATATGTTTTGTATTTATGATCTATGAGCATGTATGGTGAAATAAAGGCTGTTCTATGATTGCTATGTAATTTCTTGAGGGCTTATATGGGAGCTAGAGGGCCCTTTTACTCACATTTGGAGAAGAGTAGATATGAACTATGCCTAAGTTTTATTTTGAATGTTACTTGAAGGTAGGAGCAATGAACCCAAAAGAAACTGACTCTAGGCATCAACCTTTAAAATTAGCATCCCTAGGGGAGCATTGTTGCTCTTAGCCATGGGTTACGTACGAAATTAGTTCTTGCCATCCTCTCTCTCTCTCTCTATATATATAGTATGTATAGTATATATAGCCAAAAGGACTTTACTAAACTTTACTAAAGTTTATGATGGCATTAAGGGGACCCTGGGTAGAAAACTTCAACATTCTTCTAGTTAATCTGAGTTTATATCCTTGATTTATAGAATCATAGACGTAGTGCTGAAAGGGACTTTGAGTGGCTATCTGGTCTATTCCTTTAATCTTTGCAGATGAAAAACAGGTCCATGGAGGGTAAGTGACTGTCCAAGTTCACATACATGGTAAGCATTAGTCAAGATTTGAACTCAGATCCTCTGAGTTTTCTGGACCCTTTCCACTGTGCACTGCTTTCTTCTCCCTTTGCCTTTGAAGACCTCATCCTTAAAACAGGGTCTTGTACATAAGATGTTCCAAAGTACTTGTTGAATTGAGTTACTGCAGGCTATGCTAGTAGACAGCAAACTCTGGAAGGTGTTACCAGACTGGCTTCTAACAAAGCCTGAGAATGGACTATGTGAGGTCTTTTTAGGGCAGGATGCTAGAATAGGTAGAGCCCTGGATTTGAATTTAGAAGATAGGTTTTAATCCCCCTTGAGCTCTCTGGGCCTTAGTTTCATCATTTGTAAAAAGAGAGACAAGATGTTCTCAAAAACCCCAACTAGCTCTATATCCTGTGAACCTAATCTCAGAGAGTTTTCATCAAATTAATTTGTAACTTTTTTTTTTTTTGCCATGTCAATTCAGAACATCTAATAGGAACCAGAGGGGATGCTATTTTCATTGCTGGTGAATCATAGAATTTTAGAGTTCAAAGGGATCTTATGGGCCATCTAGTCAAGCCATGAACTAAAGGAAACTCCATTTTAATATGCAAATTTCCTTGAAGTTCAAGAATGGCTAAGAGGTAAGATTGATGAAAGCATTTATAAGCAAGTTGGGAGGTCAATAATAGAATAGTTTTTTTGACTATAGGTCCAGCTATCCAAGGCATAAAATAGAGGAGTTTATGTTCCCCCTTTTTTTGGTGGGGGGCAAGGTAATTATGGTTAAGTGACTTGCTAAGGTCACACAGGTAGTTAAGTGTCAGTTGTCTGAGGCTGGATTTGAACTCAGGTCCTCCTGACTTCATGGCCAGTGCTTTCTCCACCTAACTGTCCCCAGTGCCCCCCCTTTTTTAAACTTACATTTAATCATCTGAGGGACTAAAAGCATATATTTATATGCATTTCACTGACCTTGTCATGACTCTTTCCATTACCATTGCTCACTTAATCCTGAAGCAAAATGTCTATCTTATAGACAGGAAAATGGTGGTCCTGAGAGGAGTAGCTGCTAGCCACCACGGCTGGGGTTGGGGGTCTTTGATTACTGAAGACGCTGTCAGGAATGGGCTCTCTTAGTCTGACCTGCATTATTGGATTTCAATATCTTCTCTGCAGTTTTTTGGGAAGCCTGATTTGTGACTGTTGGGGAGGGGGAAAGAGAAGATGGCTAATGGGCAATAAGAATTACTTCCTTTTTTTTTCTTTCTTTTTTTAAAATAGGGAAACACTGCTCTAAGGGGAGTAGTCACCACTTTTAGGAGGTCAAAGCAGTATTGTGCTTCAGACCCTGCAGACTCTGCCACCATGACTCAGTTCATTCTCTTCCTGAAATTTCCTGTATCACTTTGGGCTGACACACCCTGGAACATCTCTGCCATGATGGCCTCCTTTCAGGAGCATTTTACAGACACATCCAGGCTAGTCATGGTACCTTCCCCTTCAGGGAATGCTTGAAGACATTCCAAACTTCAGCCCCTTTTTGTACCTTCTCCCCTTTCTGTTCTTTTTTATGTTTTGTCTTCCTGCATTAGAACGTGAGCTGCTTGTGGACAGGGACTGTCCTTTCTGCTTTTATTTGTAACCCTAGCACTTTAGCACAGTGCCTGGCACGTAGGAAATACTCGATGAATGCTTGTTACCTGCCAGGCAAGGATACAGTAGGTCTAATAATAATAGCTGCCATATGTACATATATACACACATATATACACATATGCACACATAGATATTCACACATACATACACACACATATATGTATATGTGTTTTAAGATTTGTGAACTGCCAAGTCCTATTAGTAAGCTCACTAATCAATTAGTAAGTGTATATTGAACATCTTCATTGTGCCAGGCATTAGGCTAGACTCTGGGAATGCCAAGACAAAAAAGAAACAGTTTCTACCTTCAAGAAGCTTATAGTCTTTAGGAGAAACAATGTGTAAACCTATAAATATGACAAAAACTGAGTAGCCCATGTGCAGAGCTTCTCTGATGGTGGTATCTCTCCTTCCCCTGTGGAGAAGGTCAGGGGAGCTTGCTTCCAGGAGAGTCTTGATGAAATTTAATGGAAGATATATTGGAGAGAGATTAGAAAATGTGTAGACATGCTCATCCTGGTTCATCCTTTTCCATTCTGCTGACCTTCTGGATTCCACTTCCTCAGCACACCCTGCTCGTGGGGTCCTTCACTCTTCTGATTGGAGAAGGTAGAGGGTGGAGGTCAGAGAGCTCCCTAATCTTTTCTCATTTAAGTAGGGCCCTCAGGGAATCCAGCCCATCATTTCCCAGCTGCTGACCCCTTGGATCTCCGGATCTCCAGAAACTCATCGTTCAGCAAGTGAAATCAATTCTGAGACTCATGCCTCCTCACCTCATTTCCTGCTCTAGCTACATGATTTTATCATGCCCTCTTAGCAGGTCCATCCTACTTTTTTAACCTCCTTTATGTGTTGTTTTCCTCCTTTAGGCTGTGAGCTCTTGGGGGCAAGGACTCTCTTACAACTTTCTTTGTGTCTTTAGCACTTAGCAAGGTACCTGGTCCATGGTAGGCACTTAATAATGTTTATTGACTATTGGATCTGGTCTGAGATTGTATGCTCCAATGTATCTCTAAGGCATTTCCATTATATGACTCTATGGGGAATAGGGTCCCCAACCTCCTCCATGTGGGGGGACCCCATCAGAGATGCTTTGCACATATGCTAGTCCTTGTTATAGAAGTTAATACAAGGTATATTTTTTTTTGGAGGGGGATAGGCTTTTGTTGCATGAGTTCAAGCTAAGGATACTAAGAAGTAGAGATGGAGAGGGAGTGCATTCTACTCTGTGTAAAGGCCCACAGATGGAGATGGAATCTTACACTTGGGCAATAGCAAGGAGGCCAGTTTGGCTAGAACATAGCATGCTTAGGCAATCAACTTGGAAAGGTAGTCTGGGGCCATATTGTGAAGGGTTTTACTTGTCAAACAGAAGAGTTTGTATTTGATCTCAGAGGCAATAGGGAGCCATTGGAGCTTTTTGAGCTAGGACATGACATGGTCAGTCCTGTACTTTTGAGAATATCACTATGGCAGTTAGGTTAAAGATTTGGAAAGGAGAAGGACTGGATGCTGGGTGGCCAGTTAGGCAGCTGTTTCAACGAGGAAGGCAGGTTGTGATGTAGGTCTGAGCTACTGTGGTGGCTGTGTGAGCCGAGAGAAGGGGAAGGATGTGAGAGATGGTGCTTAAATACATGTGGTTGTTGGAAGTAGAATTAGTAAAACATAGCAACAGATTAGCTATGGGGGAATAAAGAAGAAGATGACTTCGGGATCACAAATCTGAGCAATTGGAAGGATCAATAGTGTCTCATTTGAGCCTCACGATGACCCAGTGGGGGCAGATACTGCAGGTTTTATTGTAATCATATTTCATGTGAAAAAACTGAGGCCCATACAGAGTGAGCTTGCACATGGTCACAGAGTCACCTTAGGTTGACAAAACAAGTAACTTCCGTTGTCTTTACCAAGGACAGACAGGAACAATATGGACTCAGACTTGAACCCTAAAGATAAAAAAAAAGTATGTATGGGGTATCCCAAGAGTCTTAGGGCAGTTTTAATCAGGCCCATGCACATATGAAGAAAGAGGGAGACTGGCTGAAGGTAAGGGAGAGAAATAAACTTAAAAGAAGACTAGATCTCTCAGGCTGAGTGAGGGTCAGGGGAAGCCAGCTTCAAGATCTTCCCATGGAGAGGTGGGGAATTGTGGCTTCTGTATCCACACAGCCTAAGGCTTACAGCCTTCAGGGAATAGATGATGTCTCAGTTGCCCTTGGGGAAAGAATATTCTCAAGGGACTGGCTAGCATTTTTTATTTTGGAGCAACTAAACCATGGCAGGGCCTGGATACAAGTTCTGAGAAAAGTGGGAAGACATTATTAGAATGGAATTTTTTCCCACTCAAGCCATGGATTACTCCCAGTATTTGCAAAGTCGTTTGCCAGCAAGTCCACAATATTTTTTGGAGCAAATATAAGGGAAAGGACATAGTTCATTTTAGTGTTTTATATAGGTTTTCATGCAGAGAGGCCGGAACTCTCAATATGGAATAAAATATGAGTAGAAAATATTGTGATTTTGCTGGACACATAATACCTCGGATTTGTATTGTGCTTTAAGGTTTGAAAAGCATTTTACATATTACCTTGATCCTCACCACAGTCCTTCGAAGTAGGTACTAAAATCTCCATTTCACAAATGACAGGTTAAGTGACTTTCCCAGAATCACCCTCCTAGTAAATGTCAGGCAGGATTCCAGTACAGGTCTTCCTCATAGTGCATATTATGTCCATTGTGCTACCTAGCTACTTGTTCAAATGAACTTCATTGACACACAGAAAATACATATCTGAAAAACAATCAACTTAATCATCTCCTGGATTAGGAGGGAGATCAGAGAGCAAAGATATAGACAGAACTAGAAATAGTACAGGGTAGGACACAGAGACAAGGACAGACTGGGCTCGAAGACAGGATTGATTCCTCCGTATCAGAACTGTGAATTGTGAGCTTCAGTATAGGGCTCAGAAGATTTGGCTTTGTATCCTGTTTTTGCCCTTAACAAAGCCAGGACTGGCCTTCAACTCTCTTTTTATAATTGCTGGTAAAATGAGAGGGTGGACTAGATGTTCTTTGAGCTTCTATCTGGCTCTAATGTTGAATGACCCTGACTGAGTCATAGACAGCCTAAGGTGCACACAAGACCAGACTTTCTCTTTTCCCATTCTCCTAATTTTTTTACTGTTACTCTTTCCAACTCACAGGCAGGTTTATTTACTCATGCTTTTCTTCCAGTGGATGAGTAACTGTAGGCTGATAAGAGATCACCTGGATTCGACTGTACGTATTTTTTTCCCCAGACTCTGTTTGCTTCTTAGGATCAGGCATCAGAAAGATCACTTGACATTAGAGTTGGAGGAACAAGTTAAAATTTTGTGTTTAACATCTCTTGGGTGACCTTGGGCAAGTCACTTAGCCTTGTTGGTCTTCAATATCCTCATTGTGGGTTGAGGAGTTGTACTAATTAACTTCTGAAGTCTTTTTCCAACACTAAACCTAAGATCTTGCTCAAGTCTTTTTTTTTTTTTTTTTTTTTTTTAAGGTGTTGGAGTACTCCAGTCAGCAGTGGGGTCAGGGCCAAGTTCTAGGGTAGACCTGGGATTTTTAAAGGCATTTAAACATCAGTCTAGGGGCGCCTAGAACTCCCAGATTGAACTAGATGCCTCAGTGACTTGGAAGGACCTGAAGCATTGGAATGGGTACAAGCTTCTGAAGTCATGGCGGCCTGTACACAACCTTTAACCTTTATTGCATTCATTCCTTAAATTATTTTCTCACCCTGGAAATTCAGGTATTCATCTTCATTCTCTTCAGTGTCCTATTTCTTTCTCTGCCCTGGCCTTCATCTGTATCGTAACTCTAGAGATGTTGTAGATTGTTCCCTTGCAATCATGTCATCTGATCCTAGCAAGTCCTGGGCTTTCTCAGCTTGATTTTATCTCCTGAGTGGTTAGGACTTAGATGAAACCTGGTTGTCCTCAGTCCAAATGAACAGTAAAAGGAAAAACTCTTATTTTGATATCCACTCTCTTTTATATTTATGTGTTATTTCATTTTATATTTGTATTCTCAGTCCTTAGCACAGAGCATGATACATAGTGTTTATTAAATGCCTTTTTATTAATTTACCTTACCTAGTAAGCCCCCAAATATTCTTGTGCTGTGTGGCTGTGTTCCAACTGGGTCCAACCCTGGAGGGTGCTCTGGGCTATCCACTGTGGCCAGCCATTCAACAAGCATTTATAAAGCACTTCTTATGTGCCAGGCATTGCTCCGAGTGCTGAGGATACAAAAGCAAGCAAAAAGAAAGACAAGTTCTGCCTTCTAGCAGTTTATATTCTAGTGAGAGAAAAAACACATAAAAGGATGCTGAAAAGAGGTAGATGGGTGGAAGGAGAAGGTGCCCCTGCCTAGTGGGAATTGAAAAGAAGACTGGCCTGAGTGGAGGTTCTGGGAGGAGGTATCTAATTAGAGGGAGAGGCCAATTTTTAAGGCGAGGGTGTGTGTGTATGTGTGTGGTTGTGTGTGTGGTCCCTGGGCCTCTCTGAAGCTCTCAGAGCAACAGCAAGACATCACTACCCTCTTGACCTCCCCCCCCCTTCATGTAACCTTCAGTCACTCATTGTCCTCTAAACAAGGGATGGGGAATCTCTAGCCTTGAGGCTCCAAAATTCCCCAGCCCTACTCTAAACAAATCTCCCAGTTTGTATGTTCCACCTCTTCCCTCCTCTCCAGTCTCTCCTCTCTTATTCCTCTTCTTTTTCTATCTTCTTGGGTTTCATTTAAGGTCATTTACAAGGATATACTGTATAAAATATTTAATCAAAGTGGTCAAAGTAAATCACAGAAGGTTAACATCAGTGCTCTTGGACCCTGTGTTTCTACGTTGCAGCCCTTTCTGTTCTCCCATCATCTCCCAAGTAGCAGGCAGCACAAAATCCCAGATTTTCCCTTTGTCTTGCTCTCAGCTAAGAGCAAGCAATGACTTTACTGAAAAAAATACCAGCATAGATCACCTTTGTGTTGATACAGTTAGAATTTGGAAAGCATTAGCAAAAATGAGCAAGCATTGAGGTAGTGGGTACTGATTTTACTTCTAGGTGGTTGGTTTCTGCTCCCCAATCTCCCAGTCTCCAGGTCTCCTTGTCTTGCTATCAGAGGTCTGTGTTAATGGTGTAACATGGGTTTGCTCTTGGCCCCGGGGAGGGCAAGATTGCTTATATTCTCCACTCCCTACCCCCCACTTTCCAGGGTTCTTGTAGCACCCTGAGGAGGTAGAATGTCTCTTTTCTGCTCATCTATTATGTTCTCCTCTTTTAAGGGTTCACTGACTAACATCCCAATTCCTCTTAGCTGCTTACAATTGATTAGCTTTTATAAAGGAATATTTACTTCAAAGGCATAACAACAAGCAAAGACACAAACATTTCCCCTAACTACCACTTTGTTTTAGGGAGAGGAGAAGGCTCAGGAATGAGACTCACAGTAGCATTAATCTCACCAAGTTCAAAACCCCACTCTACCCCACTGCGGTAGAGTCCCAGGACCCTGGTTTCTCAGGGTTTCCTTGCTGGGTTTCCTTCCAACCCCTGCTGGGCTGGCTGCAACATCCAGGCCAGAATCCTTGGCACCAAGATCCCCATGGCTTGAGCTCCCTGGTCAGGGACTCCCCTTTCAGGACCTAGAACAGAAAAGGACAAATGAAACAGACTAAAATCCCAAGTGTTAGCCTTTTTTAGCCCAAGTGGAGGAGGAGGTTGTCCTGAGGCCCTTCCTCCTTTCCACATGGTCTCACCTGCTGTGATTGAATGGGAAGGAAGGAAATGAGAATGAAGAAAGAACTATTGTGCTTTACTCAGGTAGTTTTCTTTAAATTTAGTTTTAGTTTTCAACATTCATTTCTATAAGATTTTGAGTTCTAAATTTTCATGTATATATATATATATATATATATATATATATATATATATATCTGATATAGGCTATACATATACATTCATATTATCAGGTAGTTTTAAAATCAGTTTTGGCTACACAACCAATGGAAAGAAGCTGCTCCTTACCTCATGGTAGCCAACGCAGAATGTCCCCTCACGTCAGTTCTCCTGACTCCCAGAAGCAGGTTCTCTAGTACTTCCCAGGATGATTCTATTTTAGGTGCATCTCTCTGTCTCTTCAATAAGAGCATGTTTGAGAGGTTACCATAGTCCTGCCAAGGAAGGTAGAGAAGGGAGGGTGTGCACAGCTGTGTGCCTGAGCATTCTCCCCCCATCTCCCAAACTTTCCCATTACATTTAAGATCAATCTTTTAAAAAATCTTTTCCCTGGCATGCTCCTTCCCTCTCAAGGTCACAGGGGGTACTCCTGGCCTGTGCTCAGCCTAAGGCTGCTTTAAGACTGTATTAAAGGGGCAAACACTGCAATGCATGTTCTTATATGTTATATGAGTCTATCCTCTCAGTTTTTCTCCTCTTTTTCTTTATGTTTCTTTCTCATTCTGTCTCCTACCTCAACCCCTCCCCCATCACGACTTCTATTTGTTTTTCCCTTTTAATGTGCTATAATATAGACCTAAAGGAAGGTGCAACTAAATGGAAAGAAGGCTTACAGATTCTCCTTGGAGAGGCAAAATAGGGAGTTGGCAGAGTTGGTTTTATTGTGCCTTCCAAAGAGGAAAAGGAAAATAGATAAAGGAAAAGTCTCTGATTATCGTAATTTCTTACAGAAATTTAGCCAGTGTAAAATCAATTGCTAGGACAAGGAGGTCAAAAGAATTTAGAAACCACCCCAAGTAGCAAATGCTCCATCATATTGCCAAGTGAAGAAGCACAGCAACCAAGAGTAACACTGGTTTAGAATATAAACTGATTTGTGAAACATTATGGAGGCTGGTGGAAGATTATAAATTGTGTTGCCTCACAAAATGTGAAGAGCAGTGGAGGGAAAAACCAGTGTACCCCATATTAACTCTGGGGGATATTTGTCCCAAATCACACTGATACCAGCAAGCTGAATCCCCAGAGGTTGGCTAGCCATATTTCCTTTCTCCTTTGTAGGGTTCTAGAGGCACACCTGAGGGATGGGGGGTTCTTCTAATGCTATTGCTTCATGCCTTTATCCATTGTGTTTCCTCTAATATGAATCAACCAATTATCTCTTCAATATCATCTAACCAATAATTAGTGCTCCAATATCATTTAACCTGTTGATACTACCTTGAGATCACTCAAAACGAAATGATATCAGCTACCTTTACAAAGCTATATTTACTGAAAGGATATATTAGCAGCCGAAGTACAAATGCATCCCCTGAACTAGGGCAGATTGTTCTCTTTACCACTTTGGTCCTTGGGGAGAGTAGATTCAAACTTAACGTTCTTACTACGTAAATTTCCGCCACCGACTTCACTTTCAGGTGCATCATAGTTGATGGATAAACTGCTCCCTTACTTGAAGGGCACAGTGTCTTGGCGGCCAGGGCAGGTCACCGCTAGGTTGGGTCAAGTAGGTTGTTCCTCTTAATGCTGCACATGCATACCAGGCTCAGACAAAGGATTCTACTGACCTTTTTTGAGATCTCACAGGGCCTTTTACCAAGGGAAAGAAGACATAAACAGGAGGCCCGCTGATCTTAGACATAAGCTTGCTTAGGAGGCAGTGTGCTTACTGACTGGCCAGTGGTAAGAAGGACACTCCTTTCTGGGCCCTCCAGAGCTCACAGAATTGTCCTCATATCTCATGACCAGCAGGAAGGACAAAGAGGTTGAATTCCTCAGTTGGAGTCTTCTGGATGAGCACTCAGTTACAACTTAGCAGCAATTAAAAGCCCTTTCATTACTATGCAGTAAGCAGACATGAAATCATTTTTTTTTCTGGAACAGAGGCAGCTCCCTCCATTATATGTCATCACAGGCTTCCAGAAGCAGGCTTACCACCCACTGTAGGTTGGCAGTAGGCAGTCTATTGGGCATGCTCCTAGGAATGGGCCCACTTTTGGCTTACTAGCCAAAATTATATTATTATATTATACTATAGCCCATTATATTAGTTTATAGAATCAAAAAAACTTGATGTGAGACTCAACAAAGTCATTTCATTCCCAGTCATTTCATCCCTAAGGGCTAGAGATGAAATGTGAAGGACAGCAAATAAATGGAACATATGTGTTAATATCTCCATAATCTTTTCTACCATAAAGAGATCAGATTTAAACTTTAACACTTCTGTACATAATATGCTATATGAAGAAGTAGAAGTGGCACTCAAAAGATACTTTTGAGAAGGCAGCTGGACCAGATCAAGTATATACAGAGTAAATAATTTTGAAAGTGTTACCTACCTTTTAGCTTCACTTAGTAAAGGTATGGCCACTGAAATGTTGGGTGAAGGGGATCTATTTCAACCAACTGTCTCTTCAGTATAACTTAATCAATAATTAGTACACCTGATGTCTAAAAGATAAAGAAACCAAATGTTTATTTTTTAAAAGAAAAGTCACAGATATTACAAAAAAACCCAACAGATCTAGAAGTTATCAGTAGCTATTGGCCCATATACTGATCTCATTTTCACAAAATCTTTTCAAAAATAGTCTACACATATGTCAAGGGTATCCTTGATGAAAAATATGAGAAGGAAAAAGGCAGGTTTCCATAAACCAATTTGTACTGTAGAAATCGCTACAAAAATAGATTGGAATATATGGAAAATGCAAATTACTGTTGTAGTAATTATATTTAGCCCCTGGGAACCCCAGACAGATACCTTGGGATTGAGGCATTTTGTGGGCCAGCATATTCTCAAAACCAAAGTTTTCGAGTCTCCACTGATCATTTTACTCTTATAAAACCAAACAAAGGAAATAATTCCAAGCAAAATACTTTTAGTCAAACAGCATTGAAAAATAAACAGTAATAAAGCTTTCCCTCATGTGCACTAGGGTACACAGTGTCTTGTTTGCTATACCATTGATAGAGGAGAGGGCATACATGCAGAAACACCTGTAACCAGAGAATGTACATGAAAGGACACGTATCAGAAACACATACCTGGAATATGTCTGCCACTAAAATAAAATTTGCACCACTAATGTTCCCTGGTGGCTCCATTGTTTTGTTCTCTACTGTTTTCTGCTGGGTGTGTAAATTCTAAAATGGTTTTTTTCTAAGGTGGAAGGAATCTGTTAATTCCTTGCTCAGAAACTAGCTTTAACTTATCTGTGAGCCAGACCACAGTTACCCACACTGAGCCAACTAGAGAAGCCCCTAGACTTTTTAGTTTGTGTTTTGAACTCTTCTGCTGTTTCATAGTCTAGACTCTGATCTGATTGTGGTACAAAGTTTCTTTCAGTTTCTATAATAGTCCTGGTTATTAGCTTTGCCCCCTCTAAATGTCCTTGTGATTCCATTTAGAAAAACTTTCATGGAACTCTATGGAGTTGGTGTGAGGAGATTCTTATCACCCTTCATCATAACTCTGGTTACCATGTAAATCAATTCCAGAAAAAAGATTGAAAAAGGTCTGTATCAAAGTGGTGAACTGATGACCTTTGTCTTACATCTTCCCAGGAACCAAAATTTCTGTAGTCCTTACATATTTAAAAAAAACCAAAAACATTTGGTTGTAGAACAAAATGTAGCCTTCTTTCTTCCAATAATATCTGCCTCCTACATAATGTTTTAATCATACAAGATTCTTTGATACATATAACCAGAAAAAGAACTATTTCCAACCATATTCTATCAATTAAGCAAAGTATAAAACATATATGCTCACCAAAAGTCTTTACCATTGTTGAAAAAAGGTTCTGCATAAAGTCCAAATGAACTCTGTGTAGAATCTCATGAGAAAATGAGATCTTCCAGATGCTTGCTTGTGGATTACACGAAGCAAGGGATGGGGAACCTGCAGCCTTGAGGCCACAAGATCCTCAAGTGCAGTCCTTTGAATCCAAACTTTACAGAACAAATCCTTTTATTAAAGAGAGGACCTAGTGGACCACATGTGGCCTCCAGGCCGAAGGTTCCTCACCCCTGCAGGCTGATTGCATCAAGCCGTAGAATTCTACAAGGCCACTTCAATGAGACCTGTAGCCTTTTAAAAGAGCTAGCCTAACAATCCATACAGGAATGAAAAAGTGGATGAATAACAATAACTAGTCTCCCATCTGTGAAATGGAGTTAGTTTATCATTAGAAATACCTTGGACTGTCACTGTAGCTGAACAGTGAGTTATACCCAGAATTGAATAGGATATTGAATAGGCTGGTTTGTAAGTGGGAAACAGAGCATCACTTTCAATCTTTCAAAGCTGTTTGCTTCCACCGAAAAAACTGCTGGTAATTTCCTCATAATAGTATTGTAAATCATGGGATGCCACAACTTAAGGAGAATTAAAATCATGGGGCAATGGAGATACTTCTGGTGACTATAAGAAGACTGGCTTATCAATTTTCTGTTTCCGATCTTTCAAGGCAGCTAGGTGGTGGAGGGTGCTAGAGTCAGGAAGACCTGAGTTCACGTCTGGTCTCAGATACATACTAGTTGTGTAAATCACCTAACCTCTGTTGCCTTGCAAAATTGGGATAATAATAGCATCTATCTCTCATATTGTGAGACTTAAGTAAGATAACAATCATAAAGTGCTGAGCCTAGTGCCTGGCATGTAGTAAGTGCCATATAAATGTTAGCTATTATTTTTCTGCTTAATTTTCTGATGAAGAGGTGACCTTTCTCTTTGCCAAGATCAGCCTTTCCTCTGCATGTACACTCAATCCTGTCCCTTCCTGTGTTCTCTAGAAGCTTGCTCCTATGATCGTTCTTCCCATTCTAATTTTCAGTCTCTCCTGATATACTTGCTTCTCTGCTATCTATAAACCTGCTTGGGCCTCCCTCATCCTTATTAAAAAACAAGAAAACCTTTGCTCAACTCTACCATCCTTTCATACTATTATTATCTTTTATTTTGCCTCCTTTTCAAAAGGTCAAGCTACTGTCTACACTCTTTGCCTCTAGACTACCTCTTTCCTAACCCACTTTCCAACCTCTTCAGCCTAGCTTGTTGCCTCATCACTCAAGTGAAACCATTCTCTTCAGGTTGTCAATGATTTCTTAATTGCTAAATCTGATGGCTTTTTCTCATTTTTCTCTGTCCTTGCCTGATCTGTAGCCTCTGACACTGGGGATACTTCTCCTCTCTGAGGATTCTTATTTGTCCTCCCTCTCTTGTTGATTCTTATAAGGCCCTTTTGCAGGATCATCATTTTCACCAAGCTCACTGAGTGAGCCCCTCCTACCCCCGCATGATCCCCAAGATGCTGGTGACTCAGTAGACAGAGCTCTGGGCCTGGAGTCAGGAAGATCTGAGTTAAAATCCAGCCTCATACACTTTCTAGCTGTGTGACCCTTGGCAAGTCACCTAACCAATTTGTTTCAGTTTCCCTAACTGTAAAATGGGGATAATAATAGCATCTATTTCACAGGTTTGTTGTGAGAATAAAATGAGATAATATTTTTTAAAAAAAGCATTTAGCAAAGTGCCTGGCACATCGGAGGCACTATATAAATGCTTATTCCCTCCCCTCCTCTGTCCTGGGCCCACTTCTCTTCTTTCTCTACACTCTCACCTTCAGTGATCTAATTGGCCCCCATGAGTTTGTTATCATCTCAATGCAGAGGAAAGCAATGGGGACTAGATTTTTGATTTCATTGGTTTGGGGGTTTCTATCAATGCAGGTCAATACCTTCTCTACAATTAATAGTCTTCCTGAGTTACCTAAAATACTGAAAAACTAAGTGACTTGCCTGGAGTCAAACAACCAGAATGGGTCAGAGGCAGGATTTGAACCTTGGGCTTTCTTGCTTCAAGGTCAGCTTTACCTGCCCTACATCTCTCTTCTCTGTGCAAATGATCCTGGATCTAGCTCAAATCTAAACCCTCCCCTGTACTCCAGTGTTGCATGATCAATTGCTTTTGGATGTCTAGTAAGCATCTCAAACTCAGTATGTCTAAGAGGGAACTTGTATTTCTCCTCAAAACCTTTACCTCCTTCAAACTTTGCTTTTTGTATTGAGCACAACACTATTTTTCCAGTCCTCCATGAACAGGGATCTCTGGTGTGAGGACTTGGAGGGCCCTTTTCAGGGCTGCTCACCTACCTTTGTTGTCCACCTGCCACTCAACTCTCACTTGTGACTCTAAGAAGCTGTAGCATGTGCAGTGGTCACACCCCGAAAAAACTATCTTAACAGATACACTAAACCAGGTTGAGGGTAACCAACAGGAATTAAAGGGACATCCATCCCAAGCATGTGAGGACTTCCCCAGGGGAATGAGCAGATGAGAACAATTTGTTCCAGTAGCCCTGAAGGTGACTGGAGCAGGTGCTGTGAAACACTTAGAGCTTGGTCAACATTAAAAACACCAGGGTCATCCACTCCATCTCGGGCCATGACCAGTCATCTTGACTTTTGTCTTGCCACTGGACTTCAATGACTCTGGAAGAGGGAGTGAGGCTGATGACTTTGTACCTCACTTGAATCCAAGTCAAGAAATCACCCATCATCCACTATTTCACCCTGACAGTGCGATGTCATTGGTCCTCTGAAAATGAAAGACAAACAGTAATGGCGTCCTTCCAGCCATCTGGGTTTGCAACCTTTAGATTCCTCCTTGAGTCTTCCTCCTTTGCTCTCCAAAGCCTATCAATTATCAAGCCTTTTGTTGATTCTCCCTCTCCAATATTTCTCCTATCTCTTCCATTTTCTTAAATCAGTTTCTACCCTAGTTCACATCCTTGTCACCTCTTGTCTGGACTATTGCATTAGCCAATTAATTGTTCTTGCTTTTATTCCTTGCCCTCTCCAACCCACTGTCGGCTTAGCTGCCAAATTGACATTTTAAAAGCAGATCTGACCTTGTCGCATACATACTCAAAAATACTCACTGGTTTCCTATAATATCTAGGATAAAATACAAAATCCTCAGCCTGGTATTTAAAGTCCTCTGCAATCTGGTAGGCTTTATTTAGCTACTTTTCTAATTTTAATTCCTATTTCTTTCTTTCTTTGTACACTCTCCATTCCAATCAAGTTGGCTTACTAACCATTCCCCTTATCTGGCATTCCTTCTCCCACCTTTATATCTTTCTCCAAGTCTGGAATACATTCAGTACTTCCTCACTTACATTTTACAATATCCCTAGATTTCCCTCCCCCCAAAAAATTATAGCCCCATCAGGAAGATCTACCTCCTAAATCTGGCCATGCCTGATGCCTGCAGGTTACTTGCAATCTTCCTCTTGAAGTGACTTTGCATAAACTTGGCATCTCCTATTTGTACACATGCTGTATCTTTGCAGTCAAATATAATGTCTTGAAGTCAAGGACTATTGTCTTTGACTTCCTCATATCCCCAATATCTACCACATTTCCTTCTACATAGTAAGCCCTTAACAGATGCTTGTTGTCTTGAATTAAATTCAATAATCTGTGTCAATGTGTGTGGTTGCATCTTGTGTTCTGGTTACTCTTCCAGGGAACCACTGGATTTTAAATAGATGTTTTCTGGAGATAGAATGCCTTAATTCAAAGGGGGTGACTTTAATGGTAGGAATTTTAAGGAATGTGACAGAATGATGGAGGAGATATTTTGGGGGCAGTTCAGGCCTTGTGGGACCCCAAAAGTTATACCTTGGAGGTAGCATGGCATAGTGGAAAGAGCATTGAAGTCAGGGGAACTAGGTTTGACTCTCAGCTGTATCACTAGAGTTATTGTTTAGTTATTGTCATGTCTGACTCTTTGTGACCCCATGGACTACAGCACGTCGGGCCCTTCTCTCCTTCGACATCTCCTGAAGTCTGTCCAGTTCATTTTCATTGTTTGCATGATGCTCTATATCTATTCATGCTCTGCTGCCCCCTTTTCCTTTTGCTTTCAGATTTTTCCAACATCAGTCTTTTCAAATGAGTCCTGCTTTCTCATTATGCGGTCAAAGTATGTAAGCTACAGTTTCGAAATTTGACCTTCCAATGAATAATCTGAATTAATTTCTTTAAGTATTGACTGACTTGATCTCCTTGTCATTCAAGGGACTCTCAAAGGCCTTCTCTAGCATCACAATTCAAAGATATGGCACTAGAGAAGGATTCTTAACTTGTCCATCTGTGATCTTTCTTTAAAAATATTTATATATAATATATACATATTACATACTATTATATAGAAATTATATAATTGTATTTCAATATAATTATTTCCTTTATAATCCTGTGTATTTTATTCATTTGAAAACATTATTCAAGGAAAGGTCCATATACTTCGCCAGGCTGCCAGAGAGAGGTCCATGACCACAAAGAGTTTGAGAACCCCATGCACTAGAGTCAGTACAGCGTGATGGATGGAGTGTTAGACTTTGAGTAGAAAGCCCTGAGTTCCGGTAACAGACAAAGCACACTCTAAATGCCTTTCCAGCTTTTTTTCCCTCTGGAGCACCTTGGACAAAAATTCTGCCAGTAGGTGGAGCTCCTGGCTCCCATTTGCCTGCATTAGGTCCTTTGACCTGTAGACTTAATTTTTTTTTACCATGCTCTTCTCAGTTCCCCTTTGGCTCTTAATTATTTCTTCTATGTTGAGGTGAAAGCAGTCAATTCATCTTTAGTTCACAAATAGGATAGGAAAGGATGCCTTTCCAGGAAGGGGAGTCTAGCATCTGGCTAGTGGTAACCAAGGAACTATTTTTTATTGAGATGGAGTTAGGGAGTCTTCCGAGGTAAAGCCTGAGCTACCAGATATATGCTGTTCCTCAAATCCTTCGTCCCATTTCTAGAGGCCACTCAGGCCCAACTCCAGGGCTTAGGAAGGCCCCAGGCTGAAGTTTCCTTTTATGGCCTGTGTTGCCTTAGATAGTCAAAGATCATCCGAACAGGAAAGGATTCCAGAGACTCCCCAGCTTGTGGCTCATTTTACAGATGAATAAATTGAGGCTTACACAGTGAAGTGACTTGCCTAAACTCATACAGATATTAAATGGCAGAACTAGGATTTTGTCGACATCAAATCTGGATGCAGAGTTCTTCTACACTATCTTAGAGCTAGAAGGAACCTTCGTGGTGAAGTCCAACTTCTTCATTTTACTGATGCACAAACTAAGGAGTAATGGAGTGACTGTCACCCAGGCAGGGAGCAACTCAGCCAAGATTTCAACCATATATCACATGATATGTTGACTTACTCTTTTACTTTTCATGTGTATAATTTAAGTTTTAGTCTTGAACTTGTTTGATATTAAACACATTGTTCTTTTAAAAAGTCAGATTTATCAAGATATGCCTATATATTTTTAAAGGTATTTTATCAGCTGGTGCCACTTTGCCTTCTCTGGAGTTCACAACCAGGACGATGGGGAGCCAGACCCCAAAGTAATCATTCTTAGGAATGCTTTGGCTACCCAGATCTTACCAGCAGCACATTCCTGGAAAATTCATCAGGAAGGAAAAGTGGTAAAAAATGGATCTTCTGCCTTTCTTCCCCAAGGACTGTAAAAACAGAAAGGCTTCTCTAGTGTAGAAATCCTGTGGTTATGTTGCTTTGACCATAGATGGCGCCCTGTGAATCCTACTTGAGCTTATATTCATTCTATTGTTTGCTAAAATGGTCAGGGACTAGTCTGTCATGTGATTCCTGAGGTGAAAAAATAGTTCTCTTTCTTAGGCAGCCTGGGCTGAGCTAAAGGGTGAAATTCAAAGCAGTAGTAGACCCGTGGTCCAGGCCCCCTTAATAGATTTTGGATTCACATGGAACATGGGCCAATCCTAGGATTTTACCTCCACAAGGGTCAGTTTTTCTCCTTGGCTCTTTGTCCTTGACTGAGTTAATCCAGGAAAATCTAAAAAATAAAGCTTAGTTAGAGCTCATGTCTAAATTTCCTCAGATGTGGGTAATCGGGTCCCCATCTCCCACACAGGAAGAACTCAATGTACAATATGGGTACTGGGTCTATGACAACCTTTATTTCAAACACAGTAAGTTCATTAGATGCTAAGAACTCACAGGAACCAATGAATTAATAGAGTAACATAAAGCATTCAATTAGCACTTGTCCCCCTGGAAGGAAACTGAATTTGGAGATGCTTTAGGGGCAGCCATCTGTCATTCCCCTTTCCCACAATCTTCCATAGTCTCTTCAAGCCATGGTGTATCATTTTGTGGTTTACACTTGTTCAGGAAGGTAAAAACATACCTTCTGTCTATAAATAGATCTTTCTGAACAAGCAGATAGCTTTTCGTGAATTTACACTGCATGGGATATTCAGGGAGGACTAGTATCTCTGGTGTGCAGAGGGCTTGTCTAGCCCTTTTAAGGACTGCTCATCCATCTTTGGTGTTTGTCCGTCATCTGCCTTTCAGCCGTGACTCCAAGAAGCTGTGCATGTGCAGTGGCCACATCCTGGTAAACTATCTCAGCAGGCAGTCTAATCCAGATTGGAGGTAACCAATGGGCCTGAATCTGTTGGTGAGTTAGGGGGATGTCCACTCCACACAGGTGAGAAGTTTCCTGGTGGAATAGGTGGATGAGAACAATTTGTTCCAGGGGCCAAGAAGGTGGCTAAAGCAGGCACCATAGGGTGCTTAGAACTTTGTCAGACATTGAAGATGCCAAGGTCATCCACTGCATCTGGAGTCATTGCCAGTTGTCTTAACTCTTATCCTGTCACTGGACTTTGATAACTCAGAAAGACAAAGTGAGGCTGAGGACTTTGTGAAACTCTGCCTCACTTAAGTCCAATTCACAAGCAAGTCTAGATATCACCCTGTGTTGTCACTGGGTCCTCTTCTTCAAAAGGAAGGATGAACTGTTTAAACTCATTTGCTTTGATGTCTAAGTAGGAAGCTGAGCAGAAATCATGTGTCTTTGGAGTCAGAGGCCCTGGGTTCAAGTCCTTACTCTGACACTTTCTCCCTATGTGACCTTTAGCAAAGCATTCAACTTTCCTGTGCCTCAGTTTCCTCAAGGAATACATTGCATTAAGAAGGATAAATCAGTAGCATTAGAAAAAGGACAAATCCCCCTAATCTTTCAGGGACAGAACTCAGAACTGTAAAGCAGTTTTAGTAGCTAGTAGGGGAGATGTAGCTACTAGGGGAAATGTAGCTAGTCTTGCTCTGGAAGAGTGAGGGTAGGGTTATCACTAAGCCACCTTGAATCCTCAGCTTTTTGCCATTCCCAAACCAGGAAATCTCATCCTCCAGTATCCGTCACCATCTCATTTCTGGCTCATGTTCCAGGGCCTCTGAACATGGCTGGAGAAAATAATGAAATCGAGTCAATTTCTCCTGCTACAAATTCATGCTATGCAGTCTCAACTGGGCCCTCACTACTGCTTAATATTCCTTCTCCTCGGTCCTGATTGACTCCTTATCTTAGCATCATGCATTTTTTTAAAATTACAGGATCATAGATTTAGAAATAAAAGGGATCTTAGAAGTCAGGTGAAGAACCAGCATCTAGCAATCCAGTGAGTTATGCAAGGGTTTTACACTTTCTTGTGCACATATATGCACACACACACGCACGCACGCATGCACGCACACACGCACGCACACACTGGAAAAGCTAGGATTTGAATTCAAGTCCTCTGACTCCAAAATCTCTCTCCACTTTACCACACAGTAGTGTGGGACCAGTTGATGAAACTAAAGCGGACAGAATCAGAGTGATCTGCTTAGGATCACACTGAGTAAATATCTAAGACCAAATCTGAACTCAGTACTGCCTAGTAGCCTCTACAACAGTACTGACAAATGACCGTCCAGCCTCTGGTAGTGAGGGAGGAGAATCCACTAGCTCTAGAGGAGAACCCCCCTGCTTTGGCATTTCTCTAAAAATTAGGAACTTTTTCATGACATTAAATCCAAATTTCCCTTTGCGACTCACCCACTGCACCTGGTTCTATCCTCTGAGACTAAACAGAACCTCTTCCATATGGTAGCCCTTCAAATACTTGAAAACAATTATCATGTCCTGTTGGGAGTCACAGGGCTAAAGTTCCCCAGTTCTTTCAAATAATTGTCCTATGAAATGAACTTGAGACCCTTCATCCTGGTAACCCTTGTTTGAACATTCTCCACCTTGTCAGAGCCTTTTCTAAAATGTGGTGCCCAGGACTGAACACAGTGCTCCAAAGAGTCTACTTTGACATTTGATCCAACCATATCTATGAACTAACCTCCTCCTGTACCCACAGGTAGGTGATGGGATGGGAATAAGGTGGGATACTACTGCTGTCTAGGGCCCTATTCTGTATCTTAGACTAGGACTATGAAAGCAAGGGAGAACTGGGCGTTCTGGAAAGTGGCTCCATCTTCCCGCCTTCTTACTAGTCATGGGAAGCTTCAGAAACTTCCCATCTCAACATCCAGTTCAGATTCACTCCTTTGTGTAGGCCCTTAATTGGCTCTGTTCTGAGCCTTGGTCATCTGGCATTTTGAACCCTGCTCTGGTTACCTTTCTGGTTCCTACTAAAGATAAATGCACACATTCTTGCAATCCCCTCTGCCTGCTTGCTCACTTTCGTCCAATTTTGAGCATGTCCTCAGTGTTTTCAGAACCATTTCCTGGAGGAGAAGGAGGAGGAAACGTGGCAATAGTCATCAGTGTTCTGTTTTTCCTCCTTCTAGTCTCAAACCATCACTCTGTGTCTTGACGCAAAGTAATCTTTTAAAGGAAAGAAGTCACAGCATGAACACTAGTATTTATGTGTCTTTTTAGGCTTGCAAAGGGCTTTATGTGTACGATGTCTCATTTGGTTGTCCTCAAACCCCTTGGGTTTTATAATTATATAATAATATATATATATTATATAATTATATATATATAATTATATAATAATATAATTTTATAGATTAGTGTGGCAGCTAGGTGGCGCAGTGGGTAGAATGCCCGGCCTGCCTTATACACTTCTAGCTGTGTGACCCTGGGCAAATCATTTCACCCTGTTTGCCTCATTTTCCTCATCTGTTAAAATGAGCTGGAGAAGGAAATGGTAAACCACTCCAGTATCTTTATCGCAAAGAATTGAACATGACTGAAATACTGAACAACAATTGATTCTCATAGACATCAGGTGATTTAGTATCACATAGTGTCAGAAGTAGTAAAAATTCAGCTTTTCCTTCTCCAAATTCAACACTCTACACGCAGCACCTCATCTTTACTGTTATATTACATTGTTTACTCAAATTACTCTTACTATGCACCAAAATCCCCATACGATTTTCGAATGAACTGCTCTCTGCCTATCCCTTCCCTACCTGGAATTTATGAATCTGATGTTTCTTGAAACCAAGGGTAAAACTTAGCATTTATCTTGTTCCTTTCACCCCAGTGTTCTAGTCTATCAAGGTCTTTTAAAATCCTGACTGTCCTTCACTGTGTTAGCTATTACTTCTAGCTTTGTGCCACCTTGCAGATCTGATAACGATGCCATCTAGGCCTTAATCCAAATCACTGATAAAAATGTTAAATGGCACTGAGTGAAGCTCAGTTCCCTTGAGTACTCAACTAGATGTTGGTCCCTGGCCATCCACAACATTGGCTGACTCTACCATATTTTTTTTATCACCAGACTATCTTTAATTTAGCACTTGATCTTACAGTTCCTTAATTGTTTCATGGGTATTTTGCCTTATAAATAGATAAAGAACCTGGCACACAGTGGGCACTATATAAATATTTATTCCCTTTCCCTCAAGCCCTTTAAGCATTTATCATATGTTAGGCACTGTGCTAAGGATTGGGGATACACACACTCACATATCCATATATGTATGTGTATCTCCATATATGTATATGTCACGTTTATCACACATACATATGTACAAACAAGACAGTCTCTGCTCTCAAGTTGTTTATATTCTGATAGAGAAAGACAATAGTAAAGGAGGTGCTGGGTTGGGGTTTGGGGGTGGGTGGGATGGGCAAGAAGTGGCCTGTTTGCCTGGTTCCCAGATGGATGAAGCAACACCTTTGCAGACCTGAGTGTCTGCACTCAGACAACTGAATAGCAGGAGAATTATTTGAGATATCTTTTCTTCCCTCTCCCTTTTGCACCTCCCCCACCCATACCTTCCTGGAATAGTGCTGGGTTCAGAGTTGGGCATTAAGAAAGTGCTTGATAAATATCCCATTAAAATAAAATAAATACCCCCACTGAACTGAATTATAAATATGCTGAATACTGTCAGAGCCTCGGCGAGGAATTTTTACTCCTACCAAAATATGCTTTCAAATCAACTTTTAAGACAAATTCAGCTAAAAGGCAATGAAGGGAAGCAGAAAGACCACAGAACACAGAGAGAGGGGGGAGGGAGCTCTCACCTAGGGTGTGATCTCCTGGAACAGGAAGCATGCCATTTGGTAGCTTCTTATTTTAATTAACCATTCTCGATAACTGGATCCTTACCGAGCACAGTAGTTTCTACCTGCTGAAGGGAGGTACTTTTCATGCCTTGTAAATTTCATCCTGCAAGGGAATAGCCCCACTTGTTTCACTGTAGGTACAGTCCTGACCATTGTTAAAGTCTTATAAGAAAAGCATGATTTCTTTTTTATTTTAAAACATTTCTTCTTTAATTTATTGGTTTGTATTACATAATGTAATGACTGATATGGAAATGTTTTACATGATTGCACATGTACAACCTATATCAGATTGCTTACTGTCTCAGGGAGGGAGGAAGGGAAAGAGTGAAGGATAGAATTTGGAACTCAAAACTTAAAAAAAACCCCAGTGAATGTTAAAAATTGTTTTTATATATAACTGGGGAAAAAATAAAATATTTTTTAAAATGTCATTTAAGTACATTCAAGGGCCGTATATTTTTTCTTAGGGAATGTGTCAATACAGATGTGACCATCTAGAGGGATCGTCCCACTTCTGAGAGGTTATGAGATACTGATGAAAGGGGTAGTCCATGTCAGCATGGTTGTAAATAGGTTTTATTGGGGGGCAGGGGTGTTTACTCATAAGACTGGTCCTGGCAGGTGGCAGGACAGTGTCAGATCTCTACACAATACTTAGGCCAGACCAGATATTATACAGAAACAGAACAAAGAAGGCCTAGTGCCAAGAGATGGCCCATGGTCACATGGTTACAAATGTATATGAGGTTGCATATACATTTTCCCATGGAAGCTGCTTTACCGTTTACAATAACTGTGATGCCATAAGTTACGTTCTCAGACTCTTGTTCCCATCACACAGTGGAATACACTTCCTACTGGACAATAGATGTTGTTGGAAAAATAGGAGTCATTTAGCAGAAATTTCCTTTGTTGTAAGCTTTGCTCAAATGGAGCTATTATGTGCTATCACACTACTTTAGGCACTCATTGCTTCTCATCTGAACTGTAACAGCTCCTTCGTTGGTTTCCCTACCTCTATTTTCTCCTCTCCCCTATCTGAACTTCATACAGCTGCCAAAATAATCTTCCTAAGCCACAGGTGTGACCATGTCACTCTCTTGCTCAAACATCTCCAGTGGTTCTCTATTGTCTGCTGAATAAAATATAAATTGCTCAGCTAAATGTTCAAGGTCATCTACATTCTGCATTTCACTCTGTTCTTCCTCACAAAGTCTTGGTTTCAGCTGAATTTGACTATTGATCTTTTCCTGCCCATTCGCACATTCGTTGACATAGGCTGGCCTCTATTCCTTTAATGTACTCCTTCTGCTTGTTGAAATCCTTCTCTTTCAAGGTCCAGCTCAGGTGATATCTTCTTTAGGAAGGGTTCCTTCATCTACGGAGCTGAAAGTGACCTCACCCTGCTCAATCTATGCCGGAGTGCTTTTTCTACAGCACTCCTTTACCCCTCTTACATTCTGCCTTCTATCATATCTATTACATGCATGTTGTATTCTCCCTATTTTATTGTAAGTGTCTTGAGGGAAGGAACTATATCATTTTTCATAGTAAGCACTGACATTCATGTTTGTTGAACTGCCTCCAAGAGAACTTGTATTTCCTAGCTATGTTTCTGTGTTCCAAAATCTTTGCATGCCAGGCTCCTCTGATCTCTGTCTGACATGAGTACACTTAAGACAATAAAATAGGAAAAGGCACATAAGATGTCAAAGGTATAGCTGTCACTGACCTTGCTGTGAAACAAATAGCATCCTCATGCCTCAGACTGCTGCTAGTTCAACTTAGAGCTTAAATGATTTCCTTGGAGGAACTCACAGGAATCCAGAGACTGGAACAAGGCCATCAAGGTAAATAGCCTTCCCGAGAGCAGCATTGGTCTGTCACAGAGAAGTTCCACTCGACTCTCTTCTTCCTTTCAAAATACTCATTCTACAGTCATACAACATGGACTAATTTCACAGCTGCTCAGATGATTGTACTTTTTCTAGTTTTCCGTTTTGCCAACACATAGGGATATTGGCAGAAACTGTTGTATTTCTCCCTCACAGATATAATGCCCTGGATTACTGGGAGTAGTATACTATTGAAGAAAGGGTGACATTGTTTCTTGATTACTAAATCTTCAAGAGCTTCACCATTTTCAAGAATTCATCACTCATGTTTTCCCTTTGTGTCTGAAAAGGCGTGAGTAATGCAGTTGGAATATGAGCCAGGTGTGATTGGGGCAGGGTACTGTGGCTGGCTTCCTATGTCCTCTTTGGAAATGCTCAGGCAAAGCCATATGCCTAAGCTCAGAGAAGTTGAAGAGAATCTTGAGGGACAGTGATGCCTGGTCTAGAGAGCAGGTGTTTGCCCTCTTAGAGGTTGGAAACTGGCACTGGTGTGGTAAAAGTTAGTATTTGTGTGGAATGATTGGGAATTCCTAAGATGGTGGTAAATAGGAAGAATAATTCTATCTTTTGCCTATTGCATGTACTATTCATACATTTTTGCTATGAATGATACTATGGGACGATTACCTAGGATGCTGGTATAATTATTCTTGTTCTTTTGAAAGAGTTGATGTTTGTTGCTTTGTTTTCTGCTTATGTTGCACATTTGCAGATTTTGAGTAAACCATGGTTGATTTTGCAAGGGATTGAAAAGTCTTTGCCCCAGGGAAGGAATGTTACCTATTTTTTTGGCGTCACTCATAGGGGCAATGCATTCAGAAATCGGTGGGGAAAGGGGAACCAAACTGCTCACTGAGTGGTTTACCCAGCAGTCTCTAAGTTATGGGGTCTTGCCCCTAATCTTGAGGTTGAACAGGCTTAGGGAAAGGAAGAAACCATTATAACATGAGCTGTTAGGAGTCATCACAATGTGGCTTCTATGAGGATGAGCCATTATAGCTGCCAGAGCTTGGGCCAGCATGGGTAGAACGATGATCTAGAGTGAGGGAAAAGGAAGAAATTTTGAGCACCAGCTGAACTTGCAGAGTGAGCAATGAGGATAAGATGATGACTGTCTTCTCCCAAGTAGAAGCCAAATTTTCCTGTCTGGTATGAATTCCCTTTCTTTGTTTGCAGAGTCTTTGCTAGACTGTTTAAGAGGCAGCTAGGCATAGAAAGCTGTGTTCTTTTCCCAGACATATACTTTTAGTCATATATCATTTGTTTGCCAATGAATCCCTGGTTGTTTAATGTGTTTACTTAGCATGCAGATATGGATAAGGAAAGAGGAAGAATTTCCCTCTTGAATAGTGGGAGATCTTTTGCTCAGTAGAGCTGAGATGGGGACTAGAACTAGAAAGGAAAGGAAAGGATAGGTGCTAGCTTTCATAAACTGTGCAAAAGAAGGTAAGACCAAATATAGAACCTTAAATTAACTTTCTGTTTCATTGGTGAAACAAATCACAAGTTCAGAAAGTGAACTGCTTCTTTTAATCTGAGAAGCTTGGGCAAATGGAAGTCTCCATTTGCAGATGTCTCATGTACACTTGAAAATATAGTTTCAAATGGGAGGGGCATGATGAAGATGGTTGAATATGTAGTTTCCATAATGATTCCATAGCAACATAAGGATGTTGCTAGTACCTGAATGTGCTTGTAGTCTTTCTCTGATGATTAGATCCAGGAGAAGTGAACCATTGTATAGCATGGAGAAGATTTGGATTGTGTGAGCTTACTCAATCGAAAGGAATAGATGTGTCCAGAAGAGAATGGATTGGGAAGGTGGAAGAATCACTCTGTGCCAGTTTCCTTTTTTGTAAAATGAGGTCCGACTAGATAATGTCCAAAGGCTCTTTCTGCTCTAAATCCTATGATCCTGCTCTGACCATGTCACCTTCTTTCCTGTTCTCATTGTCACTGTCAGGGTCCTACTGCCCATCCCCTTCATTCAATTCAATTCAAGTCAACAAATATTTATCTATGTACAAGGCACCTGTGCTATGTATACACACACAAAGATGAAACATTCCTCAGGGAACTGATATTCTCCTAGGGAGAAAAGGGGAATACAAATGTACATAGATAAGTACGGGCAAAGTAATTTCAAGAGAGATCATTAAGAAATGGAGGCCTTAGGAACCGTTTCCTGAAGGAGAGGGCATCAGAGCTGATTCTTGAAGATTTAGAGATTTGTAAAATTGTCAGTGATTATATTATAACACTTTGACCTTCATCTTCCCTTAATTCATTGTTATAGAATGGAGGGAAGAGCTATGCCAAAAGACTACAAGAATTGTGGTGTGTTGGTTAGGAGGGCTGGATTTTGGAATTAAAAGACCTAGGTTTGGATTATAGCTCTGCTACTTATTCCCTAGGTGACCCTGAGCAAATGTTTTGACCCCTCTGGACTTTATTTTCCTAAAATGAGGGAGTTGGTCTAGAAAACCTTTAAGGTCTCTTCCAGTTCTAAATCTATGATTCTGTGACCAAGCTGAAAATGCCTCCCCCACCTTTATTTTTTTTTTTTAAGTTCAGCATTAAACTAGACTGTATATCTGTCTTCAGAGGATTAACCTGGCTAGGTTCATCAGCAAAGCTCTTACCAGAATGTTGGATACTAAATCATTAATTTTTTGCCATGCCAACTCATTATAATGCTGGATCCTCTTCTAGACTTATATTTTTTTTGGCTGCAACTACGGCACTGCATATAAAGAAAACTCCCTTAGTTGTGAATTCTCTATCTTGTTTTCTCTATGTAGAGAATGCCTTTTGGGATATAGTGCTTCCAAAGGAATTGCCAATACTGGGACATTTTCTGGTTAATTTCAAAACTAGCATGACTTGTAGATATGATGCAAGATACAGGAATTGCTGAATTAAAGGAGAAAGGAAAGTAGGCAATATGGTAGCCTGGGCCATCACTCAGGCACATTGGTATTTTTCTTGTATGTTATTGTTAGATTTGTGAAAGTCAAGTGGTGCCTCATGGACTTGCCTTTGGAGCATGAGAGTAGTGCTGGAGTTTCAGGGCTAGATAGTTGTATAAGCCAGACAAAGCCAATGTGGAGTTTCTGGAATTTGGAGGCCATGGGTCTATGGAGTTGAAAGATCCTGTGGTCTGGTTCACCCATGGAGATAGGACCAGAGAATCACCAAAAACTTCTGTAGTGTTTCTTAAATCAACCATGGACAACTTATTGTGAATTAACTGGTGTCTCATTCCTAAAAACAAAAATTAAAACAAGTCTTATTTTTAGCAACATGTTTTGTTTTTAATATCATATTTGTTTTGAAGTAGTCCCCTCCTATCTGCAAGCCATCCTTTATAATAAGGATTTTTTAAAAAAAAATTTAATAATGTATTTGTTTTCAGTTTTCAACAATCACTTCCATAAGTCTTAAATTTTCTCCCTCCTGCCTCCTTCCCTGAGATGGCATGCAGTCCTATATTGGTTCTACACATACATTCTTATTAAACACATTTTCACTTTGATCATGTTGCATGAAAGAAATAAAACCATAATAAGGATTTTTTTTTTTTAAATCCATTCCTACTTTACTGGGAAACAGGAGGTTGATTATAAGCTGCTGTACTTCTGCGTTGTCTCTCTCTTGCATCTTGGGAGATTGAAGAGATTGAAATGTGCTTGACCTGAAAAGGGGAGTTAAAGCTGGAAAAGTAACTAGAGTATTGAATCCTGTGACACATGTATCTGATGCATCATGATTTTTTTTTGCCATGCTTTTACTAATCTAATTAAATTTTTTATTTAAATATAAACTTGAGGCTGAGGTTAAAAACTTGAGGCTAATTACAAAGAACATGTAGCTCTAAGAGGAAATAATTTTTTTCAGTGAGATAAGGAGACTAGAACCTGGGTGTAAAAGAATCTGTAGCACCTATGAAGGAAACCTTATTATACTACTCAGCGGATCAACAAGCATTTATTAAGCACTTACTAGGTTCCAGGCACTGATTTAATACTGGGCATACAAACATGGGCTGAAAGACAGTCTCTGGCCCTAAGGAGCATATGTTCTAATGAGCGAGCTCAAAGAAGGGTGGAGGAGAAGATGGGAGGGAGAAGATACCTGATCAGGGGATGGCTGAGAAAGTCTAGAGAATCAGGAGTGGAGCCCAGAGAGGAATGAACATGTGGCTGGCCTGTGCACTTTCCTTCAAATGGAGGTTCTAGAGTAGGAGCTGACCAAACAGGAGAAGGGATCTCTGAGGCAGAATGTATTTCCAGTGTCAGAAGGCCTGGGACGAAGCGAGCTTCGAGGAGGAGAAGATTGCTGTGTATCATGGAGAAAATCTGGGGAGGAAAGAAGACTTGGCCGGCCTCTAACTTTGCTGGAGTACTTTTCCTCCTCCTTTGTTCAGTTCTATCTCTAGCTTCCAGCTCAAGCAGATGCTCCAATTAACAAGATCTGCAGAGGGACTCCAGGAATCCTTAATATTCAATGGAAGTAGCTGTGCAAAGAGCACTGGCCGGCAAGTCAAAGAACCTGGGTTCAATGGCCCGCCCCCCTTGATGCTTTCTATCTGTGTAACCTTGGACAAATCACTTACCATCTCCAGTCTCGGTTGCCTTAACTGTAAAAGGAGTGTGTTGAACTAGGTTGGCTTTGAGGCCTCTTCCACCTCCAGATCTATGGTCTTAATAATAATAATGATATCGATGGTATTAATTGACCTTGATCTAGGGCTTATTAAGCACTTTATATATACTTGCTGTTTTAGTCATTTTTCAGTCCTGCCTGACACTGTGTGATTCCTTTTTGGGGTATTCTTGGCAAAAATACTGGAATGGCTGGCCGTTACTTTTCCAGCTCATTTTACAGTTGAGGAAACTGAGGCAAGCAGAGTTAAGTGACTTGCTCAGGGTCACACAGCTAGTAAGTGTCTGAAGCCAGATTTGAGGGTTTTTTTTTCCTTTTTGTCATTGTGGTCTGTCCATAATAGGATTTTAACAATGGTTTGTTGAATTGAACTGAGTTGATTTAAAGGTAAGTTAAGTTTTATTATCTTTATTGTTTTCCATTGTGCTCACTGAAATATTTGCTCTATAAGAAATAAACTGAATCATAGCCTGAAACTTTTCCTTTCTTATTCCCTCCATCTTCTTCCACTCCCTGAGACATGACTCCCTCCTGATGCATAACCTTCCTGAGGACTTTTATAAGCTGGTGCAAGCTGACTCCAAGCACACCCCTATATTACTTTTCCCTTGTTTTCCTACTATCTGTCTGACCATTTCTTCTCAATGTCTTTTTCTGAATTTTCATCTACATCATGCCTGTTAGCAATGTGTGTCACCCAAGGCTCTTCTCTTTTCCCACTAAACTATTTCCTTTGGTGAGCTCATCATCTTCCATGGTTTCAATGATCATTTTAGCTACATGAGTTATCTAGCCCTAACCACAGTCTCACATCTCCAATTGTCTTTTAGATATTCTAGCAAGATATTCCAGCACCAGATTCAATAGACATCTTAAATTCAACATGTTCATAACTGAGCTCCCCCTTTTCCTTAAACCCTTCCCTCTTACTAACTTCACCATTACTATTGAGGATACCACCATCCTCCTGCTCACTCAGGCCCACAGGCTAGTGTCATCCTAGACTCTTCCCTTTCACTGCCCCTCATCTATTTAGCTGTCAAGTCCTGTTGTTTTACATCTGTCATCTGTGCCTTCTTTTCTCTTCTGATATTGTCACCACCCTGATGCAGGCCCTTATCATCTTGTCCCTGGATTATTGCATTAGCCTCCTAGTTGGTCTCCCTGACCCATGTCTCTCCACATTCCATTCAGTCATCAAATTGTTTCTTAATGCACAAGTCTGACCATCTCACTTCCCTATTTAATAAACTCCAGTGGCTCCCTATTGCCTCCAGGATCAAATGGAAAATCTTTTATTTGCCTTTTAAAGACCTTCATAAACTGATCCCCTCATGTCCTTCTAGTCTTATTACACCTGCCTCCCCTCCACGTACTCCTTGATCCAATAACACTGTCTCTTTGCTCTTCCTTGTGCACAGCCCTCCATTTGGGGAATCTGGGCTTTTCACTGGCCTCCTGTCCCCCATGCCTCTCCCTCTCCTTCTCTCTCTCCCTGCTCATTTCCACCTCCTGATTTCCCCAGCTCCCTTTAAGTCTCACCTTCTGCAAGAAGACTTCCATGGTCTTCCTCCATCTTAGTTCCTTCCTTCTGAGACTACCCCTAGTTTATCAAGTTACATCTTGTTGGCACATTGTTACCCCCGTTAGACTTGAGCTCCTTGAGAACAGGGCCTGTTTTTGTCTCTTCTCCTTGCATTCTCAATAATTAGCACAGTGCTGGCACATAGCAGACAAGTAATGCATGCTAGTTTACTGTTATGAATCAATAAGCAAATTTGCATTCTGCCACTTACTATGGGGACCTTGACCTCTTTTGGCTCCAGAGTCTGTAAAATGAAGGCTTGGACCAGATGACCCCTAAGGACCTTTCTAGTTTTAGAGCCATGGTATTTACAGCAGCATCTACAAAAAAAGGTAATAGAATGACCTATTCAGTTTCCAGAGGATATGTTTGCTTATTTATTATGAATAAATTCTCCTAGATTGACTGGTAGATTATACTGAGTCATGTTGACTATTTTGTTGGCATTAAAGACCAAAATTACATCTTTTGGAAAATATATGGATTTCTGCCCCCCATGTAATTACTTCACACCCCAGGGTTATAATGGGAATTTTACGTTGGTAGGTTGGTGGTGTGAGATGTTTTAAAGCAGGTTTCTAATTATACTTCTTAGACCTGCCTTTAGAGGGAGCTAGCCCTATTCTCTTTTTTCCCTCTCTCCACCCGTCTTTAATACTAGGAGGAATGGGGCCCTACACAGACTCCTTGCTACTCCTCCCTGGTGATATATGGCCCCCTCCTTTTGTCCCTAATCTGTGATTTATGTTGAGTGAGGCCTAGTTCTTTTACGTCTCTGGGCATCAGTTTCCTTATCCATAAAATAAAGGAATTGAACCAGATAATCTCTAAGGTCCCTTCCCACTCATGCATACTAAGAGTCTTTGAGACCCCTCCCCATAGGCTAGAGCTATTACTGTTGGGCAATCTGACCCAGCCATAGTCCAGTGGCAGTCTTCCTAAATATATCATTCAGTCCTACTTGGCTCCTCCCCCACACTGTCCCCATCTCTGTCCCCAGACCCAGAGAACAGCTGCTGGTTAATCTGATTTGTCACTTGAAGGCAGCTGGGCTAGACAAGAGATTAAAAGGGAGCTGGAGATTTTCCATCCCATTCCAGTGTTGCTTCCCCCTTCCCCCATCTCTTCCATTTACAGTTGTTCCCCTACACCCTCCAAGGCCTTGGTAAGGCTGGGGGAACAATTCCTTTTGTTTTGGGACTGCAGCCCTAGCCTAAAGGGAAGCCACTGCTTCACCTTCTCAGGTACATGGGAATTTCTTTCTCATTAACATTTTGCAGAAGGTGAAATGTCCTAACAATGGTTCCTCGTCTCTCATCTGCTCCTTCTTCTTGACAACTTATCTTGTACACCATTGCCAGGGTCATCTTTCAGAAACACCACTTTGTACATGCAGTATCGTAATCTGCTAGGTAAAGAGGGGAAGCTCAAGTTCTGGGGTTCCTGACCCCATGCTATTGAAGCATCCCTCTCATTTTTTGAGTACGGCAAATAAAATGGTGTTTCGTTATAACTTGTCATGAAAATCAAAAAAGTCTAGACTGCTCACAAGGTTTACGAATATATTCCAAAGCAATTACATTACAAACAGAATATTTGATAGTACTATATATTTTGAAGCAGTCTAAACTTAATGGCAATCGTTACCTAATACAGTCACAGTAGTAATGAAGACAAAACTAATCTCAAATTGAAAAAAAAACCATGATAAAAGATAGAAATAATGTTAGAAAGTCTGGGGCGGGTTGGACACACTAATACACTGTGGATGGAATTGTGAATTGGTTCAACCCTTATGAAAAACAATTTGAAATAATGTGAGAAAAGTCATTTAACTGTTTCTACCCTTTGATAAAGATCTCACCTCTGGGCATACCCATACCCCAGGAGATCAGAGATGGAAAGAAAAAGCTCCTATAATATTGAGTCTCTATAGAGCCTAGTGATGGGGCAGGGGGGTGGGGAATTCTGGGTCCCTTGCAGGGCTAAAGCTGTTGTGAGGAGGTGGAAATGCTTCCCAAGCCCTAGGAGCTCATCACTGAGGGAGGAAATAGGAAGTATATCAGGGAGAGAAGGCAGGGGAAGGCACCAACTCCTGAATCTTGTTCTAGAGCTATGCCTTCCAGGAAATACTTCTGTTTCTCTGATCTTCAGGATGTATTTTCCCTGGAACATTTTCTCTCCCAGTCTCCTTACATTTTACTAAAAAGCAGAGGTGTGGGGGCTCTGAGCTTGGGGCCAGGGTGACCCTGGAAAGTTGAAAGACTCTCCTCACCTGAGTCCACTACAGTTTGTTCCCTCGGGCAAAATGATGCCTCTTCTCTGCCTGCCTAATCAGCCCACTATCCCACTCACCCAACAACAGTGGCTTTTCCAAACCT